>CM050170.1:120255873-120978373 GCA_027410445.1 Discoglossus pictus | reverse complement strand
CCTTCACCACTTGCAAGGTAGGGGTCCTGAATCAGAGTACAATCTATATACAGTTTTTATTGTTGTTTGGATTATAATGTGTCCAGGGCTAGAATGGTTGGTCTTACTAAGGATTTGAGGGTTCAACTTGTAGCTCAAAAAGTATCAAATTCCAGCAGATCTATTTAACAAACTCATCTCCTCTCTATCTCCCTCCGACACTGGTAGATTAAATAAAAACAACAATAGCGGTGTTGCAGATATTTAAAATGTGAGACATTATATATTTGGGAATATTATTATTGAACAATATAAAATATGTTTATAATAGCAAAATATATATGGCTAAAGTGCACTTGGACTGGAATTCATTATTATTATTATACTATAATATATGTGTTTCATGGCAAAAAATACACTCTGTGCAATGAAAAATGTATCTCTGTCCTTGTAAGTACACATTGTTCTTATGACTAAGGCAAATTGCTCCTTGTTACTATGGGCTTTTGAATAAAATGACAAATCACATGGTACAATATGTTCCATCTGACAACATCTGCACAATTTATACAGCTGATGGGATGCTTGCCAGAAAAAAACCAAATGTAAGTGTGGATGCACTCTTGAATACATTATTGTATTACTCTGCATGGTAGATGTTTTTGTCACAATTGTATACTCCGTAACCTTATTATGTTTGATTTGCAGCCTATTTTCAATTCAGAGCCAGCAACCAAGATCAGGCTTAAATGACAAGACATGAATGATTCTCTACTTTCTTAACTCACAGTTGCCAGCATATTTTTTTAGCTTTTCTTTTATTAAACCACACAGCATGATTTAGTATAAAAGATCTCAGGAAAATTGAAATGGATAAAAAAATAAAAGTTAAGATTTTACAAGTTTTAAGCAAATAAATTAAAATTAAAGAGCTAAAATACTATAAATTTCTACTGCAAAAATAATGTTGTCTCCCCACAAAAAGTTCAAATTTGTGCTTTACATTGCTGTATTTGCATTTTACAGAGATTAGTAAAAATAGGGTCAAGGGAATGTCCATCATGGTGAGTTGAGGAATTTGTCCGTTGCAAGAGGCCAAGAGAAGAGGTGAGTAAAAGAAGTTTAGCGGGTACCAGGGAGGTGGGAGTGTCAATGGCAATGTTGAAGTCGCCAAGGACAAGTGAATCAGGTGGCAAAATGATCGAAAAATTGAGATGGTGAAACATGATCACAGCAACGCTTAGAGAGATAGGTGAGAAGACGGATAGTGTGAACTTCAAAGGTGGAGTATTTAAGGGAAGGAACTGAGGGAATTCAGTTAAATTTGCAGCAAGAAGAAAGTAACACACCTCCTCCTCCACCTTGCTTTTTCTCAGGTCTGGGTGTGTGACTGAAATGGAGGCCACCATATTTAGCTTGTTGTAAAATATATCAGTATGGTAACTTTGATTATCAATAAATTATATTTATTAATAGAGGGAATAGGGGGAGAGAGAGAGCACCGCCCCTAGTGCAGATCACTTTGGTTAATGTAATAGCCAAATATTTAACAGAAGTATGGTATTTGACTCTCATCTTTTATGACCTTATTAATGTGAGGTACATGAAACTGCTTCCCAACATTCCTCAAATAGTCTGTTGGTACTCTACAAATCCCCTCATGTGTGATATAGTCCACTGCTTTGCGTGTATTGTACAATACACTTATGGTTGCTGATATTATTATCACATATAATAGATTTCAAACTGCGAGTCATCGTCACGCTTTGCGAGCTTGCAAGAACTGAAGCAAGCTCGCAAGAACTGCGTCCCTCGTGCATCAAAGGACGCAGTTCTGGCCACAAATGCGGACCTTGCAAAGCAAGGGCCGCATGTGTGGAGATGGAGGCTCATTGCAGGCCGTGGGACTTAGAAAAACTTAACGGCCGAAACGCAGAAATACCAAAACAACAAAAAATTAAAAAAACATCACACACAGCATGGGGGGACAGCCACAACATCTGCCAGTGAGGTTGCAAGTGAATTAAAGTTAAATGTAAGGAATTTGGCCACCTAAAGATCGGCTAAGCAAAAAAAAAATTACGCCCGAAAAAAATTAAAACGAGGCTACATGACCCCAAAGCGCACAAATAACCGCCAGGCACATACGACTTTTGACAGGGACGTATGAGATACAAAAATGCTCAGTTAGGAACCACAGAAAATGGTCGTGAGGCGGGTAACACATAGACAAACTATGCCATTTTATTTATTTTTTTAAATACGAGATTGCAAAAATACGAAGTTAACGGCCGAAAAGCGTACATCCAAAAAAAACAAAAACAATGAAAAATACCAAAAACATTTTTTTTAAACTCACGCACAGCATGAGGGGACAGCCACAACATCTGCAAGGCAGGTTGCACAGGAATTAAAGTCGAATTTAAGGAATTTTGAAACTCGAAATTCGGCTAAAAGAGAAAAAAAAATGGCTGGCGAAAAAAATTAAAACAAGGCTACACCACCCCGAACCGCGGAAAACACAGCCAGGGAAGTACGACTTTGCCAGTGATGTATGAGGTACAAAAATACACACTTAGGAAGCACGGAAAATGCTTGCGAGGCACGTAACACATAGACAAACAATGCCATTTTACAACTTATTTAACTTGCAACTAATAACATTAAGAATCTAAAATGGCGCTTTACACAACTAAACCAACGTTTTGCCCTCGCGCACGCAGCCTATTTTCAAATGCACACTTGGGACATTCATGACACTTTCTTCTCAGGGCAGCAACAGTTCAACTGTACATTGTATGCTGCAGCAAAATAAAAAGAGATTGTTAGCTCTTCAGGCTGTTAATTGCTGGATATATTAATTACAAATAGGTAAAGTATATTAATTTGTTAAGTAACTAATTTATTAATTATTATTTAAAAAATATAGATATATATATCTGTCTTTGTGATGAGCACGGAAAGTGCTCAGAGGACCAAAAGTACACGAGAGGAGAGGCTCGCAATGAGAGCCAAAGGTCCTTAGAGTAGAAAAAGTTTTACGTTGTGTGGCAAACAGCATTGACATGGCTTCAAATTGTATTGCCCTGTCATTTTTGACAGGCAAGTTGCTAGTTATTATATAGGGATGCAGTGTTATTATAATGATTCATGTGTTATGCCAGTGTGAGGTCTATGATTAGAAATTTAGGCTTGATGACTATAATTATATATGTTGGGCCTTATTCAAGTGTCACCAAGCACCAGTCTGTCAGATAAAATATGTACTTTATTAAAGAATAGATATATACAAATTTTGTGTACATTTGCTGGTTAAGACACACACACGTTTCATCATTAAATCTTATGGGCCTCATTCTATTATCGGCCGTAAATCGGCCGTAAGGCTGCGATTCCTTGCGAGGGTTCAGTTAACTCGCGATTCTATTATACGGCCCCGCAAGGATCTCCTTTTACGGCCGGCCGCATATCTTGGAACCGGCCGTAATCTGTGAAATATAAAAACGCAAAAATAAATTCAAGCCTGCACTGTACAGCTCTGTAAATGCTAGGGATCATATTGGGGGACATGAGGATTAAAAGGAACCCACTGTCAAGCTTGCACATCTGCCCAAACCCGAGTTCAAATTAACTGTTTATTTTCCGGCTGCGGCGTGGGCGTGTCTGAAGTGCTCCAAGCACTCTGGACTTTTTACATGGATATTTTACGGATATTAAAAATGAAATATTTTACGGATTTGAGTATAGGATAATTATGTGCTATTTTTTCTAACACCTAAAATCCCTTTATAGTCTTCTCAAAGTGCAGGATGGCTTTATTTGAGCTATTTTATGTGCTTAATTGGTGCTAGCGAGACCTTTTTCCTGCAAGTAACTGCGGCTCGCTTTTAGCCTTGCAGAGAGGTTTCCCGGAGCAATTGAATTGCAAATCTCTTGCGGCCGTTTTAGATCAAAGGCTTTCCTCCGGCGCGATCGGCCGCAAGAGATAGCAAGGCACCGGCCGCAAGCCTGCCGGAATCCCCGGCCGTAAGGGAATAGAATAGCCGAATAGCTTGCGGCCGGTCCTTGCGGCCCCGCAACGGCTGCGGCCGATAATAGAATGAGGCCCTATGTCTTTTTCAATGACCAAAACCACCATTGTTCTATAAGTATAGTATAACCAAGATGGACCATATATAAAATATGGACAATAATGTCCTTAAAGCAAATAAGAACACATACAAATAGAAATTGAAAGTTATACATATACATACATGTATGATTTTAGCACTTTCGTATTTATATTTTTGACATGGTCAAAAGACATAGTTAAAATGCACAACTATATGCAGTGTTGACATTAGCTCTTTTGTAAACATAATATTTTTACTTTTCTAAGCATGTAGTCAAAATTGTTTAAGATCTTTAAAACCATTGGGTTTTAAACACTATTAAAAGTTGTTCAGTGTAACTCAGAAAATAGCACAATTTAAGGTAATTCTGAAGAGTTTTCAAGAATTACATGAAACATAGGTTAAAATGTGGACATAATCTATATTTCTCACGTGTCTTTCTGTGCTTGTAAAACTAGCTTGTAATATAATTTGCAAAAAACAAGTCACTTGAACAAAATCCAAGCCAAATATTTGTGGGGGGAGGAAATAAGAGAACCTGTAATCGATATATAGATCACATTCTAAAAATGAACAACAATGCAAGACAAATATTTGTAGGAAGAGAAGAAGAAAGAACCTGTAACGCAAATTTAACATAAGTTTATTAATCTTTACACCATGTCTTTATTTTAACTTGGTGTAACTAATTTTGTACTATTTTTTTTACTTGGTGTAACTAATATTTTTACCTGTGATGTAACATATCAATTAAATTACTTTTATACCACCTTGCCACATATATAATCTTTTTTATGTTATTTATGTGACTTTAGATGTATCCATGAACTCATCTTTGATAATGCTTAATAAAACACAACCGACCCAGTGGTTATTGGTAAGTAAAATGGCCGGTCTTCTGGTGTTCATGCCCCAAAAGAATGCTGCCCGCCATCCAACAACCAACAATGTAACAGATGGAATGTCTTTTTACTTCTGATAATGATCAAATGTTTTTAATAATTTATCTTAATATGTTTCTGATAACAGACATATGATAATGTTTCTGGAATCGGTGTGTGTGACATCTGTATGAACCTTGTACCTATTACAGAGAAACTGAACATCTGTAACAATTGTATATATAGCTTAGAAGCTAAATACAAATGAGATGTGCAAAGGAAGTTAAAAGGTAATGATGCTTCACGGTACATTTCCTAAGTCTTTATAGAGTAGTTGCCAATGAAGTACTATAATTTGAATGAATATAAAAAAAAACACCTTGGTCATTTTCACACCATCCCTTCTGATACCTCAGCCAAAATACAGTGTCAAAAAGGATTGAAATGTTTATTTAAAATTATTTTAACATTATAATGAAACATCAAGGATCTTTTCACTCTTAAAGATTGGACTCTTTATTTTCAACAAAATACCTAACAGGTACTCTTCTACCATTGCCATAATATTCATTCTAATCACTGGCGCTCTGCTGTTAGATGCAGTGTAATCATATCCACAAGTGTAATCTCCTTTGCAGACAATGATTTTCTTGTATAGAAACACAGACATGCTGTCTCACTTAATGTATTTAAATTGGGGTTCATATTCTCATCAGGAAATAAACAAAATAACAGAATACAATGAATTCCATTTTTGGGAACAATTTCATTTCCATCAGTGAATGGCTGAATAAACCTATTTTCTTTTTGTTTGTATTATAGTATAGCGTTAGCAATTTTTTTTTAGAAATTACATAACTTTTTTACTTCAACAAATTATAAAGTATATAATATATACAAAGGAAATCAATTATAATAATTATTTTAATTGGTTGTGTTATTCCGCTACAATATATGGTTTATTTTTTATTAAAATACTGTGGTTGTAAAGCTTTTATGTTGTAAACTTTATTTTTATTTGGAAATATTATTCAAGCAGTAAGATTTTTCAGGGGGTGGCTCTCATAAATTATTCTACTATAAATAAAACCTGAAAAAAAAGACCCTCCATGAGGAAGAGCCTGTTGTAAGAACTCCATAGCGCATTGTCAACAGACTGTGGATTATCTTGGCTACTAGTGTATCGTGGGAACTCGTTAGCTGGGTGCCACCTTTGACATGGTAGTTGCCCCAGGGGGTCAAATAAAATACAAATAATATTTAGGTGATCTGATTACCCCAGAGTGATCAAATCACCTATCCAAAGAAATAATTAAATTAAAAGTCTCTGTTTACCCCAGGCTATATCTGGTAGCAGTGGGCTTCTGTACTCTGCCACTGGATAGGGAATTCCCTCACCATTCTGCACTTGGTCCTTTTTTAGTCCCATGTAAAGGCTGAACGACATGTGGTGTTAAAAAGTATTACTGATGAAGAATTCCTACACAAAGATACATTCAGTTTAGACTTATAAGGAAAGTGTAGTAACATTATCTATCCTTCCTGTTGCCAGATACAGTTGTTAACCGAATGTTAAGTAAGTAATTGAGATCCATGCCATGGTACCTAATATCATTTAACGGGATTTAACACCCAGCTCATGCAGACTAAACAAAGTTCCTTTTGGTCTAATGCTGGAATTATTATATGACCCTGGTATATAGTGTACTGTGTAAAATGTGAAGAAAAAAGAGAGCATCCCCAGGAACCAAAAATGTACAACTGTAAAATTACTTTCATGATAACGCTCTGTAATGTGCACACTTACAAGTTTAAAAATATATAAAAGCAGACGAATTCACTGAATGGAAGCCAAAAAGATCACTCACAATCTTTCTGAAGGGGCTCAATACCAACTAATAAATACCTATTTTTCTTGTAAAGGGCTGTAGTGCTTCTTACCGTGACAAAGCGCTAATAATCTACTTTAGTAAATTATAATATTATAAAGTGCTGAGTGATTGTAATAAAAAAATGTATGCTAATAGTGTTTAATAATCTGTCTCTGCCTCTTCAACGCGTTTTGTCTATTATATATATTGCATCAGGGATTTTTTGGTGATCAAGTAGATGAGTGATACCATAACAAGACTGGAATATTGTTATCCATATATAAGATTGCTTATTTTACACCATTAATTATACATCTGGACTTTTATGTATTCACGGTAAGATAAGTGACATTTATTTATTGTTAAATATTATATTCTGCATTAGTAAGGGAAATATTCCCTACATTAACATCATTCTTATTTATACACTCTACTGGGAGGCTTTTCCCTAACTTTTGATTTGTTATCAAATGCGTTGAAATTATGTTATATGCAAACATGTCTACTATCTGCAAAATAACTGACTAGTAGCACATGAATAGTGCTCTGCATAATTGTCTGCCCAACAAAGTATTTTTTAGAAGCTTACAACATTTAATGTATTAATCTGTGTAATAACTATGTATGAGCATCAGGGCTTGATTTTTTACTTTTATTTCTGTTTTTCTGATGCCCCAATTAACCACACTTCCCTACACGTGTGTGCTGATCAGCCGTTATCAGTAGGAGAATTATCCATTATCCTCATCTCATATAATCTCAACACTACTAAAAAATACAACTAAGGATTCTTATCATAATTACACACTGACACGTTTACATCAAAGTTGTAGAATAGTATTTTCCCATTTAGACTGCTTTTTGACAAGTATTTGTTTATGTGATTACTTGTGTTAAACACTTTTTCCAAGAAACCACCTTAGGGTTGATAAAACATTTCCAGTGTATAGACTGCTGTAGTTCTTCTGCTAGGACTGCAATTTATTGAGTCAGTAGCATTATCCAAGGTTAAGCTTGACAATCAAGGAAAAAAACAAATAGATAAATTAGTATTACAGGCTATTTTTTTCTACCTATTATAGCAGTGGTCCTTAAATAAGCCATTAGACATTCAATGCACTCTAAGTTAATTTACATTTTTACTGCATCACATGATCATACAAACAGATAATTTGTATACATTGTAAGGATTGGGTATAAGCAGTTAGGTGCTCTGTAGTGCATTGACAGTCACAGCAACTCATTCAACTACTACATTAATTCAGAGGTTCACTCTTTGCACCATTTGTGAACCATTGCTAAATATTACTTCTTCCCTGCACAGCTAGGACAAGATCCTTGGTCCTTGTAGAGAAAATATAGCAGTTCTTACTGCTGATACTGCAGAATTAATTAATGCCTTATACCCATTACACACAATTTATACCTGTTCTCTGTCTGTTTTTAGCATGCTGAAGGCGCCTGTATTTGAATAATAGACCTCTTCCACTGAAAGTGAGTTGTCTACCTTTAAGAGGCCTCTCTTCATGGCTAGTGCAGTGAAAACTTCTGTAAGTGTGAGGGTTAATGTCTTGAAAAAGAACAATCTCAAAAGCAATTATTCCACTACTATTATAATGCTACCATTCCTGCACCCGATAATACAAAATGGTCTTCATCTCTTAAAAGCGAAAAAAAGCTAGCTCTATTGGTTAGTTTGTAAGCATCTGCTTGTTGTTCAAATGGGATGACAACAAAGCTCTACTTTATTGATTGACTGGCTACTTAAACAGTAGCAAGTGGTAAGGGCTGCAAATACTATGCAACAACATTACTGTAGATACTTGAATATAGCACCACCCGAATATACTATAAGGGTTACAAATTTGGTAGGTGAATGGGTAAAAAGTGCAATAATCGAATATAAAGCAAGGGTTAAAATTTACGGAATTATAGAAAATGGTGCATAAATGCTTTAATATTCAATATAACAATTAAATACAACAGAATATTATGGTTAATGTCATGTTCATGTACAAATATAATATGTACTGAATATTTGAGATTCCCATTCCCACCCGCTCCCGCAGGACTCACAACACAATGGCCGCAGCCTGTGGTAAATACAACACTCAATGCACTGGCTGCAGCAGCAGGATGCACTTTAATAAAGACATGGCAGCGAGGTGCCGTCTGTTCCTGCATCTGTTGGGAAGACTATAAACTTCATTCAACAATAAGAACTGCAGGGGGCCAGTTTACCAGAATTTAGAACAGCTGTATCTTGAATATATCGCAATCCTCTGATTATTGGTTAAGATAGGAACATGAAAAACTAGCGGTATACTCTACAGTAACTAAAATGGCCATTACTACATCGTATTTACATTTAAGCAACTTTCGCACATGATTTTTTGGTCAATTCTGTGTGTGCTTAAGAAAAATGAAGAGAATATAAATATAGTACTAAAAAATCCCCTGAAAGGTTGAGCCAGGGAAAAGTTTAACTTATCTTTATGAAAAATGTATGTGCCCATAAAGCAGATAATACTAAGTTTAAATTATATATAATACTCGGTCCAACAATTCATTGCACCAAGTGGGGATGGGAATAGTAGACTTCAAAAATTACAACAGAAATAAATGTTTTATCTACAGAAAAGAAGACCTTTGGGCTTCAATGAAAACAGGGTTTGTTTTATGTCTTAAATAATATATATAAAATAGTTTTTTTTCTTATTTTACAGCATGAATAATATTGTAAAAATATTTTGAGAGTACCTGAATGCGTCATTTTATACAAATCAGAGAAATGTTTTAGTGAGCGATATTAATAATTTTGTTTTTACTTGTGTAACGGTAAAAACAAATAATTATTTTTAGTGTGCATTGGATTACTGTTAAAATGGGTTGTACATTTAAGAATTTCAAAAACTCTTCTGATCACTGTGGCATAGGTGTATGGAAATACTTTGAATTGTATCACAAAAGAGCATTTTTTTGACAAATAGTATAAAACATGCAGTCTAGAGCTGAGGCCCTCAACCTTTTTCATCTGAGTACCAACTAGTTACAGTCCAGTGCTCATGAGATCCACCATGTTTAACTAGGTGATATTGCGTTTGACACACTAGATTTTCATCTAGTACATTATAACTAAATACATAATCTGTCTATCACTGTGACAAATGGTATTGGTGTGACGTCCGGGGGGGGGGGGGCAACATTTTAAGGGACAGTTGAACTATTGGGGGTCCTGGTTTAACATGGATTATTATTTCTTCTTTCTCTCCCGTGGCACTGTTCTCCCTGCCTGAACAACTGACCACAATATAGGCGTGGCCGGAATTATTGTATTGTTGTGTGCATTTATTGATGTAATGATGGTAGCCAGTAGTGTTTGGTCGCTAAATGCAGCATTTTCCCAATCAAGTTTTATAAAGGGGTCCCTGGGGTAGAGGGGTCCTGTTACAGGGACCCCTCTTTCCCCAGGGACCCCTCTATTAAACTTCATCAGAATAAGGGTTGGCCCTATACATGAAAGGTGCTTGGTAGACACGGTGTAGGATTTACAATATCATCACCCCAACCATTTGGCTCACTGTCAGAGGAAAGGCTAGCTTGATGCTAACATGTGAATAAACAGAGATAAAGGCTTAACTACGTGCAGGAAATTCTAACTACCCAATGAAACAATGGACGTCTTTATGGTTACTTGGTCACTTATTGTTTTATTGGGTGGTTAGAATTTCCTGCACGTAGTTAAGCCTATTTGGTTGGTTTACTTGGTCACTAAGCAAATAGAAACATAACTAGAAGAAAGAATAAACAATTACATAAAAAAGCATAACATTTTCAAATATGTATATATTGGGAGGCCCCGATGGACAAGCAGTTTTCATTACATAAGCTATAAATAAATAGTAGGTCCTGATGCAATGCACCAGATGCACTGTCAGTAGATCTACTCACTGTGAATACAAAATTAGCATTCTTTCCATAGAATTTTAATGCATGACAATTCAAGTTAATCTAAATCCGTATGGATTTTATAGTGAGCATGCCCATTCTATGGGAACCTCCCATGAAAATGTTCTGCTATGTAACAGCATCTGCCATGTTTTAGAATTGTGGCCATGATATGCTTCTCTTGTTTAATGTTAACTATATAATTTTTTTGTATTTCTTATGAATACTTACATTATTTAGTCATATTAACTCCACTATATAGCACACAAATGACCACTGTAGTGCAATATTTACAATATCCTCTTGTAAAAATCTACACCTGCCTTTTTTAATTTGTTTTTATCTGCTTCTAAATATGGAATGGGATCTTGAATGAAAAAGATGTTAGTATTTCTACCAGGGCCATTAAAGGGGAGGGCTGCACTTTTGAGAGGGAAACAAATTAAGAATGTCACTACTATATGGGCTATCAATGTAATGTCTAAGGGGGATGAGAAAAATGGTTTTAAAGTCAGGTTTGGGGGGGGGGGGACCATGGCTATTACATTTCTACTGATCCCTAGTATTTCTGATGGCAGCCTTAACCCTACTAATTATCACATTTGCCTTGTATTAATCAAGTCAAATAATATTAGTTTACTAGGCAAGCAACTCAAATAAGCAACTTAATTAAGGAAAAGATGGTTCCCATGAATGCGTTTTAGATGCCATATTTCCATTATCCAGAAACTTATTGTGCATTCAAAGTTGCCTATCACCACAAGAAGTTGACCAGCAAAAACTAAAATGACAGATCCCACAGCAGCATATAAAAATAATTTGTTATAGTCTGTGTTATTTTACATTTAAAAATATTCACATATTGTAAATTCTAGTTTGTTTTCTCAAATTGTATAAAATAAATATAAGATAATATTAAGATTAGTGTATTTTGATAGCCCGTCCCAAAGCAGGAAGTCACTATTTATTTTAATTAACAATCTTATAGAAAATTACTAACTAAATAACACTGTACATGGTTGATTTATTTGTTTTACACTTCAGATATTAAGTATGGAGGAGATACAGGTGAATGAAACAGAAGTTTAAATAATTTTAATGAGACTATCTAACTTGCAAACATTAAATTAATTATTTACTTAATTTCAGCATTCATATGTTAAATGTACTTTGTACATTTAAATAGACAGATGCTTCCAATACACTAGCATATGGATTACATTATGTTTGCAGTAAAATATGCCTTGGGTTCTTTGGAATGAAAGATCTTGGAGCAAAAGCAAGGTAATTAATATTGTTCTTTTTCCAGATGAGTTCACAAAATTCAGCCCACCAGTGGCCAACTGCAGCCCGCTTGGAAATCAGCTAATCACTAGTAATATTAATAAAATAATGGCTTGTATAATTGGATTAACATCTGGTCTTTGGGTCACTAGGGTAGACGAAGGTGGTTACTTTAGAGTGACGACGTACATTTTTATATGGAAATGAATTGCTGTGATTTATTATAAAATGCATCTTTTTCTTATAACATGTATATGTATATTTATACATATATACGTAAAAATAGGATCTCATGACAGCTACGGTACATCACCACTAATCAGGATTTAAAATTAAAAATATTTGGAAGATTCCTGGATATTAATTTTATGTACTTAATTTTATTACTAACTAGCGAATTGCCCGCCAAAAAAATACGTTCATAAAATTGTAAGGCAGGTAATGCTGTTTGCCCCACAATGTAAGTTTTTTGGTCCTCTGAGTACCTTCGGAGCTCATTGCAAGCCTCGCGCTGAATGCCTTTGGCGCTCATCTTGTGGCTTGCAATGAGCGCCTTTGGCACTCATTGCGAGCCTCTCCCCTTGTGTACTTTTGGTCCTCTGAGCACCCTTTGCGCTCATTGTGAGCCTTTCCCCTGCTCCTTTTTTTATATATATATTTTAATACTAATTAATTAATTAATTAATTAAATAAGAAATTAATATACTTTACCAGCTGGTGGAGAGGAGCACCATGGGTGCTCATCCCTACGACCCCGTACAACATAGACAGTGAGAGCCGAAGGCACTCACTGCGCTGGTGGAAATGAGCGCCATAGACGCTCATCCCTACGACCCCGCACTACTCAGGCAGTGAGCACCAAAGGCACTCACTGCGCTGATAGAGATGAGCGACGTATGCGCTCATCCCTACGACCCACGGGACTACAGATCAACAGAAATCTCAATTACACAATTCACAATGTGAGACCCGCAGCAGTTGGAAAAATATCCAGTGGAAAAATGATGGCCATTAATCTTAACAAAAAAAACACAAATTAAAAAAATCAAACAAAAAAAACATCACACACAGCACGGAAAAAAAAAAAATAAATATATATATATATATATATATATATATATATATATATGTATATATATAAAAGAGCAGGGGAGAGGCTTGCAATGAGCGCCGAAGTGGGGCAATTCGCTAGTTCTTAATGAAATATAGTTCATAAAAGTAAATAGATACATTGTTCAATCTTTAATTCGTTTCTATCTCCCGTGACCCTATGGACCACAGCTCATAAGGATTTCTTGGCACAGATACTGAAGTGGGTTGCCAGTTCATTCTCCAGTGGACTTTGATTTGTCTGATGTCTGTGCTATGGCCTGCTCATCTTGGGTGACCCTACATGGTATAGCTCACAGCTTCATTGAAAAACACTAACTCTTCACCACTACAAGGTAGAGATCTAAAATAGACATATAGATTTATTATATACCCAGTAAAAATACAGAAAGCTTCTGTATATCTTTTTACACAACCTTTATATTTTGCAACTTTTATATGCAATTATTCCTCCTGTGTGGCTATATTATGTTTGTAAACTAACAATCTTATTTTTAGTCCTAATAAGAGCACTGGAAGATGTAACTGCCAAATTTCATTGTGTCAGTTCCTTCAATTCTGCCCAAAAAATTTCTATGAAAGATAAATTAAACCCTCAGAGGTCAGTATTTGGGTTCCTCAGGGTTCAATATTAGGTTGTCTCCTTTTAAGCATAGGTATTAACGACTTAGAAGTGGGATTGGAAAGTAGTGTCTCCATTTTTGCTCATGACACGAAGTTGTGCAATGTAATTAAATCAGATAATGATGTACTTTCCCTCCAAATGGATTTACATAAATTAGACAAATGGACATCTAAATGGCAGATGAGAATTAATACAAATAAATGTAAAGTTATGCATTTACCCATGCAATTTATAATCTTAATGGAGCAA
This sequence comes from Discoglossus pictus, assembly GCA_027410445.1. Classification (NCBI taxonomy): domain Eukaryota; kingdom Metazoa; phylum Chordata; class Amphibia; order Anura; family Alytidae; genus Discoglossus; species Discoglossus pictus. The sequence continues at coordinate 120,964,314 of CM050170.1, read as the reverse complement.
ATCTCATGGTATCAGATATAGAAAGGGATTTGGGAGTACTTGTGGACAACCACCTAGGTAACAGTGCTCAAAACCAAGCAGCAGCTGCAAAGGCAAGGAAAATATTAGCATGTATTAGGAAAGGTATACAAGGGAAGCAAATATAATTCTGTCTCTATAAAAATCCCTAGTACACCCTCATTTGGAATATGGAGGAAATGTTTGGGCACCACTTCATAAAAATGACATTTTAGAGCTGGGAAAAGTGCAGAGAAGGGCAGCAAAATGAATAAGGGTAATGGAAGGGCTAAGTTATGAAGAAAGACTTACCAAATTAAATGTATCTTCTCTAGAAAAAAGGCGTCTAAAAAGGGTTTTGATTACCTTATATAAATACATCCAGGGCCAATATAGGAATTTGTCAAGTGAACTTTTTGTGCTAAGATGTTTGAAAAGGACAAGAGGACATCCTTTGAGGTTAGAAGTAAAACTATTCCACCTTAAAGAAAGAAAAACTTTCTTCACAGCAAGGGTGTTAATTAATTAATCTGTGGAATTCTCTACCAAGGGAGGTGGTGACAGCGGATTCAATATATAACTTTAAAAAGGGATTGGTTATATTTTGAAAAATAAGGGCATTCAGGGTTATCCTGGATAATTAGAGAGGGAGTATTGATCCAGGGAGGAGTCCGATCACCAGTATCTGGGGTTGCAATATTTCAATGGGGATTTTTTTGGTTTCCTTCCTCTGGATCAATAATCAATAGCAATCAATCTGCATATTATAAAGTTCAGAGGAGATCTAAAAAGGTTGAACTTGATGAACAAAAAGTAATTTTTTAACGTAAATTTCTATGTAAATGGAAAAAGAATTAGATTGAATTTAATTTAAATTAGATGAATTAGAGTCTGTATTGTTTTAAACATCAACAATACATTATATATATATTTATATATATATATATATATATATATATATATATATATATATATATATATATAAAAGTGTCGTTCATCAAAATGGTACATTTAAAAAAATGACCAACATGGTCCTTTAAAACATTATTTAATAAGTCAAGCAATAAAAGAAGCGAGTATTACACTGTGCATTTTACCAAAAAAAAAAAAAAACGTTCAGCAGATTTCAAGAAAACTATTTCAGTAGTTTTTCTGTAAGTGTTCATTTTAGATCATAATGGAAAGTGTGAATAAATATTATAAAATAATATCTTGCTGAAGTATAAATTATCCTTGGAAGTCAGTGAGAAAGTACTTAGGAAATAACACTGACAGCTCTACCACATGAGAAGTGTCTATTATGTTAATATTTAATCAGGAAACTTCAGTGAATTGGGGTTAGCTTAGCGAAAAGTAATCTGACATAAAAAAGAAATTATTGAAAAATTAAAAAGGAATTCATTCATTTCACCTGGAAAATGCAGAAACATTCAAGTATACCATGTCATGTATATATTAAAAGTCACATTAAAATGATCTATAATGTATTCTTATGCATATGCATGATCGTAATGGATTGGCTTAATGGACCACTGTAGTTTAGTAAAAACAAATTTATATTCTCATGAAATATGTAACAAACTAAAAACATTAGCAGCTATTCCTTTAGTTTCTTACAATGTTTGGTCATTGGATAATTGATGTTATAGCTAATTGTACTCATATGTGCTGTTAGTTTACATTAGAGTCAACAATCATGGTTCTGTACCTATGATGAAGTGCCTTTCAGCCAGAAACACGTCAAAGGACTATATACATGTTATATGACTGTTGTATTTTTTAAGAAGATTACATAAAGCATTTGTTCTTGCCTGGATTCCCGAAGTCTTTTATCCTTTGTTGTGGTCTATTTTATGTGTCCCCTTCTGGATTATTGCCTTGTCTTGATGAAAGGCCTTAAGGAAGCTGTGAGCTATACCATGTATGGTCTGTAAGGTCACCTAAGTAGAATAGGTCATAGGCCAGACATGGACTTCTGAAACAGTACTGGTGCATCTCTACATGCACAACTTTTAAAATGTTACTTGTTCACATGTTTTTTTGGGAACAGGAACAAGGAGCATGAGGTGGTGATAAAGCTGTGAGCTATACCATGAAGGGTCCCCAAAGATGGACAGATCATAGAAGAGAAGTCAGACAAATCATGATCCACTGGATAAGGAACTAGCACCCACTCGGCCTAGAAAAACATTTGGATAAGCACGACCAGAATCAAAGACATATGTGTCTGGCTGGCTTGCTGTGTCCATATGGTCACAGAGAGTCGGGCATGACTGAAGATCAACAACAATAAACATACAATATTTTAAATACATCACTGTACTGTAACTACACATAGTAACATATTCTCATGGATGTGATATAAAAATATATTAGTATTTCTCAGGGTTTGATTCTGCATAAAGAATTTATAAATAATTAATTTCTGTTTCAATGTGTGTTCTTGCTTCCTTTATAATAGGATGTTGCAAAGTAAATAGGCACTGACAAATAAAAACATACTAGAGTATTATGAAATTCCATGTTATGTATTAAAATACCATGTTACACATGGGAAGCCTTGACTTAAAATCCAATAAACATTGCCTTACTTAATAAAAAAATATTAAAAAGAAAAACAAAATATATAGATATAAATAAATGAACAATTTTAAGATTGTGCCCAATAAGCTGGAAACAGAGAACCCCAAGGCCCAATATCTAGATATAAATTCACTTGCAGTGCGTAATCTAGCTGTGATTACCTAGAGAATGCTACTGGTTTTTAAACGTAATTCTGACTGGTGATAAATCATGTTCTGCAGCATATTATTGGCTTCAAAAGGTAAACCGTTCATTTCTATGTTCTAAAAAATACGGGTCTGTAAATGTCACTTCCACTTTCATTAATACATTTTTATCTTTCAGCGTCTGAATGTCAATTCCTTCAAGTCATTTTTTTTCTTCTTTTCTCAAATTGTAATTTATAACTTTCCCATAGCTAATTAGCTCAGGCCTTGATTGCCTGAATTTAGCCGAGAAGGAAACAAGCTATTAATTATTGTCTGGGAGCTGAATTGATGGAAACATCAATAGTTTTGCAGCAGAATTCACAATAAATTTCAGGCTATAAACGTTAAGCTTGCAGTTTGAAGGTGAAGCAAAGCTATGTCCTTTCACATATAGTCAACACATTTATTTCTTAGATTGTGGTTAATAAATTATGAGTAAGTATAGGCTTCATGACTCAACCGAATCAATTAATTCCATGTTGGATATTTCCTACAGAAAAATCAAATACTACGTTAGAGTATAACTCAAGACTTACTCTGCATTATGGTAATACGTCGTTGATGTTGACAAAATGTCTATGGGCTGGAAATATGTAATAAATATGGTTTTGATTTTTCTCATTTTCCCAAAGAGCCGCATGATATTATAATCGATTTGCTGTAAATTGCTATTTCAAAGCCAAATAATTATTGATCACTTACAGTAGTAAGTGAGTTATTACAGAACTTAAACAGAAAACGATCACCTTATAATAATCTTATTTTAAACATTATATATTTGCTTTGTGTCTAGCGTTTATTCTAGAGTTTTCCAAACTATGGTCTGCAAACCAACATTGGTCTGTGAGATATATTTTAATAGGTTTAGGAAACAATTTATTAAAATAAATCAACTTAATAAAACATTAATACAACAATACAAAATAAAGTAATATAATTAACAATGCATTAATAATTTTTTTATAGGTGCATATATAGGCGCAAACACAAATCTGAAGATCCACTGCCCGTCCCAGAGACCTTATCTGATGTTCCTCAAGGGCAAAGAGTGATAATAAGAGCCTAACACTTTAAATAAACCACTAGTCAGAGTTATTGGTAGAATATTTATAACTGTATCTAAAATGTACTTTATTCAGTCCTATTAAATTCGAAGACCGTATGTGCGAAGTGAAGCTCGCAACGGTTGAGGGCTGAAAATGTGTCCGAGTTACCTGGCTATTAAATTAAAACGGGCTGCGAGTTACGAGATTGAGACACAAACCCGTAAACCATTTGTTGAACTTTGGAGGTGAGTGATCAATTAGTCAAACCTGTAGTTACGGGTTTAGATGGAGCCAATGGAAACAGAGATCGTCATCATCACAGAAGAGTGGAGGTTGGATTTCAAAGGGTTCAATTACGAGTTATGATAGGAGCAACATTCCAGATATAATGCAATATTAATAAAGCCGTAAATGTGATATTCTATTACATGCAAGTTACTTTATATGTATTAACACATTGATTGACAGGTTTAATAAATTAAACATGAAATAAAGTATTTTTTGGGACAAATTTGCGTGCTTGAGAATGTTTTGCTATCAATTTTAAGACCTAACATCACTTTCCCTTTTAATAAAAGTACAGTAGTGTGGTGACATTTGCATTTAAAGTGCTACGGATTGGACTTTACCCCCCCTTGCGAGTCCTCTCTATCTCTCGTTGGCCTTTGGGCTCCATTTGCATGTTATGGGGTTGAAAGCAAGTGAAAGTGTAGCAATTTAATTGCACGATTGGAATTGTAGCGGTTATGGGCTTGAGAGAACAAACGGTTTGTGGCCGTGAAGTTTCAAGTTCCCCGTCACATAGGCTTTTTTTCGCTCCCAACTCACAGATCGGCAGTGGCTTGATTTACGAGCTATGGTTTATCACATAGGGGGAATTTAATAGGGCTGTATGAATATAATTATTAATTGTAATTTATTAGCTATTAATGAACCCCTTCTGAATTGCTACCTTGATCAGAGAGAGGAAAAAGGATGTGGCGAGCTGGGGGATGAGCCCTTTTATAGTTTCTTTTGGCCCATATGAGTGAGGAAAGGTCTTCCCCCCGTCCCTGTGTTTGCGTGGTGCCATTTTTCCTCAGTTGTTTTGTTATTTGTCTTACTTTATTTCTATTTTTATATTTTATTTGTTGTATTTTTCCTTACTTTTCTCCTTTTTTATTCTGTGCTCTTCATTCACCCTTAGCGCTAAAGTGCTGCAGCAATGACCAATGGTTAGCTCATTCTTTTTCTGGTTCTATTCTTTTGTAATTTGTTAAAATTTGTATTCACTTGTATCTTCCCTGTTTAGCGCTGCAGAATATTTTGCACGTTACAAAGCAAGGTTAATAATAATAGCGATTGATCCAGTGGCCCTGGCCTGCCTCCTTGGTGAAGTGCGGTCCAGGTCCTTGTCCCAGGGTGTGACATGGGTTGAAGAAAAGCTCCTGGTGGATCCCAATGCAACAGAAGCCTTAGTAGATGCTGCTGTGGCCAGCGCGCTGCTCAAACTAATCGTCCTTGGAAAGCTCTGTGAGGTTCATGGGAATTGTAGTTTTTGATTAAACAGGCTAGCCAGCATGCAGGGACTGGTGGCAGCCTTCAACAGATTTTTATTAGAGAATTAGAAATGTCTGATCAGGGGTTAAAGCCCCTACAGCCCCCAAGTCCAATAATAAGAATAAAAAGAATAAAAAGTTTCATAAGCACAATGATGTCCCTGTCGACTGTCCCTCACTCCCCCCTTTTTCCCCAGATGTCTGGCACAGGTAGCAATAAATGTGGTAGGGAACCCTTCCAATTTAAGCCCTTTTGTAACTGCTCCAAGTACCACTTTCAAAAATAAAATAGCTGTAAGGCCAAAAATTCAAGAAGTTCCTTAAAGGAACGGACCCCCCAAGGAATAGTGTTTATTAAAAAGCCGGTGGTGGTCCTGTCAGGCTCTAGGAGGAGAACAGCTTGAAAAAGTAGAGTTAAACAGCCAATGCTTATCGAAAATTGATTCTGCAGGAAATGCTGCAGGAGGATAATGGTCACTAGAGGTCAGCGCTACGGACACCACTAAGGAATGTTTCCTTTTAGCTGGTTGTGGTCTCATTTGTTAGATCTATAAGGTTCTCCCTATGTACAAACCTTTATAATTATAGTTACTAATTTATGTTCCTATTATATGTCTCTGATTGTTTTTGTGAGACATATCTGTATATATTTGAATCATATACACCATTTCTTGTTTTTATAATTTGCTGACAACCTTTGTTTTGGCTGCCATCTGTTTTGGGATATTTGTAATGATTAATAATAAAAGTATCTTTTTTTTGAATATATAACTTTTTGACATTTTGAGCCTATACTTCATGAGCACTTTGGGGAATTCTGCTAATATACAGTGGCCATTGTCTTTTCTTTTTTACTGTTTCAGCCATTTGCTTTCTCTGATATTTGGACAGTTAATCCTCTTACGAATAAGTAAAGTGCTCCTTATGTATAACAACTTATTTTTTGGTGCGTTGAGTGAGTTTTAACATATTTTCTTCTAAGTAGGGTTTAGGTCCCAGGTGATCCAGTTAGAGCAACTGCAGCGGCTGTGGTTACTGCAGTAGCAGGTGTTCATTTATCCAAAGAGATCAAAGAATGTTTATGGAGGAGGGAATTTGTTGAAAACTTTTCCTTGCTTACCTCATCCAGATATGCTGATACCTGGGAAAGTGATTGTAACGGGTTAATATTATGACTCCAAAGTGTGGGGCTTTCCCTCTCAAGGTTTTACAGGCTGGGAGCAGATCCCTTTCAGCATCATCTGGATCCGGTAGACAGGTATGGTATGCCTTAAAAAGGGCCGATGTAAATAGGCCATAACTATAGATTTTAACATGCCTGCTGAGAATGTGGAGGATATCATGCCTTTACAAAAAGTTTCAGACAGCAGAGGGATGCATCCAAACCTATGGAATCAAAATCTAAGAACAGCAGAAAGAATATTTGCATAAAGGTATGCACAACATTGTAATTAAAAAGGGCTAGTATATTTTTTCAGGCATGCATTTTTGAATCACAACACCAGACTTTTGTATTTATTTCTTTACTATTGCAATATATTCAGTTGATTTTGTCTTTCCAATTCACCTCTATTCTTTGTTCTTTATTAGCTTTTTCTAGTCTTCACTTTTCCCCATCTCAATTTCTACCTTCTCTCTCAGCCTGCTGCTTCTTGCACTTCACTAACTCCTGTTCCCTTCCACTCCTTTTCCCTCATTGCCCATATCCCATCTATCCTTGCACACATTCTTTTCTCCTGGTAAAGCATCAAGTAGCAATTAAAATTAGAGGGAAGTGAGGAGGGAGAAATCCTGTGTTATACAGTGATATGATAGTGAGGTGGGGGGAAGCCTTTGTTATGCAGTGATATGATAGTGAGGTAGGAAGAAGCCTGTGTTATGCAGTGATATGGCACTGAGAAGGGAGAAGGCAGATCATATTCATCCATACTATTAGAAGTATTGCCTCAAATCTTCCATTGGTAGTGTATAAGTACCATTTCTTTGATATCCTAACACATTTTGTTTATATTGAAAAGCTGGCCATTGTTGTATGTAGTTTCTTTTGTCTCTTTAAAAGAGTTTTTTGTGCTCCTACACTCATGCTATCAGATGAATTTGGGATTCCAGTAGCAAATGTGATAATACAGAAGGTCCCGCTACAAAGTTCAGTTTCCTGTTATTGAAAGTGACTTAGAAAACATGAATGTCATTTGCCAGCAGATAAGTTAACTGACTAATGTGTGGAGTTAACTGCTCTTAGAGTGGCAAAGAGAATTACATTAAAATGACAGCAATCAATAATGAGCAAACTGAACTTTGCCTGTTAATTAATTCCTTTGAGGATATTTGCTTTTCTTATTTTATCTTACCTTATTGCTTTCTTATCTTATTTTAATGGAAGTATACTCATTCACCCTAGAAGACTCACCAATGTTGACCTTGAGCTATATATGGATGCATTGGGGGCGGGTTTAGGATCTTCTTTTATTTTGGTGATGTGTTGAAGATCGGCCCACAGTTTGGGACTCATCCAGTGTGAACAAGGATTTAGCTTTACTTGAAGTCTTTCCCATAGTCATTTCATTGTTCTTATGGGGAGTCAGCTTGAGGTATAGGCAAATAGATCTTAGTCAGCAATATGGCAGCAGTTCAAGCAATACATTCCTTTGCAGTTTCATCCCTACTGGTAGCATGCCTTTTGAGGTATTTTATCCTGTGTTGTTTGCTATTAAATGTTCGGTGCAGGGCAAAACATGTTCCTGGTGCATTTAACAGCATTGCTGATGCCTTGTCTCATTTCTAGGGGTGGACGGAGAAGTCTTCCTGGAACATCTGTGGGAGCTTGGAACAAACAGAAAGCGATGTTAGTGAGGCAATATCCGGCTCTGTTTACATAGCTGTCTTATATGAGGGTATGGGATAAGTGTTATGAGCGATTCCGGCTTGCGGGTGGAACAGATATGGATGGTAAAAGGATGGCAATCCTGATATGGTTCTTTTACGGTGCAAGGAATAAGGAGTTTCTTCCTCTTCGTTTGGGTGACAGGTGGCAGCCTTGGATTGTTACTTCAAATAAGCTGGGTTATGGACCTGGCAAAGGATTTGGTGGTTAAACAAGTGGTAAAGAGTTTAACCAAGCAATGGCCAGACAGGATAGCAGGCGATCTATAACTTTTTCCAACCTGTTGAGATTATCAGTGATATTAGAGGAGGTACGTCCCAGTGATTACGAGGCTGTGTTGTTCTATATAGCCTTCTCTGTGGCCTTCTTCTGTGACTTCAGGGTGGGTAGAATTAGTTGCGGAAACAGACTAGGTGTAGGTGACCTCAACTACTCAGATGTGCGAATCCATGGTGATCATGGTGATCGTGAAACTGTATGGAGAAGAAAAGGAGTTTGTTCTATGCCTGGTGGGTATAGATTGGGCCAGACTTGTTATACAAGAGTAGGACTGGCTCTCTCATGCTTCCAATTCTCCAGATTGGTGGTGATTGGTTTGCATCAATTGACGTTTTCAAAATCAGACTTGGTCCCCATTCATTATTGGAAGATGTTAATCATGAGAACATACACAGCTGCATACTAATGGTTCTCGATTCTTTTTCAGATCATTTACGGCAATTGTGGGTCATGGGCTATTCGTATATATACTTGCCCAAGGGCTTTACCTCAGTTGCTAATTGCTGAAAGTGTGACGGCTGGGTTACAGGGTCATGCATTGCTCCCAGGTGAGCATGCAGTTGGTTACAGCACCCGCTTTGGGCCACCTGCCTTTATACTGATTTACTGGGCATCAACTCCAACCCTATTACATGACTGGGATGCAAATGGACATCAAGGTTTGGTTGGAGGGAGGTGAAAAAGCACCAGGGAAGTTGGATGTGGCCAGATTAAAGAAAAACTCATGGCTTGTTTGATAAGAAGGTTTGGGATTTATTTATTTGCAGCATCATTAACTTGTGTGTGCAGATGCAGATTGTTGGTTCATTTTGGATGGGGTAAAGGTTAATAAGGTTGGCTTCGAGCTTATGATTTTGTCTTTCAAGGAATGTGTGCAGTGAACCATGGGAGTTCAGGAGGAGGGTACTTGCCTCACTACTCCCCTCAAATGTTTATTTATGGTTACTATTGTTGGTTATCCTTTCCTGCTCTCGCACAGTACCTCTTTTTTTTAACACTGTATGTACCCACTTTTTTTTCTCTGTGATGTGATCACTTTCACATTTCAACTGTATTTAGCTTGTAATTATTTGTAAAAAGCAATTTTCTACCACATTGTAAAAAAATGACATTCCCTGCAATTTAGCTCAAAAAATCTTAGCTCAAATTACTTATAAATTGATATTTTTGTTAAAGAAGATTCTTAACATCCTACTGACAGAGGGAACTATGGGCTTCATTCATTTGCAAGGCCGCAACTCACAGTATGCACGCTATATGTCTGCATGTGTGCTGCGGGATTGGGGCCTCATTCAATTTCAAGGCCACAACTCTCAGTATACAGGAAGTATGTCTGCGGACGTGGTGCGGCCTTGAACTCTTCTACAATTACTGAGCGATTCAATTGATCGAGCCCGCAAGTTACGGGCCAAAACACGAAAACCGTAAACCATGCAATCGTATGTAGCATTTCCGAGCATGAACATGATCAATTAAGCAAAACCGTAACTACCCATTTAGAAACAACCAATAGAAAATGATACCGTCATCATTATGGTATGATATGTCAATCAATTAGAATCTAGGGTTCTGAAATGCAGACTCGCAAAGCCGCAAAATGCAAAATAATAAAAATGAATGCCAATACTGTTCTAGTCCATGTGGGTGGCCTGATTATATTATGTAATTGATTCCTGAGATCGATATAACTCCAAAATGAAACATAAAAATAAATGATTTTTGATTGCCGATTTGCGAGCTTGAGACTTGTGCAATTAATTCTAATGTCTTTCATCACTTTCCCCATCATTTACAGAGCAGTATTTATTTTTTGTTTGCATTTACAGTGCTACGGAAATATCTTTAACTCCTTTGCGGGTATCATCTGGTACCCGTAGGATTTTCTTCTACATTTGCTGCTTATGGGTGTGAAAACATTTGCGGGCTTGAGGAATTGTAGCAATTAAAAGGGATTTGTGATTTTAGCGATCGTAACTCTTGCGGACGTAAAAGATCAAAGGTTTAGATTGGGTGTAAGTTATGGTTGTAACAACCGCAGGGATTTTCCGCCCGTAGACCGCTTACGGCTCATAAAAAGACGCCAATTGGATAGCAAATTAGTTTACAGGCTCTTTTAAAGGCTCCACTAACTTATAATTTCTCAATTGAATGAGGCTCAGAATATGGTAAATATGAGATCATTAGTATCATTAGTATTGTAATCCATCATAATACAGATTGTGTTAATTAATCAAAGGACCACTGATGTGAATTTACAAGTAAAGCTCATGTTTGTTTCTTTGTTTGCTTGCTGTGCATATGCTATTAAAACATTATGCAGATTAAAATAAATAAAAAATTATATTTATTCTTAACTTTTAAACTGTGTATTTTCTCCTCAAACAGAGCTGCGTATCTTCTCCTACATATGTCATTAGATGCGTGGCTAGTTCTTCCTCTTTGCTGTTCTAAAAATAAAGTTTGACAAGCGTAGATTTTGCTTCAGCCTGAGCATGCTGTTACCTTGGTGTAGTCATTGGGGCAGAGCTGATGATGTTATGAGGCAGGGCCAATGACATCAGCCCAGCCTGCTTCCGAGCTCTTTGATGGTCCAGCACACAGGCAGAGATGGCCATGCCCCTGATAGACACAGGTAGAAGGAGAACACAGACATCGTAAAATGTTTATTTTAACCTGCATACTGTTTTTAATAGCCTATGCTGAACAAACAAATATATGAGCTTTACTCGTAAACATACTATGGGGATCCTTTAGTGTAAAATCCTTTGTTGTTTCATTAAAGTTCTGGATTAAGCGTGTACAGTACCCAAATCCTATCTTTAGGTACATTTAATCAACAAAATGCTTAAGGAATTTATTTAGAATTTTAGTGATCTTTGAATCACATAGTACATATATATATATATATATATATATATATATATATATATACATACATTTTAATAGCTGAATACCATGTGTGTTTTATTTACAGAATTGCTACAAAATGTTTTCTAGTTTATATCTTATGTAGACATGTTATCTATAAAATGGAAGTGTGTGATAAATGTGTTTTTAAATTTTCTCATCTTTTCAAAGAGAAACATGATATTAGAATCGACTTTCCGCAAATCACAGTTTTCAAAGCCAAATATTTATTGATCAGTTTTAAGTGAGTTATTGCTGAAAATTTCACTTAATATATTTTATTTTGTACATCAGTGTAGGTATATTATGCAAATCTGCACTATTCTTAGAGGACCTTTTGCTTCACAGTAAGTGGTCCTCATGGTATGAAAGAGTACAAGATTATATATTAAAATGATCTATTTTGTTTTAAAATGGCACTAATAAAAGCTAAAAAAACTAAGTTTTCAGTCTGTTTACAAACAGAGTCTGTCCTGCCCACTCAAAGTTTTCAACAGAGCCATGTGCTCAGGACATTGATTGACAGGAGATTTTACCTGTACTCAGGAATGCACTCAAAAGTAACACACAACTGACCTGTTTAGGTGTTTCCAGCATTCCAGCATCTACACAGAGGGGTAGCTGTCAGTGACTCATGTAAACACAGTCTTTACTTTATCGGATTTTCAGGGGAAAATGCACCTATTTCAAAAAATCTAAAAGTATCTCAACATGCTTGTAGAAATATTTACAGTGGTGTGCTCCAAATTGTGCTGAACTAAATGGACCTTTAAGGAGTAGCATTGCCTTATTGGACAGATGCAAAAAAATAAGAAAGAAGAGTGTGGTATTGAATCACCGTGGAAGTAGCCTATGTCCAGTATTATGTAAATATAATCCAAACATGGATGTCATAGAAAAAATGAACTAGTAGGCTGTAAAATGACCAAAGAGTGTATAATGCATCAAATTAATATAGAGAAAAAGAAAAAGAAACACTCTACAGGGAGTGCAGAATTATTAGGCAAATGAGTATTTTGACCACATCATCCTCTTTATGCATGTTGTCTTACTCCAAGCTGTATAGGCTCGAAAGCCTACTACCAATTAGGCATATTAGGTGATGTGCATCTCTGTAATGAGAAGGGGTGTGGTCTAATGACATCAACACCCTATATCAGGTGTGCATAATTATTAGGCAACTTCCTTTCCTTTGGCAAAATGGGTCAAAAGAAGGACTTGACAGGCTCAGAAAAGTCAAAAATAGTGAGATATCTTGCAGAGGGATGCAGCACTCTTAAAATTGCAAAGCTTCTGAAGCGTGATCATCGAACAATCAAGCGTTTCATTCAAAATAGTCAACAGGGTCGCAAGAAGCGTGTGGAAAAACCAAGCCGCAAAATAATTGCCCATGAACTGAGAAAAGTCAAGCGTGCAGCTGCCACGATGCCACTTGCCACCAGTTTGGCCATATTTCAGAGCTGCAACATCACTGGAGTGCCCAAAAGCACAAGGTGTGCAATACTCAGAGACATGGCCAAGGTAAGAAAGGCTGAAAGACGACCACCACTGAACAAGACACACAAGCTGAAACGTCAAGACTGGGCCAAGAAATATTTCAAGACTGATTTCTCTAAGGTTTTATGGACTGATGAAATGAGAGTGAGTCTTGATGGGCCAGATGGATGGGCCAGTGGCTGGATTGGTAAAGGGCAGAGAGCTCCAGTCCGACTCAGACGCCAGCAAGGTGGAGGTGGAGTACTGGTTTGGGCTGGTATCATAAAAGATGAGCTTGTGGGGCCTTTTCGGGTTGAGGATGGAGTCAAGCTCAACTCCCAGTCCTACTGCCAGTTCCTGGAAGACACCTTCTTCAAGCAGTGGTACAGGAAGAAGTCTGCATCCTTCAAGAAAAACATGATTTTCATGCAGGACAATGCTCCATCACACGCGTCCAAGTACTACACAGCGTGGCTGGCAAGAAAGGGTATAAAAGAAGAAAATCTAATGACATGGCCTCCTTGTTTACCTGATCTGAACCCCATTGAGAACCTGTGGTCCATCATCAAATGTGAGATTTACAAGGAGGGAAAACAGTACACCTCTCTGAACGGTGTCTGGGAGGCTGTGGTTGCTGCTGCACGCAATGTTGATGGTGAACAGATCAAAACACTGACAGAATCCATGGATGGCAGGCTTTTGAGTGTCCTTGCAAAGAAAGGTGGCAATATTGGTCACTGATTTGTTTTTGTTTTGTTTTTGAATGTCAGAAATGTATATTTGTGAATGTTGAGATGTTATATTGGTTTCACTGGTAAAAATAAATAATTGAAATGGGTATATATTTGTTTTTTGTTAAGTTGCCTAATAATTATGCACAGTAATAGTCACCTGCACACACAAATATCCCCCTAAAATAGCTAAAACTAAAAACAAACTAAAAACTACTTCCAAAAATATTCAGCTTTGATATTAATGAGTTTTTTGGGTTCATTGAGAACATGGTTGTTGTTCAATAATAAAATTAATCCTCAAAAATACAACTTGCCTAATAATTCTGCACTCCCTGTATATAAGGTCACATAAAATTCCCAAATGTAGGCAGTAGATATCTTATGGAATAGTGATGGAGTAAAAAAATAATGACCAACCAAACTTAATACAAAATATAACTTTTAGTATACATATAAAAATATATGCATCTTATTATACATATACAACAATAAACTACGGTGGTTAAAATAGAAATTTACAAAAATACAATAAAGTCTGTGATGATTAATGCGGGTATCACGTAATTTGAGTTAGGATGAGTGAAGGATGATAATCAGTCAAAGTAATGGTAATGCACAATGAGTATGGATCATCTTACATATCATATAGCATGCCGTTTAGGTAGGTCTAACTAAACCTCAAATATAACACCACATTATTATTATTATTATTAACTTGTATTTGTAACGCGCCTGCATAAACAAGAAAAAGTACAATGTTATCAAACTGCAGAAAATGAAGGGCCCTGTTTTGAGCTTAGAATCTGTGTAGAAGGTGCTTTTTTCCAAAGCACTATACAAGATTGTAAGCTCGCTACTTACAATCTAAAGGGAATGGAATAGGCAGAAGCCTGGGCAAGAATAGACAGATAAGGAATAGCAAGAGTCAGGAAGAAAGTGAAGTTTACTTCGGTCGGACGGCATGCAAAGATAGAATGATTTTTTATTTAGAAGGAAAAAGAACAGATTTGATTGAAAGCCATTTGAGGTGAGTGGCTCTAGTATGTAATATGTTACAGATAGTATAACGTGCAAATAGGAATGTCAGGTGAGGGGCCTTGGTTAGGAGATATATCTTCAGTAGCCAACAGATGGTTATTTGGGAGACATAATGTGGAAAAGTTGAGAAGAAGAGCCGGAGGAAAAAGCAAAAGGTTATGAGGAAGAAAAAGGCAGGGGAGGACATTGTGTAAAGAATTAATTAGGATAGTTAGCAGGTGTTGTTAAATGATTAATTGACCAGATGTAGGAAATCTAAGAGACTTAATCAAAGAAGAGTAACAAGGGGCCGGTGGCGAGGGGTAGGAGGGAGGGCAGTTGCAGGATCAGAGAGAGAGAGACAAAGGCCCAGAGGTAGTGTGGACACTGAAATAGAATATGAGAAGGATGGGCAATGTTATTTCACAGATATGAAGCAATAAAACCAGGCTTTGGGGGTGGGTAAGCAAGCAAGATAAGGGGGGTTTCAGACAAAAGCAGGGTACATATTTGCTTAGTAAAATATTGGATCAAAGAAACATTCATAGAAATATTGAGAGTAAATTGCATACAGTAAAAGTTAAGATGGCTCCACCGTCTATTTAGATAACTTCAGAGAAGCTTCCAGGGAATGTGTATGGTTGTAGGATCAAAGAGAGAGACAGAGGCCCAGAGGTAGTGTGGACACTTCAGATAAGCTTCCAGGGAGTGTGTATGGTTGCAGGATCAGAGGGAGAGAGACAGAGGCCCAGAGGTGTGGACACTTCAGAGAAGCTTCCAGGGATTGTATATGGTTGCAGGATCAGAGAAAAAGAGACAGAGGCCCAGAGGTAGTGTGGACACTTCCGAGAAGCTTCCAGGGAGTGTGTATGGTTGTAGGATCAGAGAGAAAGAGACAGAGGCCCAAAGGTAGTGTGGACACTTCAGATGAGCTTCCAGGGAGTGTGTATGGTTGCAGGATCAGAGGGAGAGAGACAGAGGCCCAGAGGTGTGGACACTTCAGAGAAGCTTCCAGGAAGTGTGTATGGTTGCAGGATCAGAGAGAAAGAGACAGAGGCCCAGAGGTAGTGTGGACACTTCAGAGAAGCTTCCAGGGAGTGTGTATGGTTGCAGGATCAGAGAGAAAGAGACAGAGGCCCAGAGGTAGTGTGGACACTTCAGAGAACCACTTATAGTACACATATATTATTAAAGACAATAATCCTTAATATTGTAACTGTTTACCACAGTAAAAGTAGAAAAATAAAAATAAGTACCTTATGAGGGAAATAAAGAAGAAAGAAAGTATTACCTGTGGCCCAAAAGTAACTCAGGTGTAGTGGAAAATTCCAGGACCCACTACTTATCGTCTATACCGTGAGAGTAAAAAATCTCAACAAAGGTTGAACATATCTAGCATAACTAGGCTTATATACTACATCCCTCAGTACCTCTACATATGTGATGTGGTATCCTTCTAGATACAGCATCCAATGTTTCTGTAGCAGCCGTCAGCGCTGAAATCAGAAGACAGAATCGGGTCCCCACTTCAGACTCCACTCAAGGCATCTGACGTCATCATCATGAGTCTCTGGTGTGGTCTGACGCGCTTTGCAAGTCTTCGCTTCCTCTGAGACCTGTTAAGATTGGTTGGTCAGTAATTTATTTACTCCAGCACTATGCCATAACATATCTACTGCCTAAATTTGGGAAGTTTATGTGACCATATATAGAGTGTTTCTTTTTCTTTTTCTCTATATCAATTAAATGCAAAAAATCAATTACCCAACAGCCAACATATAAACTTAAACCCACGTATGATCCTCTTTAGTTTATTAACAACAATCAACTCAAGAACCTGAACTGGCAAACGTATTCAACAAGATCACATTAACAAATAAACCAATAGGATATGTCTTATTTAATGTATCATTCATTGATATATTAATACTATTACAATAATTGTGTGTAATGCCCAATATGATCATTACAAATATTAATAAAGACAGGTTACCACTACATCTGGACTAATAATTGTCATCAGAAACAGTGTCTTCTTTGTCGCTTGCAAGGAGATACAACCTCTATCCATTCCTCATATACAAATTCCCCCACATGGACTCTCTCATGCGTGAACGCTTTCTAATCTTTTAATAAACTTATTTTGCATCTGCAATCTTTCATCAAAGCAAGCCCTCCATCACAATACATCATAAATATAGTTCACTGCTATGATGTGCCCTGGTATATCCAAACTGTGTTTCATTAGTCAATGTTGTCACCCAATAAATCTATCTACTCTCTCTGTGCATTGATCATGCTAATCAGAACATGTCACAACCCTGCTATGAAAGTAAATTACCTTTTTGAGACTTCAGTATCTTAAACCTAATATGATATGTGGATTTTTAGATAGATAGATAGATGGACTTTCCTCCCATTTTCCTTTTCAATTAAAGTCTATTTCCGTATTTATCTGATTTCTATTCTATTCTTATTTATAAACATGTTTTGCTCTACAGTTAACAATCATTGTTATTTAAGAGACATTGGAGTTGCCACGTACGGTCTTTGCCAATTCTAATTAGAGGTCACCACATTTGGCTGTAGTGGTATGGATCTGGAGTGTTCAAGTCTACTCTCCAGTGATTACACAGTCACAGTCACTTGTTGAGCACTTGCATATATTCACAGTATAAGTATTTATACCACTTTTAAAGCATAACAGCACCTCACTAAGTCAAACTACTGTGCCTAAATTTGACTTTGTTGTAGATGAAGAGATATTCAAATAGAGCCCTGATTGCTAAAAACTACACATGCTTGTTTCTCCTAGGAGCTGTCAACATGGCTCCATTTATTTCTCTGACTGGTCATATGAATCAGCTTGTTAGCTGTGTGACCAATCCTCTATCTTTATTATCTATGCAGCTACATATGGAAAAATGTACTGCACAGTAACAAAAGTGCACATATCTTAGACAATTCTTGATTAATATTAAAATGTTACCACATGATTTTAAAGCCTCTGTCTGATACGGTAGAACAGTTTTGGTGAGTTCCATGCACAGTAGTATCTAGAACTGGTGAACATGGCATATTTGTTGTGACATATAGTTTTGTATGCCTAAAATCTTATTTATAGTCCCTAACCGGTTCCTCCCTTCGTCAGTGGCAACAGTTTGAACAAGCTACTCAAGAGAAGTCAATGACAGGCAAAGTGAAACACTGCACTTCACAGTTTGTGTATTCATGAGCTGCATGAGCTACTGAGGGTGGACAAAAACAGAATAGATTTAGGGGAAAAAATAGAGATTTTAAGCAATGCCTAATGAAATCAAATGCATAAAAGTAATCACATAAAATAGTTGTCAAACTACGAATCGTCGTCACGCATTGCAAGCTCGCAAAGCAAGCTCACAAGAACTGCATCCCTCGCAAAGCGAGGGATGCAGTTTGCTCCGCATTTGCGAAGTGGAGGCTCAAAGGCGCCTCACACGCGGTTAAAAACACACACACACGACTTAGAAAAAAAAACGACCTCGGAACCAACCTTAACGGCACAAACACCTACACGCACGAAAAATGCGACCATAACGGCCGAACCGCGCGCACCTAAAAACAGTCTAAACACACCAAATACTCACAAAAAATACATAAAAAGCTTACACATAGCAAGGGGGGCATACAGGACCTCTGAAAGTGAAGTTACACCTCCATTTAAGTCCAAATTCCCGAGTTCAGACACACGAAAATCCCCTAAGCGAGAGAAAAAATGGCCGCCGAAAAACGAAAACAAGGCTTAAAGCCCAGGACTGCCCAGCCACGTACAACTGTTAGCCAAGAAGGGATCCGAGATAAGCTTGGAAACCCTCATTAACCCCACGGGATCCGAGATAAGCTTGGAGACCTGCATTAACCCCACATTAACCATCGCAGTGGGGGTCCCGATCGCAAGCGATCGGGGACCCCCGCTACAATGAAAATTCTAAATTCAAGCGTTACGGGTCCTTAAAGGACTGTAAAGGTCCTTAAAGGACCTGTTATAAAAAAATAAAATATACACTATCACGCATGGGGCTCTATACAGAGCCCCATCAACCATTAATTAACCTTGTCATTTATGGGGGTCAATATAGACCCCCATAAGTCCTTCATTAACCCTGTCACCCATGGGGGTCAATACAGACCCCCATAACCCCTAATTAACCCCCTCACTCATGGAGGTCAATACGGATCCTCATAAACCCCTAATTAACCTTGTCACTCATGGGGGTCAATATAGACCCCCATAAGCCCTTCATTAACCATGTCACTCATGGGGGTCAATACAGGCCCCCGTAAGCACTTCATTAACCCCCTCACTCATGGGGGTCAATATAGACACCCATAAGTCCTTCATTAATGGTGTCACTCATGGGGGTCCATACAGACCCCTATAAGCACTTCATTAACCCCCTCACTCAGGGGGGTCAATATAAACCCCCATAAGCCCTTCATTAACTTTGTCACTCATGGTGGTCAATACAGACCCCAATAAGCTCTTCATTAACCCTGTCACTCATGGGGGTCAATACAGGTCCCTGTAAGCACTTCATTAACCCCCTCACTCATGGGGGTCAATATAGACACCCATAAGTCCTTCATTAATGGTGTCACTCATGGGGGTCCATACAGACCCCTATAAGCACTTCATTAACCCCCTCACTCAGGGGGGTCAATATAAACCCCCATAAGCCCTTCATTAACTTTGTCACTCATGGTGGTCAATACAGACCCCAATAAGCTCTTCATTAACCCTGTCACTCATGGGGGTCAATACAGGTCCCTGTAAGCACTTCATTAACCCCCTCACTCATGGGGGTCAATATAGACGCCCATAAGTCCTTTATTAACGGTGTCACTCATGGGGGTCAATACAGACCCCTATAAGCACTTCATTAACCCCCTCACTCAGGGGGGTCAATATAAACCCCCATAAGCCCTTCATTAACCCTGTCACTCATGGGGGTCAATACAGATCCCATAAGCCCTTCATTAACCCTGTCACTCATGGGAGTCAATACAGGCCCCCATAAGCACTTCATTAACCCCCTCCCTCATGGGGGTCAATATAGACCCCCATAAGCCCTTCATTAACCCAGTCACTCATGGGGGTCAATACAGACCCCCATAAGCACTTCATTAACCCCCTCACTCAGGGGGGTCAATACAGACCCCCATAAACCGCTAATTAACCCTGTCACTCATGGGGGTCCATACAGACACTCATAAGCCTCTATTTATCCTCATTAGTCCCATAAGGGTATATTAAGACCATTATGGGCCTGTAACAACCCAACATTAACCACATAAGTGCCATGACGGTCCTCAAGGACCATCATGACACTAAGTATAAACACTACACTGCACTATACCCCCCAAAAAAACATTAAATATCAACTAAACACCCTCTACACTAAACTATTAACACCTACACTACCTACCTACCCCCTAATAACCCCCACCACTCTAATTACATAAAATAAAAAAGCCTAAAGTCACAAAAAATCTACATTACATAAAATAAAAAACCTAAATCACAAAAAATAAAAAATCTACATTACAGAAAATAAAAAAACCTAAGTCACAAAAAAAGGAACATTACAGAAAAGAAGGAAACACATTACAACCCCCCGCCCCCCCCCCCCCCCACTACAGAAAATAAAAAAAATTACACACCTGAAGAGGAAATACATACAATACAAATACATACAATACAAATACATACAATACAAATAAAATGAAATACAATACAATACACCCCTATCTAATATACAATACATTCTATCTATCTAATATACATCCCCCAATCTATCTAAATAAATACCATAATCTAACATACATCCTATCTATATAATATACATCACACAATCTATGTAATATACAATAAATACTATCTATCTAATATACATCCTATCTATCTAATATACATCCACCAATCTATCTAAATAAATACCACAATCTAATATACAATACATGCTATGCTATATAAAACACATACCCCTAGCTAACATACAATAAATGCTATCTATATATAAAATAATCTATAATTCTAACTTAAAATAAAATAATTAACACCACTTACCTTTGCAGATGTCCCTTCAGATCAGCCACCTAGGAAAAAAAAATTAGTGCAACACATTTACAGTAAATAAAAAAACATTCTAAACATTCTTTATATTCTACCCACCTTTCCAGCATGTCCCGTCCTACTTCTCTGTTGCAGCTCCTGTTAAAAAAAACATAACAATAATACTCATACTGTAAGGAATTGACTCTGCTGGGTTTTGAACCCTGGTCCCCAGGCTGCTGGGCCTCTTCCCTACCACTGCACCAGCCTGCCTTTGTGCATTTCATTGAGATCTGATAACCTTGACTCTGCTAGCAATAGTATCAGTACAAGTCTCTTCAGCTGTGTCTGGTCAGGTGTCTGGACCTTGGCCTATATAAGGCACTTCCTGTCAATGTAACTTGCCAGATTATTGCGGTTCCTGTTCCCTTCAATAAAGCTTGTTCCTGTTTCACCTACAACTTGCTGAATTGGATTATTGCTGACCTAGGCTGCTGGTCTCCAAAAACCGTGTGATTCCTATATCATTACAGAATAATCTGGCCCTTTCATGGAGACAGCCGGGACAGATTCTGCATTGGCCCAGCAGGTTGCTTTATTTGCAAGAACTGTGCAGACCCAGGCACAGACCATTCAAGTGCTGCAGGACCAGGTAGCTGAACTGCAAAGTAAAGTTCAGTCAATGCACAGTGAGTATACCAGCTACAGGGCACATGATGTTGCGGCTGCTACTGTTACACCTGCACAACATGCCCGCTTGCCCCTACCAGAAAAGTTTGGAGGAGATTGCAAAAGATTTAGGGGTTTCCTAAATCAATGCCGTTTACACTTCATGATGTTACCTCACCGATTTCCATCTGAAAGAGAGAAGGTGGAATTTATTTTCTCCCTATTCAAAGATGAAGCCCTGGCTTGGGGCTCCCCTCTTCTGGAAAATGACAGTCCAGTCTTTGGTAATCTAAATGACTTTCTTGAGGCCATGTGCCTAGTTTTTGATGACCCCAATCGATGTGCTACAGCAGAAGCCACTCTCCTTCATTTGCATTAAGGGAGGCGCTCTGTGGCTGAATATGCTGCTGAATTCAGACAGTGGGTTGCTGAAACTACCTGGAACCAATCAGCCCAGAGGTTCCACTTCAGAAAAGGTCTCTCAGAAGCTATAAAAGATGAGCTAGCTTGTGTTGATCTTCCTGCTGACTTTGATGCATTTGTGCGTTTGGCTATCCGTATTGATCGGAGACTGTCTGAAAGAAGATTGGAAAGACAGGGCTCTTTTAGACCAAGTGCTACTCCTATTTCCTATTCAAGAATTTCTACTCCAACCCCACAAACACCTACAGACTCTGAGCCAGAGGCTATGCAGGTAAATCTAATAAGAGGGCCATTATCCAATGAAGAAAAACAGTGGCGACGCACTCACAATTTATGCCTGTATTGTGGTAGTGCAGGGCACTGTGCCATCAAATGCCCTAGCAAATCCAAAAGAACAATAGCTATGGCTGCTGAGGGTGCACCAATCCCAGATTTCAGATCAACTGGATTCTGTCACACAACCCTTGTTTTCTCTGGCTCATGGTGAAGAGGGTATGTTGACTCATCACCCTCATTTTGTGGTGCCTATCACGTTGCAATGTGGTGATCGTAAAATTTCAACTACAGCTATGATAGATTCTGGAGCAGGCGGAAACTTTATGGACATTAAATTTGCAGGAAATAGATTTCAGTCTATCCCTAATTCTTCACCTGTGTTAATGGAGACAGTAGACGGTTCTACACTTACGTCAGGCCAGGTTACACATGAGACTGTGCCCTTAAAGTTGACTCTGGAAGTGAATCACCATGAGGCTATATCTTTCCACCTAATTTCCTCAACACAGTTTCCAGTGATTTTGGGGGTACCTTGGCTTGCTCTGCATAACCCACAGATTGATTGGAAGATCAGAACTTTGTCCTTTGCTTTAGAACACTGCTTAATGAATTGTCAACCCTCTAAGGTAACACCTGTTGCCACAACAATTAATGAAATGGTTGCTACAAACTTGACTAAGCTTCCTCTACAATATCGGAATTTTGCAGATGTCTGTGATAAGAAGAATGCTGATCAGCTTCCACCCCACAGGCCTTATGATTGCCCAATAGAGCTGTTGCCTGGGGCTGCTATCCCATTTGGCCGTATATATTCCCTTTCTGAGCCTGAATTGAAAGCTCTTCGTGAATACATACAAGAAAATCTTGCCAAAGGCTTTATTCGACCATCTACTTCTCCAGCAAGAGCTCCTATATTCTTTGTAAAAAAGAAAGATGGCAGCCTACCGCCATGCGTTGATTACAGGGACATTAATAACATCACTGTTAAAAACCGCTACCCCTTGCCTCTGATTCCTGAACTTTTTGAGAGACTTCGCTCAGCTAAAATATTTACAAAGCTTGATCTTCGGGGGGCATATAATCTGGTTAGCATAAGACCAAATGATGAATGGAAAACAGCTTTCAGAACCAGGTACGGGCATTACGAATATCTAGTAATGCCATTTGGGCTGTGTAATGCCCCTTCAACTTTCCAGCATCTTATCAGTGATGTACTACGAGATCTCCTGGATCAGTTTGTTGTGGCATATTTGGATGATATCCTAATATTTTCTTATAATCCTGAAAACCACAGAAAACAGGTTCGTATAATTCTGGAGCGCCTTCGTACCCACCACCTATACATTAAACTGGAAAAATGTGAGTTTGAACAAAAAGAAATTTAAATCCTGGGGTATGTCATAACTCCCAAAGGTTTAAGTATGGACGCAAGTAAAATTAAAGCTGTGCTGGACTGGCCCACCCCCAAGAATGAAAAAAATATTCAGAGATTTGTGGGGTTTGCCAATTTTTACAGGCGTTTCATTAAGAATTTCTCTGCCGTTATTACACCGTTTACTGAACTTACACGTAAAGGTACTCCTTTTCAGTGGTCCGATAAGGCTAATACTGCATTTTCCCGATTAAAGACTCTGTTTACATCTGCCCCCGTCCTGGTACATCCTCAGCCGGAATTACCATTTATTGTGGAAGTTGATGCTTCTGATTCAGCTGTTGGTGCTATACTGTCTCAAAGGACTGGACCTAAGATGCTGTTACATCCGTGTGCCTTCTATTCCCGCCAGATGGTGCCAGCAGAAAGAAACTATGACATAGGGAATAAAGAACTATTGGCTATAAAAGCTGCCTTCACCGAATGGAGACATCTCTTGGAGGGAGCCACCCATCCAATTACTGTCCCCACAGATCACAAAAATCTGGAATGTATTCGATCAGCTAAGAGACTGTCAGCCAGACAAGCACGATGGTCCCTATTCTTCTCGAGGTTTAATTTTTTGGTCACATATCGTCCTAGCTCCAAGAATGGTAAGGCGGATTCCTTGTCTAGAATAGCTGAGTCCCTCCATACTACCGTAACCAAGACCACCATCTTGCCAGAGGATATATTTATAGGAGTCACATTTCCTTCTGATCTAATGTCTCGCATTAAAAAGGGTTACGCTGAAGACCCAGTTCTTCGGGATCATCCTCGTGATCTCCATATGACGCTGCTTAATGGGTTTGGGATTTTTCAACAACGTCTGTTTGCTCCGGAGTCAGTGCGACTGGACCTTTTACGTCTCTACCATGACTCAAAACCAGCATGTCATCCAGGAATCCGAAAGACACAAGAGCTACTCGCCCGATCCTTTTGGTGGCCCAAGTATTATGAGGATGTTAATAAGTATGTGTCCTCTTGTGATGTATGTGCCAGACATAAGACTCCTCGCTCATCCCCTTTTGGCTTGCTTCAGCCTCTTCCGATTCCTCATCGTCCCTGGGGATCTATATCCATGCACTTTATTGTGGAACTACCTCCCTCTAAGGAACACACTACCATTCTTGTTGTAGTGGACAGGTTAACTAAGATGGGTCATTTCATACCAGCTCGTGGTCTCCCTTCAGCTAAACAGACGGCTGACCTGGTTATTCGTGAAATATTTCGCTTGCATGGAGTGTCTGATGAAGTCGTTTCTGACAGGGGAGTGCAGTTTACATCTCGTTTTTGGAAACATTTTTGTTCTAATCTAGGTATTAATGTAAATCTGTCGTCGGCTTTTCATCCACAAAGCAATGGACAGACTGAGCGAACCAACCAGACTTTGTAGCAATATTTGCGGTGCTATATTAGTTACCTGCAGGATGACTGGCTGGATTTTCTACCCACGGCGGAGTTTGCATATAACAATGCCCAACACTGCTCCACTTCTTTGAGCCCATTTTTTGCCAACTATGGTTACCATCCAACCTTTCTAGTGAGTCTCCCAATTACTACTTCCATTCCTGCAGTCACTGATCGGCTAACCACCTTATGAGATTCCCAAGACCTGTTGCAGGAGACTCTTTCGAAGGCTCAGGAATGTTTCAAGAGAGATGCTGATAGGCATAGAACGGAGGCCCCAGTTTATCATGCTGGTGACAAGGTTTGGCTGTCAACAAGGAATCTTAAGCTTAAGGTTCCTTCTCATAAATTGTGTCAGAGGTTCGTGATACCTTTTGAGATCATCGCTCAGATCAATGCTGTCACTTTTCGTTTGCAACTTCCAGATTCCATGAGGATACATCCAGTGTTTCACGTTGCACTGCTGAAACCTTTCCATGTCAACACTTTCCCTGGCCGAGCCCTGCCTGCCCCACCTCCAGTCCTCAGGGATGGTGAGGACAAATACGAGGTGGGGAAAATTCTGGACTCCAGGATCTTCCACAACAAGCTTCAGTATCTGGTACGCTGGAAAGGCTATGGTGAGGAGGAGAGTTCGTGGGAACCAGTGGACAATATTCACGCTCCTGATCTCCTTCGGTCTTTCCATGTGCAGTACCCTGCTAAACCAGGTAATAGGGCATCCAGAGGCTGCACCTATAGAGGCAGGGGTAATGTAAGGAATTGACTCTGCTGGGTTTTGAACCCTGGTCCCCAGGCTGCTGTGCCTCTTCCCTACCACTGCGCCAGCCTGTCTTTGTGAATTTCATTGAGATCTGATAACCTTGACTCTGCTAGCAATAGTATCAGTACCTAAGTCTCTTCAGCTGTGTCTGGTCAGGTGTCTGGTCCTTGGCCTATATAAGGCACTTCCTGTCAATGTAACTTGCCAAATTATTGCGGTTCCTGTTCCCTTCAATAAAGCTTGTTCCTGTTTCACCTATAACTTGCTGAATTGGATTATTGCTGACCTAGGCTGCTGGTCTCCAAAACCTTGTGATTCCTATATCATTACACATACATAAGCATAAAAACAAAATAAAATAGAATTAATCTACATTGCACTTCCCTTCGCGAAGTCCTTGGCCTCCTCCTCCTCTTCTGCCCCGCCCTGGAACCACGCTCTAAAAAAAAAAAAAAAAAGAACACACATTCGCACTCACGAACACCTAATGAGGCTCCCGGAGACTTTTCCGGAAGAAAATAGGCAATGGCGCCTTCTGATTGATTGGGTGAATTTGATAGACAGCTTTTTCAATCAGGAGGCGCCAATTTGTGAGCCAATCAGAAAGGGATACACCCTAAAATCCCACTCTGATTGGATAATGCACCTGTCAATCTTTATTTAAACCAATCACAATGGAATACACCCCCACAGGGTGATTGGCTGGAGGCATCTACGCATTCTGATTGGTTGCACTGACATTAGCCAATCACAATGGAATACACCCCCACATACTGATTGGTGAAGGCATTTGCACATTCTCATTGGCTGTTGTCAATGTCAATCAGTATTACAGCTAATGGGAAGGCGCAGATGTCTTCAGCTAATCACCGTGTGGGGGTATATCCCATTGTGATTCGCTGATGGAAATAAAGCCTTCAGATTGGTTCAAATGAAGATTGACAGGTGCGTTATCCAATCAGCGTGGGATTTTGGGGTGAATCCCTTTCTTATTGGTTTACAATTGGCGTCTTCTCATTGGCTGAATTTGATATTTAATGTTTTATTGGGGGGGTATAGTGCAGTGTAGTCATTATACTTAGTGTCATGATGGTCCTTGAGGACCGTCATGGCACTTTTGTGATTAATGTTGGGTTGTAACAGGCCCATAATGGTCATAATATACCTTTATTGGACTGATGGGGTTAAATAGAGGCTTATCAGGGTCTGGATAGACCCCCATAAGTGACCAGGTTAAAATGGTGTAGTGCTTACACTTTGGGTCATGAGGGTCCTGGATGATGATAAAACACCAAGAGAAACTCGCAAAACACCACGAAGTACCTACGGATAATCCGCTAAGACGCATACCACAGATAACCCGCCATTTTACGCCAATGCGGAAGTACACCACTATGCTAACGGTTTCGTCTCGCGCACGCACAGTATTACCCTGCACACATTCAACACACTTACACAGCAGCTCCCCACCACTAATGCTGCAGCAACATCAAAACAGATTGCAGATCTTCAACACAATGTTTCACAATAGGTAAAGTATATTCATTTATTAATGTATTATATATTTATTATTACACACCAAACACCATTAGCTCACTTACAATTTCATTGCCGTCATTTTTTGACGGGCAATTCGCTAGTACATATATAACTATCAAGATAATCATATAGTGTCATCAACGAATTACCTGTAATGGCTAGCTATACCTCCTAAATACATAATATAAGATCAATAGATATATAACTCTATATATAAATTCTATATGGCTTACAAGACTCAATATATTACTTCCTGTATAAATGCGTAAAGTCAGAGTCCAAGCCGCATGGACGCTAACACCGTATATCTAGATACAGCATTCCTGCATTAACGTCATAACTCTGGGACATTCACGGGCCTGACATGTACATTTCGCGAGGCCGTAATTGCAAGAACGAAAGTTGTGACTTAAATAGGGTGAGTTCAAGTAAGCCAAACTTTAACTCCTTGATATCTGTCTACTTTTTTTTCATAGGAAAGCCGTAGTTTCAGAACCAGAAAGTGCAGTTTAGACGAAAAATTTAATTAAGCCATGTTTTAGCTCCTTAATATCCGTTTTTAGCATTAATGGAGTCAAGTAACTGCATTTTCAAGTAGAAAGAAAGAGGATCAGCTGAAGAACAAAGGAATACAAGGAAAAACATGAATTACTAGTTATAAGGATAATATTTGTCAAAAAATATATCATCATAATTATTATTATTACTAGCGACTTGCCCGGCAAAAAATGACGGCAAAAAAATTGTAAGCCAGATAATGCTGTTTGTCATCTGAGTACCTGGGGGCCTTATTGCGAGCCTTTGGCGCTCATCACATGGCTCACAATGAGCGCCTTCGGCCCTCATAGCGAGCCTCTCCCCTAGTGTAGTTTTGGTGTTGTGAGCTCCTTCGGTGCTCATTGCAAGCCCCGCGCTGAGAGCCTTTGGGGCTCATCACGATATTCTCGTGTGGTGTAGTTTTGGTTGTATGAGCACTTTGTGCGTTCATTGTGATCTCCGGGCTGAGCGCCTCTCCTGTGGTATTT
Organism: Discoglossus pictus; assembly: GCA_027410445.1. Lineage (NCBI taxonomy): Eukaryota > Metazoa > Chordata > Amphibia > Anura > Alytidae > Discoglossus > Discoglossus pictus. The sequence goes on along the minus strand of CM050170.1, from coordinate 120,936,058 downwards.
TTATTTTTTAAATATATATTTTTGTAATAATAATTAATTAATTACTTAATTAATAAATTAATATACTTTACCTATTTGTAATTAATATATGCAGCAATCAATATACTGAAGGGCTAACAATCGCTTTTGTTTTTCCTGCAGCATGTACATTTGGATTGTTGCTGAGCTGAGGAGAAAGTGTCAGCAATGTGTGAATTGTGTGTTACGCGGGTCTGGAGTAGCTTCCTATTAGTGTATTGTGTAAAAGTCGGATGTTCTTGGTGGTATTTTGCTTGCTTAGGGGTCGTGTAGCCTCATTTTGTTTTTTTTTGTCGGCCATTTTTTCTCTTGCTTAGGTGATTTTCGAGTGGCAAAACTCTGCAAATTCAACTTAAATTTGCGTGCAAACTCACACTCAGACGTCCTGGCTGTCCCCCCATGCTGTGCTGTGTGTGATGTTTTTTGTCTGTTTTTTTTTTCTTCGTGTTTTTCAATTTGCGCAGTTCGGTTGTTAACTTCGTATTTTTTGCGGGTCGTATTTGTTTTTTCTAAATGGCGATTTCCTTTTCAAAGTGTTCTGGGTGTAATTTTTTGCAGCCAATTTTTTCAAAGTGCTACGGGTCTCACACTGTGAATTGTATATTTTAATTTTCTGTTGATGTGTAGTCCCGTCGGATGTATGCATGATGCGTAAGTCATGCAGGGTCGTAGGGATGAGCGCATACGGCGCTTATCTTCATCAGCGCAGTGAGCGCCTTTGGCGCTCCCTGTTACGTCCTACGGGGTCATAGGGATGAGCGCCTATGGTGCTCATCTCCACCAGTGCAGTGAGCTCTTTGGCGCTTCCTGCCTAAGTCATTCGGGGTTGTAGGGATGATCGCCTGCAGTTGTAACGTTGCATTACCAACGTTTTTTGGCACGCCAGCACTGCTGAGAACTATATATGTGATTTTGCCTTTAAGCAATGCCTAAAAAGAGAATATTAATGACATTTGATATATCTGTATCCAATATCCAAATATAGTATTAGGCAATACCTATTATATATATATATATATATATATATATATATATATGTATATTTATGCATTTCTAATAGTATATTCATTGTTGTATTGAATTTTATAATTATAGTATCATATCTTAATATAACCTTGCAGGACAAAAATACGCTCAAGTGTGATAGCTTATTGACCGTAATTCATCAACACATCCATATTTAAATTAAAGTTCAAATAATCTACAATTATTAGCTAAACCCAATCCAGAGAATTACAAATAATAAAACCAGTAACTCAATGTATTAATCATTGTACACATATTAAAGAAATACCATGAAATGATTCTGTTCATTTAAACCATAAGGCATAACAGTATTCATCATTGTAATCCATCTGGTTTCAATTCTGAGCAATTCCATTTCTAGATCTCCTCTCCTTATGCCTAAGTTCATCTTTTGTAGAATACAGCATTTATCATTTAATTGTCCAGCATGTTTCTGTAAGAAATGCCCGGCTACTTGTGTTAACTTTTTACCTTTAGCAACATCAGATGAACCATTTCTGATATTTGAGAGATGATTCACCCAATCTCTTACGAATCTCTCTAGTGGTCATACCAATATAATGCAGATTGCAGGGGCAGTGTAAGCAGTATATCACATTGTTTGTGCTACAATTAAAAAAGCCTTTGATTTGATTTACTTTACCTCTTCTATCTTGTAAATCAATGAACGTGGTCATTTATTTACAGGTACTACATCATCCACATAGGAATGTGCCACTCGGTAAGGATCCAAATAATCTGTTTATTTTAGTAATATTGCTTTTCACAAGTATGTCCCTAAGATTTTTGTCAATTCGATCACACACAATTGTATTTAGATATCCATTAGGTATTAATACATGTGAGTATTTATTCAGAATTCCAGATATTTCACGACATTGACCACAGAAGGTTTCTATAAATCTAATTGACTCAAAGTCATTTTTTCTGATTTTGGGTATAAGTTATTGCTCCCTTGGTGTGTGTAGGGCCCGCTGTTATGCTTTTTTATTTTTATTAGGGTGCCACTGTATCCTTGTGCCTTCAATCTAATGCGTAAATCTTTACATCATCTTTTGAAAATCAGAATATCAGAACCCCATAGGGAATAGCTCTCTTGGTTGCTGGATTATGAGCAGGAGAAACAGCAAACTCCAAACGCGTTTAATTATTTTATTGAAAAGCTGAAATGGTTACAAGGATTACAATGTTTCCACAGACCAATAGATATATCATAAATAAAACATGTTCATGTACATAAATCTTGGCAGAAATGAGACAGATCATCTTAAAATGGTTTGACCAATCAAATTTTTGTACAGAAGGAAATCATATCTTAAAACTAACAACACATATAAAAGATCAGTAAGAACAAATTTAAAAGGAACAATTTTCATGAAAAAAACAAATTTAAAAAATACATCTTCATAATAAGATAAACTTGTATAAAAGGATAGACCTTCATTAAAAGAGAAAAAGTCCCATATAAAACATTTACTCTCTAATGCATTAAACCTCTATCTTGTCAGAAAATAAATTTTATTGAAAGCTATCCCTGCTTCTGTCCTTTTATTCTCTGTCCCTCACCGCTAGATTATTCTGTCCCTTCAACCCTTCTGTCCTTACAATACACTGTCTCTGTCCCTCCATCTTCTTTCTCTCACTTTGTCCATTCCTTTCACAGGTCTCTAAAAAAAAAAGAATCAGAGTTTAAAATAGAAATAAAACATATAATAAAAATAGTTTTACAAAATCATCGTATTCCATGATTTTTGTTGTCATAACCTTTCTGCGTCATCACTCTATTTCTTATCACGCAAAAAGTATAAATACAATCGGCTTAAAATCATAAAAATCCATGGTTCAACTGTTAAAATGTCCTTTTTAAATAAAGCAAAGTTCCGTAATTTCAACAAAATGTCTTTTATAGCATTTATAATTTGCCAAGCTATGGTATTCTGTTTTTACTCTTAGTATTAAAACCCCCATATAGAATACCATATATACTCGAGTATAAGCTGAGTTTTTCAGCCCTTATTTAAGGCAAAAAAGGGCCCCCTCGGCTTATACTTGAGTCACTTTCCCCCCTGTGTCTCTCTAACCCCCCACGTGTCTCTCTAACCCCCCTGTGTGTCTTTAACCCCCCTGTGTGTCTCTAACCCCCCCGTGTCTCTTTCCCTCCCCCCTCCTCAACCTAAACCCCCCTCAATCCCCCTCAACCCCAACCCCCCTCCTCAACCTCAACCCCCCTCAACCTCCCCCCTCAATCCCCCTCAACCCCAACCCCCCTCCTCAATCTAAACCCCCCTCAACCCCCCTCCTCTTCCTAAACCCCCCTAAATACCTCCCCCTCTCCCCTCACTTACCTGCTTGTACTCCGGCCTCTTCTCCTTGACCCGGTGCCGGCGAGCATGTGAAGTCACATGCGCTCTGCGTCATTAGCATATACCGGGTGCCGGCACCCGGTATATGCTAATGACACGGCGCACATGTGACGTCACATGCGCGCCAGATCAAGGAGCGGAGGCCGGAGCACAAGCAGGTAAGTGAGGGGAGAGGGGGGAGGTAATTAGGGGGGGTTTAGGTGGAGGAGGGGGGTTGAGGGGGGTTTAGGTTGAGGAGGGGGGTTGAGGAGGGGGTTGGGGTTGAAGGGGATTGAGGGGGGAGGTTGAGGGGGGTTGAGGTTGAGGAGGGGGGTTGGGGTTGAGGGGGATTGAGGGGGATTGAGGGGGGAGGTCGAGGGGGGTTGAGGTTGAGGAGGTGGGTTGGGGTTGAGGGGGTTGAGGTTGAGGAGGGGGGTTGAGGTTGAGGAGGGAGGTTGAGGATGGGTGGTTGAGGATGGGGGGGTTGAGGAGGGGGTTGAGGATGTAGGGTTGAGGAGGAAGGTTGAGGAAGGTTGAGGATGGGGTTGAGGATGGGGGGGTTGAGGATGGGGGTTGAGGAGGGAGGTTGAGGAGGGGGTTGATGAGGGGGGTTGAGGAGGGAGGTTGAGGATGAGGCGGGAGGTTGAGGATGAGGAGGGAGGTTGGGGATGAGGAGGGAGGTTGGGGATAAGGAGGGAGGTTGTGGATAAGGAGGGAGGTTAAGGATGAGGAGGGAGGTTGAGGAGTAGGGTTGAGGAGGGTGATAAGGGAGGGGGGAAGAGACACAGGGAAGGGAGAGGGGAGAAGAGACACAGAGAGTGAGGGGGAAACAGAGGGCACAAGAGGGACACAGGGGGCAGCACATTTCCCATCCTCGGCTTATACTCGAGTCACTCATTTTACCCAGTATTTTGTGGTAAAATGGGTGTCTCGGCTTATACTCAGGTCAGCTTATACTCGAGTATATACGGTAATCTCATAAGTCACTTTAACCCATCTGACTTTACTTAAAATTTGTGACATTTTTTTTCCAAATTTCTTGGGCAAAGGAACATGACTGACTGTTTCACACCTCTCTCATGGACAGACTTCACTTCTCAGGGGACCTCGTCTATACTGGAATGTCCTGGTTGGGATGCACCCATGCACCGCCACCCAGGCTATGTCTCTTTGGAAATTTGTTAAATTCTTACACAATACTAATTTCCAAATGTCTTTGCACTTACTAGCAGAAAACCACTCTATTTGAATCCCCGCCATGGTTTGTTCAACTATTTTTGTTAATATTTTTTGATCATTTACAATATCAATAGTTAAAAGATGTACCTCATATTTACATATACATTTTTTTAAATCAAGATAAAACTTAAGTGGGCTAAAAGCATATGAATTTAATAAAGATAAAGACATCCAATTACACATAGAATATTCTCCCTGCATAATATTTAACAAAGGCTGCTGTTTTATCTGCCTCCTCCAATAAAAACTTATCAATATCGTGATGATTCCCCCCCCCCCCCCCCAGCTCATGTGTTCTACAATTTTTTACCCTAGACAACTTTCACATTTTTGAGGACCATAAGAAGGAAAACATTTTTTTGTTTTTATTCTTTTGAACCATAAAGAATTGGGGGGAAAGATAAAACAATTAAAAGAATAATTGGTAATAAAATTGCCTTAATTATTAAAATCTTTCATTCAAGTGATATATTTCTCAACTTCCAGAAATGTATTTTGGCTTAAATCTTCTTAATAACGAAAACACAGTTTTCAAAGCCAGACAATGATTTATTAAAAATAACTGATAAAATTTAAAAAATAGTTCTTGTTGTTTCTATTGGACCTGTTACTTCTTCGGTCCAACTACTGGACAACATACAGATACTCTTTTTAACATTTAAAATAAGTGAAGAGGCCTGTGAAAAAATATCTGTCCATAAAACAATACGATTAATTGAAGCATTTGAAGTTCACACCACACTTAGGTCATCCATCACACCCTATACACTTCACGTCCTCACATCAACCTCCAGGCACTAGGATACCCCTGATAATTTTGTCCTTTTTTTATCTTTTCTAAAAATGGTTCAACCACACAGATAAAAAAAATGGGAGATAAGGGACAACCTTGCCTGACACCTGATTTAATATTAAAAGGGACCCCACTATGACCTTTAAAAATAATATTACTAAAAACATCCCTATACAGGGTGGCAATTTGGTTCATGAAGGCCTCGGGTAAACCAATCCTTTCCAGAACAAGAGGGAATGGGATACTGAATCAAAGGCCCTTCTTCTAGACTTACCACTGCTGTTGTCATCCCTCTTTCTTTAGTGTAGGTTAAAATGTTCCGCATTAAAAACAAACTATCCGTAATACATCTCCCAGATACTGCACACGTCTGATCAATCCTTATTAAAATATGAATGACTTTCTTCAGTCTATTAGATAAAATCTTGGCTAAAACCTTATAATCAAAAGTTAAAAGCGTCTCCTTTTTTGTAAAGCAAAACCATTATTCTATTCCGCAAAGAGGGTGGTAACATTTCCCTCTTCAAACAAGTTCTGCACACTAATAAAAAATCTTCTTTAACAAAATCCAAACATTCCTGGTAAAATTCACATGGAAGGCCATCCTGTCCAGGGGTTTTCCCCTTCTTAAAACTGTATGTTAAAAAGCTCATCCATATTAAGATCCTCCATTATAACACCACCATCAACTTCATTAGAACTGTGTGTATACTGTCTAAAATGTCATTTTTGCACTCCTCATCAACCTATTTTTTCTGATATAAGTCAGCATAAAACTTTGAAGTGACTTTTAAAATATCTGCTGTTTTTGAATATGTCACTCCATAATGTTATAAAATATTAATTTCTGACTTTTTAAAAGCTTTTTAAAAAAAATATCTATTACATTTTTCATCCTCCATATGATTAACTCTGGCTTCGAAGATAATGGTCTTACCTTTCTCCTCTAAAAACCTTTTGATATCATATTTAGTACTTTTTATAACATAAATTTTATTGAGAAGTTCTGGAATTGCAAAGACAAGACAAAAAAGAATAATGAAAAACATAGACCAAAAGTTGTCTTATAACTAACATCGTATTGCTAACATGTTGAAACCATTCCATTTAAATAAAAACTCCATTACAACTCTTTTTTCGTATTTTTGGTGATTCTGTCCAAATATATTCACATTAGTTTCTTTAGATTCAGCAATATATACAGCTTATAAGGTCACATTGTTCAAATTGCAGAAATTCACATTTCCATAGATGAACTAGAGCAGCAAGAAATATGATAAAAGAAAAATAAAGTAGAGAGAAAACAAGTAGCATTGTACAAAACATATGGTGAAGTGTCTTCCCCCAGCAATTCCCCGTTCAACCAATCTTAAGGTAACCTTCCTCCCCCCCTGTACCTCTGGAATACTGAAGAGATATCTCTCAGGGTCCTCTCACCATTTCTTCCCGTCCGTTCCACACTCCACTCCTCAGCCGCTCAACAGGAATGGCTTCTTTAATGTGTTCCCTTAACTTAGTTGTTATATATTACTATTTGTGAATAAGATCCAGGGTTCCCAAACCTCCAAGAAGCAGTGATGTGTATCTGATATGATGTGGGTCATCCTCTCATTGATGCAAATAAAATTTATTTTGTTTGTTACTTCCTGGAAATTAATGTCCCTTCTCTTCCATCGTCTTGCAATGGTATTCTTAGCTGCTAGAAATATCAATTGGGCCAATTTATTCCCCTCCCTTCCCAGTTTTGAGAAGCGAGCTCCCAGGAGACAGACTGCTATTGATGGTTGGAGTGGGGTTTTGAGTGTTCTTGAGATTAGACTGGTCGTTTCTGACCAAATTTTAAATACCTTAGGGCAGCTCCACCAGGTGTGTATAAAGTCTCCCCTACCTTGGCACCCCCTAAAACATCTATCTGGGATTGTTTGGGATATCTTATTTAGTCGAACTGGAGTTGTGTATGTCCGGTGTAAAATCTTAAGAGAGGTTTCTAACAAACTATAATTAAATGAACCCTTAGATAGGTTCGATAAGGATTCAGCCCATTTATTCCCATCCCAATTTTGTCCTAGGTCCCACTCCCACTTCGAAACAAAGGAAGGCCTCCAAGTGCTTGGTGGACTATTGAAGATTTTGTATATTGACACTAAAATTCCTTTGGACAGGACCTCACTTTTACACACTACCGACATCCAAGAGTCCCTCGGGGGCCCATGGGTTCTTTGTATCTCTTCAATCCAGCTTCTTATTTTAATGTAGTTGAAAAGTTCCCGGTGTGGTACCTCAAAGTTCCTAATCATAGATTCTGAAGTTCTCATCAAACCTCCCTCAAACCAAGCCCCCAGTTTATCTAGACCATGCGAAGTCCAATATTCCTTGGACTCTGCAGTGATGGTGGTTGATAAGGAGGGTGATGTAAAGATTGATGTGAGGGGAGATACCGGGTGAGTTAGTTTGTATTTCCTCCTAGCCCAGATCCAAGCTCTTAGTGTAAATTTAGTTATGGGATTCTGTATTCTAGAGTAGAAAGCGCTTGCACCTGGAGCCCACAGGATAATACCCCACGTAAGCGGGGCCATCTGCAACTCCTCTACAAAGACCCAGTTTGGTTGGAGTGGAATGGAGTGAGCTAGGGGGACAGAGGCAAGCTGGGCTGCTCTGAAGTAATTCAGGAAATTAGGACAAGATAGGCCCCCCTTGGATTTATGTACATACATCGTTTTTCTCGCTATCTTAGGGGGTCTATTTCTCCATATAAACCGAAATACTTGTGTCTGGAAGCGGGCCAATTCTGTATTATTTCCCTGGATTGGCAGCGTCCTGGCAAGATAGAGCAGCCTCGGCAATATGTTCATTTTAACCGTGACTACTCTACCCGTCCATGAGATATGCCGTTTATTCCAGTTTTCCAGGTCTCTCCGCAGAGTCCTGTAGAGAGGTGGAGAGTTAGCCTTATACATATTAGTTAATGAGTTGGTCAAGTTAATCCCTAGATATTTGATGTGTGAGGGGGGCATAGAAATTTATGAATTCCCTTCAGGTGGTTCAGAATATCCAAAGGGATCCCAACACTCAAAGCTTCTGTCTTGTCCTGGTTTAGCCTCAAGCCTGACAAGTTGCCATAGACCCCTATCGTGTCCATCAGGGCGCCTACAGAGGAGCTAGGATTCGAGAGAGTGCAGAGAAGGTCATCAGCAAACAAGGAACACTTTAGATGCTGGTGCCCCACCCGCACCCCCTCTATAGAGGAGTTAGCTCTGATCGCTTGAGCCAAAGGCTCAATGGCCAGAGCAAAAAGAAGTGGAGACAGAGGGCAGCCCTGTCTCGTACCTCTCTCGATTTTAATGCTGGCCGTATGGGAACCAGGCAGTTTTAGTGTGGCTCTGGGAAGTGTATAATATGTACGCAATAGGTTTAGGAAGTTTCCTCTGAACCCAAACTTTGCCAAAGTGGCGAATAGGAAGGGCCATTCCAGGGTATCAAACGCCTTTTCGATGTCCAATGCGAGCAGGCACACAGGGAGACCTCTAGACCTAGCCAAATGAATAACATTTAGAGTCCTCCTAATGTTGTCACTAGTCTGCCTGTTTGGAATAAAGCCTGATTGGTCCTTATGTATTAAGGCGGGTAGGAAAATTGAGATCCTCTGGGAGAAAATTTTGGCCAGCAGTTTAACGTCGCCATTAAGAAGCGAGATTGGTCTATAATTTTTAGCTTCCTTTGGATCTCGGCCTTCCTTAGGGAAGAGCGTCAAGTCCGCATCGTTCAGCTCAGGGGGAGTCGCCTCTCCTCTTAGAATTGAATTGAATAGACTACATAAATGTGGGGCCAGAATTTCTGAGAACTTTTTGTAATAGATGTTAGTGAACCCATCCGGGCCGGGGGACTTCCCTAGCTTCAGTTCTTTAATGGCATCTAGAATTTCTTTGACAGTAACATCTTTATTCAAGTTTTGTAAGTCCAAAGGTGAAATCTGGGGCAAATCAAGGGAGTTTAGATAGGAATGAATAACATTCTCTGGGGCCAATTTTTGAGTGGAGTAAATATTTTGATAGAAATCCCTAAAGACCTCCTGAATTTCGCTTTGGCTGTAGGTGAGATCCCCCTTCCTATTTCTGAGTTGGGATACCCTGGCTTGGGCATATTTAGTTTTTAAACTCCTTGCTAGTAGCTTGTCAGGTTTATTCGCCTTGGCATAAAACAAATGTTGAGTCCTCCTTAATGCCTTATCCGTTTTTATGGTCAGTATACTATCCAGCTCTAGCCTGGTTCTATCTATCTGTTTCCTTAAAGCTATCGAGGGAGAAAGCTGATGTTGCCGCTCTAACTGAGTTAGTTTCTCTGTTAGCTCCTTTTCTTTTAGCCTGTTCTGTTTCCTATGTTGGGAGGCTAGCTTGATAAACACCCCCCTGATGTAGGCTTTGTGCGCCATACAAACCCATCCCGCCCCTGTCTCCCCACCCGCATTGGACTCGAAAAATTCTGCCAACTCCCTCTCAGTTTGTTCCTGGAATCCGGATTGCGATACCAGGTATTCATTAAGTCTCCAGGTATAGGTCATCTGAGATTGAACTCCCAGGTCTACCTCAAGTATGACCGCCGCGTGATCCGACCAAGTGCACGGAACTATATCCGCTTTGTTTGAGCTATCTAGAAGCGAATTACATATGTATATTGTGTCTATACGCGAATTAGTCCCGTGGGTGGGGGAATAAAAAGTGAAATCCCTCCCTCTTGGGTGCAGACCTCTCCAGGCTTCAACTAGGTCTAAGGAGTGCAGAAGTTTTAAGATTTGCCTGTTTTTTTTGGAGTAGCGATCTTCTTGTGGAGGTTTAGATTTATCTGCCACTGGGTCTAATACCAGATTAAAGTCCCCTCCTATAATTAGTTTGCCCCATTCTCCCCCCTCCAGAACCCTTAAGAATCTGATCAGGGTCTTATGTGGTGTTTTCGTAGGGGCATAGAAGGAGGCCAGTGAAACTGGAGAACCCAAAATCGTCCCCTTTAAAATGATGTAGTAGCCCTCCCGGTCCACTATCTTAGTTGTTAATTGAAATTGGAGGCTCTTATGGAGCAAAACTGCAACTCCTTCTTTTTTGGAGACCTGGGTAGAGTAATAAAAATGAGGATAATTTTTGTCAAGGTAGGTTGGGACTTTATTCCTGGCAAAATGTGTCTCCTGTAAGAAGATCACCATGGGGTTAAGGGTCTTATAATAAAGGAAAGCCTTCCTTCGCTTGAAGGGGGAGTTGAAACCCTTCACATTATGGGTAAGTATTGTCATCGGTGTGGTCATGGGTAAACTAGAGGTGTATATATCTGATGCATTAGCGTAGCCTTACCCTTCCGGAGGAGCGCCAAGGAGAGAGTGCAGAGCGGATTTCCCCCTCTTGGGGATAGGAGTGATTGAGCCCGGCCAAGAAGAGGTCCAGTATGTTTAGCTCTGTGGGGGTAAAAGAGGCATGAGTATAAGTAGTACAGGTGCGGTCCCAAGAGATCCACAGGAGGCAAGATTGTACCAGACAAGTCTGGTAGTGTCTCAGAGCTGTTAGAACCCAACTCACTAGGCTGAAAAGAGATCCGTTCCAATAGTACCAGAGGTCCTCCACTCTCTGAGGCCAGGCAGCTTAGCCCACTGTCCAGCAGACAGGACGCCGCCCCTACCCCAGCTATGTAGAGTGAACCCTGATTTGGTTTTAAATCCCCTAGACAGCCATAGAGGGAGAGATAACAAGTATGAGGAAGCACTAAGTGGCAGGTTCCAGTTAGACAGTAAGGGGGAGTATAGGGGCAAGAGAACCCAAGCTGATAGGTGACAAAGAGAAGAGCAGCAGTGAAGAGAACACAAGACCACCCGCCCTGTCTTAAGCATTCTACCCTCTCAGAACACTAGGGCCCCTGCTCCAATTCCCGCCAGCAAGGACAGGCAAAAGTAATCTAGAGAAGCATTTAAGGAAACAGAATAAAGCCAGAACCTTGAATGGCTTATTTAAGCATTAACAACCTAATTTTCTATCTGAACTAAAAGCAGAGTAAACCTTTAGACCCGGTCCAGCGAGGAAGGATCCTGACGGACTGACTATACTATCTGCATGTAAATTAAAACTTATAACTTTATCAGTCAGCTAAAACCTGCTAAAAAGGAAGGAAAACAAAACATGGGTTAGCAACATTTCAAAAGTCTTTGGTTGACATGGCCCCGCTTAGGGCCCCAGGCTCCTTAGAGGACCTAAGTAAAAAAGTAAGAAAAATAAAATGTCCTGAGAAAAGGCTAGGTCAGTTCCAGGAGACTTCCATGTTAGTCTCTACCAAGGAATTTTGGTATGGTGTTTTTAAGCCCTTGTAACTCCTGTGGATTCCGAAATAAGTCTTTGGTAGCCTGTTGCCTTTTCAAGCGGACCAGCCTAATTGAAAGTCTCTGGAGATGGCATTAACTGAGTTGTTGCATTTACGAGTCCATGATCTGGGTGGGATGCCTATGAGTGATTTTTGAGGCTTGGTCAGTGGGCCTCTTTTGCCTGGTCACTTCCAACCATTGTCTTTTCGGGAGAGATAAAGCTGCCGATGCAGGTGATGTCGAAGTCGGGTCCCCCCCAGTAAGATCCAGACTCTTTAGAAGCTCTTGGCAGTCTTCTAGAGAACGCGTTGTATACTGGGTGCTCCCCACTGAGAAAATTAGGGCAAATGGGAATCCCCAACGGTACCTGATGTCATGGCGGAGAAGGACTTCCAGGGCAGGCTTCATCAGCCTCCGTTTTTGAAGCGTGGAAGGGGAGAGATCCGCAAAAAATTGAAGTTTGGCCCCGTCTGGGCCTATGATCATAGCCTTTTTGCGGGTAGTTGCCAGGATCAGGTCCCTAGATTGTTGGCGTAGAAGCCTGACTATGATGTCTTTGGGAAGGTCTAGATTACGACTTCCCCCAAGGGCTCTATGTGCACGCTCCACTTCCCATTCGTGGTCTGGATGACCTGAGAGGATCTCGTCGATCGCGGCCTTAAGGTAACGAGGGAGGTCGACTATTGCCGTAGGCACGCCTCTGATCCTCAGGTTGAATCTTCTGGATCTATTCTCCAAATCCTCCAGTTTATCTTCTATGCCACAGATACGGGAGGTGTTGTCAGCGATGATGGCCCTGTCTCTCTCCTGGGCCCCCACCACCTGGTCAACGGTGTCTTCAAGTTGATGGGTCCTTTGGCCAATCTCATGTATGTCCTTCTGCAAAGATGTGACCGCCCTATCAATGTGGGAAGCCAGGAGAGCCTCAATTCTTGCCATTGAATTGCTGTTGATGGAGACCTCAGGCTGTGGGGCCCCCTCCAGGGGATCCAAGTCTGAGGTATCAGATTGCTCTGAGACAAGATCCTTCAGCAGTGCCGCCTGTGTTTCCGAGGCCTTGAAATGTTCGTCAATTTTCTTGGAAGGTAAAGATTTTTTGTTCTTCACCATTTTTATGGAGCTGCTTCTTCCCGGGGTAGCCATTGAATGTCCAGACGTCAGGTGGATTCCACTGGGGGGGTCACTCCGTATTAGCTTTTTCCTCTCAAGTATATAGGTCTATTGTGGTCTGTCTTGTCTGTTCATATCTAGATTCTGTAGTGAAGTCTTAGCATCTCTCAGACCCTGCCGGCGGGAACTGTGCACAGCCCTGTCAACTACATCTCCTTAGGCTGATATGCTTCGTGTTTCTGTGCCCCCAGCAGATCTGGATTGTGTATTTTTCAGAGTCCCACCAGGAGTAGTCAGTGCCAACTTTTCAGTGCAGGTGCTGAAATGAGACCTAAGCTCACAATGGTTGTTAAAAAAAAAACGGAAAAATAGCAGTTGCACTTATCCTGAATGACCACACGAAGGCAGCGTGATACAAGATTGTCAGATATTATACACCGGATGTATGGCAATAGCTGGAAGCAGATTTTTTTACTCTAAAACTCAGCCAAGATACCAGCTGGGACTTCTGTGGCAAGGTACAGTGGATTCAGCCTCCAGTATAGTAGGAGTGGGGCTGCCAGACCCCTGAGGTTAGTAAAGATGCAATGTTTTTGTCAGCAGTAAAATCACTGCCTTTGAAACTGAAGGTAAAAGGGCTGTAGGTGGTTCAGACTCACCCCAGTATATACTTCTGTGGCAGTGGCAGCCTGTAGACTGTGTGGCAGAGGAGTCTTAGTATTAGCTCAATTTCTGGGCCTCAGGAGTGGTAGGGTAGGGAGAAACTGAGTGCCCTTCATAGGCCAGAAAAACAAAATGGCCGCCACCCATTCATGGGCCTTTTACCTTCACCTTGCTGCTCCAGAAGCTGCCAGGAAGTACAGGCCAGAGATATCCTGTGGAATCAGCCACAGACAATTGTCTCTAGGGAACCTCTGAGGTTTCCTGCAGTACTCACAGAGCGTGGGTCTCCTCCTGCAGTGCCTGCCTCGTGGTGCTCCAAAATGGCCGCCCCCCGATCACCAGGCCCTTCCTGCACCTGCCACCTCTGCTGCTGCCGTCCACGTCACCCTGGGGCTTCTGTGACGGTCCAGCTGCAGCCTGCTCGATCCGGATGATGTCCCAGGGCCTCCGGGGCCTTCCCCACAAGGTAGGGTCTTCCAGGGAGGCAGCACTCCAGGTTTGCCTGCTGGGGAGAGGCCTGTCTCCAATTGTGCCTGCAGCTCTCTCCCTGACGGGCCCCACGGGGTATGGGTCGCCTTCTCCTCTTCCCCTCGATGTTCTGAGGGTACTCAGAATAAAAATTGCTGTCACCTGGGCAAATTATAAGCCCATTTACTAGCACTCTATCAGGAGCTACCAGTAAACATGTCCTGAACCAGCAGACGCAAGCTCCGCCCCCATATTTAGTACTTTCAATGTATTTATCTACATTAAAACCAAGTTCCCTCAATTTAAAAAGCCATTGCATCTTTTTATTTAAACAGTCATATTTTTCCTGTTTCCTTTTAGCTACTTTAATTCCCCATTTAATAAAAAAAGAATTTACATTTAACTTTCACCATTTCCCACCATAAAAGAATATTTTGAAAATAAGAACGTTTTCTTTGTAAGGATACATACAAAATTAAAAAATTTCTTAAAACCTCTTCATTTTCTAAAAGCGACACATTAAGCTTCAAAAACCCTTTTCCTTCTGTTTCTATTTCCGAGCAATTAAAAGTAGCTTTTAATACCTTGTGATCAGAAAATACATTAGGGGTTAAAAACATGTCAATTGCATTTAAAAAATGGGAGTGAAATAAAAAATCTATTCGGGAACATGTCTGTTGATTTCCCCAACTAACCATCATCGGTGTGCTGTAGCTCCTTCCATGTATCCTTTAAAATAAAATCAGAGAGAATGTTATGTAGAAGTTTTGATGTTTTATCTAAAATTACTTAATCTCTTTTCCTTTTCCTCCCACCACAATCTAAAATGCAATTAAAATATCCCATTAAAACTGTATGATCTGACTCAGGTAAAAAAATGTTTGTAAGGACTCCAACACCTCATATCTCTTATTTGTAACAGGTGGAGCATATATATATATATAAAAAAACGTACTACTAAAACATTTATTTTTGCTTTAACCATTAAAACTCTGCCTGGGATAGTTTCACTTACTTGCTCGATAACCCAACTTGGCCTGAAGAGAACAGCAAAACCAGAACATTTGTTGTCTGCCCCTCCAGACCAGGCTGAGAGCCCACACCAATCTCTTTCAAATAGCTCATAACTTGCTTCAAATTCAATTGCACATTCTTGTAAACTTAAAACGTCAGCATTAAAACCCTTTAAGTAATCTAAAAAGGCCACTCTACGTGCCTTCGACTTTACACTTCTAACATTTATTGATAGACATTTGAAGGAGGACATCAGTCACCAACATCAGGAGGTAGAATTGCAAAATTATTTGCATCGGCCAAACGTTTGACCGATGCATCCATCCCTTTCTCCTCCATTGATTCTTTTGACTGATCATCCTCCACCTGATCTCTGGAACTCATAGGTGTTGCAGCAATGGTAAAAGAGGGGGTCCTGGAAAAGTGCTCTGGTGTCCTCCTTTTCGCTTTCCCACCCTCCTCTGTACCTCTCTCCAAAACCCCTCTCTTTTTTTGTACTGTCCAATTCCATCTGTTCTGGTACATCTTTCCTCACCTTTCTGACCTTGTATCGGACCGCCTTCCAAACCCCCCTCGAACTTCTTAGAGGGGTGGGGTCTCATCCTCGGAATCTCCTGGTGATCCAGCATTGGTTGCCGATTCCATAACACGGATGGAACTTGAACCAGTAATCGACTCTTCATATGGGGGGGGGGGGGGTTGTTCCTTACGCTGGAGGGGAAACAAATTGATCTCTCACGCAATTGAGGATCAACTGGTACAAAATCCAAGGTCCAATATCGACTGGTGGATGCGACTTGTCATTGTTAAACAAAGCCTTCTTATAACTCAAAGCGCTACTAATAACATTTCCAGACTGTGATCCTCTACGTGGATCCGTACGTACTGGAATGTGTGCACTACCGGAACCTAAACTCATATGACCCTTTTCCTCTCTACCATGTCTAGTATGCCCTTTTCCCTCCAGACCAGTGAGCAAGATCCCTGGCCCTTCCCTGGGACCTCCGGCCATGACACTCTTGGGTAACCGGAGTCAGTCACAGGACTTCTTCTTTCTTAACTTAAAGGAGGCAGGGGGAGTTTTCTTCCCACCTGGACTATGCAGATCCTCTTTAAAAGTCCCAAGATACTATCTCTTTCTGTTCCAAATCCAAAATTGATTCTGGCACATACGGACCAACCTCACAGTCCTACAATATCTACCCAGGAAGCATTTCACTGTTGAGTCATATACAAAGGGATTGTACATGTGTGCAACAAGAGAGACTTCCTCCCTTCCGTATAACAGTTCTAACTCAATTCCCTCTAAAATTGGATGACCCTCGTTTTCTTTATACCGGTGGTAAAAATTGTAACAACTCCCGCTACTGTAGAAAGTCAGATCATACAGACATCCACTGCCAATCATGCATGCACAACACATCTTTAGATGAAAACTGTAGCAGCTCTTCCAGGATCCTCTCCACAACATATCGTACCGATACCTGGGACCCACGTTCCTCCGAGACTAACAGACGGATGCTGTCCTTCAAGTGCACCACTCTGGCCACTCCATGACTCTGCATTTTTGCTGTGTGATTTCCTAGTGAATAAATTCAACAGGAATTACAGCCCTACACGCTGGGCTGTGATCGCCTCTCGGATTGCTTGCCGCAGTCCCCCTATAGCAGCATGGGGCTTAAGGTCCCCCCACAAGGAGGAGACAGTTGCCCCAAGGCAGAGGGACCTTGAGCTTGCAACACCAAGAATTGATCCATAATCTCTACCACCGTTTCAACCTCTATGGGCCATGACAGTGAAGTGCAGCTGTACTCCCTAAGGCACAGTGAGCAAGGAGTTCACATCTGGTTCCCCCTATCACCTATAAGGTGAGAAAATCTAACAAAAAGAGTTAAGGTGCTCATCTGAGAATGAGAAATACCTTAGTAGGTTTGCTCTATAAGTATGTTTACCTACACAGAGAGCAATCTCTTTTAGCTCACTTGTGCCCTTCACAGGGAGAAATATCCTGTATTATATCAGTCTGGTCTCACTCAAAAGAGTGACCCAGACCCTAAATATCAGGCAATTCTACTCTGAACAGGAGAAACAGAAAACCCAGATGTGTTTCAGCCTCTGTGGGCCTCGTCAGTGAGGTGCAGCAGTACTCCCTAAGGCACAGTGAGCAAAAGCCACCAAAAAGCCACCAAACTACATTGTAGGTGACCTAGTATTATTGATGTAATCATATTTATTGGGTCATTGATCCTCTTACATTTTGCACTAGTCTTGCACTTTAATTATATTTGCACTTAATACATTATAAGGTTCATCTTTATGTATGTGGATTGTTTAATATTTTTTCACTATCTATTATTATCACGTTGGGTTATATGTTCTGATCCTCTGAATCATGTCTACTGACTTCAATTTACTGCTGATTATCATTCTGGGATGTATTTCAATTTGTTCTTATTTGTAATTTGTAATTATATTTTAATTTGTTAATAAAGTATATATTTTAGTTCACCTGATCTGGATTTTTTTCTTTCATTGTGTCACTGGTTCCCTGTGGAGGTTTCACTGAGTTTATATTTTGAGTGTCTTTTTTCTAGTTAGTAGTGTTTATTACACTTGTTACCTAGTGAATTGGTTGACCATTTACTCAGTTGTTTTATACTGTATATACTCAATGTGATTTTGGTTAATATTGGTGAGATTATATGGTGTACCAGCTTTCACTAGAATCAATCCAATTTAATTTTAACTGAAATTACAAGACATTTTCCTACCTTTAAGATAAGTTTTTAAATGTTTATTTTGTTTTTTTGTTGTTGTAAAAAATATTTTCATACACTGCTGATTCACCTCTATCAGATGCACTCATAATCCAGGATACTAAGATATGCTTTTAATTTGAAAAAACAACAACTATGTAATGAATGAGAATGGCTATGTTATGACATACAGTATATTAAGAATAATTAATTAATGAAGGTCTACACCTTTAAAATAATTATAAAAATATTTCATTTTTCTAAGGTACATATTTCTAACCTATTTTCCCAAATGACTAGCTGGCTAGCCAAAAATCTATTTCTAAAATGTCTAAATAATGCCTATTACATTACTTGAAAATCACAAGAGAGATCTGTAAAAGCTTTGCAAAGTTTTTAATCTGGGAGAATCTTGTACATTTCCGTACTTTTTGAGTGCATTTATTGTTGTTAAAATGTTACCATGTTTGAGATGGAAGAGCACTCAATGTGTTTTATTTGATTAAAATTGGAGAAAGGAAAAAAAATAATAATGGAGGAATAAAACAGAATGCAATAATAATAGCTTTTCATAAATGTAGGATTTGTAATAAGCATAAAATATACTGTAATAAAACAATAAAAAATAGAAAAAAATATTGTTGTTTAGAACACTAAATAATAACAATACCCAAGTAAATTCAAAAGTATCTACCATTATATATACTTAGTTTATTATTATTATTGTTTATTTGTAAAACACCAACATATTCTGTAGCGCTAGTTGATGAATATAATACATTGGGTTTAAAATTATAGAGGTGAGTTTATCCAGGGTTCACAGGTTTAATTACTATTTTGTCATTTTATACCCTTTTAGGATCATAATTTGTATTATAATAGGTCACAATATATATATTTTGTGTAATCTACTAATAAGTCATTAATATAAATAAGCAAGTTTATTTTTTTAGTTATTTAGTCATTCAGTTATAGCTGAAGCCTTTTTTAAAGTTTTCTGGACAAAGATACTGGAATTGATTGCCAGTTAAGGTTTAAAAATATCACCAAAAAATAATTAAAACTATTGCTAGTACTTTCCCACATATTGTTTATCTCGATAGTGCACTTGTTCAACAAAATAACTTGTTTTGTGGCCAAACTTGTGGTCATGGTTGGGTGGTTACTTAGGATACAAGTGGTGGTAGCCCTCCATTTTAAACTGACTGGTCACCTCCCAATCTCAAGCCCTTGTTTGAGTAATGTAAAATATGGTGGTTCTCCAATCCAACTATTAAAATAAGAAAAATAAAACTTTCAAGCCTACTCCTGAATAATTCAGGCTGCTGTCAGAGTGGGTTATCATGTCCATAGACCTAACCTATTAAGGTTAGTTCATTCTCTGATTGAGCACCACTTTTTTGTTTGTTGCTTATGCAAATGAACCTTAGGGTTTAGTCTCCCTAAGAGTGATAGGGGGCTCCAGACATGGACTTCTTGCTCACTGTGCCATAGGGAGTTCAGCTATACTGATGAAGCTTAACTAAGGCTGGTGTGTGCTACGTCTCCTGTTCAGGTTATAATTGCCTGGTATTTTGGGGCTGGATCGCTCTAATGGGTGAGACCAGACTGATATGCTACAGGATATTTCTCTGTGAAGGGCACAAGTGAGATGCTCTCAGAGTGGCTTATCATGTCCATAGAACACACTTATTAAGGTTAGTCTTTTTTTTTTTTGTTGTTGCTTATGCATTGAATTAAAGGCATATAGAAAAGTAAAATACTTCCGTATTTGTACATATAAAAATAATAATAAGATAAACCATAGTCAAGTTTAAAAACACTGACAGGCTAAAAAATGTTATAGATGCAGCAGCTGGAGGAAACCAACTCTAGTACTAATTTAGATTATGTTTTGATGAAGCATCACAGAGCTAGACATACAATGTATTTATAGTAGTGCAATAAGGCTTCCCTGGGTCTATATATTATACTGTACTCAACAGGCAGGTTCCAATAAAAATGAATAATGAGATGTCACTGTAAGGTTTGATCCATGCATCAATAGCTTAAGTAATATCTTGTTATGAATCAAATAATTATAGTACCCAACAAGTACTTTATTTGTGATGGATACCTATCTGCAAAAAATTTCCCCAATGATTACACGTTAAATGATTTAATGCTTATTAAAAGCTAGCAAAACATATAGCATGGAAAATCTGACACTAGTGGTATGAACAAACTATATTTTAAAGAGAGAGAAAAAAGAACACCTTTTAAAACAAGTGGAGGAACCCAAACCCAAATGAGAAACCTAGAATCCTAATGGCTGAGACATGGAACATAACTTTTATTATTGATGTTAAAACACAATATTAAAAGTATTAGTTGCCGAATTAAAACAGATACAATTTGTCTGACAATTAAGTCCCACAAATATAATATATCAATATAATGCTCTCAGGGTTATCATAATATTCAATGAGAAAAATATTTTGGATAGCAATGCTGCTAAGAGTTATTACAAGCCGTGTCATACCATATTTTATAGTGCAGGATCCGGACTGCAGCACACTCTCATTCCCCTAATAATATTGTGGCACAGTTCGGACTGGGACCCCAAACTCTACAAAATGTACTGTCTGCTCTATT
Source organism: Discoglossus pictus (assembly GCA_027410445.1). Lineage (NCBI taxonomy): Eukaryota > Metazoa > Chordata > Amphibia > Anura > Alytidae > Discoglossus > Discoglossus pictus. The sequence goes on along the minus strand of CM050170.1, from coordinate 120,915,661 downwards.
CTAGTATTCTAAATACTACTTCAACACTATAGTACCAATCTTACACAATCTTACATTGTGTGGAAAAACTCTGCAGCAATCAAACAGATATATACTGTAGGTAGACACCAACTTTAAACATAAAACTAGTATAGGAAAAAATGACTAATGTGGATACACATTCTTAACATAATATGTGAATCTTCAAAGCATATACAAGTCCTTTTGCAATGCTCATCAACATATATACTGTACATAAATATTTTCTTAAAATGTTAAGACTTGATAAGGCTAGAGATAAATAATAATTATATATAGATTTCACATGAAATAAATAATTTTTATATATTTATATCTGCACTCATCTGTTCATTAAAAGCTGAGGTATATTTATACATTTACAACTTTATTCTATAACAGTATGTTTAAATTATGAAATTGTAACATGCTAAACCATCACAATGTCACTTACGAAACAGATAATTAAAAAGTTTTTAATTAAACCTTTGCGTTGGCACAAATTCAATTCCCATAAAATATTTACAATGCAACAGTATAGTTATCAGATTTACAAAATCGTCTTACAAACTTTTTTTGCATCGATTGTTTTTCTTCTACTTACAATCAAGCATGTAACAAGAAACAAATGAGATATACTTTTACTGTACATAAAAGATCTGTGTCTTTTGCTTTATGATAGTCCATCAAAAAAGTACTGAATTATAAAGTACTATATTGCCCAAATAAGCTTGACATAAAAGTATCCATCTCCAACTACAAAATCAAATTTAGATCTTCTATGTTAACAAAAATGATATTGCCTGGAGAGTATATGCATTATAGCCATACAATTTCAGCAAATACAGGGTATTCACTTTCAGATAAACCCGCCATATGACGTCATCATTGTGGAACACCGCTGAAACCAGCCTGATGCGCACATTTCGCATCAGCTTCCACTGATGTGTGCATCAGGCTGATTTCAGCAGTTTCCACAATGTGTTCCTCCACTAGTTTTAAAGATGTTCTTTTTTCTCTCTCTTTACAAACCTGGATTTTACATTTTCTGTATTAGCAACCTACATGTAAGGTCAGGATCTAAATGACTATAAAGTTCCCAAAATGGAAATGTATCATAAACTAGCACAGCAGAACTCATAATGATCTAATGTAAGTACATACCACCAAGATAGATAGACAGTGCAGCCAATGTTTCCTCCCACCTCAGGAAGTTTATCAAAAGAAACCAAAACAGTAGGATGCACAGCAGCATAACTTTATATACAAAATACTATATTAGATGCTGTGATATTTTATTTTCCATTCTACAAACAAGTTGTTTATATTCAATTGTACTTCATCAAAATAGTATGTTTTAAATACATGTTCACAGTGGTCCTTTGAGAAGTTTGTGCGCAGTATCTGTTTAAAATGTACATGGTTTTATTCTAATATTAGCATCACATTAATAATTAAAATACAATAAATAATAAAACAAAAAATATTGTTGGGTTTTGTTTTTTTGTTCTATATAGAAATGCCAACACACGTACTAATCTCTTTTATTGATAACAAGGTAAAAAAACAAACAAACACTAATACATATTTTAAACATAGAAATGTCAAATGCAAAATTGTTTTGACTGTTGTCCTCCCTAGATATCCATAACAGCTTTAGATCTTTATATTTGTCTTGCTCTGTCTACACCAAACTGGAATCCTGCACAGTTTGCCTCCTTGAGTATCTCTGCACTGTTTTTGGCTTCCTAATTCTCTTTCTTCGTAGTACAGCTCCACTTCTAATCATTTCAGCTTCTCTCTGTAAAATTATCCAGGGACTCTTTAGTTCTTTCAGAATAGCATATTGCATAGTAAGTTATGTTAGGCTGAATAAGCTCATTATATTTTAATAGATTGCTCAGTGTAAAATCATCTACCATGCAGTTCTTAAATACTTTACAGAAGTTAAAATAATATGATATAATTTATTTTCCAATATTCCAGAGAATATGTTTAGAAAATAATGTGATTCAACCGAGCAAAAACAAGATTAAAAATATAATGCCATTTGGAAAGAACTGATTTATTAAAGGTATAGTATGTAAATTGTACCAACAAGTAGAGAATGAAGTGGAAAAGATAGGAAATCCAAATAGCAACAACCTATAGAATAACACAGCTACACGGGTCAAATACGACTTTAGTTCATGGCCACTACCATAATAGTAAAGTTAAAATATGACATGTATTGCGAATATTTTGCTGTTGGTACATTTTATCAATTATTGCGTATTCTCTTCTGTTGGTTCTTAAAAGCCTTTAGTCCTGTCTTTCAGCCAAAAAAACATTGCTCCCCTTAATGATCCCATGGGTGGGAAGCAGGCAGATATTCTAACCTTTGTAAATTAATTTAATATTAAATATCACTATGTATTAGATATTAATTGTATTAATGATCATTGAATAATTAGAATAACTAGCTGCTCTTTTTTAGAGCATTAGAGTGGTTCTGGTTCTTTAACACCTCGGAAACAGACGTTGCTGTTGCCATCTGGTAGAAATGGTTATTTTGACCATGTATAGAATCCATCTATTATGCTTTATTATTCTTATATTCTTTATATGCATTCTTAAATCTCACTTAAAGGACCACTAAAGTCATCAAAACTACACAGATTTATACAATTTCATGGCATATTTGCTTCCTACACAAAAAACCATACCACCTGTGTATGACGTAAAATCTGTTTTTTTGTTTCTCAATAGACATGCTAGAATACATAATATATTCCCTAAATAATATATCATGTCAAAACTTAATATGTGTATTTCAGTCCAATAAATTACCATATAGCATTCATATGGTTCCATATATATTCCCTAAATGGTAAATTAATGTATGCCTACATTTAAAAAAAGTTAAAATACTAGAGTTTATTCCAAGTACAGAATTAGATACTTATGCATCCTCCAGAGTTAATATTTTCATATTTTGTAGCTTTTTTGTTAAATGATAAAGACATAAAGAAATGCACTCTTAATTTATTTATAATTCAGAATTCAAATTTGTTATGAGCCGAGGCCCATCTGTCTCTTATAACTGTATTTTTCCCAAAAGGCTTGACCATCTGACTCTTTGTTGGGAAGACGATTTATGATCTGTGTTGATCAAATATTTAGATAAGGGTCTCTTATTTTGCTTCACAAAATTTAGTACTATTGAAGAAGTATCCATAATACATTTAATATAAGTATGCAATTCAGAAGCACTCAAGCTGAAGTCAGTTATAGAGTGTGGACTTGGGGAAGAACCAAAGAAACTGGACAAATATGTTTTAGCTCAGTTTTTATATACTACTGTATATCAAAAGAAAAATCCATTACCATCTTTATAAATCCATCTGAGAAGAAGAAATTATAAAAATATTATCCTTATCTCCATATATGATACTATGCAATTATTCGCACTACAGAATATGTTGGTGTGTTACAAATAAACGATAAAGGCAATACAATGGTTTATTTAAAAAGCTGAAAATAGAACAAGTTCAACAGTCAAAGCATTTCAGATAATTTTATACATAAGTTCCATAAAACAATATAGGACACTGTCTAATTTACCCATGCAAGGTAAATATTAATATTACATAAATATACCATTCCTTTTGCATATAATATTAATCGGATTTGGACTTTGACCCAGTGTTGAGGTACCTCCTCTTTTTATCTTCATCAACACGTGCCCCTGCAACAACTATAAAAAATCTAAACTTCACAAACAAATCCCAAAATTTGTCATCCATGCGCACCTAAATATATCACATCATAAAATGTGCAAATAAAACAACCCACTCTTTGTTGGACTTAAAAAGGCCAAGAAGATCAATCCTACCCACAGGTTATATGGATTGATTATCCCAACACACAGGATATCTTAACTGGAGGCTAGGACAAGTTACTCATCCTCCAGGCCAAGTTGTAGTTTCAGGGCCAAGTTGTAGAGGTTCAAGACAAGTTACTAGGAATCAAGACAAGTTGCATAAATTAACAACTTTCCTCTACATGAAACATGCCATGCATAGCAGAGTGTAACGTGGCTGGTTAGCAGGCTTGCAGTACCTCCTGAGTTGGGATGGAGTTGTGGTAAGGCCCAGTGAGTCAAGGGGATCTTTGAGGTTGAGTCTACCAGCTCCATTGCCTACCGCCGCTCGGATAGCACTACGTTTATTGAGTCGAAGGAGAGTTGGCCAAGGGGTTTGGAGCAGCTCCAGGGTGTATTTGCTTTTGAGGGCCAACTTTGGCTTCCACAATAATTTTAGAATGAATGGTGAGCCATGAACAATGACTAAGGTCAAGTTTTTCTTAGTTTGTGGTTAACCACAAGACAAAGGAATAAATGGGTCACTTGCAGAATACTTGACACTCCTTAACCCTGCTCTATGGAAACAAAGTTTTTTCAGTTGCTGTTTTGAAGCATTGATAAGAATACTTTATAACTAAATTAGCCCTGTGTATCTCCCATTGAAGTCTATGGAACCTAATCTACTGCTTACCGCAAGTTTGTATCTGTTTAGGGCCGTAGCCCAGCCCTGGGACTGGGAGTTAACGGTATAGCATTTGGCTTCTCGAAGGTGTCATGGCTCACTTGGCAGTCATCTGGGACTTGGACAGATGTCTGTCACAGACTGTTGACACAAGAGACGATACCTGGGGGTTTGGGGCTCCCAGACACCCTGTTATACTGTTATAAGGTTATATTGTTATTTTGTGGTATTATAAGTTTACCCCTTAGCATATCCAAATCCCTTCCATGTTTAGGCTCATTGTAATGGGTGTCATGTGAGGGAGCTGGTGGGATGTGTTGGTTCTATGTGTGTGAAACATTGTGTGTTGTATTTGTAAATATGAATGTATGGTATTATATTAGTAGGTTATTATATTGTAGAGGGGAAGACGTTGAATACAGACAAGCCTCCTTTTGTTCCCAAAGGCCTGTTAATCCCATTAGCTAAGTATCCAGCATAGAACTAACAATGGAAAGCTCACAGCTGGAGAGCAGACAGGCAGGCACCCAGAAACAATGGGATGGCCTGAAGGCTTCTCAGCCTTCATAGCATGGGCACAGGAGAGTAAAATACATGCTTTCCCCTGGACATTCAAAGCCCAAATTAATTAGTTGGCCTTGCCTAGTGGGCGGACCTGGGAGGGGACTATTGGTTCACACACAGTTCCCCTTCATGATTGGCCAGACTTCATTTGGGGCTGGATAACGGTAGCCACTTCCCCCATTCTTGTGTGATGTGGTTAAATATGCTGTTCTAAAATAAAACATGGTTCATAATTTTCATCAAGACTTTGTGTGCAGGTGTATTATTGACCCAAGGGCATATGCTGGCAGAGGAGATCCTTCCAGGGTTCCCAGGCACACTACCTTAAGCTCGGACTTATGCTCTTGCATCCGCAAAGAAGGTCCATTGGTCTGAGTCACCCAAATCTTAGGTCTAAAACCTACAGGAGATAAGAGGACTAGGATCCTCTATACTCCATCATCATTGTAGGTTGTGACAATTGGTGGCATTGGTGAGAGACTCTACAGAAAGACCAAGAATGGAAAAGACGGATATCACCAAAGAAGCAACAAGACGGTTTAAAGCAGCCAGGCACTTATACCCCAGTAAGATGACCGCACAAGAGGTGTCCAACGTACTAGACCAGCATTACCAGAGAATCTGGCAGGAGCGCACTGGGGAGCGGGATCAAGCTCAGCAAAGGCTTGGTTGCCGCACAGAGGAATTGCCAGCACGAGTTAAGATGGCATACCAGAACTTTAAGAAGTTCCAGGATGGTATGGACAATATGGACGAATTCCTTCAGGAGTTTGAGCAGCAATGTGGGGTCCAAGATATTCCCTATGGAGAATGGGCCAAATTGCTGCTGAACAAGTTAACAGGAAGGGCCAGTGCGGCATGTGGAGCCCTTCCACGAGAACAAGCCCAGGATTATATATACTGTGACGCCTGAGACATTTTTGGATAGATTCAGGGGCACCACCAAAGGACCAGCAGACACTCATGTGGAGGTTATGTGCAGGTTAAGGCGAGCTTGTACCCAGTGGTGGTCTTCACAAGGAGCCATCACAGCCGAACAGATATTGGAAGTGGTACTGATGGAACAATTCCTGAACTTTGGTCCTCAGAAGTAGGTGAATGGTTGCAAGATCAAAAACCGACCACTGCAGACCAAGCAGCTGCGCTGGCAGATCGGTTTATCAGCACCAGGGCCAAAAGAGTGTCCCAAGGAACAAAACCTAGCCTAAATACGGGTAGGGGCCCCAGAGAGGTGGTGCCAGCACGATCAGCTCCTGAGATGAGTAATGCGCCCTGGGCACGGCCAGTAAAAACATCTGACCACAGGGGTACCAAGTCCCAGCCTGCTCCCAGGACACAATGGGGGACCAAACCAATGAGCTCAGAATGCTACAACTGCAACCAACGAGGTCACTTTGCTAAGGATTGTCCTCAGGCACCCAAAAACTCTAGAGGACCTCCCCACCGCCATGTACATTATTTGGGGGAGTGGACTGAGGGGCCGGCGAGCTCCAACACAGCTCTTTGGGAGCCAGAAGCAGAGGGAGGATATTCAGGGGTCTATACTGTAAGGAACCCGCAGAAGCTGTCTGGAGAACAACATAGGCAAGCCGTGTGGTTACAAGGACGCCAAGCTACTGGCTACCGTGACTCTGGATCAGCAGTCACAGTAGTCCTACCCAAATGGGTACGCCCTACAGATTCTATCCGAAAGGAAATGTGGGTGATGGTAGCAGGAGGAGAACAGTTAACCATCCCCATGGCTCGCGTTAATTTGGACTGGGGCATGGGGAACCAAAGTAAGGAAGTAGGAGTCATGGATGGGCTCCCCGCGGATGTTTTACTGGGCAATGATTTGGGCCACATGACGAGCCAATATGTACAGCCCATTACCAGAGCTCAAGCCAAGAGCACCCACCCTTGAGAGGCATACCAGGAGCAGAGGGGATACCCAAGACCTGAGGTAAGTCCATTGCTTGCTAATACATTAACTTTAGGATGGGCCAAGGGAGAGTAGATCAGGGCAGTTCTGCAGAAAGACGAGACTTTGGCTGGTTTAAGGGACAGGGCAGCACAAGGCAAAGGAGTGGATGACCTATACAGCGTTATCTGGGATAAGGGGTTGTTATATAGGGTCAAGGTACCTATAAATAATGAGGTAGGCAGAGAACCCAGGAAACAATTAGTGGTTCCCCAGCTATATAGGGGCAAGGTGCTACAAGTAGCACATGAAATACCCCTGGGAGGGCACTTAGGGGAGAAGAAAACCCGGAGTAGAGTGAAAGAGATATTTTTCTGGCCAGGGTTGGATAAGGATGTAAAGGAGTTTTGCCATTCTTGTGATGCCTGCCAAAGGAACAGGCCTCTCAAGAAGAACAGCAGGGCCAAGTTACAGTCCCTCCCAGTAATGGAAGAACCCTTCCAGAGGGTAGCTGTGGACATCATTGGGCCCCTAGCTAGAGCCATTAGAACGGGGAAGCAGTATATCCTTACCCTGGTAGATTATGCCACTAGGTACCCTGAGGCAGTAGCCTTGTCCAGTATAACCGCTCCAGAGGTAGCAGACGCCTTGGTGACTATATTCACCAGAACAGGGTTTCCCCATGAGATTGTGTCCGATCAAGGCCCACAATTTATGGCCAAAGTCACGGAACAGCTATGGGCCACGTGTGGCGTTAAGCATATTACCTCTTCCCCCTACCATCCCCAGACTAATGGTCTATGCGAGCGGTTCAATGGGACTCTTAAACATATGATACGCACTTTTACAGACCAGGAACCAGACTGGGAACGGTTGTTGCCATGTTTGCTGTTCGCCTATAGAGAGGTACCCCAGGAGTCTACAGGGCACTCCCCCTTTGAACTCCTGTATGGGAGACATGTGAGAGGACCCTTAAGCATAATTAGGGAAACATGGGAAGGGGAGTATAGGCAGCAACCCATACCAGTGGCCACCTATGTACTAGCCTTCAGAGAGAACATGTCCAGACTAACTGGAATAGTCAGCCAAAACATGAGGAAAGCCCAGCAGAGGGATCAGAAATACTACAAGGCAGGGACCAGTGATAGAATTCTGGAAGAGGGAACGAAGGTGCTTATGCTGGAACCTCACCCCCAGAATAAATTACAGTCACAGTGGGTAGGGCCTTACACAATCAGCCAGAAAGTGGGGAACAAGGCCTATGTAGTAATGATAGACCCGGATAGGGCCATCACCAGAGTTGCCCATATAAACAGACTTAAGGTGTACGTTCAGAGAGCAGCTCACCTATTAGCTATTTGTAGGGCCACAGAGGACGAACCAGAAGAGGGACAGATCCCAGATATGCTAAACAAAGCAGACCAGGATACAGTAGGAGAAAGTATTCAGCAGACCCTGGAATTAGACGCAGAGCAGAAAGAGCAGCTGTCCAACAGCTTAAAACCCTTCCACTCCCTGTTCACCACCAAGCCAGGGTGTACCCCCTTAGCTGTCCACCCAGTAGTAACCGGGGAATGTGCCCCCTTAAAGCAACACCCCTACAGGGTACCAGAGGCAGTTAGGGCCAACATTCAGGCAGAATTACGCACTATGCTACAGTTGGGAGTGATAGAAGAATCCAGTAGTCCCTGGGCATCTCCAGTGGTATTGGTGCCCAAAAAAGATGGAACCACTCGTTTTTGCGTGGATTACCGTAGACTGAACGATAAAACCAAAACAGATGCCTACCCTGTTCCACGCATGGACGATTTGTTGGACCGGCTAGGTACTGCCAAATATTTAACCACTTTAGATCTCTCTAAAGGATATTGGCAGATCCCTTTAGAAGAGACTGCAAAGGAGAAGTCTGCCTTTATCACCCCCTTTGGACTCTTCCAGTTTAAAGTAATGCCATTTGGGATGAAAAATGCTCCTTCTACCTTCCAGAGACTAGTGGACACATTGTTGCAAGGGCACCAAGAGTATGCCCAGGCCTACCTGGATGATATAGCCATTTTTAGCCAGACTTGGGAGGACCATATAAGGCACATTAGCCAAATTATGCAGGCAATTCACCAAGCTAAGTTGACCATAAGACCTGACAAATGTCAATGGGCTAGAGCAGAAGTGCAATATCTAGGTCATTGGGTGGGAAATGGGAAGTTAAGACCCGAACCAGCCAAGGTAGACGGAATAGCAGCTTGGCCCACCCCTAAAACTAAGAAGCAGGTGATGGCTTTCCTAGGTACTACTGGGTATTACCGAAAATGTATTCCGGATTTCAGCAGCACAGCCAAACCCCTGACGGATCTCACCAAGAAGAAGCTACCCCGGGAAGTGAATTGGACTTCTGCATGCCAGTTGGCTTTCCAAACACTGAAGGATGCTCTGACCTGCTCCCCAGTCCTGGCTGCCCCAGACTATAACCGCCCTTTGGTGGTACAGACTGATGCCTCCATGTATGGCATAGGGGCAGTATTGAGTCAGCCAGACAACCAGGGAGTTGAGCACCCAGTGGCCTACATTAGTAGGAAACTACTGCAACGAGAAACAGCCTATGCAACTATAGAAAAGGAATGTTTAGCAGTAGTCTGGGCTCTACGCAAACTACAGCACTACCTGTACGGAAGACAGTTCACAGTCACCACAGACCATAACCCTCTTTGTTGGTTATCTAAAGTGGCTGGAGAGAATGGCCGACTACTGAGGTGGAGTTTAGCCCTACAAACTTTTAATTTCACGGTGCAACAGCGCAAAGGGAAATTCCACCAGAACGCAGATGGATTGTCGCGGCAACTAGAGCCCTGACTGTCAGTCCAGATAGGCATCCTGGAGTACAGGATACCTACATCTGTACTTGGGGGGGTAATTGTCATGGCTCACTTGGCAGTCATCTGGGACTTGGACAGATGTCTGTCACAGACTGTTGACACAAGAGACGATACCTGGGGGTTTGGGGCTCCCAGACACCCTGTTATACTGTTATAAGGTTATATTGTTATTTTGTGGTATTATAAGTTTACCCCTTAGCATATCCCCATCCCTTCCATGTTTAGACTCATTGTAATGGGTGTCATGTGAGGGAGCTGGTGGGATGTGTTGGTTCTATGTGTGTGAAACATTGTGTGTTGTATTTGTAAATATGAATGTATGGTATTATATTAGTAGGTTATTATATTGTAGAGGGGAAGACGTTGAATACAGGCAAGCCTCCTTTTGTTCCCAAAGGCCTGTTAATCCCATTAGCTAAGTATCCAGCATAGAACTAACAATGGGAAGCTCACAGCTGGAGAGCAGACAGGCAGGCACCCAGAAACAATGGGATGGCCTGAAGGCTTCTCAGCCTTCATAGCATGGGCACAGGAGAGTAAAATACATGCTTTCCCCTGGACATTCAAAGCCCAAATTAATTAGTTGGCCTCGCCTAGTGGGCGGACTTGGGAGGGGACTATTGGTTCACACACAGTTCCCCTTCATGATTGGCCAGACGTCATTTGGGGCTGGATAACGGTAGCCACTTCCCCCATTCTTGTGTGATGTGGTTAAATATGCTGTTCTAAAATAAAACATGGTTCATAATTTTCATCAAGACTTTGTGTGCAGGTGTATTATTGACGCAAGGGCATATGCTGGCAGAGGAGATCGTTTCTGACTTCCTTCCAGGGTTCCCAGGCACACTACCTTAAGCTGGGACTTATGCTCTTGCATCCGCAAAGAAGGTCCATTGGTCTGAGTCACCCAAATCTTAGGTCTAAAACCTACAGGAGATAAGAGGACTAGGATCCTCTATACTCCATCATCATTGTAGGTTGTGACAGAAGGGCCTACTGTTTGCCCTTAAAGTGTTACTAATCCCAAAATATTCTTATTAGCCCAGTGGTATAGTCATACCCCAAGACACATCCTACCCATAGAATCTACCGCATACCGTAAGTACGAAATTAGCCAGAAATGTAGCCCTGCACTGGGACTGAGAGTAAACTGGGTATAGCAGTTGGCTACTGGAAGTGCCTACAAGTCCTCCTTAATATTGTACTAACCCCAAAATATTCTTATTAGACCAATGGAAAAGTCATACCCCAAAACCTATCCTACACATAGAATACCTATGTTCTAAAAATGAAAAATTGTCCCAGAGCTAGCTAGGCTCACATTGCCTGGAGGAAAGGGGTCTTAGGGGTCAGGGCATACAATTAGGGGTTGGGAGAAAAAACAACACACAACAACTAATAAGGAGAATAGAGGGGCTAAGTTATGAAGAAAGAGGAACCAAATTAAGCTTTTTTTCTCTAGAAAAAAGGCATCTAAGAGTAGATATGATTACCTTATATAAATATATCCAGGGTCAATATAAGGCTTTGTCAAGTGATCTTTTTTTGCCAAGAGGTTTTTAACTGACATCTTTTGAGAGGACATCTTTTGAGGTTAGAAATAAAACGATTCCACCTTAAAGAATGAAAAGATATAGATAACTTTAAAAGGAGACTGGATTTATTTCTAATCAAAAAGACCATTCAGGGTTATCCTGGATAATTAGAGAGGGAGTATTGATCCAGAGAGGAATCTGATCGCCAGAATCAGGGGTCAGGAAGGAATTCATTTTTTATTTCCCTTTGAGACGTTTGGCTAAGTTTCACTTGGGGTTTTTCTGTTAGCCTTCCTCTGGATTCAATTAATTAACAACTAATCCGCATATTGTAGATCAGAGGAGATCTTCAAAGGTTGAACTTGATGGACTGAAAGTCTTTTTTCAACCTCAATTACTATGTAACTATGTAACTATGTAACAACATAAACAAGTGACATAGACATTTTAAAACCTCTTATGGCCATTAGAATAGTCCTTGGGATAGGCAGCTACAGGACTAGTGTCCATCAAAGTCTAGCTTCCCAGCTCCGGAAATCCATGAGTTCAGTAGAGTCATGACAGGTGGTTAAAGGTTTGGCACTGGGTGAAGAGCTACCCTCAAACCTTTGGCAATTGCATGACTATTTGGCATGCTTAAGTTACAGGACGCGTTAAGGAGCCATTGGGAAAACACCAAAGAAAGGAATGTTTGATACAGTAAAAATAAGGCCTGAATTAAGGGCTAATCCCAAGAGAAATGGAGCATCTAAAACTGTACTAATCAGTACTGCATTGTTTTTTTATTACTCAACAACCTTTACTCTATTCTAAAAAAAATACTACCTCCTAAAAACTTAAAATTAACAGAGCCTGACTGTAATTCAAATTTAAGGTTATATATATATATATATATATATATATATATATATATATATATATATATAATCTTAATGCAAATCTTAGGCGCCAATGTATTTACTTTTGCTTTACATTTTTGCCATATATTTGTACACTACGGTGCCCTACATGGAGACCATTTTACATAGCAACTAATGTTTTACATAGTCCCTGACCCAAAGAGCTCACAGTCTAGCTATAGTGGTCAAAAGCATAGACATGAAGGTAAACTGGATAGAGCATATGAAGAGCTCTACTAATGCCTGTGCTTTTTCAAAGAGTAAGACAGGAAAGAAATCGAAATGAGACAAAATAAAAAGTAATATTCAGAACAAGTGTAATTTTAACATAGCGTACCTGCCATTCTATATTTTAATAAAGATTTCTCTACCTGCAAAGAATCTTAATATCAAAGTTACAGGGAGGTCACATATCCAAGTCTTACATGGTTTAATATTAGAATCAAACTACCCAAATAACTGCATATTTTATATATTTCAATTTCTGAAATTTTCTTTCACATGAAAAGAAGTAAGAAATATATGCAGCAAATTCTTTCTTCTTTTCTGGTTATTTAATACTTTGTAGGTAACATTATGATGAATTTCTCTTTCAAGCTGATTCAGCAAGAAAGTTGATTTATTACAATAAAAGTGCCACTATAGTATGTGAGTTAATTGGGAGACATATTGTCAGCTCTGTTTCATTTGCCCTTAAGCTTCCATTCTTCTCTTAAAAATGTTTTACATGTACTATTAAATCTCTACTGTGGTTATATATTTAAAATATACTATTTTGAAGAAGTACACTTAAATATGTCAAATGTTTTTAGAACTGAAAATAGCAATACGTCCTCTATTATATTACCTTTTAATATGCAGTCATGCTGCTGTGGGTTCTATCATTTTGGTGTCTGACGATCAACTTCCTGAAATGGGAGAATACTTAGGAAGTTTCCACCTGCCCAATGGGAATGTGACATCTACAACTTTAAGAACTTTCAGTAGCAGTAATGGAAAGTTAATTATGTTCCAAGCACATGACTTTCTGAAAAAGTAGCAGACATAATCAGCTGAGAAAATAAAACAGATATTTGTGGTAAAGAATAATTTGGTATAAAAGCTGCAAACTGGGGTTTAGTTATTCAAAACGTCATATATAAAAATAAATGACCATAGTGATACTTTAATTGCAAATAACCTTTATAATTCCTGTATAATCTCATTTGTATACATGGTCACAGTTTCATATATCCTGAGCTTGTGTGGCAACCTGTTAGTGGGCCTCAAGGACATGTTTTAAAGCCACGTATCAGTCTAATTATCATATTTATTTAATGGTCAACTGTAATAGTTCAGTTTACATAACTTTTAAGTAGCACGTCCCATAATGTGGCACATATTTCTTTGTAGAAAACAAAATGAGAAAAAGACACTCTATGTAATTATTTTTCTGAACTGTCTATAGAAAAATGAAGGAGAAGTGATTTGTCTTAAAAAATATAATTGTACTAGCGACTTGCCCGTCAAAAAATGACGGCAATGTGATGTATATGTTTGTCAAGTTGTTTAGTTATTAACATATATTTTTGACACTTGTAAGTATTTTAATATGAACGTGTATTTTTGTAAAATGTTGATGTAATGGTTTTTTTAAATGTAATTAGTATCTGAAGAATTGTTAACTTTAATATACATTGAATGAATAGGAAAGCAAAAAGTAAAAAGCCTTCTTTAAACGTCGCGAATTTTAACATGAAGTTTAAACTATATGTAAGCAATAACCATCAAAGTATATATTTTTAAACTTGAACTTTATTTTTTATGTAAGTTTAGAAGTTAACAAAACATTGGTATAATTTTGAACATTATAAACAGGAACATAGTGAATACATTTTGTAACCTAATTTTTTATTAAAAGTATTAACATTTGAATGTAAAAACAATTGACATTTAAATTAATCAGTATTAAAATTCAATTTGTATCAGAATAATTGTTAACTTGAATATACATTGAATGTAGAGTAAGGCATACAGTAAAACTCTTCTTAAAACGTACGTAATTAAAGTAATTTATTACTGAGCACATAAACTGGCGATCAACATTAATGTAGGTAGTAATCTTAAGATAACAGACAATATTTACATTGTGACTTAAAAGGTGCTTGACCTCTTAACATCCACTTTGTAATCTGTTGAATGAAATAACTTGAAAATATATTTTTTAAACTTGTAACATTAGAAACATTAACATAGTGACTTAACATTTTAACATAATTTTAATAACAATGCAAGGCAAGTATTTTGTGAGGCAAATCATTCATAAACATGACTTCCATTAATTATGACTGAATTAAACAACCAATTGTTATGTATTTTACAATGCTTTAAAAAAATCTTGGCATCGTAAATTTGTATCCTTCAAAGTTATAGTACTTCATAGTAGACAATGTTTTTAGTAAAAATACGTCCATCTTCTAATAAATCACCTTGACTTTCATTGTTTTCAATGTAAACTTTAATAGCCTGCGGATTTTTGCACCGTGACAACGCAACGTACAATTGACCATGTGCAAAAACTGGTTCTTCCAAGAAAATACCCACAGATTTGAAAGTTTGACCTTGTGATTTATTAATGGTCATTGCAAATGCCATAATAATGGGAAATTGTCTTCTTTGAAGTATAAAAGGGAGACTACTTTCACTTGGTGCTAAATCTATTCTTGGTATGAAAACTCTCTCTCCTTTATGGGTCCCAGTTAAAATTTCAGCATCTATAAAATGGTCCTTTAATTGTTGAACAATTAATCTTGTGCCATTGCATAGGCCTTTTTTGGGGTTCATATTTCGCAGTAACATGATAATTGCACCTTTCTTTAGCTGCAAAATATGTGGTGGCATTCCAGAAGGAGTTAAAGAGTTTATGAATTCAGTCGAAAAGTTAGCCTGACTTTCATTGTCATCAGCAAGTACAGAATCAGCACTGTGATAATTTCTTTGTGGTGCATACATTTTTTTTAAGATTTCATTATTGAGGATTAATGCATCTTTATTTTTACACGTCAGTATGACTTGGTTGGCAAGCTCGGAATATTCTTCGTTATTTATGCTCCCTTCAAATATAGCCGATATAATATCTTGTTGACAAATCATATGAGGTGGGATCTCTACAGTGTCATCAGGTAAATGTAGTATTTTTTCTGTTCTGCCTTCTCCAATTTTAATAAGCCAATCATTGAAATCAGTTTGGCCTTCTGATCTCATATTTTGTTGCAGTTGAAGATGGGTAAAATGTTTCCATACTATACTTGACTTTATACATGTTTCGATAATGTCAGTTCGATTTCCATGTACAACGACAGGTAATGTTTGTCTGAAATCGCCACCCAACAACATTACCTTTCCACCAAATGGAAAAGTATTCTCCATGACTTCACGAAGCAAACGGTCAATACATTGGAGGGCATAGCATGACATCATTGTGGCCTCATCTATTATAATTAATTTACATTTCTTCAATTTCTTTGCTTGTAAGGATGTCATGCGAATATCTGACACAGAATTTTCTAAAATAGGCACTGGCAGTTTAAATCCACTATGAACAGTTCTTCCACCTTCTAATAAAAGTGCAGCAATTCCAGTAGTGGCAAACGCCATTGCTATTTTTCCTTGGGCTCGTACTGAACTCATTAATAAATTGTACAAATATGTTTTTCCTGATCCGCCAGGTCCATCAAGATAGAAATAACGCTCTGTCACCATGTCATCATCTATAGCATTTTTAATGGCATGAAATGCTTGCAATTGTAGTGTATTTAAAGTTGCAAGTCTTTCTTCTGTTCTTTCTGCTTGTAGTTGAATGTCATAGTCTTCAAAGTTAATGTCATCTATAAGACCTGGATCAGGCAAATTAAAACTTGCACAACTTAATCCATGAGTTAAAAAGACTTCTTGGATTTCCATTAACGCTTTTAAGTGTGCAATGGGTTCATTGTATCGTCGCATAAAGTCTTCAGCCATATTACTTTTAAAAGTCTCCCACAAAGCTAATGCATTTGGAGCATTTGAGAAGATACAAATAAAAGCAAATTGTTCTCTCATCTGTCGTGGCATTTGACATTGTGCTGCTTCTTCTAAACATCTTTCCCACTCTGTATCATCAGCGAGTAAGTTTCTATGTCTTGCAGCTAAATGGAAGGATTCATATACAATGGGCCTCATTCTATTATCGGCCGTAAATCGGCCGTAAGGCTGCGATTCCTTGCGGGGGTTCAGTTAACTCGCGATTCTATTATACGGCCCCGCAAGGATCTCCTTTTACGGCCGGCCGCATATCTTGGAACCGGCCGTAATCTCAGAAATATAAAAACTCAAATATAAATTCAAGCCTGCACTGTACAGCTCTGTAAATGCTAGGGATCATATTGGGGGACATGAGGATTAAAAGAAACCCACTCTCAAGCTTGCACATCTGCCCAAACCCGAGTTCAAATTAACTGTTTATTTTCCGGCTGCGGCGTGGGCGTGTCTGAGGTGCTCCAAGCACTCTGGACTTTTTACATGGATATTTTACGTATATTAAAAATAAAATATTTTACGGATTTGAGTACAGGATAATTATGTGCTATTTTTTCTAACACCTAAAATCCCTTTATAGTCTTCTCAAAGTGCAGGATGGCTTTATTTGAGCTATTTTATGTGCTTAATTGGTGCTAGCGAGACCTCTTTCCTGCAAGTAAGCTGCGGCTCGTTTTTAGCCTTGCAGAGAGGTTTCCCGGAGCAATTGAATTGCAAATCTCTTGCGGCCGTTTTAGATCAAAGGCTTTCCTCCGGCGCGAGCGGCCGCAAGAGATAGCAAGGCACCGGCCGCAAGCCTGCCGGAATCCCCGGCCGTAAGGGAATAGAATGGCAGAATAGCTTGCGGCCGGTCCTTGCGGCCCCGCAACGGCTGCGGCCGCTAATAGAATGAGGCCCAATGTCATTAACAGTTCTTAAGTGTTCAAAACTTTGTGCTCCAGGAACATTTAAAAGTAATATCCGTAAGCAAAAACGTTCCACATCTCTTGGACTGACTGTGTAAATTCTTGGAATAATTTTATTGCCTCTGGTTTTTCTTGGTCTCCATAATCCATTCACAAAAACATAGTGATATGGAATTTCAATATATAAGTATTGTGTTGCTTCAGCATCAGTGGAATTTAATGCAAACCATGCAGTTAGTGTAGTGTGACGATCTTCACTTTGGGCCAATGCATTCATTTCATTTCCAGCATGGAAATAGACTAAATGTCGTTGTGGCAAATGTACTGCTAACCTATATACTGCATGTGATCTATCATGCATTTCAAATTTTAAAAGCCGCCACATAGCTTCTGGCGCACTGACATAGCGAGCATCTACATGAGATGCAAGTTCATCATGTACTAACTCACTACTTTCAGGGTTGTCTGCACTTTTGACGACTACAGTAGCTGCATCGTAACCTTTGTAAATATATTTGTAGACATATTTAATGGATTTGATGGAAGTGCAGGCTTCTACGTTGATGTGGGCGTTGTACTTCATGAGTAAATGTGGATTGTAGGGTACTACATATCTATTGTCCACTTTTTTTCCACGAATAATGGCACTATCTCCTTCTCTTCTTTTATAAAGTGGATATCCATCACAATTGGCATAGGTTTTGTCTCTATAATCTTTTGGAAATTCTTTGGAACATTTATTATTTTCCATACATGGTGATTGTGGATTAAGGTCACCACAGGGTCCATGAATCATGCGATGAGTAACAATCTCATATAGTCTACCATATAGTTCTGGATCTGGTAGTTCAGCAACAATGACTGCATCCACTTTGTCCGAAGTATCTAATTTATCTTTTTCTTGAAGTATTATTAGAAGATGTGCATGTGGAAGGCCTCTTTTTTGAAATTCAATGGTATATACATAAGCAAGACATTTGCCAAATAACTGATTTATAGTGAAGTCACGTATTAATTCATTTAATTTAATCTTAAAAACTCTGGCTACTAAATCTGGTCGATCTGAAGCAGTTTGTCCAAGAAGTAGATTTAGTGTAATTTCTGGCCATTGTGGATTACATGTAAATGTCACAAATAGATCGGGTTTGCCAAATTTTGTCACAATAGCCATAGCATCATTGTATCTTTCTCTCATATTCCGAGGAGATCCTTGAAAGGAAGATGGTAAAAAGATGGCTTTGCCAGCTGTCATGTCTCTGCTTGTAGCCACGTCAGCAACATAGTCCATGAGTCCAGAATATTGTTCTACACGGAGTTTATCTTGTTGATATTTGATAAAGTTTAAATTATTTGCCTCAACTTGCAAATATGAATCAATAATCCATTGTTGTGTTAGTTTCCCACCACATAAAATTGGATTAAATACATTGCGAATGGCAATTTGAGCTACTTTAAATTCAAGCATAGAAACATTATTTCGGATTCTGGCTTTAGCATTTGGGTAACTGGGAAGAGTTAATTTTGGTTGCCAACCTGCTTCTCCGTGTGGGAAAAAGATGGGATATGTCATTGGATCTAAATTTGGACTTAAGATACTCATATTAATAAACGGTTGGTCCTCATTTCTAGGATATATTCGAATGTCTCTTTGAAATGGTGGTTCTCCTTCATCATTCTGAAACACCATTGCAACCTCATTTGTTGTTGGCAAGTTATAACGACGTTTATCAGTATGTCTGTCTCTTTTAAGCACCATATTAACCTTCGGCATTGGTAATTGATGTGTTTGTGAATGAAGTAGTTGTTCATTTTCTACTTCTGCCAATTTTTTATAAGCTTTACTGTAGGGATTGTTGTCCATAATGTTATTTAGCTCTATGAAAACAGTGGGTAAGCATTTTTTTTTTTCTTCCATCTGCATACGTTGGTCAACAGCTTCCATTGTATCTAGGACATATAGTTGAGCGAATTTTCTTTTATTTCCTTCCTCTGGATGTAAATGGGAAGTGCGATGATAAATTTGTCCTTGGACTTTAAAACAGTAAGGACCATGTCCTGGTACATTAGCAGCTAATGTTGCCCCCATGGATGCAAAGGATATGGCACTATTGTAGGATCTTATGTTTGTCTTAAAATTTTTGTAGTTTGGAAAAGTAGGTTCAGTCATAATATTTTGTAAATAAATTGGAAATTCTTTCCTTTCTGGAAGTTTGAACTTGCCTTTTTGACAACAACTAATAAATTGTCCATCTCTGGGTCTCTCCTGTTTAAAATAATAAGCCTCACAAAACTGACATTGAGTAGTCATGTCCCCACAACTATGAACCTCTACTGCTAAAGACTTGAGTAGAGGACAATTTGCAAAGCATATAGGATTTTGCCTTTCATATTCATCAGGTGAAATGTCATATAATGTTTCAACAACAGGTTCTAAATGTTTTGTTTTTTTCGTTGCTTTTCTTGGTATATGTTGTATTGTTTGAGGTAAAATGTCATGTAATGTTTCATGAAACGGTTCTAAATGCTTTGTTTTCTTTGTTGCTTTTTTTGGTATCTCTTGTCTTTTTTCTGGTAAAATGTCATCTGATGTTTGAGCAACAGGTTGTAAATGCTTTATTTTCTTTGTTGCTTTTTTTGACATATCTTTAATTTCTGCAAGTGACAGTCTTTTGCTTGCAATTCTTTTGCGTTCTTTTTCTCGTCGAATTTCCTTCTTCTCCGGTGTCTGCTGGCTGTCTGCTCTCTGTCGTCGTTCTCTAGCTTGGCGTCTTTTCTTTTCTTGTTTACTCTCATTATCAGCCATGTTAATCTGTAAAAATAAAATAATGTACCATTAGTTTATTTTGAGATGTTAAGTTGTTTTTCATGACAAATAGTTATCAATAGTGTGTTAACATTTTATAGTTAATCAATTTCAATGCGGTCAATTGAATAAAAGTCTAAATAAGGGCATGAGATAATTATTTAAAGACATTTTTATTTATTAAACATGTATCCAAAAGCAAGTGTTTCAGTAACTAAAAAGGTATTTTAAAAAAGATGTTATGTCCTTATTTACAGCACTATTCAATTTGTCAAATGGCAATTAAATTAGGGTTTAGGACTGGAATGTTACAATGACAAATTGTATAGATTCTGTGTTTTTAGACTTTTTTGGACTATGCCAATTTATTTTTTAAGTTTACATTGAAGTTTGTATTTATTGTTAAAGATTATTGGCCCTAAAAGACAAATAAGAGATAGATGATAGATATTACTTTTTATACTGTACCTAGGTTGAAGTTTGATTTCAAGCAAAATTCTTTGTTGGTCCTGTGTTGAAAGCCTTCGTCCGATGGTCTGGTCCTGTGTTGAAAGTCCTCGTCCGATGGTGTAGTCCTCTGTTGAAAGTCCTCGTCCTCTGGTGGGGTCCTCAGTTCCAACTCCTGTTCCGATGTTCTTGACGCAGTATCTGTTATAAAATAAAAATGAAAATGTTATGTTATTTGAATGTCTTTGTATTAATGAAAAAATGGCATTATTTCTGTGTTTTTCTACAATCCTTTTTGGTGCGCCACAATTTTGGTATGCTTCTGTAGGCTATTTTCTAAGGCTTATAGGTGGTTAAACATTAAAGAAGAATATTAATTAATTTTTCTCTTTTTTTACTTGTTATACTGTACCTTGGTTGAAGTTTGATTTGAAGCAGAATCTTTGTTGGTCCTGTGTTGAAAGCCTTCGTCTGATGGTCTGGTCCTGTGTTGAAAGTCCTCGTCCAATCGTCTGGTCCTCTGTTGAAAGTCCTCGTCCGATGGTGTAGTCCTCTGTTGAAAGTCCTCGTCCAATGGTCTGGTCCTCTGTTGAAAGTCCTCGTCCGCTGGTGTGGTCCTCAGTTGAAACTCCTGTTCCGATGTTCTTGACGCAGTATCTGATATAAAATAAAAATGAAAATGTAATATTATTTTAATGTATTTGTATGAACTAAAAAATGACATTATTTCTTTGTTTTTCTACAATCCCGTTTGGTGTCCACCACTTTTGGTATGCTTATTTAGGCCTTTTTCTAAGGCTTATAGATTGTTAAACATAAAATAAGTATCTAAATGTACTTTGGTATGTGTTTGTGTGAGTTTTCATACAATCCTGTTTGGTGCGCACCACTGTTGGTATGCTTATTTAGGCTTCTTTCTAAGGCTTATAGGTTGTTAAACATAAAATAAGAATGTAAATGTAGTTTGCTATGTGTTTGTGTGAGTTTTCATACAATCCTGTTTGATGCGCACCACTGTTGGTATGCTTATTAATGTTGTTTTGTAATGCTTATAGGTTGTTAAACATAAAATAAGAATGTAAATGTAGTTTGCTATGTGTTTGTGTGAGTTTTCATACAATCCTGTTTGATGCGCACCGCTGATGGTATGCTTATTAATGTTGTTTTGTAATGCTAATAGGTTGTTAAACATAAAATAAGAATGTAAATGTAGTTTGCTATGTGTTTGTGTGAGTTTTCATACAATCCTGTTTGGTGGGCACCAATGTTGGTATGCTTATTTAGGCTTCTTTCTAAGGCTTATAGGTTGTTAAACATTAAATAAGAATCTAAATGTAGTTTGCTATGTGTTTGTGTGAGTTTTCATACAATCCTGTTTGATGCGCACCACTGTTGGTATGCTTATTAATGTAGTTTTGTAATGCTAATAGGTTGTTAAACATAAAATAAGAATCTAAATGTAGTTTGCTATGTGTTTGTGTGAGTTTTCATACAATCCTGTTTGGTGGGCACCAATGTTGGTATGCTTATTTAGGCTTCTTTCTAAGGCTTATAGGTTGTTAAACATTAAATAAGAATCTAAATGTAGTTTGCTATGTGTTTGTGTGAGTTTTCATACAATCCTGTTTGATGCGCACCACTGTTGGTATGCTTATTAATGTAGTTTTGTAATGCTAATAGGTTGTTAAACATAAAATAAGAATGTAAATGTAGTTTGTTATGTGTTTGTGTGAGTTTTCATACAATCCTGTTTGGTGGGCACCAATGTTGGTATGCTTATTTAGGCTTCTTTCTAAGGCTTATAGGTTGTTAAACATTAAAATAAGAATTTAAATGTATTTTGCTATGTGTTTGTGTGAGTTTTCGTACAATCCTGTTTGATGGGCACCACTTTTGTTATACTTATGTAGTGTTTTTTCTAATGGTTATAGGTTGTTAAACAAAAAGAATATAAATTTAGTTTGCTATGTGTTTGTTACAATCCTGTTTTGTGTGTACCAGTTTGTGTGTACCATATGTTGCATACTTTGGCCCTCATTCAATTGCAGTTTGGCCAATTCAATAGGGTTCTAAATGTGCTTATTTGGAGCCCTATTGAATTGTCCAAAATATCAATTGAATGAGGGCCTTTGTTTGCTGGATTTGTTATATTGTGAGGGCCTCATTGAATTTGGTTTTTCAATAGGGCTCTATATAAGCACAGAGCATATTTTTGAACAGAAGTTTTTAGTTAAATTGAGCCAAATGTGCTTATATAGAGCCCTATTGAAATGGTCAAATCACATTTGAATGAGGCCCTCGGCCATTAAACATATTTAGGTCCTGAATCAATTGCGTTTTGACCAATTGAATAGGGCTCTATATAAGCACATAAAATATTTTTTGACAGAAGTTTTTAGTTAGTGAAGACCTATTATGTGCTTATATAAAGCCCTATTCAATTAGCCAACTCACAATTGAATAAGGCTCATGGTTCGGTTCTTTTTTATACTTAATACTTTACCTTGATTGAAGTGTGGAAAGACAGAGGGTCCCCTCCTGCCAATCTTAATCCGCCGGTCTTCTTGTAGTGTCTGTTTGAAAAATAAAGTGAAATAGTGAATTATAGAATTTTTTATTTGTATTTAACAAACCATGGCCTTTTCAGCATTTAAAGTATTTTTGTATCTTACCTCTTCTTCTTTGTTGGTGTTCTTTAAAAGGGATTGTGCTTCACAGTGCACAGTGCAAATTGTTGAGAGACGCTGTTGATGCAGAGTCTGTTTGAATATTAAAAAAAGTAGAAAGATTGAGTTTTAGGTGATCTATTAAATTGCAGTAAATTAATTTCATTGAAATATACTTCTGTAATTAATTTGAATTAACATTATTTTTTGGTGGGGTCTACACACATATGTCACATACATGAAGCACATTTCCATAGTTGAAAGTAATTTTTTTGTGTGCGTGTGACATATCACTATACATGAATCATATTTTAATTGTTAAATTAACCTTATTTTTATTTTTGGCCAACATACATAAATGTGTGTGTGACATGTGACTATAGATGATACACATATATGTGCGTGTCACATATCAGTATACATGACTCATATTTTAATAGTATTTTAATAGTCCCAACTTATTTTTTTGTAATGTAATTTAAATGTAGTTGTTTAATTAGTTTGTTGCAGGGGCAATACACATAAATGTGCATGTGACATGTCACTATACATTATACGCATAAATGTGCGTGTCACATGTCACTATACATTATACGCATAAATGTGCGTGTCACTTCAGTATACATTATACGCATAAATGTGCGTGTCACTTGTCAGTATACATTATACGCATATATGTGCGTGTCACTTGTCAGTATACATTATACGCATAAATGTGCGTGTCACATGTCACTATACATTATACGCATAAATGTGCGTGTCACTTGTCAGTATACATTATACGCATATATGTGCGTGTCACATGTCAGTGTCACATGTCAGTATACATTATACGCATATATGTGCGTGTCACTTGTCAGTATACATTATACGCATATATGTGCGTGTCACATGTCAGTATACATAAACCTCTTTGTCTTCTTTAATTTTTTTTTTTGATGTCCTGTCTTGAAAATAAGTAATATATTATAGCTTACCTCTCAGTTGTAATTTGCACAATGTAAAGTAGTAAATTAGGAAAGAATTATCTTCTCAAGTTTTAGCAGCAGTTATCTTCGAAGTCACTCTGTTCATCACCTGAGGAGAAATGTATTTTTCTCTGTCAAATAGACAGTATTTATAAACTTGTAGAACATTCTGGAAAGTTAGACCGTTAGAACGTAATACGCATGCGCTATTTGCGTTCCAGCTTACAATTTGCGTTCCATCCGCCATTTTGTGCGTAGTAGTGGTTAAAATGGTGTTTAATATGAGTGTGATCCGTTCCGCATAGTATGTGTTTCATTATTGCGAGTAAGTGTAGTGTAGTTACGTCTGGAGCCTCGTTTTCGTTTTGTTCGGCGGCCATTTTTTCTCTCGCTTAGCCGATTTTCGGTCGTTTAAACTCTTTGTTTTGACTTAAATGGACGTGTAAATGAACTTTTGGAGGTGCCGGATGCCCCCCCCGTGCTGTAAGTAAGCTTTTTATGTGTTTGTTGTGTTTATTTCTTGTGTTTGTGATGTTTTGATGCGCGGCGGTTGGAATGGGTCTTTCGCGGCCGTATTTTTTTCTGATGCGGCCGTATTTTGTTGCGATGTTGCCGTATTTTTTTGCGATATACGCAGTTAGCTTTTACGTGTACGACGCAGTGTATTTGTTTCTAAGTCGTGCGTATGTGTGTTAAGAGCGTGTGAAGGGCCTTTTTTACTGTTTTTTTGTTAAGTCTTGCGTCTGTGTGTCTGGGTGTAAGCGGGTGTGAGGCGACTTTGAGTTTTTTTTTGTTATGAAGTTGTGTGTGTGTGTATGTGTGTTAACACAGCCGATGTTGGGATGCTCCCACCACCGCAAATGCGGACCCTCGCTTCGCGAGGATCCGCATTTGCGGGGACGTTGTTGGGTTTTTGTTGGCTGGGCGGTTGGGTTTATTCTGTTAAAAAAGTCGTGTGTGTGTATGTGTGTGTTAACACAGCCGACGTTGAGCCTCCACAACCGCAAATGCGGGCCCTCGCTTCGCGAGGACCCGCATTTGCGGTGAACTGCGTCCCTCGCTTCGCGAGGGACGCAGTTCTTGCGGGCTCGCTACGCGAGCCCGCAAGCGTGAGCAACGACTCGTACGCTCACAACTATATATGTGATTGCTTTTATTTAAAACCATAAGCAAAACTATGACATTCAAAAGGATAAAATTGAATTTGGGTAACACCAATATTACATGTGTTACGAAGGTAAATATTTGAACTGAGTAACAAATACTATACAATCTTAAGGTATACCAGACAGGAAGGATGTAACATACAATCCCTTTTTCTAATAGAATAAACTAATCATTAAGATTATTATCAGATCTGTGACATCATAAATCCCCATCCCATAAAGACTAAAATGATCACCTAAAACACTAAAGTATAAACTAAATTGCACATATATATAATGATGCAGTCAGATGCATATACTATGGTTCTAAAGTGCACTGTGCCATGTGATCAACACAATAAATAAATAAATTATTAAAATGATCTAATAACTATCAGCCTCATTCAATTCGGGGCCGTAACTCAATCGTAACTAGCTGATTTCCTGGGATCGAGTTGCGGGCTCCAATAGGTCTACTTTTACTCTGCTATTCAATTGGCCGGGCCAGAAAGTTAGGCGCCAGTTGCGAGAATTGGAAACTATGCTCTCGGCGGTAGCATTTGCGAACTTCAACAAGATCGCGGACGCAAGACCGTAACTCGTGGTTCAAGCCCGTAAGATCAGAGCACTTTAAATGTGAATATAAATTCAATCCAGCACTGTAAACGATGGGGAATACAATGGGTGACATTAGAATTAAAAGCACAACATTCTCAAGCTTGCACATCGCCAAAATATAATACTTTATTTCATGTTTCATTTCCGTCCAAAGTCCTATGGGCTTGAATGGCCTCCAAGCCCGTAACTCGTTATTCAAGCCTGTAGGACTTAGAAATAAATGGAGGTTGGATTCCAAAGTCCTATTCGCTTGGAGGTTGAAGCCCTTAGGACTTTGGAGGGAAAATGAACATGAAATAAAGTATTTCATTTTGGCAATGTGCGAGCTTGAGTATGTTGTGCTTTTAATTCTAATGTCAACCATTGTGTTCCCCATCATTTACAGTGCTGGATTGAATTTATATTTGCATTTAAATAGTAATAATATTATGAAATAGGGGTATTGCCTGGATTAATATATAGTCCTGTATAAGGGTAAAACATATCACAATATCTATGACTTATTTTATCTACCCACAGAAAGACAGTAGATACGAATACAGCAATAATCATATGCAGCAATAAATAAAAATCTGATATATAACTATTAACACTCAGTGGTATCTAATGTCCAAGGGCCCGATTCAATTGCCCAATTCGTACATTTATACACACTTGAAATCAATCTTAATATTGCTATATATTCAGCAAATATTCCTTATTGGCACTAATGAATTCTTAAGCCAATAGAATGCATATAAACATTTATAAAAAAAAACACCCAAAGCCAAATTTATGAGTTCAAGGCATTTGCAAGTAGCTAATTGAATAAGGCTACAAATGACCATTATAAACCGATTAAATTAAATGAATTAAATACTTATATAACAATGAGCAGGTCAATTATGATAAGATGCAATATTTAAAGGGTCTAAGATTGCATATTGACTTTACTCATAAGAAATAGCACAGCACTTTATTTGTATTGAATGCACTTTAACCTTATTATGAATTTTGGGTATTAATGATGGTTATTTATTTATTTATTTTTACTTTTTTTCTTTTCTTATCTAAATATATTGAAGCCACGTAATTTTAATAAGAGGTTCACCAGCTTATGATTGAATCAACTATAGGGTGATTTTAAAGGAAAGGAATGGAAGAGAAAAGAAAAAGGAAGGAATTTTTGGATGCACAAATTTTAATGTAATAGATTGAACCAGTATATGAAATGAAATGGAATGATTCTACACGTAAAATTGTGCTAATTTGCACATGTAAATTGTATATAATAATTGATATTATGATTAAGTAGGATTTGTAGCACATGATTGCACTACAAGATTAAGGGGGATATGTAGCCTAATTTAGATTACGCTTGGAAATCAAGAGTGATAGAGTAAGTAAATGAAAAAGGGGTGAAGACAACTTGATCATGGTAAACATTTTGTATAATTACGATTTAGAACTCACTTTAAGGAATAGCATCTGCACAAAATGTAACAATAGAACATAAATATAATATTATAAATTGTGGAATGTTCAAGGAAATTTACGAAGAATATGAAAATTAAGAAAATTACAAAAGCGAATAAAAATAGAAATATAAAATGACAGGAAGGGAGGAGAGGGGTATATTTACAACAGGAATTGTGATTAGGTAAATTATTAATTAATAGAAATGAACAGGCAAAGAGAGCATATCCAAGAATAAAAAGGCTTGGAGAGAGCAGGGGTAAAGTAACATAATTGGGGGGGGGGGGGGGGGGACGGTTGGGAACCAGAAGGTAAATTAGGAATACAAGATATAGAGGCGTGGGGAAACCTCCATGGAGGATTTAACATATCCCTTCATCGTTCACGCCCATAAGGCACAACTGGGTGGTTGCAGTTGTAATCCCCTTGGAAGGGGAGGGAAGCGGATGGTTAGACTGGATGGGTATGACTCCAAGAGAGAGTGTGGTATGTTTGGAAGTATGGATGTAGCCAGGGGCTGCGGGATGGGAGGCGGAGGGGAGGGCCTAGTGGAGGGAAGATAATGCCGGGTTTGAAGATAGTGAGTTACAACGTTAGGGGATTAAATTCTCCGTCAAAGAGAGCCTCCATTTCGAGAATGATGATCAAAACAAATCCAGATATTGTATTAATTCAGGAATCCCATTGGGATAAGGGAAGAATATTTCATATGGCCAAACATAGATTCCCTCAAGTATTTAATGCTTGCCATAAAAAAAACTCAGGAGGAGTTTTAATGATGTTTAATAAAAAATTAAAATTAAAAGAAGAATTAGTGGTCAAGACCGTTATATTATCTGGGTAGGAGAAATAAATGGCGAACATATGACAATAGTAAATGTATATGCCCCTAATAATAAACAAAATATATTTTTGAAGGGAGTATTAAAGAAACTGGATAAGATAGCTATAGGAGGACGCATAGTAGGTGGTGACTTTAATATGACGCCTGATGCTAAGATGGACAGAAGCTACAAAAAAGTTCCCAAAAACTATAAAGGTATAGAAAAAACAGCTCAGGATTTCCTTATATGATGCATGGCGCCTTATAAATATAAATGAAAGAGACTATACCTATTATTCTGCATCTCACAAAATGTATTCAAGAATTGATAATATAATGTATTTGTTAAACGCAACTCAATCAGTTAAAATTGGTTTAATAACAATCTCGGACCATGCTCCAGTCACCCTCCAAATACAGGAAAAGGGGGAGATAAAATCTAGCAGGGCATGGAGAATGGATGATAAATTCTGAGGGCCTCATTCTATTATCGGCCGCAGCCGCTGCGGGGCCGCAAGGACCGGCCGCAAGCTATTCTGCTATTCTATTCCCTTACGGCCGTAGGCTCCGGCAGGCTTGCGGCCGGTGCCTTGCTATCTCTTGCGGCCGATCGCGCCGGAGGAAAGCCTTTGATCTAAAACGTCCGCAAGAGATTTGCAATTCAATTGCTCCGGGAAACCTCTCTGCAAGGCTAAAAACGAGCCGCAGTTACTTGCAGGAAAAAGGTCTCGCTAGCACCAATTAAGCACATAAAATAGCTCAAATAAAGCCATCCTGCACTTTGAGAAGACTATAAAGGGATTTTAGGTGTTAGAAAAAATAGCACATAATTATCCTGTACTCAAATCCGTAAAATATTTCATTTTTAATATCCGTAAAATATACATGTAAAAAGTCCAGAGTGCTTGGAGCACCTCAGACACGCCCACGCCGCAGCCGGCAAATAAACAGTTAATTTGAACTCGGGTTTGGGCAGATGTGCAAGCTTGAGAGTGGGTTCCTTTTAATCCTCATGTCCCCCAATATGATCCCTAGCATTTACAGAGCTGTACAGTGCAGGCTTGAATTTATTTTTGCGTTTTTATATTTCACACTTTACGGCCGGTTCCAAGATATGCGGCCGGCCGTAAAAGGAGATCCTTGCGGGGCCGTATAATAGAATCGCGAGTTAACTGAACCCTCGCAAGGAATCGCAGCCTTACGGCCGATTTACGGCCGATAATAGAATGAGGGCCTTAGAAAATAAGGAAAGACTAAATACTATTAGAATAGAAATTTAAAAAAATTTGGAAATTAATATGGGGTCGGTTCCATTAAATACAACAATATGGAACTCGCTAAAAGCATATACAAGAGGTATATTAATCAAGTTGAAAAGCATCTGGGTTAAACAGAGAGGATTGTCCTTACGACTTTTACATATAAAATTGTATAAATTGGAACAAGAAAACAAAATAAAAATAAATGACACCCTTACACAAGAGATAGTAACAATTCAGAACAAAATTAAAAACATTAACCAAAAACGCTCAGATATGAGTCTTTGGCAACTACAACAAAAATCATTTCATTTCAATAATCGAATAGGAAAAGATCTTGCGAAAAAGATTAAAAAACAAAATTATCAAGATTGTAATATTCCTTATCTTGTAAAACAGGGAATACATTTTTTTAAGCCTAAAGAAATCACGGATCAATTTGCGAAATTTTATCAAGCCTTGTATAATCTAAACTCGGAAGAAAACTTTATAACACCCAAAAGTGAAGACATATCATCATTCTTAGATCAGATTGACTTTCCAGTTATCTCAAATGAGAAAAAGGAGGCTTTAAATAGTCAGATAACGGAACTAGAAATTAGACGAGTTATTAAAAACCTAAAAAACTACACGGCACCAGGCCCAGATGGATTTTCTACAACATACTATAAAATATTTGAGGAAGAGTTAATGCAAATCTTAGTAGCTACATTTAATTAAATTAAAACCACAGGTACATTCCCACCAGAGATGCTTAGAGCCAATATATTCACTATACCAAAATCAGATAAGGAAGCACACTCTTGCAAAGAATTTAGACCAATTTCGGTTATGAATATAGATACCAAAATATATGCAAAAGTTTTGGCTCTAAGACTTACAGAAATATCTAAATCATTAATAGCGTCCGACCAAACAGGATTTGTTCCAGGGAGGCAGGGCGCAGATAATTTCCATAAACTGATTCATTTAATAACTTATGCGAAGAAAA
Organism: Discoglossus pictus; assembly: GCA_027410445.1. Lineage (NCBI taxonomy): Eukaryota > Metazoa > Chordata > Amphibia > Anura > Alytidae > Discoglossus > Discoglossus pictus. The sequence goes on along the minus strand of CM050170.1, from coordinate 120,885,234 downwards.
AAGACATCCCCACCCTATTCCTATCCATGGATGCTGAAAAAGCTTTTGATAGGGTAGGGTGGGATTTTATGATGCAGACCCTCCATAGATATGGGTTTGACTCATTTGCAACGAAAGCTATAGCTGCCCTATATAAGGCTCCCTCAGCATCGGTTTTGGGGAAAGGGGTACAATCAGATTATTTTATGGTAACAAATTGAACCCGTCAGGGTTGTCCTCTGTCTCCCATTTTATTCGCATTGACCCTAGAACCCCTCGCTATAGCTATTAGGGCTTTGTCGGACTTTAAGGGGATTAGAGTAGGCAAAAGGGAATACAAGATCTCCCTCTTCGCGGATGATGTAGTAGTATATATGGAGCAACCTCATATATCTATGAAGGCGCTGATGGAAATCGTTGCAAACTACAGTAAGGTGTCGAATTATAAATTAAACATAGAGAAATCTGAAGCACTAAGTGTTAATATTCCAGAGGAAGATGAAGAGCGCCTGACTAGTAGGTATCAGCTGGCCCACACAAAGAGATTTACACACCTGGGAATTAACTTTAGTGATGATATAAGAAGTATTCAAACCTCCAATTTGAACAATTTATATAAATCATCTAAAGAGCTTATTGAGAACTGGCCGGTCAATCAAATATCCTTCTCTGGTAGAATTGCATCAATCAAGATGTCTCTCCTTCCTAAACTTAACTATTTATTTAGATCTTTCCCTTTTTCAATCTCAAGCCAATGGACAGCTAAATTCCAGAAGATGATCGATAGATATATTAACAAGAACGGTCAGATCAGAGTTAAAAAAGCAATAATGAGTAGAAAATTTATAAAAGGTGGCATTGCATACCCAATGGTTTTTCACTATCAGGAAGCAATTAAATTGGCGCAATATATAAAGTGGAGTCAACCTCTTTCCACTCACCCGGAGAACCAGATTTTAAGTGATATGCTACACAATATCGACCTTAATGCTCTATTGTTCATTTCAAAACTAGCATTAGCATACATTGACCCGAGAGCAACTATTTTGACTATAATGGTAAAAGAGTGGATAAAAATGAACAAAAAATTTAAATTCATAGAGCAATATAGTGAACTTACTCCTTTGACAACATTAGCACGCGTGAATTATATCTACTTAGAACCAGAATGGAAAGACAAAGGAATATATCTACTGGGGCACATTATAGATAAAGAAAAAGGTAAAATGTTAGATTATAACATGCTAAAGTTGAAATATAATATTTCAACTAAACTTTGGTTCACTTCACATCAAATTTCACGATTTTTGAAGGATATAAATAAAAACATTACTCGGCAAAGCTTAAAGAACTTTGAAATTTTAATAAAGTCCCAAAATACTAGACACTTGATTTCTAAGTGTAGTGAGATCATTTATAAGCAAATACAGACGGATACAACTAGACCTATGGACCTCTGGGCTAAAGATATGCAGTTAAGGATACCTAAAGAGTCATGGCAACAAGCCTTAAAATCTCTAAATAGGTTTGTTAAAAATACAAACCAGAGAGAAATTCAATTTAAACTACTTAATAGATGGTACTGGGTTCCCTCAAAAATCTACTTTATAACATTTAAACCAGAAATTAAATTATGCTGGAGGAACTGTGGGAAATCTGCAGATATGTTCCATATATGATGGGAATGCCCTATAACCCTTCATCTTTGGAAGGAATGTTATGAATACTTATCTATTATATTTAAGACAGAAATGATAGTAAAACCGCAGATGGCCTTGTTTAATATTTTTCCCCCTAAGATGGAAATAAAAAATAAAGCGTTTATGACTCAAATTTTTCAGGTAGTAAAAACTGCAATTGCACGAAATTGGAAGAAAGAGGATCTTCCAAAACTAACTGAAATATTGGCCATGATGGGATACAATAGGGAACTAGAGAGGGATTTTTATATGGCATTTCAGCTAAAACAGGACCCTATAAAATGGGTAGTTTGGGACTCAATTTTTTTAAGTAACCTCTACGGGGTAATCTCACGAAGACACCATATCTTCCCTGGCAGATCAATCCCTCCCTGGCTCTTCCTCCCTACCTTCACCAAGCTGGCTAGAATATGAGTGGAATGAAAGGGTGTGATAGGATATGTAAGTAATTTAAGAGAGAAGTTTAACTGGTTAATCTCTCCATTAGGTTGAAGAATATTCAACCAAATATTAAAGTTTGGATTTCATTCATAGCCATATGTAAGTTTAATACAATGATACACTTAAAGTCTATTAATAGCAATAAACATGAAAGAACAGTTACACTCTTATGATTATTGTTATAATGTCAGGGCACAAATGTATGCCTTCCGTATTTTTGTCTGGCTGTGTATATAATATGTAATGTATTATTTATGTAAATGGAGATTTTAAATTTGTAAAATAAAAAAAAATAATAATAAAAAAAAAAAAACAATGAGCAGGTCTAGTATATAACTTATCTTTTGTATTTTCAATGGTAGCTAATGTCCAATGACTGGCAGCAAGGAGTTCAGTTCAGTAATTACATTAGCTACCATCAAAAATACAAAAGATAAATTATATACTAGCAGCCTTATTAAATTGCATATTTTTTTACAGAAGTTTTTAGTTAGTGAAGACCTTGCTTTTGGATAGAAGTTCACTAACTAAAAACTTCTGTAAACAAATATGCTCTGTGCTTATATAGAGCTCTATTCAATTGGTCGAATCACAATTTAATAAGGCTGTAGACCTGCTCATTGTTATATCAGTATTTATTTTATTGTATTGAATATGTATATAATGGTCATTTGGACATTAGATACCACTTAGTGTTAATAGTTATATATCAGAATTTTATGTATTGCTGCATATGATTATTGCTGTATTAGGGCCTCATTCTATTAGCGGCCGCAGCCGTTGCGGGGCCGCAAGGACCGGCCGCAAGCTATTCGGCTATTCTATTCCCTTACTGCCGGGGACTCCGGCAGGCTTGCGGCCGGTGCCTTGCTATCTCTTGCGGCCGCTCGCGCCAGAGGAAAGCCTTTGATCTAAAATGGCCGCAAGAGTTTCGGCCGTAAGAAATTCCTATTTGCAATTCAATTGCTCCGGGAACCCTCTTTGCAAGGCTAAAAACTAACCGCAGCTTACTTGCAGGAAAGAGGTCCCGCTAGCACCAATTAAGCACATAAAATAGCTCAAATAAAGCCATCCTGCACTTTGAGAAGACTATAAAGGGATTTTAGGTGTTAGAAAAAATAGCACATAATTATCCTGTACTCAAATCCGTAAAATATTTTATTTTTAATATCCGTAAAATATCCATGTAAAAAGTCCAGAGTGCTTGGAGCACTTCAGACCCGCCCACGCCGCAGCCGGAAAATAAACAGTTAATTTGAACTCGGGTTTGGGCTGATGTGCAAGCTTGAGAGTGGGTTTCTTTTAATCCTCATGTCCCCCAATATGATCCCTGGCATTTACAGAGCTGTACAGTGCAGGCTTGAATTTATTTTTGCGTTTTTAGATTTCTGAGATTACGGCTGGTTCCAAGATATGCGGCCGGCCGTAAGAGGAGATCCTTGCGGGGCCGTATAATAGAATCGCGAGTTAACTGAACCCCCGCAAGGAATCGCAGCCTTACGGCCGATTTACGGCCGGTAATAGAATGAGGCCCATAGTATCTACTGTCTTTTTGCGGGTAGATACAATAAGTCATAGATATTGTGATATGTTTTACCCTTAAACAGGACGATATATTAAACCAGGCAATACCCCTATTTCATAATATTATTACTATTCAATCATAGAAATGACCTTTTGGTCTATACAGTATCTTAATTGTATGCACTTTACTTTGAATTATAAATGAAGTGGCTTAGTATATTCCCAGCTCTTATTTATATGCATTTATTATTTATTTAATTTATGATATGATTTTACTATCAATTTATTCAGAACTTAAAATATAAGCACCTTAGCACCAATAGGAGCATAGTTAATTATTTTTTTGTAATTTTACACTATTTTGTGATTTTCCTATATATGTACAGTATATGCTTGTTATTCCGAGAAATTGGTCTACATTTCTATATATTAAGTTATTTGATCATATTAATAAGTTATTTATTTATTTATTAATGTGTTTATCACATGGCACGGTGCACTTTAGAACCATAGTATATGCATCTGACTGTGTCATTAAATACAAATATAAATATATATATATATATATATATATATATACGTGCAGTTTAGTTTATACTTTAGAGTTATAGGTGATCATTATAGTCTTGGTGAGGTGATGGGGATTTATGATGTCACAAACCTGATATTAATCTCAGTTATTAGTTTATTCTATTAGAAAAAGGGATTGTATATTACATCCTTCTGTCTGGTATACCTTAAGATGGTATAGTATGTGTTACTCTGTTCAAATATTTACCCTTGTGACACATTTAATATTGGTGTTGCCCAAATTCAATTTATCCTTTTAATTGTCATCGTTTTGGTTATGGTTTTAAATAAAAGCAATAAAAGAATATATTTTTTTCTCATTTATATATATATATATATATATATATATATATATATATATATACATATGTATATCAACACTCACTAATTATTCAGACTTTTTATATTTGTGTTACTATTTGAAGTCTTACCTATTTTATAGGACGTATCGTATTTCTCTAAAAAAAAATCATATTTCTTTGTGTCACCAAAGCTGTGTAATAATAAGGCAGTGGCAAGATATTATCCGCCACACTCTGCCACAGGTTAGAATATTTGGGAGAAGTTCTAGACTAAAAAACATGGAACAAAAGAGAGAGAGAGCAAAATCATAAAAGAGCATTTGAAAAGTGGATAATACAATGACTTATGAAAATTCCTCTATATGATACTGAAACATTCCTCTGAAATGAAAAGAATGGGAAAGTTGCTGTACCTGGTACTGAATGGTCTGTCTTTAGGTTTTAGATGTTTTCTTCTACTGACATAGTATAAATGCTATCAGTACCAGCATCTGCTTATTGGTATTGGTTAAAACTTATATTTGAACTTTAGTTTTTCAGGGTCAAGCAGAGCTGCTTCTCTCCACCGCCTAGTATGTCTTCAATAAGTGGGAGAGGATCTGCAAAAGACGCTGTCCTCATATTTTACTGACTTGCCCAGATTTGCCTGCAATGGTTACAGCAAGGAAGGTGGAAGATAAAGGGCCATATTCTATTGGCCAGATCATAAGTTTATACAAGAGTTCCCCACCCACAATCACTACGGGCCAGCTAAAGACGCAACTTTGGGCTTACATCTCCACTGGTTTTAGCACAGCTCAAATATTTTGAGCGCTGAATAATTAAAGTTACACAAAATCGATATTCTATTAGACCTATAGAACTAGCTTGCAAATGAAGTCTAACTTGCAACCAGAAGAAAGTATCGGGTTTCTGACAATAATAGTATTAAATAGGGCTCGCAATGCAATTTTCAAACACTTATTAAAGCTGTAGCAGCAATTAAACACACAATATTGTACTTTAAAAGCACATGGAGGCATGGAAAGATATTAGAATTAATTGCACAACAGTCTCAAATCCCCAAACATGCAAAAAAAATATTATTTTTAAATGTTATTTCTTAGTAATATTGATCCCTGGACTCAAGTGGCTAATACATATCATGAAACACACATGGACTAAAACAGATGATCTAATGCATTTTATAGATTGCTAGATTGTAAGCCAGATCTACCATTATTACTTATTGGCACTAAATAATTTGTAGCCCCCGATTGCAGATTACGTCTAACTTCCATGTTTTACTGACGTCATGATGACAGTCTCATTTACTATTGGCTGTGTCTAAGAAGTAATTACAGACTTGCTTAAATATTGTCAGATCATAGGATCACACCTCCTTAAATCCTATTTACGAAGCCAGGGTTTACATGTGGAGGCTTAAAGATGTAAATTGTGGGCTTGTGGCAATAGAATACATCTAAACATTTAGAGGGAAAAAAACACCAGCAGCCAAAGTCACAGGTTAGAGTCATTTACAGGCTTCTAATACAACAGGGCTCAAATACTCCTAACAGGACAGCTTCCTGAGCCAGATCCTCTCGCATCCCCTGGACACATGATAGGTGTCGGAATTGAGTACATTTGCTAAAGTCTGCACACTAAGTTCAAAGGTAAGTTTTAAAAGTTGAATATATTTTCTTTTGTAATTATTAATTAGTTATCAAGTACACATATTAAATCCTATTATATGACCACTGCACTGCAGTAATATGTAAGAAATATGATCAAAAGGATATGTTTAATTTATTTCACTAAATCCTCTTAATCAGGAGAATATTTGAAAAAAAATAATAAAGTCTAATGGAGAAACAAAAAACAGTATAAATACAGCTGTGACTTAATCACAGATGGAGAAGTATGTTATTAAAAATGAAAAAAAAACTCCCTTAAGGCTATTAAAGACCAAAGTTTAATTGATGTTAAGGTGAACAAAGAGAAAGCTGTTTATTACCTTATGGCTTCTGAAATGACCTCTTTAGAAGTCATTTGCAAATTAACCTATTTGATTAAACAGAATAAACAGCAAGAGCAGAACTACTTTTAATCATAAGCAGCTGAATTAATGTATTATAAAAACACATAGCTGCTATTTTCAGCTTTTGCTCCTAATCACCCTCATTTCAGTTTGTCAGTGCTCTCTTCAAATTAGGTACTTATTGATTATGCAAAGCTTGAAGTTTTGTATATATTATTTATATCTCTGCAAAACAGTCTTACTTTTTATGTAACCTTCTTACTTGCTAAAGAAAAAAGTGCAAAAGAGTTTTATTATCAAGAAAACAATAAGAAGTTGTATCTTGCCGAAGGATGACTATTTATATACCATTGTGTGATCAAAATAAAGAAGAAGGTTTTCTAAAATTGTGATTTAAATTACCAATTCTTCAGAGATTCTCAGCTGCTGGAGCCTTCCTGTTTTTTCTGTTCTCTCTCATGAGAGCTGCCATTTTATACAGCTTTCACCTAAGGCCATCCACCTGAGCAGAAGCACTAACAAACTGACATATTTCCAGTTTAATTTACCATCAGGACTGAGCAGTCACTTCTGCAGGTAATGACACTGGGCCTTATACTATCCACCTGAGAAGAAACACTGGCCAGCTGACCAACTGACACATTTCCCAGTTCCATTCACCATCAGGACTGAAGCAGTCACTTCTGAAGGGGCTCAGCTAATGATACAGGGCCTCATACCATCCACCTGAGACTAACACTGACCAGCTGACCAACTGACATATTTCCCAGTTCCATTCCCCATCAGGACTGAAGCAGTCACTTCTGCAGAGGCTCAGCTAATTACACTGGGCCTCATACCATCCATCTGAAAAGAAGCACTGACCAGCTGACCAACTGACATATTTCCCAGTTCCATTCACCGTAGTTCCTTTTGCCTCTACATCTAGAGCCTCACACCACTCTTCTGCCTTATAGCTCACCCTCCACCTGCATTAATTTATAGTGCTGGTTTAGAGCTATGATCTCATAAAAAAAATAATAATAATAATAATCATATATCCACACCCACATGGGAAGATCTTTACACAACCTGGTCTTATGCTTCTTAGAGACATAACATGTCAATGTCTGTTGAAAAACAAGATTATATACTGGTCGTGTGAAGCTCCTACATATGGACATATCCTTAGGTCAAAAAGCGGAATGTCATCTCTCATGAGAAATAAAAGAAGAAGGGGAAGGTTCCATAAGTTAAGCATCTGTTCTGCTGGTGCTTTTTCGAGATAAGTGAAGTATACATTTTATAGGACAATTACACTGAGGAGGATAAAATGTAATCTACCTAGTTAAAACATTTATAGAAAAAGAAGGAATTGTCCAAAGAGTCCCTTTAAGGGGTAGGTGTCATGTAAGACTATTTGTATAAAAATACATATACGTGATATAAGAAAAGATAAAATTTCTAATTAAATCCCTTGCATTTTCTATATTCATGCAATACATGGACAATAGGAAAAAAAACTGTAAGGGTATGTTGGAAAGTGTTGGTTAGAGGAGACCTACCAGTGTATTTAAATACTGCAGTGGTTTTGTTGTGATGAGCAGTGAGCATTGGTAGACCATTGGTAGATTATTGGTAGACCATTGGTAGATCATTGGTAGATCAATATTAGCAAAGACGTGCATATGAGTCTCAGAGGCTGTGAAGGGTCTGCAGAGGCTGTTTTTATTCTATTTTTATATGATTTTGCTGAAAAGAAACAGTCATATGTTTTGGAAGGTCACTTTGTGAGTTTTTTTATAATAGAAATCAGTGGTTAAATTTAGTTTTAATTCTGAAGTTAGGATTAGACACTCAACATTTATTTTAAAGTGCCGTTGTGGTCATATTTTGCATATTTATGCTTAAAAGTGAGTGAATTTAATATATTTTATTCTGTATACAGTTATGCTGCTGACATTTGGCTTCATTAGATCAGTTTCGTGAGGCTGAAGAAGACTTTGAATAGATAGAAAGTGTGTATCTGCACAAATGGAATGTGGCAATTACATCTACCAATGCTCTCAGCAGCACTAAAAGAAAGTTAATTAGTTTATAAGGACATTAAGACATTAAAATGCAGCAGCAAGGAAGAAAAGCAAAATTAGGCCACACAGTAAAGAATAATTACATATAAAATTTGCAAAATATGAAGAGCGTTTTATGTATTTTTGTTTCTTTCTAAAAAATGGAACCCTTTATTATGTTTAGTTATTAAAAAACAATACAGTGTTCCTTTACTGGAATATTACTACAGTTAATAGTAACCGCATACACTAGTGAGATAAGTTACAGAGGAGAACAGTCAAACCCTGCATTAGTGAATACAGTGAGGGGGTAGTTGAACTGATTTATACATGAATACCAAATTAACTCAATGCGTACAGAATTTAAAGTGAGATTAAATGGCAAAAGTATCATTATTATTATTATTATTATTATTATTATTATTATTATCCTTTATTTGTAACATGTCAACATATTCCATGGGGCTATACAGGGGTTTAAGTACAAGGCAAAAACAATATTCACAGAATAGAGGGTCCTGTTTTTGAGCTTAAAATCAAATGTAATAAGATAATGCTTCAACATAATTATTAGCCCTTTTTACCATCTTGCCAAACCTTGTTGGCATAATCGCATTAACCAAATCCTGAACTAAAAAGTTTTTGTATTATTTAGATTAAGCTGGCACCGAATCATTTTGATATTTGGTGCCAAAGTCATAACAATATCAGCTGTCCCAATGCATTTCCATGAAGTTGGACAATTTGAATCACTTCACAGTGAATTATTGCCAAATCCCCTTGAAGGAGAGAGACGCAGGTTCAAGTTTAAATCCAGGTTTATTTAGCAATAAAGTCAAATCATGTTACACTGTCTGTCTCACTTAAATAAATCATCAGTAAAATTATTACAGCATTTTGCAATATAAAATATATACTCACTACTGGAACAAAGTAATATAAGATGCATCACTCTGATGCCATTTTTATTAGCATGCCTTTTAACTTCCTCTGTATGTAACCTTGTTTCGGATCTGGTTGGGATACATAAAACACTGAAATATCCTTTTTTTGTAAAAGGATGCCTTGTGAAAGTGTAGTAATTTGTCATGGTATAGAAGATTTTTTAGAATGATTTATACTTTACCAAACAACCTTTTCCCTACCAAGGTCTTCCAGCACATTACAGTAACATACCTTTACAGGTCTAGGTTTCTGTTGATTGATGTTATTCTACATTACAAATACATGTTCCAGACATACTGATTTAGCCAAGTTATCACTCTTGGTTGTGGACAGTGTATTTTAAATAAAATTCACAAAAACACTCAAAAATTACTGTCTATAAAATGTTCCATGAATTGAGCAATAATGTGGGCACCTAATTAACCAGTACTATAGTATTACATTCTTAATATAATTTTAAGTCTAAAATGATAACTTACACATATCTGATGGTTACTAGGTTAGTTAGGAGCATGAACTCAGATATGCCAAATCCCAAGCAGAATAGGAAATAGCACCATTTGTGGAAGGGTGTGGTAGAGTGGTAAAAGGAGTGGTAGACTGAGAATGTTAAACACACAATAAAGATCTAGTAAAGAGCCACCACAGTTTATCCACCATTGTCGGTTCCGGGCTTTGGTGGAAAATTGATTTTACTAAACCAGTGGTAGTTTCTCAAAAAAAAAATTTTTTTGCCAAGAATGCTGCAGTTTTATTTATCACAGTAAATTCAAATAGGCTCAGAATGTTCTTCTTTTAGGGACAAGAAGTCAAATAGGCTTAGAAGATTAAAGAGGCCCAGAATTCCCTCCAAATAGGCTAAGCTGTGACAAACCAAATTCCAGATGTAAAGTTTGTTCGGATTAAAAGAGATTCCAGATAATCAGATACCGAATAATAGGTGGCAGACCTGTAAAATAACTTTTTTTTGTTTACCATTAATTAGCATTAAAACATGCATATGTAAACAGCAGCAAAACAAAGCTTTTGTCAGAAAATATAAGTTAAAAACATATTTTACATGATTAATAACTGATGCAACCCATCCCACCTCTCTTGTCCTGAGCATATAAGTATTGCTTGAGACTTGATAAAGGGAGGTTAAGCCTCTCGAAAGCTCATCATTATAAATAAAACGTTTGTCCAATACAAAAGGTATCAAATTATATTGCAATACTCATTATTAATCTATGTATATATATATATATATATGGATTAATAATTACTTAATTACTATATATATATATATATATATATATATATATATATATATATACAGTATATACAGAAAACATTAAAGCAGGTGTTTCGAGTACACATGGGTTCCTGATATATATTGACCCCTTGAGTACTGGGTTGTGTGTTACCATGGATTTTGTATAATAAAACAGACATAATTATAAAATATAAGTTTTAATTACACATATGTTTACATTGACTGTTAAGTGTCAATTAATGATGAACATTGATGTTTGATGCTATACTGTCTCTTTAACTGCTGCTGCGGCACTCAGCTATGGTCATAAAACCATTTGTGAGTGGTCTTTAGTACACATAATGTTTTTGTAGTTAAAGTACTGCCCTTATTTGCGAGTAATCCATAAAGTCTGAGTAGAATAGGGTTTAGGTGTAAAAGTCTAATGGAGTAATGTAATGTAATCTTTTGTCAGTGCAAAAATCATTGGAAAAGTTTGCCGTAATTTCTGGCTTGCCGCATTAACTCGTAGCAGTTCTTTCGCAATGTTTCAGTGATGGGTGGTTAACATAGCATGGTGTAATCAATAGAGGCCTATGTGTGTAATGATTTTATGAAATAAACTCCATAGAAAGCACAGGATGCATGGGTAATTTATTTTTAAAAAATAGGTTTAATATTGCTTTAATTTGTCTGTTAAATATACCCTATAGTTTTTGTTTTTTGGGATTTAAAAATAAACTGATTATTTTTAGGGAGGGTTATTTAATTTGTTTTCCACTTCAAATTTATTCTAATATGGTTACTGTACATTCAATTTCTCTAAATATAATAAACCATTAGGAGTTTATTTTTTATGCCCTAAAGTCCACAGCTTGGATAAAGTTAAAACTTTGAAATTATGATAAATTGGCAAAATTACTATATTACATTTTTTTTTGTTCCATAGTCCAGCTGTGACTACTGATGCAGAAGGACTAAGCATTATTATACTAGCAGCTGCAAGTCATATCTTGTTTTGTGTTTACGAGTTTTTTTTCTATAGAAGGCAATTTACAAAAATGATGTATTGCATTGCTGAGTTTAACACTGGTGTAGTACATTAAGGAATACGCCATTATAAAGATAAATTTGACAGTGACACAGTTAAAAGTAAGTTGATGTAAATGGAACAGGAAGAAAATAGATGGTACATTGTATTATGCCATTATCATTAGTAATGGCTCCCTTTGTAGATAACTATGCTCAACAATAGCTGTCTCATTCACAAATGAAAATGTGTTTGCCACTGACAATATATATAAAATATTAAATAAAACTGCTTAACTCTGTTATAGGCTAGATAAAGAACATGGATAGCCACTAATGCAAAATACCTTTTTGCACAAACTAAATTATTTTCTTAGCTTTGTTGTTGAGTTTTCAATGGAAAAATAAAGATTTATATAGTTTTATAATCAGGAACACTGCACAAATGACTATAGTTGTAAATCATTTGTTGGAATTCATTATAAGTAAGCACAGAACTGGTATAGGGATTGTGCAAGTCTTAGGTTTGCAAAATCATAGAGCAAGAAGATTTCCACTAATCATCAGCCGCTACAAGGCCAATTATTCATGGCAATGTTATGACAATTGAATAATTTTTCTCCTGAACTACATAGAGAACTGGGACTTTTATGTTACACATTATTATATTTTCAAAGTAAATATTAAATCCATTAAAAAAACTTTACAATGTAACTTTTCTGACTACAGCAAATTTCAAATAATGGGACATAGCTTTTTAAAACAAAAAACATATATAATATTATTATATTTCAAGTGTCCAGTGTAATGATTCAGTTTATTTGACATTTAGCAGTAAAGATCTGTATAAAAAAAATTATGTTTTATTTTAATAAAATATAATGTCTTGTGAGAAAGTTTACACCAAAATTAGCATGTTTTCCCAACTCCTTTAGGAAGGAGATGCTGTTATTGTTTATTCTGTATCATTGACTGCAACAGATTTCCATTCAACTGGCTATTTTCTTCAGTACTTTACAGGCACATTTTCGAGAGGTGAGATGCTCTTTGTGTTTCCAAAAGATGGGAGGAGCTTAAGCCGAATCAAGCCATTTTTAGTGTAAATCTTCACACAAAATAAAAATAACATTTATAATTATAATAAATTGAAAATGAGTCATTATTGGGCTATCAAAATAAATAATTTACTGATGGTTTACCTGGTCAGATAAAGGAGGTTAGAGTTGCCAGATCTAAGCCAAGAACAAACATAGTAAGACTCAAGATCTTCTATCTAGAATACTCATATTCCGATGAAAAAGGCCAAGAAAGTCATCAGTCCAAGATCCTTATAAACTTGGGGCCTCATTCTATTATCGGCCGTAGGAGATGCGGAGCCGCAAGGACAGGCCGCAGGCTATTTGCCTATTCTATTCCCTTCCGGCCGGGGGCTCCGGCAGGCTTGCGGCCGGCGCCTTGTTATCCCTTGCGGCCGCACGCGCAACACAGGAAAGCCTTTGATCTTAAACGGCTGCAAGAGTTTCGGCCACAAGAAAAGCCCGGTTGCTACTCAATTGCTCCTGGAACCCTCTCGGCAAGGCTAAAACTGAGCCGCAGCTTACTTGCACCAAAAAGGTCCCGCAAGCACACAATTAGGCACATAATAAAGCGATCCTGCTCTCTTATGAGACAATAAAGTGATTGGGGGTGTTAGCATTCATAGCACAACATTCCCCTACACTCAAATCCGCAAATAATTTTTATTTTAATTCATGTCAAATATACATGGACGAAGTCCCGAGGGCTTGGAGCACCTCAGACCCGCCCAGGCTGCGGGACGGAAAATAAACCGTTAATGAAATATCGGATTTGGGCTGATGTGCAAGCTTGAGAGGGGGTTGCTATTTATCCTCATGTCCCCCATTATGATCCCTAGCATTTACAGAGCTTTACAGTGCCATCTTGAATTTATTTTTGCATTTAAAGTTTTCAGACCTTGCGGCCAGTTGCATGATATGCGGCCGGCCGTAAGGGGGATATCCTTGCTGTGCCGTCTATTTGAATTGCAAGGTAAAGGTAGCTCTACACGGGGCCGTAAGACGGCCGCAAGGAATCGCGGCTTTGCAGCCAATATACGGCCGATAATAGAATGAGGGCCTTAGTGTATAGTATTAAATAGCTGCACTTACTCTCACCATACTGCTTATAGTATATAATTAAATGAGACAGATACAATGATCAATATCTCATGTGACTAATAATATATTAATAATTATGCCAACAAATTTGATTCAAATAATGGTGATATACTTCTTGTGGTACAATAGGACTTTATAATTTTGTTAAGTAAATTAATTTTAAAATAAAAAAATTGCTAAATAAAAATATAAAAATGGCACACAGGTCTATGTAGAATAACTACAGAAGAAAGGGCATTGATCCAGGGAGTGATGTGATTGACAGGATTTGGTGGTTAAGAATACTTTTTCCCCTTTATAAAACATTTAGAAATTATTAAATTGTTTGTTTTTTGTTTGTTTGCCTTCCTCTGGATCAATTAACAATTTACTAACTAAAATTATCAAAGGATTTTTAAAAAGGTTTAACTTGATGGGCTAAATGTTTCAACCTTAAAGGGCCATTTACTTTACATGGTGTGAAAAAGCACAATATTGTGTGTTAAAATTATATTTTTATTACACTTATACCAACTTAATGTTGTAAATGTTTGTTTACATACACATCTATCCTGCCTTCTGGCTGTTGCATTAGTAATAACACTTTGCTGAGTGTAGCTTGCTGTGGTGAATCTCTATGTGAAAGATGATGATTGATAGCACTTACCAGTTAACACATAGCTGTTCTGATTTAGGTGAGTCCAGCATTCCATAGAAATAGATTTGTTAAGGAGTAATATTTTTTTTATGATTTCATCCCTACATGGAGCCCCACCACCACCGGAGAAGGTCACTGTCTGTATTGCTCAAATTCCAGAGAGGCACGAGAGCATTTTCTGCCAAACCAATGATATGGTCTGTTCCCTTCAAACTGGAAATATAAGCAGTCTAACTAACACATTTCCATTGACCTGAATGGGGGCCACACCCCTATACCACACCTCGATTCTGGTATTTTGTTTATTCAAATTACCATTAGGGATTTGTAGGGTAAAAGGGTACTCCAGACTTGGACATCTTGTTCACTGCACCTTAGGGAGATATCAGCTACACCTCACTGACAAGACCCAATGAAGCGCGAAAAGTATGTCTGGGGTTTTCTGTTTCTCCTGTTCGGGGTAAAATTGCCTGGTATTTTGGGGCTGTACCACTTTAGTGAGAGGGACCAGACTTATATACTACGGGATATTTCTCCCTGTGAAGGGCACAAGTGAGCTAAAATAGGTTGCTCTCAGAGTGAGTTATCATGTCCATAGAACTAACCTATTAAGGCTAGTTCCCTGATTGAGCACCTCTATTTTGGTATTTTCAAGTTGTGCCCAAAAAACTCCATATTCCAAATGAGGGCATACTGGGGATTTGTATAGTGGCAGAATTATATTTGCTTCCCTTGCTTGTATACCCTTCCTAATACATGCTAATAGCTTACTTGCCTTTGCAGCTGCTGCTTGGTATTAAGCACTGTTATGTAGATGGTTGTCCACAAGTACTCCCAAATCCCTTTCAATATCTGATACCTCTATATTTGTTCCATTAAGATTATCAATTACATGGCTATTTTTCCTTCTCAGATGCATAACTTTACATTTATTCATATTAAATCTCATCTGCCATTTAGTTGCCCATTTCTCTAATTTATGCAAATCCTTTTGGAGGGAAAGTACATCATTTTCTGATTTAATTACAGTGCAAAACTTGAGTAATACTCATTTGGAATAATCAGCAGATCTCCTGTTGTACCTTCATTCAAGATATTACATGACAAAAACAGATTATTTTACACTAGATAGATTGATAGATATATGGATGGATGGATAGATAGATAGATAGATAGATAGATAGATAGATAGATGGTTCCCTCACTCTTTTGCCCACCATAAGCTAAATTAATATATCGATATGTCTGTCTGCCTTTCTGTTGAGCAACCAATACATTTGCCTGTAAATCTGCATGTCTAAAACAATTTAATAAACCTGGTCCCTTCTCAAATTCTCAAGAAATATTTCTGTATTTTTTCAGATTCTACCAGGAAGCACATTTATTAACCTGCTTTTTAGACACTGAAAATGTACTACTTTGCGTGTTATACTGTGGAGGGCTTTTCTCCTGCTTTTGCCCGCCTTAAGCTTAGTGGGTTATGATATATTGTAACATTCAGGTTAAACATTCAAACTCCAAGAGCAAGTGTGTCTGCTGCAATGTGTTGGTGTGAATTACTGTGTCGCAAAATGATATATGTCTAAAAGGTGTGAAAAGTTTGGAAAGCACTGCCCTAAAGTGTTGAATCCCTTAAAGAACTATCTGTTTACGTGATTGGACTGTTATATAATATGCTTACAAAAACAATTAGGAATAAGGTTAGCATTTATTTATTACAAGCAACTTGCCCGTCAAAAATGACGTCAGTAAAATTGTAAGCCTAGCAATGCTGTTTTCCACACAATGCAAGGATATTGGCCCTCTGAGCCCCGTTGGCACTCATTGCGAGCCTCTCTCCCTGTGTACTAACTTGGGTTAAGAGTTACTGCCTTGGGTTAAGTGTTACTGCCTTGGGTTAAGTCTTATTGGCTTGAGTTAAATGTTACTGCCTTGTATTAAGTGTTACTGGTTTGCGGTAAGTCTTTTTACAACCTTCAGTCATTTTCGTGTTGTTTAAGTTTTTTTGGCATCCATTTTTTTTCTCGCTTCTGCGATTTTCGATTGTAAAAAAAGGCAAAATATGCCTCAAATTAACTTGCAACCTCACTCACAGGCTCCCTGGCTCTCCCTTGTGCTGTGTGTGAGTGTGTAAGTTAATTTGAGGCATATTTGAGTGTTTTTGCAGGTATTTTCATTTCGGTGGTTCGGCCATTAAATTCTTATCTTTGTGCTTTGGGTCCTAAGTCATGCGGCCGTAGTTTTGAGACCGTCGCAAAGTAATTGCAGCTAAGTACCGTTCAACTATTTGTGTGCGAAGTCCCACTGGCATTGCGATGATCGCATTTGGAGCTCATTGCAGCCTAAGTTCCGCGCGCCTTAACTGCTCGCCTCTCTTACCGAGGCTTGCAGTACAAAGAGCGCCTTTAGGGCTCGTTGCATCCTAAGTCCTGCGTGCTGCAGCCATCAGCGGCTTGCCTCGCTTTGTGAGGCTTACAAAGCGTGACCAACGGCCCGTATATCCACAACTATTATATGTGATATCTTGGACAAAACTCAACTCTGATAGAAATTGATTCCAAGTCTCCCTTTGGCACCTTAAGAAATATCAAATTGTTTTTAAAATTATGTAATTATTTTAGCAATATTGCTAACTGCAACCACCATCTCTCTGTGACCATTTGTGTCATTAACATCTGTTGTCTTTATGACCTTAACTTGTCTTCCAATAGATTTGTCCAAGATTGCCTTTTCGTCAATATTTTTCAGAACATGGTCACTCAGGGTTTTGTGGATAATCCCACTTTTCATATCTGCTCATGACCTCGTGTAACTGCCCTATTGATTCCATTATTTGTTTCTTCTTGAAGGAAATGTTGTTTCATTTCCAGGTGATAATAAAGCAATTTATTTTCATAGTATTTTCTAATTTCATCGTTTTAGACACGCTCACACAATTGCTATGTGTTCTGTTGAATAAGCTGTTCTATTGTCTTAAATATTATAGATACATTGTCTCTATTGTTGTAAAGTTAATATGTCAAGCTGTAGAAAGCAATAACTTATTAATTAGTCATTTTTGTTATTCAACTTTTAATTAGCTAATTTTTTTATATATTGGAAAAAAATATCCCTTAGGACAAAAAAAACTGAAAAAGAAATATGAGGAAGGAAGACAATTAACTAAATTATTAGGGCTATGTATTGGATTTGAAAGCACAAGTCAACCATGAAATTATAGCAACTATTTGAAAAGTGCCATGCTTCAACTAAGAATATCTACAGTATACAAGCATACTTACGCTGTGATTGCTACAGAACAATTTAACATTAATATAGCCCAATTACTATTTGTTTTCTCATTTCATACACTCTATCCATGATTTTACATGGTTGAAAATCCAGCTTATAATAATGAGATTGCACTTGGAACATTGTCCTAAGTGTGTATTCTGCTTGTTTTAAATATAAATTGATGTCTTCAGCACAATGTCTGCATGGCTCAGATAAACACTGGAGACTTATATTTAACTACACTTAAAACTGGCAAATGTTTAACAAAGCAAAAAAACAACCATAACCCCTCTTTTATTACCTTTTATATTTTGGTTCCTGATGATCAACTTCTTGAGGTGGAAGGAGACTTTAGAGAACAGAGGAGTTTGTACAATGATAATGTGGCATCTAAAACTTACCAGTCTTTGCAACAGGACGAATGGGAAGCTCTAATTCACAAGGTCACACCTTGCCGAAAGAGTAGCATAAAAGAAAATTGAACCAAACAGTAAAAAATAATCACAGGAAAATGTTAAAATGTAAAGGTTGAGCTGGCAAAGCAGCTAGGGAAAGTGGCAACCAAAAACCTAAACAATATAATTTATATGCCACATCGGTTCCTTCCTGATTGGTCGCTCGGCCGCTACCACAGGCCAATGGAAGAAGTGTTGACATCAACCATTCAGGGAAAATTGCTTGATTTTAAGTGGGACGTTCAAATCATGTCAGTGGCTTCCAACTGATTGGCTCATTGCAGTCAAAACACAGACTGTAGGCTCATTTGTGTGTAACATTTAAAGATGATTTTTCATAAATAGAATTTTGGTTTATGCAGTTTTCTCTTGTTTTGGCCCCTATAAATGTTTACCCAACCACAAAAAAATGGTTTAGATTCTTTTGTGGAGAGTGTGTAGTATGTCCTACTCCTCCAGGTCATCAATGACCTAGCAGCAGCCATCTGGGCACTGAGAAGACCTGATAAGATCTGGCACAAGGTACTCCAGTGGGGTGGGAACCTGTTTCATGACACATTAGAATAAAGGGATTATTTAAATCAAAAAGAGCGCTGCATTGTTTAAATAAAATGACTAGCAATGCAGCTTTGCAGCACTGCCCAAAGCTTCATCTGTTAAATACAGCCAGTCAGACTAGAAAACACTAATCCAGCCTCAGTCATCAAGGGCCTGAACCTGTTCGGTTCTCTGACACACCCTTATTATAGTTGGGCATAAAGAAGAAGTGGAAATGCAGTTTGTGGGTTCTACTTCCAGGGTACTTAATGGGGTTTTGCTCCTTCTTACTCATAACACATACTCTTCTTCTCATTCTTAATAATAAACTGTACATTCTTTTACTGTTACAGCTATTATAGTAGCCATGATATACATGGGCTCCACATATAAACTTACATTCATAGTTGTAAACCAGGGGTGTCCAAGTTCGGTCCTGGTGGGCCACACACTCGTCTGGATTTGAGGATGTCACTGCTGCACATAGGTGAGACTATCGCTTCTTCAGCCATGACTCACCTGTGCACAGAAAGGAAGTCCTCAAATTCAGGCCTGTGTGCGGTCCATCAGGACCGAACTTGGACACCCCTGTTGTAAACATTACTGGGAAATGGAACACAAAAACTTGCTTTCTGTTATTAACAAATAGCTAAAAAATCATGGAAAACATATTTAAATTAGTTATATGTTTCTTGGAAACCTTAAACATAGCCTTTGAAACACTCCCTCACACAGATGTATGAATAACTAATGACCTACATCAAGTAGCCAGTTAATCAGGGTTAACAGAGCGGGGTTAAGTCAGCCTCAGTAGAGACAAGCAGCTGCAAGGTGCTAGTTCCAGGCAAACTGGCCATCAGAACTCTCACTGCAGTAAATTACTCTATACAATTCTTAGCAGCCATTATAAGAGCTTCCCCACTGCAGACGTGAAGTATACAAGTCTTTAGTTCAATGGATTTGGTCTTGCTCCCTTCTTAAATAAAAGTATCACAGCAACTTCTCTCCAGTCTGTGGAAAATGAATCTTGAAAAATTCGATATAATGGTTTGGATATGACAGAACCCATTGTCCTCAGTACCATTGAGTGTATTCTCTGTAACTTCTTTTGGATTTCTTCTCTCAATAACCAATTATTTTTATTATATTCCTTGTACTCGGTTCCCTCTTCCTTGTATAACTTAAAAGCCTGGGTTTACTCCTTAGCAAGATATTTCAAGACTTGTTAAGCTACATGGGTTATTATTTACTTCATTTACTTTCATTTCCACATGATATGTGCTGATATGTATGAATATTTAGTAGAGCTTTAAGTATTGGCTCCTTATAAACTAATTTGTTTAAATTAACTTCAAATGAAAATGTATTATTACTTTACTCAAGAAAACAACAACTACATATACTATTAATATTGTCCATTATTACTAGATCTAAACCTTATTTCTAGCAGGTTCTTCTATAACTTGGGCAAAATAATGATCTTCAAGTGTACTCAAAAGCATGCTCCCGTTAGCTGAGCTGCCGCTCTCATTCATCCAATTTATTTCTGGGTAATTAAATTCTCCCATTATTTATCTCTACCCTTAAGGCTTCAATTTTATCATTAGTCCCACCATAAATATATTCTCTAACTGTGGGCTGTAATACCTATTTAATTATATTTCTCATTTATCGTTAATAATTCTAGTTCCCCCCTTATTCCTGAAAGCTTCTTGCATTAGAAATCATTCTTGTTAGGTTTCTATGGGCCTCATTCAATTGCGATTTGGCAAATCGAATAGGGCTCTACATAAGCACAGATCATATTTATTTACAGACGTTTTTAGTAAGTGAACTTCTATCCAAAAGCAAGGTATTCACTAACTAAAACCTTATGTAAAAAAAATATGTGATGTGCTTATGTAGAGCCCTATTCAATTGGTCAAATAACAATTGAATGAGGCCCTATGTCTCTGCAGGTTTGATGTTCTTGCTATTCTATTTTAACTAGCGACTTGCCCGTCAAAAAATGACGGCAATGTGATGTATATGTTTGTCAAGTTGTTTAGTTATTAACATATATTTTTGACACTTGTAAGTATTTTAATATGAACGTGTATTTTTGTAAAATGTTGATGTAATGGTTTTTTAAAATGTAATTTGTATCTGAAGAATTGTTAACTTTAATATACATTGAATGAATATGAAAGCAAAAAGTAAAAAGCCTTCTTTAAACGTCGCAAATTTTAACATGAAGTTTAAAATATATGTAAGCAATAACCTTCAAAGTATATATTTTTAAACTTGAACTTTATTTTTTATGTAAGTTTAGAAGTTGACAAAACAATGGTGTAATTTTAAACATTATAAACAGGAACATAGTGAATACATTTTGTAACCTAATTTTTTATTAAAAGTATTAACATTTGAATGTAAAAACAATTGACCTTTAAATTAATCAGTATTAAAATTCAATTTCTATCACAATAATTGTTAACTTGAATATACATTGAATGTAGATGAAGGCATACAGTAAAACTCTTCTTAAAACGTACGTAATTAAAGTAATTCATTACTGAGCACATAAACTGACGATAAACATTAATGTAGGTAGTAATTTTAAGATAACAGACAATATTTACATTGTGACTTAAAAGGTGCTTGACCTCTTAACATCCACTTTGTAATCTGTTGAATGAAATAACTTGAAAATATAATTTTTAAACTTGTAACATTAGAAACATTAACATAGTGACTTAACATTTTAACATAATTTTTACTAACAATGCAAGGCAAGTATTTTGTGAGGTGAATCATTCATAAACAGTACTTCCATTAATTATGACTGAATTAAACAACCAATTGTTATGTATTTTGGAATGCTTTTAAAAAATGTTGGCATCTTTAATTTGTATCCTTCAAAGTTATAGTACTTCATAGTAGACAATGTTTTTAGTAAAAATACGTCCATCTTCTAATAAATCACCTTGACTTTCATTGTTTTCAATGTAAACTTTAATAGCCTGTGGATTTTTGCACCGTGACAACGCAACGTACAATTGACCATGTGCAAAAACTGGTTCTTCCAAGAAAATACCCACAGATTTGAAAGTTTGACCTTGTGATTTATTAATGGTCATGGCAAATGCCATAATAATGGCAAATTGTCTTCTTTGAAGTATAAAAGGGAGACTACTTTCACTTGGTGCTAAATCTATTCTTGGTATGAAAACTCTCTCTCC
Source organism: Discoglossus pictus (assembly GCA_027410445.1). NCBI lineage: Eukaryota > Metazoa > Chordata > Amphibia > Anura > Alytidae > Discoglossus > Discoglossus pictus. The sequence continues at coordinate 120,863,142 of CM050170.1, read as the reverse complement.
TTTATGGGTCCAAGTTAAAATTTCAGCATCTATAAAATGGTCCTTTAATTGTTGAACAATTAATCTTGTGCCATTGCATAGGCCTTTTTTGGGGTTCATATTTCGCAGTAACATGATAATTGCACCTTTCTTTAGCTGCAAAATATGTGGTGGCATTCCAGAAGGAGTTAAAGAGTTTATGAATTCAGTTGAAAAGTTTGCCTGACTTTCATTGTCATCAGCAAGTACAGAATCAGCACTGTGATAATTTCTTTGTGGTGCATTAATTTTTTTAAAGATTTCATTATTAAGTATTAATGCATCTTTATTTTTACACGTCAGTATAACTTGGTTGTCAAGCTCGGAATATTCTTCGTTATTTATGCTCCCTTCAAATATATAATATCTTGTTGACAAATCATATGAGGTGGGATCTCTACAGTGTCGTCAGGTAAATGTAGTATTTTTTCTGTTCTTCCTTCTCCAATTTTAATAAGCCAATCATTGAAATCAGTTTGGCCTTCTGATCTCATATTTTGTTGCAGTTGAAGATGGGTAAAATGTTTCCATACTGTACTTGACTTTATACATGTTTCGATAATGTCAGTTCGATTTCCATGTACAACGACAGGTAATGTTTGTCTAAAATCGCCACCCAACAACATTACCTTTCCACCAAATGGAAAAATATTATCCATGACTTCACGAAGCAAACGGTCAATACATTGGAGGGCATAGCATGACATCATTGTGGCCTCATCTATTATAATTAATTTACATTTCTTCAATTTCTTTGCTTGTAAGGATGTCATGCGAATATCTGACACAGAATTTTCTAAAATAGGCACTGGCAGTTTAAATCCACTATGAACAGTTCTTCCACCTTCTACTAAAAGTGCAGCAATTCCAGTAGTGGCAAACGCCATTGCTATTTTTCCTTGTGCTCGTACTGAACTCATTAATAAATTGTACAAATATGTTTTTCCTGATCCGCCAGGTCCATCAAGATAGAAATAACGCTCTGTCACCATGTCATCATCTATAGCATTTTTAATGGCATGAAATGTTTGCAATTGTAGGGAATTTAAAGTTGCAAGTCTTTATTCTGTTCTTTCTGCTTGTAGTTGAATGTCATAGTCTTCAAAGTTAATGTCATCTATAAGTCCTGGATCAGGCAAATTAAAACTTGCACAACTTAATCCATGAGTTAAAAAGACTTCTTGGATTTCCATTAACGCTTTTAAGTGTGCAATGGGTTCATTGTATCGTCGCATAAAGTCTTCAGCCATATTACTTTTAAAAGTCTCCCACAAAGCTAATGCATTTGGAGCATTTGAGAAGATACAAATAAAAGCAAATTGTTCTCTCATCTGTCGTGGCATTTGACATTGTGCTGCTTCATCTAAACATCTTTCCCACTCTGTATCATCAGCGAGTAAGTTTCTATGTCTTGCAGCTAAATGGAAGGATTCATATACAATGTCATTAACAGTTCTTAATTGTTTAAAACTTTGTGCTCCTGGAACATTTAAAAGTAATATCCGTAAGCAAAAACGTTCAACATCTCTTGGACTGACTGTGTAAATTCTTGGAATAATTTTATTGCCTCTGGTTTTTCTTGGTCTCCATAATCCATTCACAAAAACATAGTGATATGGAATTTCAATATATAAGTATTGTGTTGCTTCAGCATCAGTGGAATTTAATGCAAACCATGCAGTTAGTGTAGTGTTACGATCTTCACTTTGGGCCAATGCATTCATTTCATTTCCAGCATGGAAATAGACTAAATGTCGTTGTGGCAAATGTACTGCTAACCTATATACTGCATGTGATCTATCATGCATTTCAAATTTGAAAAGCCGCCACATAGCTTCTGGCGCACTGACATAGCGAGCATCTACATGAGATGCAAGTTCATCATGTACTAACTCACTACTTTCAGGGTTGTCTGCACTTTTGACGACTACAGTAGCTGCATCGTAACCTTTGTAAATATATTTGTGGACATATTTAATGGATTTGATGGAAGTGCAGGCTTCTACGTTGATGTGGGCATTGTACTTCATGAGTAAATGTGGATTGTAGGGTACTACATATCTATTGTCCACTTTTTTTCCACGAATAATGGCACTATCTCCTTCTCTTCTTTTATAAAGTGGATATCCATCACAATTGGCATAGGTTTTGTCTCTATAATCTTTTGGAAATTCTTTGGAACATTTATTATTTTCCATACATGGTGATTTTGGGTTAAGGTCACCACAGGGTCCATGAATCATGCGATGAGTAACAATCTCATATAGTCTACCATATAGTTCTGGATCTGGTAGTTCAGCAACAATGACTGCATCCACTTTGTCCGAAGTATCTAATTTATCTTTTTCTTGAAGTATTATTAGAAGATGTGCATGTGGAAGGCCTCTTTTTTGAAATTCAATGGTATATACATAAGCAAGACATTTGCCAAATAACTGATTTATAGTGAAGTCACGTATTAATTCATTTAATTTAATCTTAAAAAATCTGGCTACTAAATCTGGTCGATCTGAAGCAGTTTGTCCAAGAAGTAGATTTAGTGTAATTTCTGGCCATTGTGGATTACATGTAAATGTCACAAATAAATCGGGTTTGCCAAATTTAGTGACAATAGCCATAGCATCATTGTATCTTTCTCTCATATTCCGAGGAGATCCTTGAAAGGAAGATGGTAAAATGATGGCTTTGCCAGCTGTCATGTCTCTGCTTGTAGCCACGTCAGCAACATAGTCCATTAATCCAGAATATTGTTCTACACGGAGTTTATCTTGTTGATATTTGATAAAGTTTAAATTATTTGCCTCAACTTGCAAATAGGAATCAATAATCCATTGTTGTGTTAGTTTCCCACCACATAAAATTGGATTAAATACATTGCGAATGGCAATTTGAGCTACTTTAAATTCAAGCATAGAAACATTATTTCGGATTCTGGCTTTAGCATTTGGGTAACTGGGAAGAGTTAATTTTGGTTGCCAACCTGCTTCTCCGTGTGGGAAAAAGATGGGATATGTCATTGGATCTAAATTTGGACTTAAGATACTCATATTAATAAACGGTTGCTCCTCATTTCTAGGATATATTCGAATGTCTCTTTGAAATGGTGGTTCTCCTTCATCATTCTGAAACACCATTGCAACCTCATTTGATGTTGGCAAGTTATAACGACGTTTATCAGTATGTCTGTCTCTTTTAAGCACCATATTAACCTTCGGCATTGGTAATTGATGTGTTTGTGCATGAAGTAGTTGTTCATTTTCTACTTCTGCCAATTTTTTATAAGCTTTACTGTAGGGATTGTTGTCCATAATGTTATTTAGCTCTATGAAAACAGTGGGTAAGCATTTTTTATTTTCTTCCATCTGCATACGTTGGTCAACAGCTTCCATTGTATCTAGGACATATAGTTGAGCGAATTTTCTTTGATTTCCTTCCTCTGGATGTAAATGGGAAGTGCGATGATAAATTTGTCCTTGGACTTTAAAACAGTAAGGACCATGTCCTGGTACATTAGCAGCTAATGTTGCCCCCATGGATGCAAAGGATATGGCACTATTGTAGGATCTTATGTTTGTTTTAAAATTTTTGTAGTTTGGAAAAGTAGGTTCAGTCATAATGTTTTGTAAATGGAGAGGAAATTGTTTCCTTTCTGGAAGTTTGAACTTGCCTTTTTGACAGCAACTAATAAATTGGCCATCTCTGGGTCTCTCCTGTTTAAAATAATAAGCCTCACAAAACTGACATTAAGTAGTCATGTCCCCACAACTATGAACCTCTACTGCTAAAGACTTGAGTAGAGGACAATTTGCAAAGCATATAGGATTTTGACTTTCATATTCATCAGGTGAAATGTCATATAATGTTTCAACAACAGGTTCTAAATGTTTTGTTTTTTTCGTTGCTTTTCTTGGTATATGTTGTATTGTTTGAGGTAAAATGTCATGTAATGTTTCATGAAACGGTTCTAAATGCTTTGTTTTCTTTGTTGCTTTTTTTGGTATCTCTTGTATTTTTTCTGGTAAAATGTCATCCGATGTTTGAGCAACAGGTTGTAAATGCTTTATTTTCTTTGTTGCTTTTTTTGACATATCTTTAATTTCTGCAAGTGACAGTCTTTTGCTTGCAATTCTTTTGCGTTCTTTTTCTCGTCGAATTTCCTTCTTCTCCGGTGTCTGCTGGCTGTCTGCTCTCTGTCGTCGTTCTCTAGCTTGGCGTCTTTTCTTTCCTTGTTTACTCTCGTTATCAGCCATGTTAATCTGTAAAAATAAAATAATGTACCATTAGTTTATTTTGAGATGTTAAGTTGTTTTTCATGACAAATTGTTATCAATAGTGTGTTAACATTTTATACTTAATCAATTTCAATGCGGTCAATTGAATAAAAGTCTAAATAAGGCCATCAGATAATTATTTAAATAAGTTTTTATTTATTAAACATGTATCCAAAAGCAAGTGTTTCAGTAACTAAAAGGGTATTTTCAAAAAGATGTTATGTCCTTATTTACAGCACTATTCAATTTGTCAAATGGCAATTAAATTAGGGTTTAGGACTGGAATGTTACAATGACAAATTGTATAGATTCTGTGTTTTTAGACTTTTTTGGACTATGCCAATTTTTTTTTAAAGTTTACATTGAAGTTTGTATTTACTGTTAAAGATTATTGGCCCTAAAAGACAAATAAGAGATAGATGAAAAATGTGTTAGTTATATTTTCTCAAGTTATAGTTACCGGTGGTTTATTTTAAATTTTATTTTCTGTTGACATCGATGCAAAGCTAAGATCTTTATATATTTTTTTTCTCTTTTTTTACTTTTTATACTGTACCTTGGTTGAAGTTTGATTTCAAGCAAAATTCTTTGTTGGTCCTGTGTTGAAAGCCTTCGTCCGATGGTCTGGTCCTGTGTTGAAAGTCCTCGTCCGATGGTGTAGTCCTCTGTTGAAAGTCCTCGTCCGCTGGTCTGGTCCTCAGTTCCGATGTTCTTGACGCAGTATCTGTTATAAAATAAAAATGAAAATGTTATGTTATTTGAATGTCTTTGTATTAATGAAAAAATGCCATTATTTCTGTGTTTTTCTACAAACCTTTTTGGTGCGCCGCAATTTTGGTATGCTTCTGTAGGCTTTTTTCTAAGGCTTATAGGTGGTTAAACATTAAAGAAGAATATTAATTAATTTTTCTCTTTTTTTACTTGTTATACTGTACCTTGGTTGAAGTTTGATTTGAAGCAGAATCTTTGTTGGTCCTGTGTTGAAAGCCTTCGTCTGATGGTCTGGTCCTGTGTTGAAAGTCCTCGTCCAATCGTCTGGTCCTCTGTTGAAAGTCGTCGTCCGATGGTGTAGTCCTCTGTTGAAAGTCCTCGTCCAATGGTCTGGTCCTCTGTTGAAAGTCCTCGTCCACTGGTCTGGTCCTCAGTTGAAACTCCTGGTCCGATGTTCTTGACGCAGTATCTGTTATAAAAAAAAAATGAAAATGTTATTTTATTTGAATGTGTTTGTATTAACTGAAAAATGACATTATTTCTGTGGTTTTCTACAATCCTGTTTGTTGCCCACCACTTTTGGTATGCTTATTTAGGCTTTTTTCTAAGGCTTATAGATTGTTAAACATTAAATAAGAATATAAATGTAGTTTGGTATGTGTTTGTGTGAGTTTTCGTACAATCCTTTTGGTGCGCACCACTGTTGGTATGCTTATTTAGGCTTCTTTCTAAAGCTTATAGGTTGTTAAACATAAAATAAGAATATAAATGTAGTTTGCTATGTGTTTGTGTGAGTTTTCGTACAATCCTGTTTGGTGCGCACCACTGTTGGTATGCTTATTTAGGCTTCTTTCTAAGGCTTATAGGTTGTTAAACATTAAATAAGAATTTAAATGTAGTTTGCTATGTGTTTGTGTGAGTTTTCGTACAATCCTGTTTGGTGCGCACCACTGTTGGTATGCTTATTAATGTTGTTTTGTAATGCTTATAGGTTGTTAAACATAAAATAAGAATCTAAATGTAGTTTGCTATATGTTTGTGTGAGTTTTCATACAATCCTGTTTGGTGCGCACCACTGTTGGTATGCTTATTTAGGCTTCTTTCTAAGGCTTATAGGTTGTTAAACATTAAATAAGAATCTAAATGTATTTTGCTATGTGTTTGTGTGAGTTTTCATACAATCCTGTTTGGTGCGCACCACTGTTGGTATGCTTATTTAGGGTTCTTTCTAAGGCTTATAGGTTGTTAAACATAAAATAAGAATCTAAATGTAGTTTGCTATATGTTTGTGTGAGTTTTCATACAATCCTGTTTGGTGCGCACCACTGTTGGTATGCTTATTTAGGGTTCTTTCTAAGGCTTATAGGTTGTTAAACATTAAATAAGAATCTAAATGTAGTTTGCTATGTGTTTGTGTGAGTTTTCATACAATCCGGTTTGGTGCGCACCAATGTTGGTATGCTTATTTAGGCTTCTTTCTAAGGCTTATAGGTTGTTAAACATTAAATAAGAATTTAAATGTAGTTTGCTATGTGTTTGTGTGAGTTTTCGTACAATCCTGTTTGATGGGCACCACTTTTGTTATACTTATGTAGTGTTTTTTCTAATGGTTATAGGTTGTTAAACAAAAAGAATATGAATTTAGTTTGCTATGTGTTTGTTACAATCCTGTTTTGTGTGTACCAGTTTGTGTGTACCATATGTTGCATACTTTGGCCCTCATTCAATTGCAGTTTGGCCAATTCAATAGGGTTCTAAATGTGCTTATTTCGAGCCCTATTGAATTGTCCAAAATATCAATTGAATGAGGGCCTTTGGTTGCTGGATTTGTTATATTGTGAGGGCCTCATTGAATTTGGTTTTTCGCAATGGAATTGGGCTCAATATGAGCACAGAGCATCTTTTTTTACAGAAGTTTTTAGTTAGTGAACTTGTATCCAAAAGCAAGGTCTTCACTAACTAAAAACTTCTGTTCAAAAATATGCTCTGTGCTTATATAGAGCCCTATTGAAATGGGCAAATCACATTTGAATGAGGCCCTCGGCCATTAAACATATTTAGGTCCTGAATCAATTGCGTTTTGACCAATTGAATAGGGCTCTATATAAGCACATAACATATTTTTTGACAGAAGTTTTGAGTTAGTGAAGACCTTGATTTAGTATCGAAGTTCAGTAACTAAAAATGTCTGTCTAAAAAATCTGTTATGTGCTTATATAGAGCCCTATTCAATTGGCCAACTCACAATTGAATGAGGCTCATGGTTCGGTTCTTTTTTATACTTAATACTTTACCTTGATTGAAGTGTGGAATGACAGAGGGTCCCCTCCTGGCAATCTTAATCCACCGGTCTTCTTGTAGTGTCTGTTTGAAAAATAAAGTGAAATAGTGAATTATATAATTTTTTATTTGTATTTAGCAAAGCATGGTCTTTTCAGCATGTAATGTATTTTTGTATCTTACCTCTTCTTCTTTGTTGGTGTTCTTTAAAAGGGATTGTGCTTCACAATGCACGGTGCAAATTGTTGAGTGACGCTGTTGATGCAGAGTCTGTTTGAATATTAAAAAAGTAGAAAGATTAAGCTTTAGGTGATCTATTGAATTGCAGTAAATTAATGTCATTTAAATATAGTTCTGTAATTATTTTCAATTAACATTATTTTTTGGTGGGGGCTACACACATATGTCACATACATGAAGCACATTTCCATAGTTGAAAGTAATTATTTTGTGTGCGCGTGACATATCACTATACATGAATCATATTTTAATTTTTAAATTAACCTTATTTTTATTTTTGGACAACATACATAAATGTGTGTGTGACATGTGACTATAGATGATACACATATATGTGCGTGTCACATATCAGTATACATGACTCATATTTTAATAGTCCCAACTTATTTTTTTCTAATGTAATTTAAATGTAGTTGTTTAATTAGTTTGTTTTAAGATAATTTTGTTGCAGGGGCAATACACATAAATGTGCGTGTCACATGTCAGTATACATTATACACATAAATGTGCGTGTCACATGTCAGTATACATAAACCTCTTTTTCTTATTTAATTTTTTTTTTGATGTCCTGTCTTGATAATAAAATGTAATATATTATAGCTTACCTCTCAGTTGTAATTTGCACAGTGTAAAGTAGTAAATTAGGAAAGAATTGTCTTCTCAAGTTTTAGCAGCAGTTATGTCTGAAGTCACTCTGTTCATCACCTGAGGAGAAATGTATTTGTCAAATAGGCAGTATTTATAAACTTGTAGAACATTCTGGAAAGTTAGACCGTTAGAACGCAATACACATGCGCTATTTGCGTTCCAGCTTACAATTTGCGTTCCATCCGCCATTTTGTGCGTAGTAGTGGTTAAAATTGTGTTTAATATGAGTGTGATCCGTTCCGCATAGTATGTGTTTCATTATTGCGAGTAAGTGTAGTGTAGTTACGTCTGGAGCCTCGTTTTCGTTTTGTTCGGCGGCCATTTTTTCTCTCGCTTAGCCGATTTTCGGCCGTTTAAACTCTTTGTTTTGGACTTAAATGGACGTGTAAATGAACTTTTGGAGGTGCCGGATGCCCCCCCCGTGCTGTAAGTAAGCTTTTATGTGTTTGTTGTGTTTATTTCTTGTGTTTGTGATGTTTTGATGCGCGGCGGTTGGAATGGGTCTTTCGCGGCCGTATTTTTTTCCGATGCGGTCGTATTTTGTTGCGATGTTGCCGTATTTTTTTGCGATATATGCAGTTAGCTTTTACGTGTACGACGCAGTGTATTTGTTTCTAAGTCGTGCGTATGTGTGTTAAGAGCGTGTGAGGGGCCTTTTTTACTGTTTTTTTGTTAAGTCTTGCGCCTGTGTGGGTGTAAGCGGGTGTGAGGCGACTTTGAGTTTTTTTTTGTTATGAAGTTGTGTGTGTGTGTATGTGTGTGTTAACACAGCCGATGTTGGGATGCTCCCACCACCGCAAATGCGGACCCTCGCTTCGTGAGGATCCGCATTTGCGGGGACGTTGTTGGGTTTTTGTTGGCTGGGCGGTTGGGTTTATTCTGTTAAAAAGTTGTGTGTGTGTATGTGTGTGTTAACACAGCCGACGTTGAGCCTCCACCTCCGCAAATGCGGACCCTCGCTTCGCGAGGATCCGCATTTGCGGGGACGTTGGGATGCTCCATCACCGCAAATGCGGGCCCTCGCTTCGCGAGTACCCACATTTGCGGGGAACTGCGTCCCTCGCTTTGCGAGGGACGCAGTTCTTGCGGGCTCGCTCCCCGAGCCCGCAAGCGTGAGCAACGACCCGTACGCTCACAACTATATATGTGATTACTTAACATGATCTTCCTATTGACTATACTAACTCATCCCTTCTCTTCTACAACTGTACTCAATTCATTCCTTACACTCACTATACTTTCCCCCTCTACTTTTATCGACACCACCCCCATCTACTAGTTTAAAAACTCCCCCATGCTTTCTCTCATATTCTCCCCCAGCACATAAGCTTCCACTTCATTAAGGTGCAATTCATCACTACTATAGAGATTGTGCTGGAAAGAAAGCCAGTTCAGAACTCTAAGACCTAAAACCCCTCCTTCCTGATCCATTTTTCAGCCATGCATTAACTCCTTTGGTCTTACAGGATTAGTTTAATGGCACTGATGATATTTTTAAATACTTAAAATACTATCTTACCTTGGTCCTTACCCATAGTTTGCTTCCTAGATCCATAAAATGCGTTTGTAGGACACTCCATGTTCCACTAACTTTGTCATTGGTACCAATGTGTACCAAGACTGCTGGATAATTTCCGTCCCTTCCCAATAATTTATCAACCCAACAACACACGAGAGAACATAAGTTGTATCAAAGTTGGAAAGAAAGAAGCCAGTCTTCAAAGTGGTGTAAAATATGTGTCGGTTGAGAGACTTGTGTAAAGTGAGAGTTTATTTCAGTGAAGAGATACAAAGAAGAAGAATAAAGAAAGTGGGATAAGGCACAAGGTGAGAGTAGGAATGTGAGGTGTTCAGATTGCAAAGAGAATTGTTGTAAATAAAGTGAGATTGGTAAGGGAGGGACTAGACTATGTAGAGATTTTTAGACAAGGGTTAGAAACTTCGCTGAAACATACATCTGGGGTTTGCTATTTCTCCAGTTCAGGGTAGAATTTCCTGGCATTTGGGGGCTGGATTACTCTTTTGAGTGGGACCAGACTGATATACTACAGGATATTTTTCCCTGTGAAGGGCGCAAGTTGTTAAAAGAGGTTGCTCTCATTGTGGATTATCATGTCCATAGAACTAACCAATTAGGGATAGTTTGTTCTCTGATTGAGCACCTCTATTTTATTTTTTTGTTAAGGTGAGATTAGTATGAGAGGGACTAGACCATGTAGAGATTTATAGACAAGGGTTACACATTTCAAAAAGCAGTATTAGTATGAATTAGGATTTTCCGGTTGTGCGGACAACATTGACTAAAATATAGGCAGAAGCATTGTCGTATTTGTTGGAGTGGGGTGAATGCTTGAGCTGGAAATAAGGAGTGAATAATTAATACAATGAAAAAATAAGCATTTTCTTGTGCTTTTTCTTACAATGTGTTGCTATTAATTTTGTAATAATTATGGGGACAGTGCTAGCATTGAGTTTGTGAAGCCTGCTGTCCTTCCCATACTTTACTATAATAACGGAATACAATGACAATCCCTGATATTATGGGTAGTGAGCCTTACACTCCTCACACTTCACTGGTTTGTGAATGCAGCCTTCTGTATATAACATTTTTTTGTGTTCTGAGACACTTTTTTAGCTTGCTACTGCTATGAAAATCTTATCTTATGTACTTTCCCATAGCTTTATTTATGTATGCATTTGAATTTCTATTATATATTTTATTTAAAATATATAAATCTTTAAGTATTGAATTTCCACTTTGTGGCTTTCAGCACTTTCTTAAATCTTCTTTTGCAGAGAAGGAAATTTCCTAAGCATAAAAAAGTTTCTTTTAGAAAAGTCAATCTTATAAAAGAATTCATGCTTCGGTACATTTTATTACTAAGCTAAACTAAAATTACCAGAAATAATATGTATGTCATATTAGGAAAAAAATATTTAAAGGCCTGGGAGCAGCAGCCTTAGGGCAGAGAAAATTGAACAATCATAACTTCTTAATATGAATGTAAAAAAAAATGCATCTGTAAAAATCGTACTCATCAGAAATGAACATTAGCTAAAGTCTGTCCTTCATATTGATGTATAATATCCTATCACACTTTATTTCCCTTCCCATAAAAAGTGTGAAGAACACTATAGTCATGCTCCATATACGGTGTCCAGACCCCATAGCAGCAGTTTACTGGGACTGTAACTCTGTATTATAAGGGGAGAAGCAGGCTATACAGCACATGCCTGAAAAATAAAATAAGGTATAAGCTAGCTGGTTGGGTAGTCTTAAAAACCTGACCATTGTGAATCTTCCTGAGCCTATTCCTGATGACACCTGTATTATTCACCCTGTTAAACCTTAATCCAGATGTCCTGGTACCCCCTCACAAGGTCTACCATAGCTGCATACCATGGCTGATCTAGACTTAGTCCAGACTCGTAACAGGAGTGACTAGTTGGAGACCCCAAGAATTGGAGAGGATCGTGTCACATACACCTATTCCAAAAAGTCACCATATGGACAAGAAGACATTTTGGGACTTATTGTGCCTGGAGTCTTGCTGATGTATCCAGGAGGGATATAATATATTGGTTGTGTGACAATAATTGTGATTGGAATCTTCCAACAAGGGCTCCATCTGTGCTTCTTGGGTGGGGAACAAGTGCTGTTCTTGTAGGAATGTTTGTTGTTTTGGTTCCTGTTTCATAATCTTTCATTGTTTCTCAGATGAGATGGATCTCAAATCTTACGATTACAGGTACTTTTCCCTCTACGTTGTAAAATCCTTATGTAGATGTTGCGCTGTGGCATGATCAGAGAATTAGCAGCGACCAAGAATGTTGGGTTTCTACGAATCAACTCCATTAGGCAGAACCTACATTAAAGTTGTATTAGGCTACTGTGATCCCTCTATTTTCTAGATAATGTTTGAATAACTATACTGGATAGCAGGCAAAATGGTATAATAAAGCAAAAATAAATGAATAAATATAATCTTCGAATTTAAAACTTTTATATGCAAATGTTTCTGTCAAATTCCCATTTATCAGACAGAAGATTCCTCCGCATTCAAAGATTTTTCCCCTCGGAATTTTCAGTTTGAAAACTTGATCTGTTTCCAGCAGACTTTTCAGTAAGAGAGGTATGTCCATTTACTTAACACCTATCATACTGTAACAAACATGCCTAAAAGGCTACTTAACACATCAGGTAACTCTTTTCATTTAGATAATGAACATGCGGGCCACAGCTTGCAAACCCTCTAAACTGCCAAAGCACACAAATCTAGTCCTCTTTATTAAATGGCAACTATCTTCATGACATACATCTAGTGAACCATAAATCAAACAACCAAACAACAATAAACAAAGTATTTTGGATATTGTAGCCCTTACAACATGTCGTCCACTTTTGCACAAATCCTTCAGACCTCATTTTTCTATTCTCTTAGTTTTTTCTAATAGTTCAACCATAAGCATAAGCCACAAATAATAGATCTGCTTCCTGCCTTGGACTGAATTTATACTATCTTATCATCAGTTAGCCTTTTTTGTATAGTGGGATGACTCTCTTGATTGCCAGGTCCAGTTGATATCCTTCCATCTTTTATTGTATTCCCTCAGTGGCAACACCAAGCCCTGGTAAACTTGACTTTACAAGAGATCCCTATCTTTTACTTGGGATCATGGGGTTGATTTTGACATTTGATAGCCCCTTCTTTCTTACATCCCTTTTGGATCTCTTACTTCTTGTGGAAAAGACCCTTGTGTACAATGAAGCTGTGATCTATACCATGTAGAGTCACCCAAGATGGGCAGGTCATAGCAGAGAGGTCAGTCACATTGTGGTGCACTGGAGAAGGAACCACCAACCCACTCCAGTATTTTGCCAAGAAAATCTTATGGATAAGCATGACCAAAGACATAATGATTGTGCCTGACGTGCTGTGGTCCATATGGTCATGGAGTGTCAGACATGACTGAATGACTTAACAGCAACAACAACTTTCTTACACAAACCAGAGGCAACACTTATTCTCAAGTGATTGTGGGCTACCTAGAAACCTTCTGTTGGTAATACTTTACAAGTATTGTAGAAAGATGATCCTGTAATATTTATTTAATCTGTTATTTTATGTTATCCATGCCATATATGAGCTATATAGATTTTTTTCTGTCAAATTGTTGATTTCTTTAGATTTCATTGTTTTGCCTGATTGGTGATTTATAATATTGTTTGATAACAAGTAATATCCAAAAGCTGCAATCAGTTTATTTGTAATTTAGCATGTAACTATCATACATTCTGAAATATTACTTTACTAGCGACTTGCCCGTCAAAAAATGACGGCAATGTGATGTATATGTTTGTCAAGTTGTTTAGTTATTAACATATATTTTTGACACTTGTAAGTATTTTAATATGAACGTGTATTTTTGTAAAATGTTGATGTAATGGTTTTTTAAAATGTAATTTGTATCTGAAGAATTGTTAACTTTAATATACATTGAATGAATAGGAAAGCAAAAAGTAAAAAGCCTTCTTGAAACGTTACGAATTTTAACATGAAGTTTAAAATATATGTAAGCAATAACCTTCAAAGTATATATTTAGAAACTTTAACTTTATTTTTTATGTAAGTTTAGAAGTTGACAAAACATTTGTATAATTTTGAACATTATAAACAGGAACATAGCGAAAACATTTTTTAACCTAATTTTTTATTAAAAGTATTAACATTTGAATGTAAAAACAATTGACCTTTAAATTAATCAGTATTAACATGCAATTTCTATCACAATAATTGTTAACTTGAATATACATTGAATGTAGAGGAAGGCATACAGTAAAACTCTGCTTAAAACGTACGTAATTAAAGTAATTCATTACTGAGCACATAAACTGGCGATAAACATTAATGTAGTTAGTAATCTTAAGATAACAGACAATATTTACATTGTGACTTAAAAGGTGCTTGACCTCTTAACATCCACTTTGTAATGTGTTGAATGAAATAACTTGCAAATATATTTTTTAAACTTGTAACATTAGAAACATTAACATAGTGACTTAACATTTTAACATAATTTTGACTAACAATGCAAGGCAAGTATTTTGTGAGGCGAATCATTCCTAAACAGTACTTTCATTAATTATGACTGAATTAAACAACCAATTGTTATGTATTTTGCAATGCTTTTAAAAAATGTTGGCATCTTGAATTTGTATCCTGCAAAGTTATAGTACTTCATAGTAGACAATGTTTTTAGTAAAAATACGTCCATCTTCTAATAAATCACCTTGACTTTCATTGTTTTCAATGTAAACTTTAATAGCCTGTGGATTTTTGCACCGTGACAACGCAACGTACAATTGACCATGTGCAAAAACTGGTTCTTCCAAGTAAATACCCACAGATTTGAAAGTCTGACCTTGTGATTTATTAATGGTCATGGCAAATGCCATAATAATGGGAAATTGTCTTCTTTGAAGTATAAAAGGGAGACTACTTTCACTTGGTGCTAAATCTATTCTTGGTATGAAAACTCTCTCTCCTTTATGGGTCCCAGTTAAAATTTCAGCATCTATAAAATGGTCCTTTAATTGTTGAACAATTAATCTTGTGCCATTGCATAGGCCTTTTTTGGGGTTCATATTTCGCAGTAACATGATAATTGCACCTTTCTTTAGCTGCAAAATATGTGGTGGCATTCCAGAAGGAGTTAAAGAGTTTATGAATTCAGTTGAAAAGTTTGCCTGACTTTCATTGTCATCAGCAAGTACAGAATCAGCACTGTGATAATTTCTTTGTGGTGCATTAATTTTTTTTAAGATTTCATTATTGAGTATTAATGCATCTTTATTTTTACACGTCAGTATGACTTGGTTGGCAAGCTCAGAATATTCTTCGTTATTTATGCTCCCTTCAAATATTGCCGATATAATATCTTGTTGACAAATCATCTGAGGTGGGATCTCTACAGTGTCGTCAGGTAAATGTAGTATTTTTTCTGTTCTTCCTTCTCCAATTTTAATAAGCCAATCATTGAAATCAGTTTGGCCTTCTGATCTCATATTTTGTTGCAGTTGAAGATGGGTAAAATGTTTCCATACTGTACTTGACTTTATACATGTTTCAATAATGTCTGTTCGATTTCCATGTACAACGACAGGTAATGTTTGTCTAAAATCGCCACCCAACAAAATTACCTTTCCACCAAATGGAAAAATATTATCCATGACTTCACGAAGCAAACGGTCAATACATTGGAGGGCATAGCATGACATCATTGTGGCCTCATCTATTATAATTAATTTACATTTCTTCAATTTCTTTGCTTGTAAGGATGTCATGCGAATATCTGACACAGAATTTTCCAAAATAGGCACTGGCAGTTTGAATCCACTATGAACAGTTCTTCCACCTTCTAATAAAAGTGCAGCAATTCCAGTAGTGGCAAACGCCATTGCTATTTGTCCTTGTGCTCGTACTGAACTCATTAATAAATTGTACAAATATGTTTTCCCTGATCCGCCAGGTCCATCAAGATAGAAATAACGCTCTGTCACCATGTCATCATCTATAGCATTTTTAATGGCATGAAATGCTTGCAATTGTAGTGTATTTAAAGTTGCAAGTCTTTCTTGTGTTCTTTCTGCTTGTAGTTGAATGTCATAGTCTTCAAAGTTAATGTCATCTATTAGACCTGGATCAGGCAAATTAAAACTTGCACAACTTAATCCATGAGTTAAAAAGACTTCTTGAATTTCCATTAAGGCTTTTAAGTGTGCAATGGGTTCATTGTATCGTCGCATAAAGTCTTCAGCCATATTACTTTTAAAAGTCTCCCACAAAGCTAATGCATTTGGAGCATTTGAGAAGATACAAATAAAAGCAAATTGTTCTCTCATCTGTCGTGGCATTTGACATTGTGCTGCTTCTTCTAAACATCTTTCCCACTCTGTATCATCAGCGAGTAAGTTTCTATTTCTTGCAGCTAAATGGAAGGATTCATATACAATGTCATTAACAGTTCTTAATTGTTCAAAACTTTGTGCTCCTGGAACATTTAAAAGTAATATCCGTAAGCAAAATCGTTCAACATCTCTTGGACTGACTGTGTAAATTCGTGGAATTATTTTATTGCCTCTGGTTTTTCTTGCTCTCCATAATCCATTCACAAAAACATAGTGATATGGAATTTCAATATATAAGTATTGTGTTGCTTGAGCATCAGTGGAATTTAATGCAAACCATGCAGTTAGTGTAGTGTGACGATCTTCACTTTGGGCCAATGCATTCATTTCATTTCCAGAATGGAAATAGACTAAATGTCGTTGTGGCAAATGTACTGCTAACCTATATACTGCATGTGATCTATCATGCATTTCAAATTTTAAAAGCCGCCACATAGCTTCTGGCGCACTGACATAGCGAGCATCTACATGAGATGCAAGTTCATCATGTACTAACTCATTACTTTCAGGGTTGTCTGCACTTTTGACGACTACAGTAGCTGCATCGTAACCTTTGTAAATATATTTGTAGACATATTTAATGGATTTGATGGAAGTGCAGGCTTCTACGTTGATGTGGGCGTTGTACTTCATGAGTAAATGTGGATTGTAGGGTACTACATATCTATTGTCCACTTTTTTTCCACGAATAATGGCACTATCTCCTTCTCTTCTTTTATAAAGTGGATATCCATCACAATTGGCATATGTTTTGTCTCTATAATCTTTTGGAAAATCTTTTGAACATTGATTATTTTCCATACATGGTGATTGTGGATTAAGGTCTCCACAGGGTCCATGAATCATGCGATGAGTAACAATCTCATATAGTCTACCATATAGTTCTGGATCCAGTAGTTCAGCAACTATGACTGCATCCACTTTGTCCGAAGTATCTAATTTATCTTTCTCTTGAAGTATTATGAGAAGATGTGCATGTGGAAGGCCTCTTTTTTGAAATTCAATGGTATATACATAAGCAAGACATTTGCCAAATAACTGATTTATAGTAAAGTCACGTATTAATTCATTTAATTTTATCTTAAAAACTCTGGCTACTAAATCAGGTCGATCTGAAGCACTTTGTCCAAGAAGTAGATTTTGATTAATTTCTGGCCATTGTGGATTACATGTAAATGTCACAAATAAATCTGGTTTTCCAAATTTTGTCACAATAGCCATAGCATCATTGTATCTTTCTCTCATATTTCGAGGAGATCCTTGAAAGGAAGATGGTAAAATGATGGCTTTGCCAGCTGTCATGTCTCTGCTTGTAGCCACGTCAGCAACATAGTCCATGAGTCCACAATATTGTTCTACACGTAGTTTATCTTGTTGATATTTTATAAAGTTTAAATTATTTGCCTCAACTTGCAAATATGAATCAATAATCCATTGTTGTGTTAGTTTTCCACCACATAAAATGGGATTAAATTCATCTCTAATGGCAATTTGAGCAACTTTAAATTCAAGCATAGAAACATTATTTCGGATTCTGGCTTTAGCATTTGGGTAACTGGGAAGGGTTAATTTTGGTTGCCAACCTGCTTCTCCGTGTGGGAAAAAGATGGGATATGTCATTGGATCTAAATTTGGACTTAAGATATTAATATTAATAAATGGTTGGTCCTCATTTCTGGGATATACTCTAATGTCTCTTTGAAATGGTGGTTCTCCTTCATCATTGTGAAAGACCATTGCAACCTCATTTGATGTTGGCAAGTTATAACGACGTTTATCAGTATGTCTGTCTCTTTTAAGCACCATATTAACCTTTGGCATGGGTAATTGATGTCTTTGTGCATGAAGTAGTTGTTCATTTTCTACTTCTGCCAATTTTTTGTAAGCTTTACTGTAGGGATTGTTGTCCATAATGTTATTTAGCTCTATAAAAACACTGGGTAAGCATTTTTTATTTTCTTCCATCTGCATACGTTGGTCAACAGCTTCCATTGTATCTAGGACATATAGTTGAGCGAATTTTCTTTGCTCTCCTTCCTCTGGATGTAAATGTGAAGTCCGATGATAAATTTGTCCTTGGACTTTAAAACAGTAAGGACCATGTCCTGGTACATTAGCAGCCAATGTTGCCCCCATAGATGCAAATGATATGGCACTATTGTAGGATCTTATGTTTGTCTTAAAATTTTTGTAATTTGGAAAAGTAGGTTCAGTCATAATATTTAGTAAATAGGTTGGAAATTGTTTCCTTTGTGGAAGTTTGAACTTTCCTTTTTGACAACAACTAATAAATTGTCCATCTCGGGGTCTCTCCTGTTTAAAATAATAAGCCTCACAAAATTGACATTGAGTAGTCATGTCCCCACAACTATGAACCTCTACTGCTAAAGACTTCATTAAAGGACAATTTGCAATGCATATTGGATGTTGACTTTGATATTCATCAGATGAAAAGTCATGAAATGTTTCAACAACAGGTTCTAAATGTTTAGTTTTTTTCGTAGATTTTCTTGGTATATGTTGGACTTGTTCGGTTGAAATTTCCTGTAAGTTTTTAGTAAGAGTTTGTAAATGCTTTTTTTTTGTAGTTTTTTTTTTTGGTCTGTCTTGACTGGTATGTTGTAAAATGTCATCTGATGTTTTAGGAACAGTTTGTAAATGCTTTATTATTTTTTTATTTATTTTGGTTGTATCTTTCATTTTTGCAGCTGATATTCTTTTATTTGCAAGTCTTTTGCGTTCTTTTTCTCTTCGAATTTCTTTCTCCTCCGGTGTCTGCTGGGCGGCCCATCTCTCTTGTCTTTCTCTAGTTTGACGTCTTTTCTTCTCTTCTTTGGTCTCGTTATCAGCCATATTAATCTGTAAACGGAAACAAATAAATGTAATTGTGTATATTTAAATTTGTAATTCCTGTTAAAGATTATTGTGCACAATTGTTGAAATAAAAGGCAAATCATGAATGTATCATTGATATTTAGTTAAATTTATAATTCCTGTCTTCAGTGGCTCAGAATTTGTCCAATGGAATACTGCTGTAAATAAGCATGTAACATATTTATTTAAAATAATGGTTTTATTTATTAAAAACTTTGTTTGTGGATAGATATTTACCACTGCAAAACTTCTTTGCTGAAAAAAAAAGTGATGTGGTTATTGAGCTATGTATTGCATAGTAGCAATTTAAATAAAATAAGGGAGATAGTAAATTAATTAATTTATTTTTCTGTTGAGACGGATGCAACTGAAAGCAGTTTCTTTAGTGTTATACTTTAGTAGTTATTATAGTTTACCTTGGTTGAAGTGTGATTTAAATCCGAATGTTTGTTGGTCCTCGTTTCAAAATCGTTGTGCAATGGTGTGGTCCTCTGTCGGAAGTCCTCGTCCGATGGTGTGGTCCTGTGGCGATAGCCCATGTCCGATATTGTGGTCCTGTGGCGATATCCCTCGTCCGATGTTGTGGTCCGTTGGTGAAAGTCCTCGTC
Source organism: Discoglossus pictus (assembly GCA_027410445.1). Taxonomy (NCBI): domain Eukaryota; kingdom Metazoa; phylum Chordata; class Amphibia; order Anura; family Alytidae; genus Discoglossus; species Discoglossus pictus. The sequence goes on along the minus strand of CM050170.1, from coordinate 120,843,523 downwards.
CGATGGTCTGGTCCTGTGTTGAAATTCCTCGTCTGCTGGTCTGGTCCTGTGTTGAAATTCCTCGTCTGCTGGTCTGGTCCGAGTCCTCGTCCGATGGTCCGGTCCTGTGGAAAAAGTCCTCGTCCGATTGTCTTCACGCAGTATCTGTTGTAATGTAAAATAGAAAATGTTGTTTGAGTTAAATGTCTTTTAAATAAGTAAAAAATGTATTAATTTTGCTGTATTGTATCAGTTATGGTTATTTTTTTCAAATATTTTTTTTTTAACTTTCTGTACAATCCCAAGACTTTTGTTATTCTTATTTAAGGTTCTTAGTAAGGCTTGTGGGTTGTGATATATTAAATAAGAATATGAATTTATTTTGCTATGTGTTTATGTTATTTTTTGTACAATCCTGTTTTGTGCGCACCACTTGTGGTATACTTATTTAACCTTTATTTGGATGGTTATAGTTAGTGAAACATGAAATAATATAATTAATGTAGTTTGCTATGTGTTTGTGTTAGTTTTTGACAATCCTGTTTGGTGCGCATTACTTGTGCAAAACTAATTTCTTCTTGATTGTACAGGTTATAGGTTGTTAAACATTAAAGAAGAATGTTAATATAGTTTGCTATGAGTTTGTGTGCTTTTTTATACAATGCTATTAGGTGCACAACACTTTTGTTATTCTTATTTTTGGTTATTTATAAGGCTTATAGGTTGTTAAACATTGAATAAGAAATTCTGTTTTGTGTGTAGCAGTTTGTGTGTCATTGAATTGCGATTTGGCTAATTGAATTGTGCCCTAAATAAGCACATAGCATATTAGTTAAAATAATTTTGTAGTCATTGAAAAACTGTATTTTTGATATTTTTTTATTAACTAAAACCTTAGTTTTAAGCAATTGTTATGTTATTTAGAGCCCTATTCAATTGGGCAAATTGCAATTGAATGAGGGCCTTTGTGTGTACCATATGTTGCATAGTTTGGCCCTCATTCAATTGCATTTTTTACAATGTAATAGTACTCTAAGGCCGTAATTGAATTGCAATGTAGAAATTTGAATAGGGTTGTAAATAAGCACATCACATATATTTGTTAAAATAGAGTAAGGGCCTAAAAGTTCTTATTTATAGCCATATTTATTTTTCCAAAATAGCAATTGAATAAGGGCCTTTGGTTACTGCATTTGTTATATTGTGAGCTCCTCATTCAATTGTGTTTTGGCCAATGGAATAGAGCTCAATATCAGCACAGAGCATATGTTTTTACGGAATTTTGTATTTAGTGAACTTGTATCCAAAAGGAACGTGTTCACAAAAGAAAAATTTCCTTTAAAAAATATGCTCTGTGCTTATATAGAGCGCTATTGAAATGGGCAAATCACATTTGAGTGAGGCCCTTGGCCATTAAAGACATATAGGTCCTCATTGAATTGCAATTTTGCCAATTGAAGAGGGCTCTATATAATTACATAACATATTTATTGAGCAAAGTTTTTAGTTATTGAAAACCTTGATTGTGGTTAGAAGTTCAGTAACTAAAAAGTTCTGTTTCAAAAATATGTTATGTGCTTATATAGAGCCCTATTGAAATGGGCAAATCACATTTGAGTGAGGCCCTTGGCCATTAAAGACATATAGGTCCTCATTGAATTGCAATTTTGCCAATTGAAGAGGGCTCTATATAATCACATAACATATTTATTGAGCAAAGTTTTTAGTTATTGAAAACCTTGATTGTGGTTAGAAATTCAGTAACTAAAAAGTTCTGTATAAAAAAAATGTTATGTGCTTATATAGAGCCCTATTCAAATGAGGAAGTTGCAATTGAATAAGGCTCATGGTTATTTCTTGTTTATACTTAATACTTTACCTTGATAGAAGTTTTGAATGACAGACGGTCCCCTCCTGCCAATCTTAATCCGCCGGTCTTCTTTTAGTGTCTGTTTGAAAAAGAAAGTGAAATAGTTATTTGTATATTTATAATTTGTCATCTAGCAAAGCATGGCCTTTTGAGCATGTAATGTGTTGTTGTATCTTACCTCTTCCAATTTGTTGGTGTTCTTTAAAAGGGATTGTGCTTCACAGTGCACGGTGCAAATTGTTGAGAGACGCTGTTGATGCAGAGTCTGTTTGAATATTAAAAGAAATAGAAAGATTCAGCTTTATCTGATGTATTGAATTGCAGTAAATTAATTCAATTAACCTTATTTTTTGTTGGGGGCTACACACATATGTCACATACATGAAGCACATTACATAGTTTAATGTAATTATTTTGTGTACGTGTGACATATCAGTATACATGATTCATATTTAAATGGTTAAATTAACCTTATATATTTTTTTTCCAACACACATAAATGTGTGTGTGTGAGATGTAACTATAGATGATACACATATATGTGCGTGTGACATATCAGTATACATGACATATAATGTCATTAAAATGTAGTTGTTTACTGATTTTGTTGTAAGCTAATTTTGTTGCATTGGCAATACACATAAATGTGCGTGTCACATGTCACTATACATTATAGACATATATGTCGGTGTCAGATGTCACTATAAAGGGGCAATACACAGAAATGTGCGTGTCAGTTGTCACTATACATTATAGACATATATGTGCGTGTCACATGTCACTATACATTATACACATATACGTGCGTGTCACATGTCACTATGAAGGGGCAATACACAGAAATGTGTGTGTCAAATGTCACTATACATTATAGACATATATGTGCGTGTCACATGTAACTATACATTATAGACATATATGTGCGTGTCAGATGTCACTATACATAAAGCTCTGTTTAATTTTTTTTGGGAGCCTATACACATAAATGTGCCATACATGATGACTACATAAATCCTAGTTTATTTTTTTATTTGTTTGACCTGACCTGATAATAAAATGTAATATATTATAGCTTACCTGTCAGTTGTAATTTGCACAATGTAAAGTAGTAAATTAGTAAAGAATTGTCTTCTCAAGTAAAAGCAGCAGTTATCTCAGAAGTCACTCCATTGATCACCTGAGGAGAAATGTATTTTTTAGTTGGAAATAGCCAGTATTTATAAACTTGTAGAAAGTTCTGGAAAGTGAGACCGTTAGAACGCAATACGCATGCGCTATTTGCGTTCCAGCTTACAATTTGCGTTCCATCCGCCATTTTAGGCGTATTACTGTTCAAAATGGTGTTTAATATGATTGTGATACGTTCCGCATAGTATGTGTTTCATTATTGCGAGTAAGTGTAGTGTAGTTACGTCTGAAGCCTCGTTTTCGTTTTGTTCGTCGGCCATTTTTTCTCTCGCTTAGTGATGGTATTAGTGTCTAAAGTGTTTATTTTGATTTAAATGTAGGTGTAACTTGTTTTTTTGAGGTGCTGGCTGGTTCCTCTTGCTGTAGGTAAGCTTTTTATGTGTTTGTTGTGTGTCTTTGTTAAGTTTTAAATGTTTGTATGTCGGCGTGTTGCGTCCGATGTTTGCGAAGTCGTAATGTGTGGTAACGTGTCTCGTATGGTGTTTGCGTGTGTAGCCTCGTTTTCGTTTTATTCGTCGGCCATTTTTTTTGTCGCTTAACAAACAATTTAGTGTCGAAACTCTTTTATTTTGAGTGCAATTAAGTTGTAAGTTGCATTTTTGAGGTCCTGGGTGCTTCCTGTTTGTGTAGGTAAGGTTTTTTTGTATGTGCTGTGTGTATGTATTGTGTTTGTAATTCTGTAATGTTCGCGAGTTGCGTCCGAGTGTTGCGAGGCCGTAATGTGTGTGAACGTGTGTCGTATGTTGTTTGCGAGTGTCGTAATGTGTTTGAACGTGTGTCGTATGTTGTTTGCGAGTGTCGTAATGTGTTTGGACGTAAACTTTTTTTTTCAAGGGTCGCAGTTGCTGCAACTGAAGACCTCGCTTTGCGAGGTCCTCAGGTGCTGGCATGGAGCGCCTGCGGCGCTCCAAGCCAGCAACTGAGGCCCTCGCTTCGCGAGGGTCCTCAGTTGCTGGCAAGGAGCGCCTTCGGCGCTCCATGCCAGCAACTGAGAACCTGGCACAGTGCCCTCGCTACGCGAGGCCCGCGACTCGCTGCGCGAGCCGCGGCCCTCGCTACGCGAGGCCCGCGACTCGCCGCGGGCTCGCTACGCGAGCCCGCAGCGTTAGCAACAACTCGTACGCTCACAACTATATATGTGATATGTATTAAAATAATAATTTTAAAAGTAACAGGCTCAATAAACAGAAATTAATCTTAATTGTGAATAATTATTAATCATTTTCAACTGGATTTCACAATAGAACAAATTCCAACTTTTTATTTGTACCGTATTCACTGATATTTCTTCCATAATAATGTGGTCTTTAATTAATAGACTGCAGAGCACATTCTATGCAGTTTTCTTTTCCAAATATAACAAAGCGGTTAGTTTGAGTTGTACATTGAATAAGACAGTAAATAAGTATCCCTCTGGCTGGCATTGAATTGCATTAAATTCTATGAAATGTAAACAACAAAATAAAAATGTATGGCATGCACTCGGTATGAAAACAGAAAAACACAATTTCCCCTCCAGGTACCTGAAACCTTAAACGACCACAAAAATAGTTTTGAAAAATACAAATCTGTATAAAGGCATTGTCAGCATGTAATTTTTCATTTGGAACTATGTTGCACTTCATATATATAAAATCTATTGATGTTTTTTTGTGAAAGTGTAAAAAAAATTGTCAACTTTCTATAAAAACCTAAATAAAGTATCTTGTAATATGTTACCAGACAAACAATGAAGGTACCGTCAAGGTACCACCTGTTCCAACCTTAAGTTGTAACTACGAGACAATAGAGAACTGATTGCATTTGGAGAAAACTTATATATATACAATTATAAATAGATGGGGGCCCAAGGATGTGTGGGTCCCCAAAAAAACATGATTTTTTCACCATGGCCCTCTATTCGCTAGCTCTGCCACTGTTCTTGAGGGCCATATGCAGCCCCCATTGGAGCACTAAATCAGAATTCTGAAAGAAAGTTCTTATGGGGAAGTATGTTGAAAATGTTTAATGTTACACAGATAGGGTCATATTTATTGAAGAAATGTAAAGTACATCATAAAAGCTAATGATTAAAAATGCCAAGTGCCGTAAATTGAAATAGAGAAGATGTATAAATTAACTGAAAGATCCTCCTTATGAGGTCATAGCCTAATGAATGGCAATTAATTAAGATTAGTGGTGGGGGTAATAAAGACAATAAGAATATCCAGTTGAAAAAAAACAATATTAGAAATGTAACAATTAAGTGTAGTCATTCCATTTCTAACTGGAACATGCCACTATGACTATTTTGTCAATTGGCCATGCTCTTCTATTTTTTTACCCCCACTGCTAGCTTAATTAGTTATTCTTGATCAGGCCATTACTTCACAGGGTGAGTTTTTCTTTTAATTTATACATAAATGACTCTAATTCTATATGAGCTTTATCAGCAAAAGTATGAGGGTCTCATGCGACAAAATACATCACAATTATAACGTCAATATATTGAAAATATTCAATAAATTCTCTAGTAAAACAACTGTCAAGCAACTAGCTATAATTCCATATCCATTACAATAATATAATGACCGTGGTGAGGTAGATTATGATATTTCATTGACTGTCTGTGGATATCTCATTACTGTAGTGACTATGGAATCATAGCTGAAATCTTTGAGTGTTAAATGATTTTTTAGTAATTTACAAATTGCTCACAATGGTTAAGTAAAATATTTAATGAAGATGTTAAATTTATATTGAGGTTATAATATTGGTGTATTTTACAGCATTCGCTTTTATTACGTTTTGTACGTTTGTTCTTTGTTACTGGGTGTTTTCACTTTGCTGCGTCTACCTAGTATTATAATTGCCTATAGCAGTAACTGCCAAACTATTTTAAAATAGTAAAATTACTGTTGTGTTGTTGTTTAGTCGTTCATTCTTGTCCAACTCTCCTTGACCATATGGACTGCAAGATAAGAGATACAGATAAAGAGGAGAAGTATTTAAGATTATAACTGGGTATTATTTGCTATTTTTTTAGATATATAATGGATTGTGTAATGTTGAAAAAAGATATGCTCTCCCACCCCAGAGAACAGGCTGTGGGCCGCATGGTTAGTTCTTGAGCAGGGGCGGAATCACCACCAGCGGCCCAGTGCTGTTCCCTGCCTCCCCCCTCCCCTCCTACCCCCCTGATCCATCCTGCCCCCTCCCCTGCTCCCTTGCCCTCACCAGATCCAGCTTCGTATTTCTCCCCTGCCTGCACATTTCACATTTCTGGTCAATGCAGGGAATCCAGAGTGACATCAAATCTACGTGACATCACTTGGAATTCCCTCCCCTGGCCAAAAGATGTGCAGGCAGGGGAGAAATACAAATCAGCATCTGGTGAGGCCAAGGGAGAAGGGGTGGGGGGGGGGGCATGATTGATCAGTGATCAGGGGGGTTGAAAGGGGGGGCAGGAGGGGTTGGGGAGGTTGGAGGTGGGAGGGGCAGGAGTTGGGGGTGACAGAGGGCCAGGGTTATTATATATATATAAAATTATATATAGATGGGGGCCCAGGAGTGTGTGGCCCTTTATTCACTAGCACTGCCACTGTTTTTGAGGGCCATATGCACACCCCATTGGAGCATTAAATTAGAACTCTGAACTTGTCGACCATTGCTTAATACATTATGATTGCAATATTCATGGTATTTTGCAATATTGTATAAATATAGAAAATATATTATTCTTAGATCTCTGCAAAAATAAGTAAATATCAGTACGTCCTACATCTCACTTGGTTATCTAGCTCGATTCCATGTCGGTGGCAATGAGATGAAAGACAAATCATAATTATTCCTTTGGCTTCCACTGAATTGCATAAAATTCTATGAAATGTAAACAACAAGATAAATGTATGACATGCTCTCAATATCAAAGCAGAAAAAATACCCCTAGGTGTCTGAAACATTAAATGACCACAAATATTATGGAAAAAAACAGATCTGCATAAACAAATTGTTAACATATCATTTTCTATCAACATTGTGTTAAAGCAATATATGAACAATATTGAACAGTTAGTGCGAGTTGTTTATAAATTGCAGCTATAAGGGATGAAGTAAATCTGTCCCACGTGCAATGTAGTGGTGTAATTAGTTAATGCCTAGCTTGTGCATACGGCTTAAACAGACTGTGTCACCACCCACCACAAGTTAGTCTCATCATGTATTGTATTAGTCATTTTTTTCTTGAGAAATTCAGAATTGATTGTGCAGCACGTTTGGTAATGTGCAGCTCAGAATGCTAAGTTGCATCTCAGAGTGCTTGCCATGGATTGGGAGTGGATCTAAATTCATGATAATATTAGGCCACCAAAAAGACAGGCAAACAGACGGTGATACTAATGAGCACATGAAAGCAACTCATTTGAAAGTGTGAATATTCCAGGAATGGTTCACTTAAAAAAAAATGACTAGCACAATGTTTTCTTATGCTTTTTAAGAATAACTAAAAAAATTGATTTATGGGTGACAGAGGTAGGAAAAATGGGCATGCAAGTTAGACCTGAAGTTGATATGTTTAAATTGGAAAGTTACAATGACACCCCCCACTTCTAGTCCTTATCAGCCTTATTAAATTGTGATTCAGACAATTGAATAGGGGCCTCATTCTATTATCGGCCGTAAACCGCCCGTAAGGCTGCGATTCCTTGCGAGGGTCCCGTTACCTCGCAATTCATTTATACGGCGCCGCAAGGATCTCCTCTTACGGCCGGCCGTAAATCTTGCTACCGGCCGTAAACTCTGAAAACGTAAAACTCAAAAATAAATTCAAGCCTGCACTGTACAGCTCTGTAAATGCTAGGGATCATATTGGGGGACATGAGGATTAAAAGTAACCCACTCTCAAGCTTGCACATCAGCCCAAACCCGAGTTCAAATTAACTGTTTATTCTCCGGCTGCGGCGTGGGCGGGTCTGAGGTGCTCCAAGCCCAATGGACTTTTTACATGGATATTTGACGAATATTAAAAAATAAATATTTTACGGATTTGAGTATAGCAGAATTTTGTGCTATTTTTGCTAACACTAAAATCACTTTATAGTCTTCTCAAAGTGCAGGATGGCTTTATTTGGGCTATATTTCGTGCTTAATTGGTGCTTGCGGGACCTCTTTCCTGCTCGCTTTTAGCCTTGCTGAGAGGGTTCCCAGAGCAATTGAATTGCAAATAGGATTTTCTTACGGCCGATTTCCTTGCGGCCGTTTTAGATCAAAGGATTTCCTCTGGCGCGAGCGGCCGCAAGAGATAGCAAGGCACCGGCCGCAAGCCTGCCGGAATCCCCGGCCGGAGGGGAATAGAATAGCAGAATAGCTTGCGGCCGGTCCTTGCGGCCCCGCAACGGCTGTGGCCGCTAATAGAATGAGGCCCTAGGTCTCTATATAAGCACATAGAATATTTTTTTGACAAAAGTTTTTAGTTAGTGAACTTCTATCCAAAAGCAAGGTCTTCACTAACTAAAAACTTCTCTAAAAACAATATGCTCTGTGCTTATATAGAGCCCTTTTCATTTGGCTGAATCACATTTTATAAGGCTGTATATTTCCCAATCATCCATATATTTGAATATAATGTCACCTGCGAAATCACATTTAACAACACACACACACACACGTATAATAATATGTTATTTTGTCTTGAGGAAATGCTATAAAAGTATTACATTGGAGTTTTCTTAATCTTATTGGATTTTTAAGCATAATATCACCAAAAAGAGAATAAAATCACTTACAAAGCAACATCCTCATCTTGTGTTACTTCAAAAATGTATGTTTATGGAAACTAGAGATCTCCGATTGTGTTTGTTGTAGACCAACCCAATTCTATTGAGTTAACAAAAGATTCAACATGAATTCAAGAAACTTTTCATATGATTTAAACTGATAATTTATCCAATAGCAGTGCGTTTCATGTAAGAATTAAGAAGAAACCAAAAATGAGGCCTATAATTAAAATTACTGGTAAATGTAGTAGCTTTGATTAGTTGAATTCTTCTCCACCACCTACTGGGAAGTATTCAAATACTAGTGAATAAATTAATCAGATCCAATATTAGCATGTTTTAGGTAAAATTATACTTGCTGTACACAGGATTCCTGTAGATTATCCAGATTACTAAGTGAACCCTTGTATAATGTAGGTGGAATATTTTATGGCAAGTTAATTTTAACTGAATACAGAACTAACAATGAAATTCTCAAAATAGCAATATTTCCGTACACCCAACCCACTAACAAAATACAGTTAACTGCTATATGCTATTTTCGAGAAGTTGTGAGAAAGGAAAAAAAATATGCTACTAAAACGTTTTAACATTTTATTACTTAAAGGAAGTATTTTAACATTTATGTTGCTAACCTACTTGCATAATGAATCATCACATTCTTTTTGTTTGCTTTTTAATAAGTTAAATTCTTCCCTTTATAGTATCAAACGCCATTCTGCATACATTTACAGTCTTTGGCCCTCATTCAATTGCAATTTGGCCAATTGAATAGGGGTCTAAATAAGCACATAACATATTTTTTTTAAAGAAGTTTTTAGTTAGTAAACATCTATCCAAAAGCAAGGTTTTCACTAACTAAAAACTTATTTAAAAAAAATATGCTATGTGCTTATTTATACCCCTATTCAATTGGCCAAATCGCAATTGAATGAGGGCCTTTGAGATTACTCAGTGAACAGAATTTCTACTATATTTAATTACCGTATATACTCGAGTATAAGTCAAGTTTTGCAGCCCTTTTTTTAAGGCTGAAAAGGGCCCTCTCGGCTTATGCTCGAATGACCAGTGTCTCTCCATCCCCGTGGGGGAGGGGGCAGTTAAGGAGGGGGAGGGCAATAAGGGAGGGGCAGGGAAAGAGACACAGGGAAGGGAGAAGGGGTGGGAGAGACACAGGGAAGGGAGAGGGGGGGACAGACACAGGGAAGGGAAAGGGGGGAAGAGACAAAGGGGAGGGAGAGACACAGAGGAGGGAGAGACACAGGGGAGGGAGAGACACGGGGAGGGAGAGACACAGGGGAGGTAGAGACACAGGGGAGGGAGCGACACAGGGGAGAGAGAGGGGGACACAAGAAAGGGGCACAGAGGGCACAGAAGAGGGGGACACAGAGGGCACAAGAGAGGGCAGCACATTTCTTACATTCGGCTTATACTCGAGTCACTACGTTTTCCCAGTGTTTTGTGGTAAAATAGGTTCCTCGGGTTACACTCAGGTCGGCTTATACTCGAGTATATACAGTAAGTAATTTTTAATCTGCATATATATCGATTAATAATGAGTATTGCAGTATATACGCAGTATATCATGATACCTTATGTATTGGACAAACACCTTATTTATATTGACAAGCTTTTGAGAGGTTTGACCTCTCTTTATCAAGTCTGAAGAAAAAAACTGCTATAAGATTAAACCCTCAGTTTGATCGTAAAAAGGCGATGCAGAGAGAGTGGAGGCAGCATCTGACATCATCAGGTAAATCTATATATGGGGAATCAACACAACATAATATAGAAAACATATATACGCATACAGACATAGATTCTGCCTTAGTATATGGACACATGTCTTCACCCCCTTGTTTATGTTTCTTTGGGGTTTTGTTGTGTTTTTGTGTTTTTTGTGCCTTATCCATTTATCTGTCATTTAGGGATTATTTCAACTACCTTTCCTCAGTATAGATGTATACTTTTGGTTTCTGGTCTCTCCGGTACATATTTGCCTTGCACACTTTCTAGTTCTCCCACCTTGTCACCCTTTTTGGGTTTCTGTGTATCATTTATCCCGTTATATTTGTAGATCATATATATTAATTGCCAGGTTTTCTTACATAGAATCTTTACCATAAACACTTTTATTATTGTATTGGTATCATTCATCCCCATTATTTTTGTAGAACATATATATATATATATATATATATATATATATATATATATATATATATAGTCAGCTTTTCTAGCCTAGGATATTTATTTTAACATAATTCCACTTTTATCTACATCTGTATCATCTAACATATGCAATCATTACTGTTACCATCCTTATTATTGCTTACAATTATTACTCATTATTTATCTATTTATATATCTTTTGCATATACATTGTTTCTTTTTTTAATGACACGTAGTCAATATACATATAGTACCTATATATTTGGTTATTGCAGCTTCTCTGCGTTTTTCATTTTTCATATTTTTACAAATATCAGTACTACTTGTTATACACTTTTCCTTGGTAAATAGTATTATTCTTTAATTTAAGGTTTTATTATGAGCATACATATATCATATTTCTCTTTTAAATGCATCCAATATAGAGAAGAGAAAATGTATAGATATTTTTATTAATAATGAGCCCCATTCAATTAAGCAATTTTGAGATCCGGAGGCCCGTAAGTGAGGTCGCCAGCTACTTTGCTATTCAATTGGTGTCTTTTTCGGGCTCTGATCGACTTACGAGTTAGGGCTTTGAAAAAATGGCAATGGTTAATCTCGTAATTTACAGCCTCCAGAAGCCTTTGATCTGTCACTTTTGCAAGGCTAGAATAGCAAATCTCTATTCAATTGCTCAATTTCCCCAAGCACGCAAATTCGTAGCACTGTAAATACAAATAAAAGATCAATACTGCATTGCAAATACCGGGGAAAGACATGATAGACATTAGAATTAATTGCACAACAGCCTCAAGCCCGCAAATCAGCAGAAAATAAAAGTTATTTTTATGTGTCATATTTGGGTTGAATCAATCTCAAAGAGTTATTAAATATCAGGCCACACATATAGACTAGAGCAGTATTTGTATTCACTTTCATAATTATTTCATTTGCATATTTTGCAAGTCTGATCTAATATCGGACCTCCAAACCTAATTGAATGACATGTAACCTCCATGTTTTACTGCCGTAATTCTAACAGTTTTATTTCCAATGGCTTCCAATTGGCTGCTTCGAAATGGGAGATTACGGGCTTGCTAAATTGATCATGTTTCCGCCCTCAACTGCTCCGAACTAGTGCATGGATTACGGTTTTGGCTTTGGGCCCTCAACTTGCGAGCTTCGCAAATGAATAGCATCACAATTGGAGACCAATGGTAGCCCGCAACTCACTCGCAGATATTCGGCTGTCTGCGATCGAGTTGTGAGGCTCGAATTGAATGGAGCCCATAATTAGGTTATGCTGTGTGTGTTTTATGTACATTGAGAAACAGTGGAGAAAAGCGGCTGATCAGTTTTTTATGGAACATAAACAAGTGTAATTTTTATAAGTGTTCGTGCTCGTGCTTGGATGTAGGGTGATGCTAGTTGGTTACATACAGACTTTATACTGTGCACTCACAGAGGCATAGTAAATAAACGTCATAGTGCTAAATACATATGTCTGATATTTTTACGTAAGTCCAACACTACACCTTGGAACCAAAAATCCTCTTTTGGTCAATTGGAAAAGAACAGTACCAACCAAAGAAGGAAGGCATGTTAGGAAGTGCGTTATATACATCATTTACTGAGGGTACCAAAGGTGAGTGTTAAATCTGGATTTATTTGTACACAAAATATTGAAATATCATATCGAGGTTATCTGCACTAGGTATTGGTGCGCTCTCTCTCCCCCACCCTTTCTCTTTTTAGTACGATATATTAACACATCTGTGAAATGTGTCCTACATGAGAGAAGCTGCACACCAATTAGGAATTAGTGATCCACGCATCAAATTTATAGATTTATATAAGAAAAGCAGCCACTATTGAAAAAGTGTACAATTTGGAATAACAAAAAGTGGTTGTACAGAGAAATAGACTACAAAATCCACTTAAGGAGTGCTGCAGAATAAATCAAGGGACAAATTTCCCTGGGTCCACCAGTATAGCCAGATCCCCTGCGAGAACTAAATGTTTAAACCTTGCTATATTTTTCGTGGCGGAAGAAAGAGGTCTTGATTGTGACTGACACTTGATATTAAAGTGATAATCCACAATTAACTTTCACATAAATTATTTATAGTTGTTCTCGATGATTTAAATGTTATCTTCCACATTTCAGGTCAGTCATTTTTGTTTTTTAAGATAATGTCCTCCCACCAAGTGTACCACTGTCATCCGCTCTAAGAGATCTGCATAATAATAATTATTCAGTGACACTGGCTTTAAATGTCTTATGGGGGTCTATACAGACCCCCATAATCCTCTATGTAACCTCATCACTGATGGAGGCCAATATAGACCCCCAAAAGCCTCTATGTAACCCATCACTTATGCAGGTCTATACAGACCCCCATAGGCCTCTATGGAACCCCATCACTTATGGGAGTCAATATAGACCCCCATAAGTATTTGGGTTAATTATGGGCTCATGGGGCTCTGTATAGACCCCCATGAGTGATAGGGTTTATTAGGGGTTCATGGGTCTTTTAGGACCCATGGAGGGAAATTTGATATTTTAATGCAGCGGAACCCCCGCTGCAAGGGTTAATGTAGGGACAATGCAGGGGTCTTAATGGGGGACCCCAAAATTGGGAGGATTAATGTTAGGTGCTGTGGGGTACTTACAGTACCCCCGGGGCTAGGGGGACCATTTGTGGGCTGCGGGCCCTTGAAGGACCCACAGCATGGTATTTAAATGTTTGAAGTGCTGCAGGGTCCCAATTGGGACCCTGAAGCAAGGGGTTAATGTAGGGACACTGCAGGGGTCCCGATCAAGGACCGTTGCTGCAAGGGGGGCTTGATTGGGAGCAGTGGGGAGCTATGTAAGCGCTTAACAAGCCCTTGCGACTGATCCACGCTGTCAGTAACATGCGGTTCGATTTGAGCCATTTCTGGGCTTGCAGGGAGGGTGATCGTAGCACTTGAATAGGGATTTGGGCTTGCTGCCGATACTCTCGCGGCCAAGCAAGATCAAAGGCTTTGACAAAGCTAAGCTGCGATTAAAGGCGCCGCAAGCGAGCAGCTAGACTAAGCCGCTAAAGGCCGCCATTAGAATAGCTAAGTAGCTTGCGGCAGCCTCTTACGGCTAATTATTTCCAAACGTAGCATTAGAATGAGGCTCTAAAGTTTTTTCTAAAGTTTTTTTTTTCTTTTTTTTTTTCTTTTTTCCTTTTGCTGGTCTATTTTTCTGGCCAGGTTATTTATTAGTTGTAAGAAGCTACCCTCATGTTGACATTTGACAATCCCTATCTACCTACAGGGATGGATATTGGAAAGTAACCAGTGTATGATATCTTATTTTACTAAAGAACCGTATCATACTAATTCTGTTTTATTTTTGTGTGTTATGTACTATGTTTTATTTTTCCATGTTGGCCAAATACTGTGACATTGTGACATCTATTCCTCCAGGCCCATCCCCAACTCAGATGATGGCCATGATGCAAATGAGTAAAGAATTGGCAACATCTTTTCAAGGTATTTCTACGCATCTAAGAAAGGAACATAATAAGAGGTGGATTACATTTTGAGTTAAGAAAAGAATGAAATTGTAATTTCCTTTTAAATATACAACCTGGTACAGGATAAATCAAGTAATGTCTTATCACTTATAGAGATGTGAATTAGTAGTATTTAAATTGTTCTAATGATAATTTTTGCTGCTTTAGCAGGAGTAGAAACTAATGTTTGCTTATGTATTTTACAAGGATTTCATATGTTTATTAGTTTTGCATGATTTACACTTTAAATTAATTGATTTTAGTTTATATCATCCCTTGTTCATTATAGAGTTATGCATATGTTAATTTACTTTACAATTAGGGAAAAAATTAGGGTAAGTGTATATGATGATATGATGTCTAGTTGAAAGCTGTATGAAAGTTTCTTGTATGACAGATCTTATATGTTTTGAATTTTTTTTGTTTTTTTTGTCACACTTGCCTTCCCAAGAAATAAATGACATTGAGAGTGTGCCTGTAAAGAAGAAGAAAAGACAAAGTGAGTAACAAAGAGAAAAGACAAGCGTGCCTGGATATATGATGGGAGAAAGTCTCTACCAAGCGTCTAACCTGATGACAACAGATAATAACAGATTAAGAAACAATTACAGAGTTTTCTGACTAAAGACAAAGCCATGACAGAAATCTTGTCTGCACCCAAGAAAACGGGGATCCACCTGATTATCGTTTATTGTATGGACAAAGAGGGGCCTGTCTAAGTGTGATGTGTAAGACTGGGCCTAGATGAAGTCTGTCTGAGCATATGTTTTCATTGTTTTGTAATTTTTACTTTTTCTACTCTTTGCTATATCTGTCATTCTTTTTACTGTCCTTCAGCTCCTAACACTTCTGCACCTTGCTCTATCATATTTGCTAGGATCTAGTACGTACTAACATCTAATAAGGAAGAGCAATTAAGGAAAGAAGAAGTGATCTTGCATAAACTCTGCATTATTAACAATTAACGACTTGTCCGTCAAAAAATGACGGCAATAAAATTGTAAGGCAGGTAATGCTGTTTGCCACAGAGAGTAAGTGTTTTGGTGGTGTGAGATCCTTCTGCACTCATTGCGCTCATTGCGTGGCTTGCAATGAACGCCGAAGCGGCTCATTGCGAGCCACGCAATGAGCGCAATGAGTTGGTGTATTTTTTGTTTTCATTGGCACTTTTGCGCTTTATTGTAAGGTCTGCAGTTTTGTTGCTTATTGCAAGGCTCTCCCCTTGTGTTGTATGAGCAGCATTGGCGCTTCTTGTGGGTCGCGTGGTGAAGGTCTTTGTAGTTGTTTGTGATGGTGTGGTGTTAATTTTTGTTTTGTTTTGTGTATATACATTTTTTTATGCTAATTAATTCATTAACAAAATCATAAATTAATATACTTTACATGTTCCTGCAGCATATAATGTAGATTTGCAGTGTTGTTGAGCTGAGGTGTAAGTGTCAGCAATGTGTGCAGTGTGTAGTGTAAATAGGCTGCGTGCTTGAGGGAAAGCCTTTGTGTAGCTGGGTACTTGTCCGTTAAGGTTGTATATTTGCCAGTCCCGCGGGTCGTATTTGTTTTTGTGTAAGTCCGCAATTTTTTATTTTCTAAGTCCCGCGACTTGTATTTTTTTTTTTGTAAGTCTGTAATTTTTCTTTGCATGTTTGTTGTTTTTGTACCGCTTCTGTGGTCATATGTAACCCGTTGTGAGGCGCCGTAGAGCCTCCACCTCCACCGCCTATGGCTCATTGCAGCTGACGTGGGAGCCTCCACCTCCGCAAATGTGGTCCCTTGCTTCGCGAGGGCCCGCATTTGCGGTCCGAAAGTCATGGGTGGTCGTAGGGATGAGCGCCTATGACGCTCATCTCCACCAGCGCAAGGAGCTTCGCGATGTCCGCAATTGCAGCAACAACCTGTATTGCTGAGAGCTATATATGTGATATCAGTGCAAACTATATTGGTTATTAAATTGCAACTGTCATCTAAATGGCTCATAAGACAATAAGTATAAAGGGAAATTGGTTATATGGCCTAGTTATTGGTAATTGGTTGTGGAATTAAGTGAGGCTATTTTGTCTGCATTAACCATTGTGTTTTATTTTATATATCTGGACTTTTATATTTATTGCACCACAATCTGGCCTATATCATGGTAACATATAACAGCATATGTGGATGTTTTAATTCACCCCATTGGACTCTTTCCTTGTTATAGGGATTTGGTCAAACAGTTGCTCATTTATTTTATGTGGATATATTTTTTGGATTTATCATTCATTTTTTGGATTTATCATTCATTTTTGGGATTTATCCTTCTTGTTTGTGCTTTATAATCACTAATTGTAAAGCTTTCATTCAATAGACTTTAATATCTAGACTGTGAACTTTGTGCTATGGATTCCATTATTGAGAAACGTGTGCATTTCTAGACGGATCATATCAGACTATGATAATTGCTTTTTAATATGTATAGTTTTTTTTAGTTTCTATGTATTGTTGTGATTTTCTTTTGCAATGCACTTCTTGGGAAGATATTAAGGTGCAAAGGACTACGTAAGATGTAATGCAATATCTCCATGTTGCAGGAAACTCATCTGTACTGGATCTTTTAGGGGCCTTGAGTTTATTGTTGTATTTATGCTTTTTAGTTGAATGTGTGATATATATATATATATATATATATATATATATATATATATATATATATATATATATATATATTTATTTAAGATTCTAATATTTGTGTTTTTTCTTTGATGACTATTTTCATTGTCATAGGGGGAATGTTGTGGAGAAGTACACATATCCATACATTATTTAGCATATATATATATCTATATATATATATATATATCTATATATATATATACACACACACACACACATTTTATCCTTTTCCTTGTCTAAGCTGCTTTAACTTAATTCATTGTTTTTTATTATATAACTGTAAACAAGTTCTTCTTCCTATAATAAAAATAGTTCTGGAGACCAGACTCAAGGTTAAGCAACATGTTATTGACTAAGAACAAAACTTGACTTATGCGCATAGATTGCAACTTGGGTGTGTTGTACGCAGATAATGTGATGTACCAGGCATGCTTGATGCGTGCTAACCACATGTTTAATATTTTATTGGATCACCTTATATAAAAAATAGTTTATTGGCTTAGAGATAAGTGTTGGTGGGAATGTGTAATTTTTTCTGGGAGGTGGTGATGGAGTGTACCATTCTATGTATGTACAATTACTATATAACCTGTGTTGTTTATAATTGTCGTCATTAAGCAGCAGCCATTGTAACTTTTTTTCTGTTGCTGACCCACGCATGTCCAAATTAAATCTGATAATAGGAAAACAATAAGAGGCCTCTGTGTTTTGGTATCATGACTAGGTTTTGGAGTAGAATGCCAGGTTTGTTGATGTGTTTTTCTACAACAAGGCCATCATTTTCTTCTTAGACACAGCCAATAGTAAATGAGTCCATCATCATACGTCAGTAAAACATGGAAGTTAGACGTAACTTCAATCAGAGGATACGAATTAATGAGAGCTAATCGGGCTCAAAATCTAGCACTCTATAAAATGCATTAGGTCACCTGTTCTAGTCCATGTGGGTTTCATGATATGTATTAACCCCATGAGTCCCGGGATCAATATTATTAAGAAATAATAGTTAAAAATAATCTTTTTTTAATTGCATATCTGTGGGTTTGAGACTGTTCTGCAATGAATTATGATGTCTCTTCATGCCGTCCCGTGCTTTTAAAGTACCCTATTGTGTGCTTAATTGCTGCTACAGCTCTAATAAGTGTTTGAAAATGCAGTTGTGAGTACTATTTAGCACTTGTAATATTTTTGACAGAAAGTTGATACCTTTTAAAGTTGCGGGTTAGACTTTATTTGAGAGCTAGATCTATGGGTCTAATAGAATATCAATGTTGTGCAACTTTAATTAATTAGCACTCGTAATGTTCTAAGCCCGAATTTTCATCTTTGGCTGGCCCATAGTGTTTGTGGGTGAGTAACTTGTATTTGGATTGATACATATGATAAATCAAACTCAATTATCAAGTTATGTGGAGTGATGGACAGTATGTGATGGACAGTATGAGCCCAAATGACTTGTTCAATTGAGCTTTTGCATGTTACTGTAGCCCGTAAGTGAGGTTGAAAGTTAATTTGCTACTCAATTGGTGTCTTTTTTGTGAGCTCCAAACATGTTATGAGTTATGGCCTTGAAAAAATTGCGATGGTTAAACCCGTAACTTACAGCCTTCCGAAGCCTTTGATCTTTCACAAGAGTTACAATGGCTAAATCCGAAATCGGATTTTTTTGTCCCCGAAATTCCGAGGTTGGATTTTTTTTTCTAAGTCCCGCGTTCCTCAACTGCTTGCAGCCTAAGTAAGTCATGCGTTCCTCAACTGCTTGCAGCCTAAGTCTAGCGTGCCTCAACTGCGAGGCAATTTACAAGGCTCGCAGGAGCGCCTTCGGTACTCATTTCAGCCTAAGTCCTGAGTGCTTCAATGCCTCAACTGCTCGCCTCGCAGGGTAATGAGCACCTTTGACGCTCGCTGCATAAGTCCTCCGAGCTCAGAAGGCTTCAATGCCTCAACTCTCTCAAGCGTGACAACAAATTGGAGTTTGACAATTATAATATGTGATTGCACAACAGTCTCAAGCCCGCAAATCGGCAGTATATAACATTTATTTTTATGTTTCATTTCAGGGGTTAAATCGATTTCGGTATTAATGAGTTAATACATTTCAGGCAACCATTATGGACTAGAACAGTATTGGCATTAATTATCATAATTCTTTATTTTTCGGGTTTTGTGAGTCTGATTGCATATCGGACCCTTGAATCTAATTGATTGACATGTAACCTCCATGTTTTACTATCATAATAATGACAGTCTAATTTTCTATTAGCTTATTCAAAATGTGAGGTTACGGGCTTGCTTAATTGATCATGTTCTCGCCCTGAACTGCTACGAACCAGTGCATGGTTTATGCAGTCTGCTTTGTGCCAGTAACTTGCGGCCTTGAGCAATTGAATAGCTCTGGATTCGGAGCAGAACGGGAGCCTGCAAAACACCTGCAGACATACGACCTACTACAATTGAGTTGGGGGCTTGTAATTGAATCGGGCCGTATGTCTATAAGATCAGAAACATTAAAATCCATATTTAACCTAAAATCTAAAATATGACTTTTTTGTGGATGGTAAAAGACACAAGTAATATAAAGCTCAGAGCATACATCAAGAATAGCAGACCCTAACCATGCTGGGAGAGCATATCATCCACCCAGGCTTTGAAGTCACCAATGACAAGCCACCTGAGGTGGTCTGGCACTAGTACAGTAATCAGTTCTGTAAATTCTTCAAGAAACAGATTAGCATCACCAAAATAAAGGCAGGCAAAAAAAGATTCCTTAGCATTTCTCGATTTATATTGTTTAATCGACAGTGGTAAGAAATTAAATCTTAATTTGAAGGACCATGCTACACCTCCCCTCCTTTCTTTTCAGTTTTCAGCTCAGAAGCATTGATTATTTGGAGGAAATAACAGCTCCTACAATGTGACCATAGCTTTCACCTAGCCAGGTTTTAGTGATACAGTTCAATGTGAATCTCTGTTCCCATCTTTGTTAGTTATGGATAGTGTTGGCATAGAACAGTCAAAGATAATGACGGATCTTTCTGTATTGAGAAGATTTGTTTGCATTAATATGAGAAGCTTTTTCGAAAGAGGTTGAGGAGCTAAGTAGAGGTATGGTATCCATCTTTGGCATGCTCAGTATTCTCTGTATACCTATAATGATCCCATGTCAAGGTATTCATCTGGTACTCATTTGCATGTTACTATCCAGAATCCTTCTCAACAGTGGAAGCACTGCTCATTGAGTAATTATGTGGAGAAACAAATTTTATGGTCTGTTCAGGACACCTTGCTGTGCTCAGATTATTTTGTTTCCTACTGTAAGTAAAATGGTGGTTATTTCAGTTAAATTTCTATCCTTTATAACATAACAAAACAAGAAAAGTAGTCACTTTATTACATTGTATTACAATTCATTTTTAACTAGAGTAATAATCATATCACTATTAATTTATTAGATGAATTTTATAAAAAAAATAATAGCACTTCTTACAGTAAACTTACATTAAAGGTTGCATTTTAGTTAAGTCATATGTAAATGAATATAAATTGTTTAAGTAAATATCCATTTTAAGTGCTTCTTCTCAAGCTTTACTCAAGTAAGGAGTGGAAACCAACAATGTCAATTAAGTTCCTTTATTGTACAAGCTTGGAGAACAAAATTAAGTCTAACATAGAAGGTCAAGAAAGTGATCTAAATTACAATGTGACATTACTGATTACATGTACTACCAAAAGGTCATGTTGAAACTAACGTAATATGGTCACAAGCTTGTCTTGCATGTAAATGTCTAGACATAACAAATTGTCAGTACTCTTTTATTATCAGTGGTCAGTTAGCAGTTCTTAGTGTGAATGTTTAAGGTTACAGATGTATAAACAGTGCAAGACCACTGGCCTCAACTGTTGGTTACAAACAAAAAACAAGGTATAAATCACAAGGGAAACGACATGCTTTGTAGGCAAAAAAAGATTAGGTCAAAAAATCGTTTAATGAGTTCATCCAGAGTTATAAAATAAATGACACAGTTACGCCATTGCAAAATGGAGGATAAAAACAAGTAAAAAAAGAAGAATTTACAATTCCATCTACATGCCCAGGCACCAGGGGGTATCTATGCTGACAAGTTTAATAACCCCCTGATGTTTGAGCATGCTGAGCCTGTCCATTTACATATGTTTTAGACCAAACATATGCCTCAGGTTTCAACTGGTGATAAATTACACATTCATTCTGTCTGGTGTGGGTGGATCAGAAACTTCGATTGACAGGTAAAAACTGCAAACTATAATGAAAGTTTACTCAAAGATAATGCATTGTCTAATAACATTAATTTGATAAAGTGCTTCTTATAAACACTATTTGTAAATTATAAAATATTTAGAAGCTCTGCTGTGTCATTCACAATTATTTGCTTTTACAGCACTTGTGGGTACAGGAGCAGGACAGCGCTCACTAGACTTTAGATCACTTACATTTTCTGCAAAAACAACACATTTTTAGTAATAATCACAACATATAATTATAGAAAAAGTGCAATTCCCAAAGCGTTTTTGATGATTTATGCAACTGTCCCACTTGGTTTTATCACTAGGTTTCTGGAGCCGTTCCCTAGCAAACATCAACACATTTTGCTGCATTATCTAGACGCACAGAAGCTGCCTTATGAGTAAAAATAGCCCTTGATGTTCATAATCTATATTAAATTTGATATCTAATGTTTGGAGGCTAGCAGTTAAAATGTGTGTGAAAAGACTTCTAATGACACAAATAGATGGTAAATTATCTCAGGTCACACTTAAGATTAAAGGACAGTAATATTCACAGTTTCATGGAGCCCTGCGGCCCCACAGCTGCTTTGCTATCATACAAATCTTTATCGCTTCGCTAGTTTTGTCAATAGAGTGAACTGCCTGACATTGGATTGTTTACTTTGAAATATTGTAGACTTCAACCATGTCATAAGACCAAGAGCGCAGATTTTTATTGACCTCAAATACAATTCAAAGACCAAATAAACATTCTAAAATAACCACTGAAGTCTCATAGTTATTTTGTGCTCTTGATACATTCCCAATAAATATACTCTATATTTTTTTATTTTATAAATTTATTTGTTTTATGGTGGGCAAAAGAGTGAGAACAATGGAGTAAATGGTGTGTGTGTGTTTGCATTGTTCAGTCGTGTCCAACTCTGTGACCTAATGGGCTGTAACACACCATGCTGATACACTTGGTATTCATGACAAAGATACTGGAGTGGGTTGCTAGTTCCTTCTTCAGTGGGCCACATCATGCATGTCCTGGTATTACTAGGTGGTCTGCCATCCAATTACTGACCAGGCCCAATGCTGCATGGCTTCTGGGTGGGGGTGAACCTCTTGGTTCTCTGACTGGAATCAAACCCAGGTCACAGCAGTGAAAGCGCCAAATCCTAACCACTGCTTGTAAGGATTACATTAAAGACATATCTAAATTCATGGATGATGAATGCATCTGAGAGAGGAGAATCAGAAGTGTATACAAACTTTGCATGAAACTGTGCATGAAAAATACCAAAATAAACATTAATAAACTGACCCAGAGGTTTGCAAGTAGTTGATTTTGTTAAGACTCCTGAAAATCCCTGCAAAAAATTAACATAATATTCACAATTCAATTTGGCCAATCACAGGCAGCCAATGCATTGTATCAATCTGTTAAGTCAGTTTGTGCACCAAAGAATCATGGGATGTGTAGTCCTGATTTAACCCAGGAACATGCAGTAAGAAGAAGCCCAGACATTGCTGTGTGGATCTCTACATGGTTCTGGCTTGAGGTTAGTAAAGAGCTAAAATTATATAAAATGCAATACATTATGTGTTATTGTGTCAAAAAACATACTAGAAATGCTGTTTAATCGTTCAATTTTGTCTAACTCTCCATGATTCTATGGACCGCAGAACACCAGGCAAATCTATCAAAATGCCTCCGGTCGTGCTTATCTATAATGTCAGTTTGGCAAAGATACTGGAGTGGGTTGCCAGTTCCTTTTCCAGTGGACCACAACGTGTCTGACCTCTCTGCTATGATCTGCCCATCTTGGGTGACCCAACATGTTATATCTCACAGCTTCATTATAGTACTAAAGCCACTGGTATAGATCCAGAAGAGGATACTAGGAACATTGGCTCCTTAATCCAGTTTTTTTTACAGTAAAACTGCATTACAATAAAAAAAATTGAGTGTGATATTTATTTTGTTATATAGATATTCAATTTCCAAAATACTTTAATGTGTCTGTTTGAACAATGAGAATGTAGCAGTTATATAATCTGAACAGAAGTTCATTAGTTTACAAGGGCACACCACACTTGAGAAATTAACATGCAAAAACAGAAGAGAAAGCAAAATAGAGGCACCCAGTAAATAATAATTGCATTTAAACATTGCAAAATATAAAGATTGTGTAAACTTTTGTGCTTTGTAAAATGTAAATAACATCAAAATTATAAAAAAATCTCAGTCAGAATATTCATAGGGAATTTAAAGGTATATAGAGGTTTACCTGGTTTTAAAAGCTTCTAATCCAACCGACACTGATTAACTAAAATGGGTATGAGAGAGAGATAAAGCAATAGTTAATACATAGCATTAAGTTCCAGTAGAGGTGCTAGTAACCAAGGCTGAACCCACACTGCAGGCAGTGTTTGCTATAGCGGTATGATTGTATTTTATATGTAAACTCTATGTTAATCTTTGCTGCAGGGACTGAGGTGGAATGACCTGCAGAGACTGTGAAAATGTGCTGTAGATCCTGAGGTGGAATAAACTGTAGAGAGAAAGAGACTCTTATATGAAAGTACATAGCACCTTCTATGTGTCAGACAACAAATCTCATGATACTTTGCTGCAGAAACAGGATCCCCAGACTTTTGCTACAATGTTGCAGCTGCCTCTGAATAGCCAAAATGAATCATGAATTGTATGCTAATTTAGGGCCCTATGCTAATCCCTGAAAAAGCAATTGTGAGTGCCATAAATGAAGAGTAAACCCTACCTAGCTATGCTAATCTCCCATACCTAAAACATTGCAAGAGAACTGCAACCGAAGTCACTACTCTGAGTGAACTTCACAACACAGACGAAAAGCAAGGTATAAATCTCCATTGAGTTTTACACTGACAATAAATTACGAGTTACTTCTTGACACTCAGACACCCAAACCCTATGCTAATATGGTGCTCTATCACTGCTCTAAATTGGCTGTGGGGGCTTCTAAACTAATTCCAATTTTTCACTCCCCAGATTAGAGCAGTCAGCTCCGATCCATAAACACTGTTCTGTTGCTGGAACAGATTTCTGTGCAGGGAGCAGCCAAACCAAGCTTTATGGAGGAGACAGCCCTAGGAGCCAATAGGAAATATGAACATTATAATGAGAGTAAGAACAACTGCCCATAACTAGCTGCAACAGGGGTACAGAGATATATAAATAAAGACAATGGTATTTATAGGTTTAAAAAATAGAGATGCGTTTATTTTGTGTTAAAATATTATATATTTATAGACAATGCATTAGAGAGTTTGTTCCTAGGCAACGTGGTTTTGTGACTTGTATTAACCGCTTAAGTACTGGTTTGTTTGTTACCCTGCACTTTGTATCATAAAACAAGCGTAATACTAATATATCATATTTTTTTAATTACACATATATTGATATCAGATTGTTAAGTGTCAAAAAAAAATTAAATTTGATTATTTTTTTTATGTTTTTTGAAAACCATTTTTGATTGGTCTTTGGTACTCGTACATCTCTCTTTTGCATTCTTTTTAGGCATGGGGGATTAGCACAGCACTTGCAATTGATTTTTCAGGGATTAGCATAGGGCCATTAGTTTGGATTTTTAGGGGGTGTCTACTCTCCACTTCAACTTCCAAAACAGAGAAGACACTTTGTTAACTTCATGCTAGGTTTATTAATGTTTATTTTGGGATTTTCACATGCAAAACAAATTTTTCATACACTACAGATTCTCCTTGATCATATGCAATCTAAGAAACTTAAATATGCCTTTAAGGATGAAGGAAGGCAGAAATACCTGGGAATATAAATCCATGAAGGAATTTTAAATATTCAGATATTATTAAATCTCTACAATTTGTGACAAGTTCCCAGTCTCCTCTGGGTTTGTGTCCATGTTTCGGCACGGTGATGGAAAAATACAATAAAAAAGAGTCTGTATACACTTTTCCACATTATATTAAAATTAAGCCATTCAAAAAATAAAAAACAAAGCAAATCTGTGAAAATAATAGGCATTTATAGGCATAGATATTTATAAAATATTATGATTTTTTTGGAAACAGGAGCAGTACAGCAATGATCTCTATTACCAGTCATAAACAGAAATATTATCTTTGAGTAATGTTATAGCAATTTATTGCCCACTTCCATGAGGATGCCCTTGATGGTATTATATTATATTATACAATACAGCATTTCCCATATGGAATGTACTGGAAAATATAACTAGAACAAGAGTGGGTTGGTATTGTAAATCATCTCAGATAATAGTAATATGTGGCAAATATGCTGAAAAGTTCTGCCTTATATATAATAGAGTTTTATTATATTACTCTAGTAAATAAAAATGTCACAGTGAAATAGAGACATACTTTAAATGACACAAAATAAAACTGTTCATTTTATTAAAACTGTAAAAAATATGTGGATACTCTTGACTTTACCAGGCATTTATGTATTAAGCATGTGTATTTTTAAAAAGAGGTACTGTATTGCGTATGAAATTATTCAAGACATATTTAAGATACATACAAGATATATTTAATGGTTACCATGCTGTAAGAATGTTTATTTATAGACTGCTCAATTATATGCAAATATATTTTATATTTAGAACAGTCTGAAAAAAAATGTGATACTCAAAAAGTTAACTTTTTCTTCTATATTGTGTTTTTTTTATTAAATATGATATACAGGGAGTGCAGAATTATTAGGCAAGTTGTATTTTTGAGGATTAATTTTATTATTGAACAACAACCATGTTCTCAATGAACCCAAAAAAATCATTAATATCAAAGCTGAATATTTTTGGAAGTAGTTTTTAGTTTGTTTTTAGTTTTAGCTATTTTAGGGGGATATCTATGTGTGCAGGTGACTATTACTGTGCATAATTATTAGGCAACTTAACAAAAAACAAATATATACCCATTTCAATTATTTATTTTTACCAGTGAAACCAATATAACATCTCAAATTCACAAATATACATTTCTGACATTCAAAACCAAAACAAAAACAAATCAGTAACCAATATAGCCACCTTTCTTTGCAAGGACACTCAAAAGCCTGCTATCCATGGATTCTGTCAGTGTTTTGATCTGTTCACCATCAACATTGCGTGCAGCAGCAACCACTGCCTCCCAGACACTGTTCAGAGAGGTGTACTGTTTTCCCTCCTTGTAAATCTCACATTTGATGATGGACCACAGGTTCTCAATGGGGTTCAGATCAGGTGAACAAGGAGGCCATGTCATTAGATTTTCTTCTTTTATACCCTTTCTTGTCAGCCACACTGTGGAGTACTTGGACGCGTGTGATGGAGCATTGTCCTGCATGAAAATCATGTTTTTCTTGAAGGATGCAGACTTCTTCCTGTACCACTGCTTGAAGGTGTCTTCCAGGAACTGGCAGTAGGACTGGGAGTTGAGCTTGACTCCATCCTCAACCCGAAAAGGCCCCACAATCTCATCTTTGATGATACCAGCCCAAACCAGTACTCCATCTCCACCTTGCTGGCGTCTGTGTCGGACTGGAGCTCTCTGCCCTTTACCAATCCAGCCACGGGCCCATCCATCTGGCCCATCAAGACTCACTCTCATTTCATCAGTCCATAAAACCTTAGAAAATCAGTCTTGAGATATTTCTTGGCCCAGTCTTGACGTTTCAGCTTGTGTGTCTTGTTCAGTGGTGGTCGTCTTTCAGCCTTTCTTACCTTGGCCATGTCTCTGAGTATTGCACACCCTGTGCTTTTGGGCACTCCAGTGATGTTGCAGCTCTGAAATATGGCCAAACTGGTGGCAAGTGGCATCGTGGCAGCTGCACGCTTGACTTTTCTCAGTTCATGGGCAGTTATTTTGCGCCTTGGTTTTTCCACACGCTTCTTGCAACCCTGTTGACTATTTTGAATGAAACGCTTGATTGTTCGATGATCACGCTTCAGAAGCTTTGCAATTTTAAGAGTGCTACATCCCTCTGCAAGATATCTCACTATTTTTGACTTTTCTGAGCCTGTCAAGTCCTTCTTTTGACCCATTTTGCCAAAGGAAAGGAAGTTGCCTAATAATTATGCACACCTGATATAGGATGTTGATGTCATTAGACCACACCCCTTCTCATTACAGAGATGCACATCACCTAATATGCTTAATTGGTAGTAGGCTTTCGAGCATATACAGCTTGGAGTAAGACAACATGCATAAAGAGGATGATGTGGTCAAAATACTCATTTGCCTAATAATTCTGCACTCCCTGTAGGGCAAATACATTTTAGAGAGCATATATACACACACACACAACGGACCCTCAGTACTCGACTACATCAGAACTCGTTGATTTCGGTACCAGACACGGCTGACTACAAAATAATTGGTTCGAACTCAATGCTTCCCCAGTAGTCATCACTTTCATGCCACCCCGCATCCTGTCTCACCAGGAAGTAAAGAAAGTAATGTGGTATAGTGTTGTTGGTGTCTACAAGAGCCCAAGAGCAGTCTGTGCTTGCAAGAATCAATGTGCAGCCTGTGCCTATAAGAACTGTGTCTATAAGAAATGGCCAGTTACTTTTATTAAAGTATTGAACTGTTGGTTTTTGCAACATCCAGGGTAGCTGGTTGAAATCTTGTGTTAGTGAGGGAAATGTAAAGTTAGTGCTCTGAAAGAGCTAGGTCATTTATTTTCTGTTTGTTTTGATTTATGTGGAATTGTATCTTGGCAAAACAATATTGATATTATATATATATATATATATATATATATATATATATATATATATATATACACAATCTAAAACAAATCTCTAATATTTGTCCCTATCTAAAACAAGACACAACAAAAATTCTAATCCATTCTCATCATAATTCTCCTCGACTGCTGCAACCTTCTCCTTGCTGGCCTCACCATATCCACTTGACATTACTCCAATCCATAAACAACACCTCCATTAGGCTCCTCTGCCATACTCAATGCTCAGTGTCTCCTATCTGTCAGTCACTCCACTAGATTCCCATAGCCTCCAGAACAAAATTTAAAATTATGACCCTAACTTAAAATGCTCTCAACAGTGCACCCCCTTATATCTCTGCTCTCATCTCAAAATACTCCCACTCGCTAATGACATGCTTTCTACATCTCACTATGTGTTCAGGAATTTTCTTGTGCTACCTCAACTCTATGGAACTCCTTGCCTTGCTCCACTAGACCATCCTCATGTCTCAAAACCACTCAAAAAGTCACTAAAATGCATCTGTTTAAAGAAGCCCATCACCTTAATGCGCACAATGTATCTATCATTCTTCTATACCTTACACAAACCCTTTAGATTGTAAGTTTGTAGTTCTTAATCTTGTAAGGTGCTTTTGGAAAGCACTATGGACACTAGATTCTAAGCTCAAAAACAAGGACCTACATTTGTTTGCTTCATGTGAAAGCCATTTTTGCCTTGTACTTAACGCATGTATAGAGCTACGGAATATGTTGGCGCGTTACAAATAAAGGATAATAAAAAAAAGAAATCAGGTGCCAACAGTACTGTACTGTACAGGTACTGTACATAACTTTCGTATTGCTTAAAATACAGAATTTGTTGTTGAACCATGTAAAAAGCTGCTTCAGATTTTAACTTTATAAATCCTCATTTCAAATGAAAATCGGAGAATTTTCAAGAATCATGGCTTCATCTAACAAACTTCTTAAATTATAATGTATTAAGTCTAGGATGAGGATACAGCAAGGGGAAAGTACCTAGGAAAGAACACAGGATTCTGCAAGATTTCACACTTTAATACATCTGGCCATAGGTGTTATGAGAAACACGTGTATTATCAAATCTTGACACACTATATGAAACTAAAATATATTCTTCAACTGATGGAAGTAGGTGGACACAATACCTTCTAATTGCCCTATAATGATACAACCTTTAAAAGACCACTGTAGCACAAGAAAACAGTCACTTGTTTTTTTGAAGTATGTAGCAAACTAAGCCAAGGGTATAATCAGACTGTATATTAGTATAGGAATACATTTTGTAGTTGAAGCTGGATCAAGAAGATGTGCTTATTTTATCAATCACTGTAAGGAAGTAACAGGAAGGGGTCAGAAGGCTCTGTTAAATAAATGTATCTGATGGAAATCGATACCAATCTCCCTTCACCCTCACAGACCCAATCCATAGATGCAAGCATTATTCTTCAGAAGTATCATGGATATGTCCAAGATCCATCAGAGCTTTATTACTTTTTCCTACTTTAAGGGATATGTAAGTTTTCTGAATTTTACTTGGTATATAATATACCTGTGCATATATTTAGCTTTATGTATTTTATTTGAATAAGTGATTCTAAGCTCTGTTTTTACTCCCTAAAATCATACAAATAGTCCCTGCATGGTTCTGCCCACTGCAGTGTATGCAGACACAAACTTTGTAGGGCTGAATGTGCAGTCTGTCTGGAACCACAGGTCACATGATCATACTAAATACAAACATAATAATACATTATGTGATATCTTATTGTATGTCTGTACTATATGATCTGGGAAGCTTTAATAATATTGATATCAGAAAAGAAGATTCACTTCAGCATAAGTTATGGAGTTTTTCATTCAGGTTTAATAAACCCACATATGCAGTGAACTCTATTGTCTATTGTCAGCTCATTATAATAATGTAATTTCTGTTGAACAGGCTTTCAGAGACTAATATGTTATTATCATGCACAGAAAGGGCAGATGCAAATAGTTGTAAGAGAAAACAACATTATTTTCCCACTATAAAAATACTTGGCAAAATATCATTTGGAATATCCAGTATGGTTTTGGGCTCACATCCAATGGTAAAAAAAAGACTTAACAGAACATAAGAAAACAACTGAATTAATTAGGCAAATGGAGGGTGTAAATAATGAGCAAATGCTGGCCAAATCCAGTTTACTTTTTTTAAAGGTAGTCTAATTATGCTGAAATCATATATGCAGGCTCACATTATATCGTTTTTATCTAATTATAGTGGTCTACTGCCATGTTCTGGAATTCATTAACAAGCATGGTAGTAGACGCAGATAAATTACTAAACAGATTTTCTTTTATTAAAATAGTAGATTTATGCCAATTAAATCATAATCAGTAAATAAATAATTTGGGGATAAGTCTGCTAAATTTCGGTATTTGGAAATTCAAATGTTTCTATAATAATCAAAACATACTGTGATATATTTTTTGATTATACAGTTAGATGGGTGAGATACAAGATGTGTTGTTGTTTCAGTCCTTTAGTATTAACACTATTATTTCTCAGATTAAAAAAAAAGCTTTTGTGCAAAGCAAACTTACCACAGTCTTTGGGCAATTCTTACGTTCATCAACTTGGTAGATAGTCTCTGTTCCTGCTGTGCTTATATATGAGGTGGCATTGCAAAGTAGTGATGTGGTGCTGGCAAAGAGACACAGCATAAGGCTTCTTCTGGATGAAACACGTAACCACACACATTTCTACTACCAGGTCTCTTTGGTGAAATCAATGACACCTCATCTGGAGGAACAGAGAGCTCCATCTACCATCTGGATGACCTAGAGGATTATCTAAGAATTGAGGTAACTCTATTTTACACAAACAATTGTTTTGTTTAACAATACATTTTAATACTTTATTCTAAATGTTTTTCTGTTTGCTTTCCTCTTGACCAATGTTTTTTATCAGTGTTTTTCTCAGAACTGAGAGCTGTCCCATGGTCATCTTCAGTTGGTTAGTGAGATTTTCCTCAGAGGAGAAGTTCCTCTTTAAAATGACATATTGACACTATAGTTAACAAAATGACTCAAACATTATTCTGTGGCTTTATTGGTTGTCTGGTCATGTGGAGTGTTGTAATGATGTCCAGTGGTGGAGCTAGAGATATCAGGGCCCTGGTGAAAAAAAGAATGTGGCATCCCCAAGGGGATTGTAAAAATCTTTTTGCACTGAGGCCTCTGGTACGAACTCACTCAGTGTCCCTCCCTAGGTACCCCTCCCCAAAATCCCATGAATCTATAGAGTGGCTCTAATAGCATAGTAGAAACCAAGCAAATGCATGAGTATAGACCTAAATAATATAGGTATACAGGTAATCCTCATATGCAATGTTATTGCTAATCCTATGATTACTAAGTGTAAAGATAGCACTAAAAAACACACAGTTAAAAACAAACAAAGTACTGTACATGGATATATTTATCCAGGTGTATATAAGAGGAGACGAAATATGTGATGAATCTAGTGTAAATCAAAAAGAAACTGGAGGAAAACAGGTATCTGCTTATCAGTAAGCCATCATAAACGCAATAATTGTGATTCATTGTAGCAGCCTCCACATAGACTAGATATATCAACTCCTCTGGCTGGAAAAACCCTGTACAGTGATTGCAAAAAGTCCAGATGGTCCGTTTCGCCCCCAATCCCTGGGCTTACTCATGGGCCCATCAGTAGAACAAGAAATACATAGACCTTTATATGTTAATAGTTTCATAGATTTTGTATGGTTCAAAAATGATAACCAAATATTTTGTCTATACAACACTACCGCACTGGCATCCATTAAAACAGCAAATATAATTGTGTTCTAAAATTCACTGGTATAACCAGAGGATGCGCCAGCACTCTAATCACTTCTATTGTGAGGTTCAGGAATGAGGTCATAATGTGATGACATAACAGTGGTAAGTGGCTAGAAAAGATTGTTCTGCAGGGATTCTCATCCATTTCACAAAGACATCTGAAGATCATGGTTGACTGACAAAGAGAGCTGCAGAGTGCCGGTTCCCTGGCAAGTGATTTGCAGTGTCATCTAGAGAGTGATGCCCCACTGGAAAGAGATCATCGCGCTAGAAAAGAACTGACCAGGGAAAATTCCCCCAATCTAATGAGAAGGTTAAGTCACTGTGTACTCTGCACAATCATTTAGAGGGTGGAAAATCATGTGGAAAACAATTATATTTTTTAAAATAGATCAAGAATTGACACTGTCATTTTAGTTTAGCCTTAGAAGCCATCTCACAAGAATCTGCATGAGTAATAAGGATGGAGTATGTCACTGTTACACATTGTAAAATAGATTTTCATGGACTTTAAAACCAGAGTGTAGTGATAAGTTACCAGTAAGTGTTCTGTTTAAAGATTGTTTTAATTGGTAAGTCATAGCTAGGATTCCCTTGCCTTCCATATTTTTCAATTGAAAAAAAATGAACTAAATGAAAAACTAAAAAAGTTACAAAAATAATTTCAGAACAAAACAATTGGAAAAAATACACTAAGAAATTCTCAATTATAAATGAGATTACAAAAAAAGTATAACAATAATTCAAAACCCTCTAATAAACCTGATTCAAAGCTAGCCTGTAAACTTGGACATCAAAAAGAAGATTATTTTTATTTCTAAAATAAAAACTGAAGGAGGACCTTATACACATCAACCAATAAAAATTGCTGATACTTTTGCAACTTTTTATACAGAAATACACAGCTAAACCTCATTCTGGTTTAACCAATCAAACATTTGTGAAATTCTGAAACCTAAAATTCAACTTTATTGAAGATCGTTATTTAGTTAAAATAAAAAATATACGTGCAACTACAAAATATGTATCCAGTAATTAGACATCTGTATACAAATTGGCTAATGGATAGAAAAAAGGCCTTTGACCCTATGGGTCACTCTTTGAGTTGTCTTAACGGATATCCACAAACTGACTATGTAAGCTTCTGTAAAATGAACAAAATCTAAGATGTCTATATACTTATGGAGGTCAACTTTATGTAGAAACTTAAGTGATTAAAAACAAAAAGAAATAACATTTTAAGTTTTAAATACGTTTCACATGATATTAGCAGTGATTTGCTGTCAGTTTACCTATGATCAAAAATGTGTATATATGTATATATAGTAAATAAAAAGTACATCTGTGTTCACATTTGAAAGTCTAAAGCAAGTTAAAAAAAACCTGCTTCCAGCTCAGAGTTCCGAGAAAAACAGTTATTACACTACATTCTGGAAAGATGAGCTGCGACATGCAAATGTGCCCACAAATGCCTCGCTCTTCAATCCGTAGCCATTATCAAACATGGCTTCCTTTAAGCTTATGCATGCTGTATTATACAGCTTTAATGCAAAGCCAAGGTTGGATTAAACACAGGCTGAGTATCCAATCCACGTACAGCTGTTTCAAGCTTACTGGCTATCATCAGCATGGAGCGTTCGCATTAAAGCTGTGTAATACAGCATGCATAAGCTTAAAGGAAGCCATGTTTGATAATGGCTACGGATTGAAGAGTGAGACATTTGCACGTCCCAGCTCATCTTCCCAGAATGCAGTGTAATAACTGTTTTTCTCAGAACTCTGGGCTGGTAGCAGGTTTTTTGACTTGCTTTAGACATTCAAATGTGAACACAGATGTACTTTTTATTTACTGTACGGTGCACAGCTTCTATCGCTCTTTTGCCCACCATATTATAAATGATTGTTGTGGTGAACTATATATATATATTTATATATATATATATATATATATATATATATATATATATATATATATATATATATATATATATATATATATATACATACACACATACACACACATATATACATATTTTTGATCATATGTGAACTATCTATCCATTTACCTATCCAGTGCCTTGGAAAAGTATTCACCCCCTTGGCATTTTTCATGTTTTATTGCCTCACAACCTGGAATTAACATTGATTGTTTGATTATTTGCATCATTTAATTTACAGAACATGCCCACAATTTTGAATATGTTTTTTTTTTCTTTTTTTCTTTTGACCTAAACAACAAATAGGACAAAATAACAGAAAAAGGCAATGTGCATAACTATTCTCCTTCCTAAAGTCAATACTTTGTAGAGCCACCTTTTGCGGCAATCACAGCTCCAAGTCACTTTGGATAAGTCTCTATGAGCTTGCCACATCTTACCACTGGGATTTTTCCCATTCCTCCTTGCAAAACTGCTCCTGCTCCTTCAAGTTGAATGGTTTGCGCTTGTGAACAGCAATCTTTAAGTCTGACCACAGATTTTCTATTGGCTTGAGGTCTGGGCTTTGACTAGGCCATTCCAACACATTTACATGTTTCCCCTTAAACCACTCAAGTGTTGCTTTAGCAGTGTGTTTGGGGTCATTGTCCTGCTGGAAGGTGAACCTCCGTCCTAGCCTCAAATCACGCTCAGAGTGCTACAGGTTTTGCTCAAGAATATCCCTGTATTTAGCACCATCCATCTTTCCCTCAACTCTGACCAGTTTCCCAGTCCTGGCTGCTGAAAAATATCCCCACAGCATGATGCTGCCACCACCATGTTTCAATGTGGGTATGGTGTTCTTTAAGTGATGTGATGTGTGATGTGATGTGTTGGGTTTGCGCCACACATAGAGTTTTCTTTGGACGAAAAGTTACATTTTAGTTTTATCAGACCAGAGCACCTTCCTCCATCATTTTGGGAGTCTCCCACATGCCTTTTTGCCATTTTGTTTTTTGCTGAAAATAATGGCTTTCTACTGGCCACTCTGCCATAAAGCCCAGATTTGATGGTGCTTCTTGTGGATCATCAAATATTTGGATATTTTTTATAACCTAACCCTGACTTGTACTTCTCAATAACATTGTCCCTTACTTGTTTGGAGAGTTCCTTGGTCTTCATGGCAGTGTTTGGTTAGTGGTGCCTCTTGCTTAGGTGTTTCAGCCTCTGGGGCCTTTCAAAAAGGTATATATGTAATGACAGATCATGTGACACTTAGATTGCACACAGGTGGACATCATTTCACTAATTATGTGACTTCTGATGGTAACTGGTTGCATCAGAGCTTTTTATGGGCTTCATAACAAAGGGGGTGAATACATATGCACATGCCAATTTTCTGTTTTCTATTTCTAAAAAATAGTTTTATGTATATTTTTTTCTCATTTCACTTCACCAACTTAGATTATTGTGTTCTGATCCATCACATAAAATTCAGATTAACAATTGAACATTGAACTTGAGGCTGTAATGTAACAAAATAGGTAAAAATTCAAGGGGGGTGAATACTTTTGCAAGGCATTGTATAAGAGATGGAATAGTGAGAATCCAGTAGAGGTACATCACAAACTCCAAATAACAGACAAGGCAGTAACATGTCACAGTTTTTCCGTCAAGATCAACCACTTTCCTTATCATTTCCTTTAACTTTCGGTTAAATCTCTCCACTAGTCCATCGGTTTGGGGATGATATACTGATGTTCTCAACACTCTGATTTGTAAGAATTTACACAGCTCTGTCATCAGTTTGACAACAAATGGTGTAATTTCTCTGTAGGTATCTCTTTTGGAATCCACCTCTCTGGAGAAGAGAAGAAACAGTTATATAGCCACATTCTTAGAGCTTGCAGTCCTTAAAGGAAAAGGTTCAGGATATCAAGTTGCATAATCAACTACAACCAGGATTTACTGGTGCCCCGGGCTGTATTTTCAAGTGGCTCTACCAGGTCCATAGCTATCCTGTCAAAAGGTTCCTCTATGATTGGAAGAGGTATTAGTGGTGCCCTTAATTGGGGCCGAGGACTGGCATTCTGGGCAGGAGAGACAGGAGAGACTGCGTACCTCTGCAAAAATACCAGGTCAATAGAACATTTTCATAATTCTGTTTAGTGTTTTGTCTATTCCCAGATGGCCTCCAAACAGATGACTGTGGGCCAGTTCCATCACTTTCGTTCGATGTACAGTTTTGACAATCTGATATAGGAGAACTCTCTTTAAAACAAAATAGGGGACTTGAGGATTTTCTCTTCCCTGCACGGCTACTCCATTAACCTCCACCACTTCCCTTCGTAAAATTGTTTAGAAGAGGATCATTCACTTGGTCTCTTCCAATATTTTCCACTTTCACAAGGCCCGGTTGTATCTTCTATTCCAAAGTCCTTACTATCTGCAGAGGTTGCAATCTCATGTGTCTCTGCCTTACCTTCTGGGTTAGCCTGGGATGCTGCGAGAGCCTCCTCTCTGTCCAGTTTCTTCTTAATTTCTGTTACCATCTTTTTCTCTTTCCGTCTTTTTTTGTATGCTTTATCTTTCCTGACTGCAGAAAAGCTTTGCATCGAAGAAAGGAAAGATTTCCCTTAATGTCTCAGGAGGGTTCAATGTATTGTCCTCTAAGATCAGCTTTTTCCTATTGTCTTACTTGTATAAGTATTTCAAAATGTGGAAAATTTCTGCCCATAACTATTGCATAAGGTAGTCGAGGGATCAGTTTCCTAACTATCACTATCCACTCCCAACTAAGCATGGGAGGGACCCCAATAAACAGTATAATTAGAGTACTGGCATCTCTCCTCTTAAGTCCAGGGCCCCTGCTCTGTGGCCTTTGCTTGACAGCTTCCCCATTTTAGACTCTCTGGATCTTTGTCTCCAGTTTTAGTTTCTGTCGCTCCAGTACAATATCAGCAGCCCCTCTCTGTCTCTACTGCAGCACTTCTCCTCTGGGCTCTGTGATACAATTGACTTTTCACAAAGTGCCCTAGCCTGTTCATTGCTGCAGCCATATAGTGATGTAATAGAGCCTTTTAACACCTGCAGGACTGGATTGGGCAAATGCCTCTATCCAGCCTCAAGCTCATATATCTGCCCTCCAGGACTCTCCCATATCTCTGTCTAGACATACATACATACATAATGTGTGTGTATATATCACATATTATAATTGTCTTACTGCGAGTTGTCGTCACGCTTTGCGGCCCTCGCAAAGGAAGGGCCGCAACTGACGACAACTCGCAGTTTCACCATGGCTCCCATCAGCCCTACAGCAGGCGTGCACGGGTAGCCGGCAAGCGTGCGCGCGCGCGCACACGCGAAGACGTCGCGTGCGCGGGTAGCCGGGCAGACAAGCGTGCGCGCGCGCACGCAAAGACGTCACATAAGCGTGCGCGCGCGCGCATCTACAGCAATGAGGTGAGGGAGAGAGACACAGGGAAGAGTGACAAGGAGGGGAAAAGCAGGGGAAGAGATACATGAGGGAGGCAGAGGAGGAGGGGAATAGAGACACGAGAGGAGGGGGGAAGAGAGACACAGGGGAAGTGAGATACAGGGGAGGGGAAGAGAGACACAGGGGACAGGGGGAGTGAGATACAGGGGAGGGGAAGAGAGACACAGGGGGGGGGGAGTGAGATACAGGGGAGGGGAAGAGAGACACAGGGAAGGGGGAAGAGAGGCACAGGGGAGCGAGAAGAGGAGGGGGAAGAGAAACACAGGAGAGGGAGAGGAGGGGGAAGAGAGACACAGGGGATGGAGAGGAGGGGAGGAAGAGAAACGGTAGGGGAGGAAGAGACATGGGGGAGGAGACACAGCGGAGGGGGGAAAAGATGAGGGTCAGGGGGTGGAGAGACACAGGGGAGGGATGAGGGGGGCAGAGACACAGGGGAGGGAGACGGGGTGAAGAGACACAGGGGAGGGAGACAGGGTGAAGAGACACAGGGGAGGGAGAAAGACACAGGAGTGGGAGAGGGGGAAGAGACCCAGGGGAGGGAGAGGGGGAAGAGACACAGGGGAGGGAGAGGGGGAAGGAGAAACAAGGAAGGGAGAGGGGGGAAAGAGACACAGGGGAGGGAGAGGGGGGAAAGAGACACAGGGGAGGGAGAGGGGAAAGAGACACAGGGGAGGGAGAGGGGGGGAAGAGACACAGGGGAGGGAGAGGGGAAAGAGACACAGGGGAGGGAGAGGGGGAAGAGACACAGGGGAGGGAGAGGAAGTAGAGGGCGGTAGAGGCTCACAATGAGTTCCAAAGCCACTCATTGCAAGGCCCGAGATGAGCTCTGAAGGAGCTTATCGCAAGGCCAGTAAAGTACAGGGGGGAGAGGTTCGCAATGAGCCTCTCCCGTCAAGTAGAGGGGTAGAGAGGCTCGCAATGAGCGCCGAAGGCGCTCATTGCGAGGCCCGTGATTAGCGCCAAAGGCGCTCATCGCGAGGCCAATAAAGTAGAGGGGGGGAGAGGCTCGCAGTGTGTGACAAACACCATTGCCAGGCTTCAATTTATTGCCGTCATTTTTGACGGGCAAGTCGCTAGTATATATATATATATAGTAAATAAAAAGTACATCTGTGTTCACATTTGTATCGCTAAAGCAAGTTAAAAAAAACCTGCTTCAAGCTCAGAGTTCCGAGAAATACAGTTATTACACTGCATTCTGGGAAGTTGAGCCGGGACACACAAATATGGCCACAAATGTCTCGCACACAAACACACACACACATATATATATCTACATATATATATATATATATATATATATATATATACACACATACATATACACGCACACAAATATATAAAATATATATTTACACAAATATATATTTACACATAAATATACTACCTACTCATAATTTCCACAACACAGGCTGAGATCCCGCTCCATGCTGATGATAGCCAGTAAGCTTGAAACAGCTGTACATGGATTGGATACTCAGCCTGTGTTTATTCCAACCTTGGCTTTGCATTAAAGCTGTGTTATACAGCATGCATAAGCTTAAAGGAAGCCATGATTGACAATGGCTACGTAATGAAGAGCGAGGCATTTGTGGCCATATTTGTGTGTCCCGGCTCAACTTCCCAGAATGCAGTGTAATAACTGTTTTTCTCGGAACTCTGAGCTGGAAGCAGGTTTTTTAACTTGCTTTAGACATTCAACACATATGTACTTTTTATTTACTATATATATATATATATATATATATATTATATATATATATATATATATATAAGTATATATATATATACATATATATATATATATATATATAAAATAAATAAATAGTATATATGTGTTCACATTTGAATGTCTAAAACATGTAAAAAAAAAAAAAAAAACTTGTTTCATGCCCAGAATTCCAAGAAATACAGTTATTACTCTGCATTCTGGAATCCTTGGCAGGGACATGCAAATGTGACCACAAAGGCTTCACTCTTGCAGTCCATATCCTTTTTAAACATGGCTTCCCTTAAGCATATGCCTGCTGTATCTAACAGCTTTGAGCAAAGCTAGAGTTGGATTATACACAAGCTAGGAGTCCAAAGCCCGTCAGCACCATGGGGCCTGTCCTATAAGTAAAGTTGAATTATTCCCCCCAATTTTTGGAGTGCTCCTACGCCCATGAATATAACCAACAAGGGATCAGAAGAGATATGAAATGATTATGTGATGATTCAATCAAAACACAAACACAATTTAAAAAACAAATTCACACGCTTATGCGTCTTAAGAAATGTTTATACCAATGAAATATCCCAGAAGGAAATTAGGGTAATTATGGAAATTAAAAAGTTACATCCATTTTGACATATGTAGTCAACTTTACCACTGAGTGCAAATCCCTAAAAAGTATTAAAGATGGCGTATCCAAAAAAAAGTAAATACTGATTGTAACAAATTAAAGGGATTTCGGATACTTTAAAGATAATTGGTAACCAGACAAACACATACTGCCACTGAATCTATGCAATTAAGTCTGTTGGGAGTGGAGTGCTGTGATTTATTAAGTATCAAATAAGAACTGTTTTCCTGACACTTAGGGACCATTAATGGCTTTTTTAATATCAGAATAAAATCTCAGAGTCTAAAAAGAAGTAGATTTACAAATTCTTTCTCATTATGGGGCAAACTGAAATGGACATTGGCAATGTTATCACTGCTATTTTTAATTATTC
This sequence comes from Discoglossus pictus, assembly GCA_027410445.1. Classification (NCBI taxonomy): domain Eukaryota; kingdom Metazoa; phylum Chordata; class Amphibia; order Anura; family Alytidae; genus Discoglossus; species Discoglossus pictus. The sequence goes on along the minus strand of CM050170.1, from coordinate 120,803,386 downwards.
CCAGTTTCAAAATTACATTTTGGAATTGGGAAAAGTTCAAAACTAATAGGGATTTATGAAAGTGACTGATGTGAGATAGTAATCTTAATTGAATACTATAAGATCCTTCTTAGAACAAGCTTTTTTATTTCCCTTTGAATTACAAAGGGTGATTTCAAAACATAATGTTTCTAATTTTGTTTTGTTTTTTAGCAATGTCATCATAAATTAACAGATTAATAAAATATTTTTATTTTTTCTACTTTTTTGTTATTTTTTATTGTCACTGTCGGTGTTGAGCACTACTGGGGTATTCATTCCTATAAGAAAATTGGCCTTTAAAGGTGTCCAGGTATCCACATTGTGGATGTTTTATTAAAGGAAAAGTAAAGGAAATAATAATAGATATCCAAGAAGAGTAGTGCTTGGGAGGTAAAATTAAGAATCCCCTCTTGGACAGGATCATTTTGTAGGCCACGGTTGGAATGAAGTAGGTTTAATTTTTATTTGTTTTAAGTGAAGGAGGTGAAGGGAATGTAAAGATTTAAGAGAAGGGCTTGGAGGTGAATGAAGAGGTGCTCACTTAGTACCCCAAGTTATCTTAATGTGGGTCCAAGGGTAAATGTTCCATTCAGAACCTCTTGTCTGAATGAGAAAGTAATCAACTATTTGGCATCTTTGGAACTCTGTTAGATGCCTCACCTAGCTTTGAATACTCAAATATGAAAATATGAATTGTCAGATTTATCTTATAGCTGACACATATGGCTAAATCAACCTAATATAAGTCACCTTTCCATTGGCTTTAGTTATTTCAAAGTTAAATTCCTGTTTCATGAGGTGTTTGTGTTATTTTTTTTAAATCTACGTTCATTGGTGTATGTTTGTGTGTGTTACTCCAGACTTGTGTCCTAGGTAGAAATGCACCACTACCAAGGGCAGACTGGGGAGCATGGAAGTGGAAGATGGACATCATGTGTATTTTGAGTTTCAGCCACAGATGAGGTCCCATTTATCCCTGTCCCCAGTGTGTATATATATTTTTTTAATTTAAATTAAATAATATTTCCCTTCCCAAGTCCTTCACACTAAGTGTCCCCCTGTGTCTTCTCTCAGGTAATCTTCTCTCTAGCTTTACACAGGTTGTGATCAGCTGGTCCCACTTCTCTAGTGTGTAGCAAGGACTGCAAAGACAGGGCTGTGATTATTATGGGGGATTGTCATAAGCTGAGCACCTGTGTGAAGCATTCCAACTATTTGGGGGATTCAGGTAAATTCCTATACACTACAATATTGTCATGGTGGTGGGTGAGCTGCACTTTTTAATTTAAGTATCTGCATTTTAATGGCTTATTTGGGAGGCTGGGTATAATGGCTTCCACACAGTGTAACTTTTATTTTGTTTGTTTGGGGCAAAAAATAGAGATTGCTGAATTACCCGATATTTATTGTAAAAAGGTGCTGGGGAGTTGGGCTTCTGCATCAAGTAGGATTTACTGAACTGGAATGTGTGGTGGCTAATGCCCCCAGCAATATTTTTTTAGAACAGTGGACAGGTTAGATGATCTGCCATTTGTATCAATATTTACTCATGGTGGCCTCCCACTTTTTAAGGGACCAAAAGTAATGGGACAGATTAACAGTTATAAAACAAGCTTTCACTTTTTAATACTTGGTTGCAAATCCTTTGCATTCAATTACAGCCTGAAGTCTGGAACGCATAGACATCACCAGATGCTGGGTTTCATCCCTGGTGAGGCTCTGCCAGACCTCTATTGCAACTGTCTTCAGTTCCTGCTTGTTCTTGGGGCATTTTCCATTCAGTTTTGTCTTCAGCAAGTGAAATGCATGCTCAACCGGATTCAGATCAGGTGATTGGCTTGGCCATTGCATAACATTCCACTTCTTTCCCTTTAAAAACTCTTTGGTTGCTTTTGCAGTATGCTTCGGGTCATTGTCCATCTGCACTGTGAAGCGCCGTCCAATGAGTTCTGAAGCATTTGACTGAATATGAGCAGATAATATTGCCCGAAACACTTTCATGTTGAAACACAATTCATCCTGCTGCTTTTGTCAGCAGTCACATCATCAATAAATACAAGAGAACCCGTTCCATTGGTCGCCATACATGCCCACGCAATGACACTACCACCACCATGCTTCACTGATGAGGTGGTATGCTTTGGATCATGAGCAGTTCCTTTCCGTCTCCATACTCTTCTCTTCCCATCACTCTGGTACAAGTTGATCTTAGTCTCATCTGTCCATAGGATGTTGTTCCAGAACTGTGAAGGCTTTTTTAGGGGTTGTTTGAAAAACTCTAATCTGGCCTTCCTGTTTTTGAGGCTCACCAATGGTTTACATCTTGTGGTGAACCCTCTATATTTACTCTGGTGAAGTCTTATCTTGATTGTTGACTTTGACACACATACACCTACCTCCTGGAGAGTGTTCTTGATCTGGCCAACTGTTGTGAAGGGTGTTTTCTTCACCAGGGAAATAATTCTTCGGTCATCCACCACAGTTGTTTTCCGTGGTCTTCCACCACAGTTGTTTTCCGTGGTCTTCCTGGTCTTTTGGTGTTGCTGAGCTCACCAGTGCGTTCTTTCTTTTTAAGTATGTTCCAAATAGTTGATTTGGCCACACCTAATGTTTTTGCTGTCTCTCTGATGGGTTTGTTTTGTTTTTTTCAGCCTAATGAAAGCTCTTTGGATCTCATATTGAGAGTTAACAGCAACAAATGCAAATAGCACACTTGAAATGAACACTGGAGCTTGTATCTGCTCTTTGTAAATGGGATAATGAGGGAATAACACACACCTGGCCATGGAAAAGCTGAGCAGCCAATTGTCCCATTACTTTTGGTCCCTTAAAAAGTGGGAGGCACATATACAAACTGTTGTAATTCCTACACCGTTCACCTGATTTGGATGTAAATACCCTCAAATTAAAGCTGAAAGTCTGCAGTTAAAGCACATCTTGTTCGTTTCATTTCAAATCCATTGTGGTGGTGTATAGAGCCAAAAAGATTAGAAATATGTCGATGTCCCAATATTTATGGACCTGACTGTATGTGCTATGTATGTGTTATGATAAGACATGGGGTAGCTGCAAGGAGGTTTTGTCATCAATACCTCTGTATGCAGCAGGAGCAGAACCAATGACATCACTGGGTGGGGCCACTAACACATTATTCCAGGCTGCTCCCATGCTACAGCATTGGTTGTCCCCCAGGCAAAGTTGGCTATGCTGCCTGAAATGGCACTGGGTGGTAGAGAAAGCAGCTCTGCTTGTGGGGAAAACAGACAATTTAAAAAGTAAGAAAAAATATTAACTTTTATTTATTTTAATCTGCACACTATCTTTATTAGTCTCTATCTAACAAACAAACAAACAAACATATAAGATTCACTTTTACACTAGGCCTTTAATTACATATAACCATAGGCCATGGTTATTACGTGTTCTCTCATTCTCTGTATTATTATTGTTGTTGTTGTTAATAATAATAATAACAATAATATTCTATATTTGTAACAAGTTAACATATTGTGTAGCACTAAACAGGGGGTAAGTACAAGGCAAAAAACAATATCAAAACATAGCAAAAGAATGGAGGTCCCTGTTTTTGTGCTTAAAAGCTAACTTACATAGCGACTTTTCAGCATTCTTGAAAAACAATATGGCAAATCACTAGAAGAGAAATACAGACAGGCGTTATTAACTTTTATTTATAAAGCAATAATATTTTACTCACTTCTGTATACAAGTGATTTAACTGACCCTCCCCGTGTTCCTCCTCGTTACACCACATCATACAAATCCTAAACCCTCCATTTAGATTATTTCCCTTCCAGTTCAGTAGAGGCTGCTGCTATGAACTAGGCCTTCTCTCATTACAAAGGGGAAGCAGGAGGATATAGGGAATATGTGCTGGAATTAAAGGACCACTGTAGTGCACTCACAAGTAAAGTTTATATGTTTGTATGCTGTATACCAAAAATAGCATGTGTGTAAATATAAACAAATTACATTATGACATTACCTCTGCCTACTTTGCCTACACAGAGGTAACAGGGTTTAGGGCTAGGATTTGGGTTTAATGTTAGGGTAGTGGTAGATAACACATAGTAAAATGATGGCACAGATAATGGCTGACAGATAACAATAAATATTTGTTTATTTTTTAGTCCAGCACACTAAAGAGCCAGTGATAGGCACAGGTAGGAGGAGATATGCAGCTCTATTTGAGACCAAAACGGACAGGCTTAAACCATTTCAAACTGCACTCTGCACTAAAATCCCATTCCCAGCAAATAAAAAGTACACCCCACCTGTAATTACAGTACAGTGGTCTTTTAAGCCAATTAAAACAATTATTTACTAAAAGTAATAAAGTGCTGCTTAGCTTTAGATGGTTTACTTATTTTTCCAATTCATTTTTCTTATGCAAGCATGTCTACCTGTGTTATTATGATTAACATTTATTTGCAATGGGCCAAATTATTCCATAGCGCCAGTGTCAGAGCTAGAGAATGGAAGGCCCTGGTGCAAAACTCCCTTCTTATAAAAGCACCACCCCCAACACCCTTTCCCATGCCTCCCCAAGACCCCTCTCCATAGCTGCTACCGTTCCCTTCCCTCCAATCTGCACAAAGCACTTCTGCCTGCAGCAAAGCTCCAGGAAGTATTCTCTTCGCTTTCCAGTGAAATCCTCTATGGGGTCTTGTGCCTAATAATATATTATATATATATATATATATATATATATATATATATATATACACACACACACACACACACATACATGTTCTGCTATATACAGTATATACACACACACATATATATATATATATATATATATATATATATATATATATATATATACACTATTTCTACATAGCACCCAGTCTCTCAAAATACATCACCACTCAGCACTCACCCCTCTTAGCGTCCATCCCTACATAGCACCCAGTCTTTGTCAGCAGCCATCCTCTCTCAGCATCCACAGAGTACCCCGAACCCCTCTCCACACCCATCTCTACATAACAGCTAGTCCTTGTCAGCATTTATCCCCTCTCAGTATCCATCCCCACACACACTCAACTCCTCTCATCACCCACCTTGCATAGCGCCTATCCCTATCTTCTTTGCTCCACTTTTTCTCATTTTTAGAAAAAGTACAAAAGAAAATATTACACAGCACTGGGCTCTCTGAGAGGAGGGCCCTGGAGCATTGCACTAACTGCACCACTGGTAGCTCCGCCCCGTTGAAGTCACACATTAGTGATGTGAATGTCATGTTAGCACTACCGGGTGCTACACTTTCCCTCAGCTCCTTACAGGATAAATTGTGAGGTATTTTTCAATCTTTAGTGCTAGTAATTCTAAGAATGGATAGTGTGAAATCTCTAAATAGGCTGAACAAATTATATGAATATTAGAAATAATACTAATATTTTTATGGTTACATCAAACCATAATTTCACAATTTAGGCATTTCATTTTATTATTTTTGGAATATATCTGACTTACTTATATATCCTCATTATTTCCCTTTACTTTTTTGCATATGTGGCTTGCAATTAAATTTGCAAGATTGTGCTTGCATGGGATGTCTTTGTCATATCCTTGTTACACATAAAAAGTAATAATAACCACACATCCACAATGTGGATATATGGACACATATATGTCCTTTGCCACCCTTAAAGTACATTTTCTCCTAGTACATGCTTAATAATTACCAGCCCTGGGGATATTGTTGTTTTTCATTCTATCAGTCGTGTCTGACTCTTGGTGACCATATGGACATAGCACACCAACCACATCTGTGTTTCTGGTTGTGCTTATCCATATGGGTTTCTTGGCAAAGGTACTGGAGTGGGTTGCCAATTCTGTCTGCAGTAGACTGTGATTTTTCTGACCTCTCTGCTATGACCTGCTCATCTTGGGTGACCCTACTTGGTATAGCTCACATCTTCATTGAGGAAACTAAGCCACTTCACCACAACAAGGCAGCAATCCAGAAAAGGACAGGGGATATACTAATATTTCCTTACTCAACCCTCCTTTATCTTGTATACAATGATGTTGATAGACCCTTTACGTTAAGGGCATGCTTCAATATCTTCAGTAGTAACCATAGCAAAGAACTCTCAGCTAAATTACTTATTTTCCAATATTTTCTATATCATCATAAGTTTTATGAATAAATAAACATGATAATGACCACAAAGTCTCCTCCAACATCAGGAAGTCGATCTACTGAAGCCAAAATGGTGGATTCCCCTGGAGCAAACTTGTATATAAAAGATAATACATTTGATACATTATTATTTTTTAACATTCTAAAGCATGTTGCATATTATAAGTGTATTTCTTCCAAATAATACATTTTAAAAACCATGTTTTTTTTTGACAGATGTATCCAGTGTTTGATAAACGGGATGTATCTAGGAAAGACTGCTAGATATTTCCAAATACAAGAGGAAAAACATAAAATCTTTTCTTTTTATGGCTCATCTCATTTTTCAAGTGACAAGCTGGCCGGCTGAGATTTGTGCCTGTGTCTTTTTCTTAACCCGCAAGACATAGCAGCTCTTGTCAATGATGAAACAGATAAAAGTATAATTGCTTTATATCACAGCGTCACATTCTTTTGACTGATAGCTGTGAGATAGATTGCTAACATAAGCACGACATTCCTGCTAATCAGGAAAAAAAGTAACTGTGCTTTTTTATTCTCTGTAGAGTTACTGAAATTCGTGGTGTGATGTTGTCTAATGCGCTCCCGCTTGTTTTCAGTAAACAAGAAAGCCGAGCTTCAGAAGCCAAGATGTGAGACTTCGTGCTCTCTTGCTATGCTATCTAAATTGCTTTGCATGATGAAAAGTCCATTTAAAACCCATAAATCTCTGAAAAACCAGAGTAAATCAATTTATTTAAGAATCACTTTATGATCTGATATAAATTCATAATTAAACACAAGATAATTTATGTTTGTGTGTGTTTCTTAAGGAATGACATTTATGTTGTTGTAATCAGTATTGATGCAAATTCATAAAACCGTAGTGTTTAGTATAGCAACTATAAATTATGCTTCTGAATGCATCTACATGTCTTAGTTATTTCCAGTGCAGGCAGGCATTCAGAGTGGAGAGATGTCTTCTATGCAATAAACTGCTATTTGTGAATTTGTTGACATATTACCAAAGGTCAACAAAGTCATTGGTCTAAAGCGGCAGGATTTCCATAAGTTCCACATCCGTCTCTTTCAACCTTGGCATTCTCTTTTACTCCCTAATTTCAATGCAAAAATCGGCACTCCAGGGTGAGGCCTTAGATATTGAGCTCCATATAAGTAACAACTTCAGGAAAATACAATACCTGCTTGAAAAAGCTATCAATATGGTTTTACAAGTCGATATACAGAAATATAGTTTGTTGGCCTGATAATACCAAAGGTCAACAAAGGCATTGGCCTAAAGTGGCAGGATTTCTATAATTTCCACACCGTCGCATTTGTTTCAACCTTGGCATTCTCTTTTACTCCCTACTGTCCGGGCAAAACCCGTAACTCCAGGGCAAGGGTGTAGATATTGAGCCCTGTGTAAGTTTCAAGCTGAGCAAATATATTAACACTTGGTTGTGTTTCTTGGAAAAGCTATCTAGAAAATCCTGTGTGGTTGAAACAAAATAAAACCGATCCTAACATTTGTTTGGTTGCTTCAGGATAGGGTGCTCAGTTTTGATTTGAGGAGCAAGTTCTACCACAATTTTACACACTCAATGATGGTGATCCACTTTGCCATAGGTTAAAGACAACCCACTTCTTAACTCTTCACATTTGATGCCTTTCCATCTTTGTTCTTGCCTCATCTTTTCTGCTGTACCTGACCCGATCTCCCTACCTCTCTCTACCCATCCATCTTCTGACATTTTACACATTTTTCCTCTTCCTTCTCTTCTCATAATTTCTATATCTCCTCTATTTTTTTTGTGTGCTATCTCTCCATTCTGTCAATTATGGTTCCCTTTCTGGATGATTTTCCTTGCTCCTTTGATAAAGTTTCTTGTCACACAAAACACGGCAGGAGAGTTAGACAACATCTTATTGTAATCGTGCAGTATATGCAATTCTAGGGAAACTTAAATGTCATTTTCTTTTATATGAAAGAGAACACAAAGACAAAGAGCAAATGGGACTAGAACTGCTGTTCTAAACTGGGCCAGTTTAACATAAATTATTTCGTTTTTCTTCTGTGGCTCCAGCTATTTGGCACAAAATAATAAGTTTCTAATCAATCAATACATTGTATATTAGTTTATACATATCTATTAATATGTTATTTGTAGAGTGACGACAGATTCCGTAGAGTTAGGTTTACAGAAAACCAATGGCAAAAATGTTACATATATTTAAATACAGTAAAAATGCCAAGACAGCACATTTGTACTTAGACATTGATACTTGGGAAGATAAAGGCCCTGCTCTTATGAGACTTAACAATCTAAGAGGTAATAGGGGTGGTAGAGACATGAAATAAGTAGGATAGACTAGAGATAAGTCAGATAGTGTGACAAGTCAATGGTCTCCTGTGGGTTTGTGCACAGGTTTCAGACACTTTGATAGAGGAATACATAATACCGAAGGCTGTATATATATTTCAGGCTTTAATAAAATTTAGCCAGTGATACAAAAATAACAAACTAAAAACTAACCAAAGAAAACAATGTGCCTAGGTTCCACTGAAGCACTATCTTTACTGTTAAACAGTTTCTCAATAACCATCTCTCATCCAGTTAAATCTGGGTGGAGCAAAACAAATAGTATAGTAGTTTGTAAAATCACTAGCTTGTATAGTCTTTAGATTTCCAGGTCTCCATTCTGTTCCAGGTGGTCATGTGTGTCTTTCTCTAGCTTAGACAAACCAGACAAACAGTCCAAATACAACCCCATCTATATTCCATGAGAAATATTCCATCAGGTGTGCCCAGGTGCAGTTAATCAGCTGAGCAGGAAAGTTCTCTCCTACACTTCTACTGGGGGAAGAGAGCTTTGCAAAGTCTGACTCACATAAACCCTTTGTTTAACTCTGTCACCACAAATATTATAGGTAGAAAAAGGCTAAAGGGAACCAGAATAGACAGCCTTGTTTAAAGTAAATAATGGAGAGGAGTTAAGGAGGTATGTGCTGTGGCAATTGTCTCTAAAAATGAATGAAGACTAGGGAAGAGTTCTTACAGTGAAGCAGGTAATTCCAAAGAAAGGGAGGTGTTCTTGAGAAGCCCTGTAGATGAGCATGGGAGGAGGCAATGATCGCAGATGAGAGGCACAGAGGATGGGCAGAGTGGAGAAGGTGAGTTGGAGTGTATTTGGAGACAAGAGTTAGGACATGGGGGGGGGTTGTGCAGTTGAGGGTTTGGTAAAGTTGGGTAACAATTTTGTATTGTATCACTAGAGGGACTGGTAGGGGAAGCAGCAGATAATTAGCATTGAGTGAGGTGGATTAGCCTAAAAGAACCATTTAGGATAGTTTGGATTGAGGATTGGTTGTTTTACTTAAAAAGTTATAAAAATTGGAACATTACATTGGCCATTTATTGAGAGTTATAATTGCTGGAGTTCTTTGTAACTATACCAGTATATTATTAGTTCTATATTCAGCCTTTTGCAGCAATATAACACAAGTACAGTAGGTCATTTCAGTATCCTTTCCAAAACGATTTTAAGATGTTTAGTAAATGCATCACAACAATGATAATAGAAGTACCGTATGGTTTTTGTCAGAATTGCAAGGTCCTTATTACTTTGCTAATATTAAATGTATCTATTGTGCTGTCGAACAATGTATGTCCTTGTCTGCTCAAACAATGTCCCGGAAAAGTAAAAAAATGTACAATGTTACATTAAAGATTTAGAAAACAATACAAAGTCAATGAGTTTGGAAAATAATTGGTCACTGTACGCCAAAACTTTCCGTCATGCATTTAAGAGCATGTTTTGTATTTCTCCATGGAAAATAAAATATATCAAATTATATATTTATTAATTTTGAATATAACTGCTAAGTATGTCATAGCCTGGAAGAATCATGCACAAATACCAACTGGTCATTATCAATAAGAGCTTAAATTTTTTCTTCATACATTCAGATTTTCTGTTTCTTGCTACCTGTGATAGAGGCTTTAGCCTGATATGGGGCTGCTGTTAGAGAACCTTCCAGGTAGGATGAACCTCCAAGGTCACAGGCCTGATCGATCTTCATACTATCCCTTTGATTATTGATTGATACAGGGTGAATGACCTTAATAATCTATGACTAGACTTATATGACTACATCACAATCCATGAAGGTTTTAATTTATAGGAATACATTACTTTTTAAAATTCTCATCAATGTTTTTGAAGAAAATTAACACTTAAATAACAGACAGGCAGATGAAAACAATGGGAGTCATTCAGTTCGGGCCTCACAACTCACTCACAGACGGCCGTATGTCTGCGATTGAGTTGGGGGCTCTCGTTCCCCTCCATTTCCAATGCTATTCAATTCCCCAAGGCCGACACTCGCTGCACGGAATCCGAAATCGGAAAACCCGGTTTCCAAATCAGAGCAGAGGCTTGAAAATGCAAAACTAAGAAGAATAGAAAAGAGCCACTGTGACACTCATGCTTACTGGGACTCACTAATAAACATCACAATAATAGTTGTCATCAGTGAAGCGAGGGCCGTCGTTGCTGGCAAGGAGCGCCGAAGGTGCTCCTTGCCAGCAACGGCGGACTTTAGGCGAAGGGAGGGGCCGCCTTTGTGGAGGTGGAGGCTCCCACTGCGACCGCAAAATTTACAGACTTAGCATCCGCACATACGAGCCACGGGACTTAGAAAAAAAAATATTATGACCTTGCAAAAATACGACATTAGTGCCAGAAACCTGCGCACATGAAAACATTAAAACCACAACAAATACACACAACAGACAGCACCTCTAAAAGTGAAGTTACACCTGAATTTAAGAAGAAATTCAAGGGTTTAGACACCCGAAAATCGAGAGAAAAAATGGCCGCCTTAAAAAACGAAAACGAGGCTACAGGATCCTAAACTCGCAAAACACATACGGATTTTCCCGAAAAAGCCGTACGAGGTCCAAGAACAAGGACGTAAAACCAGCCACAGCCGTGTACCACACACATTAGGTGCCATTTTACAACGCTAACTTACACAATGAGGTACACAGCTACCCTAACGGATTTTCTTCGCACACGCACACTTTTTACACTACACACTGCACACATTGCTGACACTTACACATCAGCTCCACAGCAGTGAAAACACACATTGTATGCTGCAGCAACATGAAAACAGATTGCCAGATCTACAACACAATGCTTCCTCGATATATTACTTCAACATAGGTAAAGTATATTCATTTATGATTTCATGAATTATTTCATTGGCATACAAAAAAAAAAACAACGCTGCTCATAGCACACAAACAACCAACAGCCTCGCAATGAGCGCCGAAGCCGCTCAGTGCAAGGCTCGCAATGAGCGCCCAAGGATCTTAAAACAGCAACAAAATTAATGTCGCAAACAAACAACATTACCTGCCTTACAATCTTATTGCTGTCATTTTTTGCCGGGCAAGTCGCTAGTACAAAATAATGTCAAGAAAAAAATCCGATGCACACTTATTAGCCAACCATATAAATGACCTAGGCCCTCATTCAATTGCGATTTGGCCAATTGAATAGTGCTCTAAAAAAGCACATAACATATTTTTTTAAAGAAGTCTTTAGTTAGTGAAAACCTTGCTTTTAGATAGATGTTTACTAACTAAAAACTTATTTTAAAAAAAAATGCTATGTGCTTATTTAGAACCCTATTCATTTGGCCAAATAGCAATTGAATGAGGGCCCTAGCATTTATCAAATGACCTCAAGTGCTATGTTCACATGTGTGCATTTAGTATGAATAAGGGCAATATTTAGTTTGGCAGCGCTGTAACAGGAAAGTAGCTAGATAGTTAAATATTTCCAAAAAACATTCTATTCCTTAAGATAAACAAATAACCACAGCAAGCACATAGATATTACTCATAACTGTGTGCAATCAACCAAAATGACATGGATCAATCAAAACCATTCCAATTTATTCCCATTATGTTGATAAATGCCAACAGTATGGCATATATATTCCTTTAATCAAAGTCAATTATGCACTGTGGTTTATAACTACCGTATATCAAATCCTTCCAAGCACACTTGGATATTACTGCCCAGGTTCAATTTCCAAGTAACACTCAGTAAGCAAAGTTGTAATTCATTCAACAACGTAATAATAGTCCGTGGCTCTAAGTCCAAATCGACAAATGCTTACACATGATAAGACAAACCTAGCTCTCTGCAGCATTACAACAAGTTCTTCAATGCATGGAGAATTAACAGCATTGCCTTGAAACTTCCACCCCGATCACAATACAGTACTAGCTAATTGCTCATGTCTGGATCATCTGCTTTCACTGACAGCTGTTTCGCGTTCTGGCTTCTACAGAGTCTACTTAGGGACAAACTCCAGACCCTTAAGTACCTTTCAAATGATGTCCAAGACTACAGTGGCTCACACACACCAAAAATAAGCATGCATCCCGCTTTGCTTATTCAAAATCAGACATTTAAAGATGTATGAGATATACCTCCTATTTAAACATAAAGTAAAAGTAATATTATAATTATTTACATAGTCTCTGTGAACCTATAGTCTTATAAAGTGTCTTCTGATCCATGTTCGACTCTGACCCACATCCTATGGGCAACTTTATTACATATATATTACAATCAATGGATTATCCAGTGAATCGGATGACTGGAACATCATCTTGTAATTAATACTCTATTCATCTTAATACTTCCCAAATTAGGATTAGATAATTCAAATCTCAATGTTAATAATGTAATGCAATGTCACTTATCTCATTGATGGCCACAATACATTCCACTAAATGTATCCTTAGCTGTATTCATGTGATCTCTATTCAGTCCTTCAATGTGATCTCTATTCAGCCCTTCAATTCTTTTACAAAATGTGGATATAATTATATTCCATAATTTTTATCCATGATTCGGATGATAGAGCCTCCCTTCACTCTTCCAATCATGTCTCATTATATACAAACTATGATTAGTGCAGGGAATGTGTTACTTCTAAATAAACACAGTATAATTGATGTTCTCATTTAGCCCTCTAGGAGCAACTGTGTCTTACAGGAAGATCCATCTACTCTTGGCACGTAATAATTGTTTTTCTAGATTGCCTCCTCTTATCCCCTTCTTAACATGTTGTAATTCCCAACATTTTAAAGATGGTTTGGACTCATGATATTTGAAATAATGATGTGCCACTGTGCTCAAATTTCTGCCCCTCTCATAATCTTGAACACTTCTCCTGATATTACCTAAGTGTTCTCCTAGCCGTTTACGCAATTCATGGCGCGTCATGCCCACATACCTCAAGGCACATGGGCATTCCAAGTAATATATAACAGCTGAGGTTTTACAACTGGAGAAATCATGAATTTTATGTTTCTTACCCATTCTGTCTAATACCTCAGTCACATTGTTCATGTAGGAGCAAAAAGTACTATTGCCACATCTATAGGTTCCTTTCGGTAAAGGTCTCCCATATACCGTAAGGTTCCTTGAAAAATGGCTTTTAACCAAAATGTCTCTCAGATTAGGGACTCTACGCCAACTTGCCTGTATTCTAGGGCCCAGGCATTCATTCAAAGTTCTATCCGTCCTAAGGATATCTGCATGTTTATTTAAAATCTGTAAGATGTCTTTCCATACGGTATTATAGGTGCTAACAAATAGCCTTTTTTGTATATGGTAGGTGGAAGCTAAAAAAAAAACATACTCCCTCTCCCACCATCCTAGATACAAGTTGGCGTAGGTAGGCACACATAATGATCCTATCGCCTCCCCCCTCACTTGGATGTAGTATTTACTGTCAAAAATGAAATAAATCTCAGTAGTTTTAATATAAATTCACTCTTGGCAGCATCACTATTGCCTTCCATGCCCAAGAAATAGCCAGTAGCTCTTATTTCAACATCATGTTTAATTGAGTTGTATAAAGCCTCAATATCACACGTGGCAAGCAGGACATTTTCATCTACACTGATTCCTTCCAATTTATTTAAGAGGTCCATTGTGTCCCTGATGTATTAGGGAAGGCTTGTCACATGTGATCTTAGCTAAATGTCTAAATATCTACTAGCGGACTCACATAAACTCCCATTCCCTGAGACTATTGGTCTTCCATGGGGTTTCCCACAGTTCTTATGGACCTTCTGTAGTAGATATATGGCTATTTTGAGTTATGGTACGCCAAGAATAACCCTCTCTGTCAGGATCATTTTCAGATAATAAGTCCATCTTCAAAGGTTTCTTGCTCAATTGCTGTGACATCTACATTGCTAAGTTCCTTGTCATAGAATTTTTTTAATACTAAGCACGTGCAAACAAATGAACATCTACAATCATCTATAATCATATCAAAGGGTTCAAAATTATTTGACGGCGAAAAAGAGAGGCCCTTATGGAGAATGGGACCATTGTTCTGCAGTTAGAATCTTATTTGAAAGATTAATAATTGAGGGTATCCCTTGGATTTTAATTCCTCTTATTTACTGTTATATTTCTACCAATAAAGTTTGTTTTTTATTATTTGGTTTGTGGTCCTGTTATTTTCTCAGGACCCTTTGTCGTGTACATGTGTATACATTATTTAGCCTATACTCCATATAGCATATAGGGAGTTATACCTCACAGTGGCTCTTTTCTATTCTTCTTAGTTTTGTACTATATTATTGCCATTGGTATGCTTATTGTTCCCCCAGTTGTAGGGCATGTTTTTTGTATATGGTAGGTGGAAGCTAAAAAAAAAACATACTCCCTCTCCCACCATCCTAGATACAAGTTGGCGTAGGTAGGCACACATAATGATCCTATCGCCTCCCCCCTCACTTGGATGTAGTATTTACTGTCAAAAATGAAATAAATCTCAGTAGTTTTAATATAAATTCACTCTTGGCAGCATCACTATTGCCTTCCATGCCCAAGAAATAGCCAGTAGCTCTTATTTCAACATCATGTTTAATTGAGTTGTATAAAGCCTCAATATCACACGTGGCAAGCAGGACATTTTCATCTACACTGATTCCTTCCAATTTATTTAAGAGGTCCATTGTGTCCCTGATGTATTAGGGAAGGCTTGTCACATGTGATCTTAGCTAAATGTCTAAATATCTACTAGCGGACTCACATAAACTCCCATTCCCTGAGACTATTGGTCTTCCATGGGGTTTCCCACAGTTCTTATGGACCTTCTGTAGTAGATATATGGCTATTTTGAGTTATGGTACGCCAAGAATAACCCTCTCTGTCAGGATCATTTTCAGATAATAAGTCCATCTTCAAAGGTTTCTTGCTCAATTGCTGTGACATCTACATTGCTAAGTTCCTTGTCATAGAATTTTTTTAATACTAAGCACGTGCAAACAAATGAACATCTACAATCATCTATAATCATATCAAAGGGTTCAAAATTATTTGACGGCGAAAAAGAGAGGCCCTTATGGAGAATGGGACCATTGTTCTGCAGTTAGAATCTTATTTGAAAGATTAATAATTGAGGGTATCCCTTGGATTTTAATTCCTCTTATTTACTGTTATATTTCTACCAATAAAGTTTGTTTTTTATTATTTGGTTTGTGGTCCTGTTATTTTCTCAGGACCCTTTGTCGTGTACATGTGTATACATTATTTAGCCTATACTCCATATAGCATATAGGGAGTTATACCTCACAGTGGCTCTTTTCTATTCTTCTTAGTTTTGTACTATATTATTGCCATTGGTATGCTTATTGTTCCCCCAGTTGTAGGGCATGTTTGCCGGTTGATCAGTCTCCCATATACCATCATGTTTTATTGGTTCTGTGCTTTATAAGCTTACCTATGCTTTGCCTTTTTTATCTTGCAAGTGCAAGCCCGTAGCTACTGTTTACTATGAGCCAATAGGAAATGGGACTGTCACTATGGCTTCTGCAGGCTCCCCACATTAACCACATGATGTTGGGGTCCCAATCGGGACCCCTGCAGCGACCCCACATTAACCCCATCCATGACCCCCAATGCATTTAAAAATATCAAACTCCCTCACGCTGGTCCTGAAAGGGCCCGTGGCACACTAATGCGCAATACTGGCCGCGAGGGTACTGTAAGTACCCCAGCGGCCCCTAAAATTAACCTCCATCAGGACCCTGGCAGTGTCCCCAAAATTAACCCACATTAACCCTTGCAGTGGGGGTCCTGATGGGGCCCCCCGTTGCATTTAAAAATATTAATTTTCATTTGTGGGTCCTGAAAGGACCTTAAAGGTCCTTAAAAGACCTGTGATAAATACAAAATTTAACCACTGCCTCGGGGGTACTATAAGTACTCCTAGCACCTAAAATTAACCCCATCACACATGGGTGTCAATCTAGACCCTCATGAGACAATAATTAACCCCTCAATGCAATAGGGGAGAAAACAGCTGGAAATACTGGCACCTGATGAAATACCTAGAACAACGCAAAGCAACCCCATCCTAACAGCTGAGTCTTTAGTATGGTCTGCAGGGCAGGGCCATATTCAGACAGCAGGATCATCCTCTCCAAAGAGGCTAGACCATACTGGTGATAACTCCTTGGCACAAGTTATGACTACAGACAATGGAGATGCACATTCAACATCTTTCAGCTGAGTTTAGTGACCACTATGGGGGAAGAGAGAAACTTTTTTAAGTACTATAAGTGCCATGAGGGTCCTCCAGGACCGTCATGGCACAAAGTCTAAGCACTACACTACACTATTAACCCTAACTATAACCTACTATTAAACCCCCTCTACACTATTAACCCCCTCTAAGTAATAAACCCCCTATAACTAATTAACCCCCTCTAAGTAATAAACCCCCCTAACTAATTTACCTCATATACGTAATTCACCCTATTTAACCCTCACCATACCCAATTATCCTTATCACTAACCACCTAACCCTATCTAGTATTATTTAACCCTATCTGGGCCTAGTTAACCATATCTAGTCCTATTTAAACCTATCTGGACCTAGTTAACCCTAACTGGACCTATTTAATCCTAACTGGACCTAGTTAACCCTAACTGGACCTATTTAACCCTATATGGACCTAGTTAACCCTAACCCTAGTAAACCCCTATCCTATTATCCTATTAACCCCCTCTACCTTATGCTATTAACCCCCCTCTACCCTATCCTAAGTTACAGAAAATAAAAAGACCTAAATTACACAAAATAAAAAAGCCTAATTTACAGAAAATTAAAAAGAAAGTTACTTAACATTAAAAAGCCTACATTACACCAAACAAAAACATACATTACAACTAATAAAACCCCTAAATACATCCAAGTAAACCCCTAAATACATACAATAACACCCCCTTAATATATAAAATAAAAAAAACTATTTTTCACCTAAAACAACCCCCCTACTAAACCTAGCATAGGGTAAATAAGACAACTTACCTTCCCAAATGCCCCTCCAGTGATGATGGTCTTCTGTGCTTTGTCCCCAAACAAGGGCACAATCCAAAAATGTCTAGGGATGAAGCACCGAAAACCATTGTCGTTGCACAGAAACCATTGAGACAGAAGGAGCTTAGGGAAGTTAATGTGTGGCTAAAAAAGGGGTGCACTAAGGAGGGGTTTGGGTTTTTAGAGCACTGGGCTGACTTCTCATTTGCGTACAATTTCTGTAGCAGGAATGGATTGCACCTTAATGAAGAGGGATCTAGTGTGCTAGGGGAAAGGATGGAAGACAGGCTGGAGGAGTTTTTAAACTAGTAGATGGGGAGGGACTAGATGGAAGGAATGGAGTAGAAAGTGTAGCGGGGTAAGGAATTAACAAGTCATGTAGTAGGAAAGGGAAGGGTTAGTATAGTCAATAGGCATGCATTGCTAAGTAACTCAAGTACAGTGGCAGACACTTCAGAACTACAGGCTCACAACATAAAGTGTATGCTTGCAAATGCCAGAAGCTTGCCAGGAAAAATGGGAGAGTTAGAATTATTAGCAGTTATGGGATTTAATAGGCATTACTGAAATGTGGTGGGATTTGTCTGTATGCCTGAATTTAGGCCTATAGTCAGAGAAGATATTTATGCTGGAACAAGCGGTAATGCTGAATGTTTGTGGGTAGAGTTAAATTTGCGGAGCAGCAAATTCCAAAAAAATATTGGTTGGAATATGCTATAAACCCCCAAATATAATTGAAAGTGGGGAACTGCAATTATTGTTACAGATTGGAAATGCAGCTAAGCATGGGCAAGTTTTATTAATGGGAGATTTTAACTATCCTGAAATAAACTGGATAAATGAGACCAGCAATTCAGCTAAGGGGAGCAGGTTCTTGAGCACACTCAGGGATCATTATCTGGCCCAGATCACACAAGAACCTACTAGAAATTAGGCTATCTTGGATTTAGTTATTACAAATAATATTGATATAGTATCAAATATTGAAATAGGGCAACCTTTGGGAAACAGTGATCCCAACACAGTCTCATTTGAGATTGAATAAAAAAAAAAAAAACTGTAAGGGGCTAAAGAAAACTATCAAATTTAAAAGGGCAGATTTTAACTGTCTAAGGGCAGCAATACAAAGTATAGACTGGGACAGAGAACTGGCAGGTAAAAATAGTGAACATAAATGGACAATGTTCAAATCCTTACTAAATATACAAATGTATTACCATATACCACGTGGGAAAAAAAATATTAGGAGCAAATCACATCCAATGTGTTTTAACAATGTTGTAAAGATCAAGATACAGTAAAAAACAGGCATTTTGAAGAGAGGACAGGGACTGCTTTACGTGAGTACAAGGAAATAAAAGCATTTTCAGAGAAAATTTTGATTTTTAGCAAACTTTGCAAATGCAAGAGAAGACCATCTTTCAAGATATGTCGGGTTCTCTCTAGGTTTCTTATTGGGAATTAAGCAGATTACAGTTAGGAACTATGCAACTATGAGTGGTTAAAGGATCACTACACTATGAAATATGTGTATGAAAACTGTGATTGTGGTAAAAATCATACAGCTAATTTTAAAAACATTTTGATACATGATACATTGATGGAAGTTTTTGCAGCTTTCTGTAAGGAAGTGGTATGGTATCAATTCCAATGTTATTCAGTTATCAAACAAAGGCACTGAGCATCTGCCTGTTCCCTCGTCTCCCAGTGATCCCTCCATTCATAACTACAAACACATCCCCCATTAGCCTCAGGATGTGATGTAACTAACATAAAATGGATTCATGTGCTTATAAATAGATTCTGCAACATATCTGATTTTCACAAATTTTTTTTTTATATCAGTGGCTTACACAACTGCTAATATTGGTCCCTATTCTATTGTCCAATTCGTAAACAAATACACACTTAAAACTGTTCTTAATATTGCCACATGTTCTATTAGCTACTCGCAATCCGATTTATGAATTACCCGCTCACAATCACTACAGGACAGCCAAACATGCAAAACTGGCCTTAGAACTTTATTGGTTTTAGCACAGCTTGAATATTACAAGCCTTAAATAACAATTAAAGTTGCATAAAATAAATATTATATTAGACCCGTAGCTCTAGATCACTAATTAAGTCTGACTCGCAACAGAAAAAAGTATCAAGTTTCTGTCAAAAATGTTACGAATACTAAATAGGATTTGCAATGGCTTTTTCAAACATTTATTAGAGCTGTTGCAGTAATTCAACTCTCACTACTGCACTTTAAAAATATTGGAAGGCATGGAAATACATTAGAATAAAAAATCTCAAACCTAAAATTATGCGTTAAAAAAAATATTATTTTTAACTGTTATTTCTGAGTAATATTGTTCCCGGGACTCAAGGGGTTAATACATATCATGAAACCCACATGGACATAATAGATGATCAACTGCATTTTATAGAGTGAAAGATTGCTTGATTGTGACCCCAATCGGCAAATATTATTTATAGCAATCAATCAATTTGTAGCCTCCGAATGCAGATTACGCGAAACTTCCATGTTTTACTGATGTCTCATTTACTATTGGCTGTGTGTAAGAAGTAAATTACAACCTTGCTTAAAAATTGTCAGATCACGACCCCTTAAGTCAGACTTAAAAAGGCAAGGTTTATGAGTTCAGCCTTGTGGTCAGAATTTGCAACCTGGAGTCAATAGAATACATCTAAACATTTATTTTTTTTAAACACACCCGCAACCAAATTTGTGAGTACAAGCCATTTGCGGGCATCTAATAGCATATGGCACATTATTAGTTTGCTACTTACTTGGCAAGCAAGTGTCCTTTCTTGACCTGCAGTGGTCCTTTACCTTATAATAATGCAGCCCTAATCTGAAAGTCTGAATATGTAGTCGAGAAATATGCCTATTGTTCTTTGATCTCTAGGGAAGATATTTATGCTGGAACAAGCGGTAATGTTGAATGTTTGTGGGTAGAGTTAAATTTGCGGAGCAGCAAATTCCAAAAAAATATTGGTTGGAATATGCTATAAACCCCCAAATATAATTTAAAGTGGGGAACTGCAATTATTGTTACAGATTTAATTATCAAATTACTATAACTGCTCAATAATAATTATATTGATTCTTCAGTTTACATCATAGAAAAGTTAACTACTATTTGGTTCAAAGCTTGTAAAAAGGGGGTCCGGATGTGAAAAGATCTTTGGAGCCCCACGCTTCTTGATTCAAGCTAGGTACTCCCAGGGGGTCAATAAAAAAAACAAATAAATATATGTGGGTTGTGTGATCACTCCTAGGTTCATGAGATAACCGTTCTGCAAAAATAATTATCTGTCCATCTACGTTACCCTAGGCTACTGTCAGTATCAGTTGGCTTCTATCATGTTGTGGCCCCCAGATCTTTGAACCGGTTGAACTGGCAGTATCATTGTTTTGGTTGCCTTCTTTACGTGCAAAATGATTTAAATAATTTTTCCATGATACTGATCAAACTTATGTAGTGGTGGAGCTAATGAATGGAGGGCCCCAATATAAAATAATTTGGACCTCTCTTCATTAAATACTAATAAGCCCCTGAGCCATTGGGTCCTTTGTCTTGACTGCAGTCTCCTGAACATTGAACACACAATGCCAAATGGTGCTAATACCTCAGGGATTAACAGTAAAAAAAATGCCAATGATCTTTCCTTACCGAAATATATGAATCTTGATTCATGTGTGTATCAGAAAGCTAAAAATGGTAAAAAAATTTTTTAATAAGGGATATGAAAATAGAGTTTTTTTAATAACATTCAACTTTTCTATACCATATATCGTCTATATTTTTTAATTATACAATATTTGGAGCATCCTCTGTGTTACTTCAATCATATTTTAATTCTGATTTTAGGAAAACTAAGCAATCATTCATATAACAAGTGTATGAATTTAAGAAGTTTAAGCTACTATATTCATATCTAGTGTATAGACATTGGATGTAACAATGGTTTATAAATAAAGTCAGAGAGTACAGAAAAGTCCAATTAGATCACATAGCAACTGGAGATACAACTAAAGCTCCACATGATGCTTCAATGGATGATCAAAGGTATAAAGCAGAAATTGTTACTTTATCTGAAACTCAGTCCAGTTCCAAAGACATTAAACAATGTTTGCTGAAACACTCTACAACTGTCTAATGAAAAGAGCATCTTAAGGACCCAACGTCTACTTCTTAGCAGGAAATAGCAACTTACTGACATTGAGATGATTTATTTTGATACTTCGGAACTAAGCATATTAAAAATAGACTTTGCAAAAACCCCAGTCAGTAACAGAAATCTTATAAAGTGCTCTGTAAAGGATAGATAGACTGAATAAGAAAAAATAACCTTTATTAAACTTGTACTGTGCTTTTAAACAATAACGTACTATTTTTCAATGATCCTGCAGACCCGTGGTGGAGCTACCAGTGGCGCAGGTTGGGCAGTGTACCAGGGTCATTTTCTGGGGGGCAGAGCGGAATAAAAAAAATTTGGGGGTGGGGGGGGCATTTAATTTTATTTTTTGAAGAGCATTTCTACTGAAGCTCCAAGAGGTAGCAGTGTGGAGTAGTTAAGCACACTGGGACTGGATGACAGCAAAGAACAGGGGGTGGGTTCTTGGAGGTGGGTGCTGAGAGGGGTTGGGTGCTGTGTGGGGATGGATCCTTAGAGGAGTGTGTGCTCTGTGGGGGTGGATGTCGAGAGGGATTGGCTGATATGTAGAGATAGTATATGTATATACTGTATGTGTACTTCATGCAGGTAGGATGTAAGGTAAAGGGAGCAGCTTTGAAAGGGGTCTTGGGCAGGGTATCTATGGGAAAGGGCCTTTGAGAGGGATGTTGCTATGGAAAGGGGACCCGCCCAGGGGGACGTGCCAAATTTAAAACTATTCTTTAAAACACACATTAGTAGCTGAGATCAGTATAACCTGAACTCTAGTAGTGTACAAACAGACTTTTTAGTCAACACCCGCTATCCCACTGCAGTTATGGTATGCCAATGTAGGTCCCCCCCCCACCATGTGATACCACAATACTTCATTTAGGGGGATGTAACAATTTGGAGCAATATAGCCCGAGTGCACTACTTAAAAAAATGATTTATTTAAATGCACAGTGAGCGTTACACTCAAGTAACTTGTAAACTCAAGTTTTAATACCAATATGTACAAAGCTCATGCAATTTACGTCTTTACTCTTTACATCTTTTCTCCAAATAGATTAAAAACTATGAAGTTGCATATAACATTGCGATATATTAAATTGTCATGATAATGGTCCCGCTTTCATCATTTTTAAGTAGTTAAAATCTGTATTAATTTATTTCTCAATTTAATTTGAATACAAAAATGATCTGTGAATGATCTGTAAAAAAGAAATCTAGCACTAAATTTAGCTGGTTTTCCCATTATTTGTAGGCTGGAGTGTTTCCCATCTACAGCGCATTCCGACTTCTCTGAAGATGTCTATTTATTGCACAACCTTATTGGAGCCTGGGAAATTTGATACACTTTTTGTTATAGCCTGAAAAAAATGATAGGAGGAACTCCAGTCTTTAGATCAACTGAAAATAGGAGTTCTTCATTGTAAGTTTTCTCATTATATATTACCTTTTTAAGTTAAAAAGTTGCTAAAATACTAGACCTAAAAGCTTGACCATTACAGTGGAATTTTAATACAGAAATTTTTTAACTGAACCCATACATCATCAATTCTATAGTAACTTGGAGTGGATTTGGAATCATAGTGAAATGCTAAATTTGACAAAATTGATACTTCCTTTCAGGAAGGTCCATATATGCTCATGGGACATTTAGCATTGCTGTTCTAGATACATTGATGAACCCATCTTTCAAGTATGTGTCCAGTATCAGTAAAGTCAACTCTAAATCTTAAATAAAGTCAGAATATTTGGGGTTTTCATGAGAATGTATACAAGAAAAAAGGGATAGCTGCAAGATCTGGGATCCCTTTACTTTGATATATAAAAAGGTGCTAGAGATAAGGTATTGTAATAATGCATACGTAGAAAAAGGGAAAGAACTCTATTTACCAGCACACCTTTAAACTGATCTCCAAAGAGACAAAAATTATAGTTAAAAAGTAACTTCTATTAAAGCTTGTATTAAAAAATAAAGATTTACTTAAAAATATAAATTGTGGGAAACACAGGACAATTGATAATATATCAAGGCCCTCATTCAATTGCAATTTGGCCAATTGAATGGGGGTCAAAATAAGCACACAACATTTTTTTTAAAAATAAGTTTTTAGTTAGTAAACATCTATCCAAAAGCAAGGTTTTCACTAACTAAAAACTTCTTTAAAATAAATATGCTATGTGCTTATTTTGACCCCTATTCAATTGGCCAAATTGCAATTGAATGAGGGCCATAGTAGACAAAAAATTAGATAATGACCTTAGAGCCTCAGCAAAATTGTGAATGAATAAAGTGACTTGTGCAGAAAATAATGATTTTAGTGAATTATAACCTAAGTATAAAAATAGTGATTGATGAGGCTGATGGCCCCAGGCAATGCCAAAGTTGTACTTTGCTAATATCTCATGGGATACCAAGTATTATGACTAATATTATAGTTTTAAACCCATTTTGAGTCTCATCACATATATAGTTGTGAGCGTACGAGTTGTTGCTAACGCTGCGGGCTTGCGCAGCGAGACGCGGGCCTCGCGAAGCGAGGGCCGTGGCTCGCGTAGCGAGCCCGCGGCCCTCGCAAAGCGAGGGCACTGTGCCAGGTTCTCAGTTGCTGGCTTGGAGCGCCGCAGGCGCTCCATGCCAGCACCTGAGGACCTCGCAAAGCGAGGTCTTCAGTTGCAGCAACTGCGACCCTTGCAAAATTCACAACACAAATTCCCAACCCAAAGAACTGCGAATCTCGCAAAGTTTACGTCGCAACCCAAAGAGCACGACACACACATTACGACACTCGCAAACAACATACGACACACGTTCACACACATTACGGCCTCGCAACACTCGGACGCAACTCGCGAACATTACAAAATTAAAAACACAATACATACACACAGCACATACATAAAAACCTTACCTACAGAAACAGGAAGCACCCAGGACCTCAAAAATGCAACTTACAACTTAATTGCACTCAAAATAAAAGAGTTTAGACACAATAATTTGCTAAGCGACACAAAAAATGGCCGACGAATAAAACGAAAACGAGGCTACACACGCAAACACCATACGAGACACGTTACCACACATTACGACCTCGCAAACATCGGACGCAACACGCCAACATACAAACATTTAAAACTTAAGAAAGACACACAACAAACACATAAAAAGCTTACCTACAGCAAGAGGAACCATCCAGCACCTCAAAAAAACAAGTTACATCTACATTTAAATCAAAATAAAACACTTTAGACACTAATATCATCGCTAAGCGAGAGAAAAAATGGTTGACGAACAAAACGAAAACGAGGCTTCAGACGTAACTACACTACACTTACTCGCAATAATGAAACACATACTATGCGGAACGTATCACAATCATATTAAACACCATTTTGAACAGTAATACGCAGAAAATGGCGGATGGAACGCAAATTGTAAGCTGGAACGCAAATAGCGCATGCGTATTGCGTTCTAACGGTCTCACTTTCTACAAGTTTATAAATACTGCCTATTTCACACAAAAAAATACATTTCTCCTCAGGTGATGACTTCTGAGATAACTGCTGCTTTTACTTGAGAAGACAATTCTTTACTAATTTCCTACTTTACACTGTGCAAATTACAACTGAGAGGTAAGCTATAATATATTACATTTTATTATCAGGAGAGGTCAAAGAAATAAAAAAATAAACTAGGATTTATGTAGTGACATATATGGCACATTTATGTGTATAGGCTCACAAAAAAAATATGGTTCATTTAACAAAACAACAAAAAACCATAATTCAATATTAAACAGAGGTTTATGTATAGTGACATGTGACACGCACATATATGTCTATAATGTATAGTGACATCTGACACGCACATATATGTCTATAATGTATAGTGAAATGTGACACGCACATTTATGTGTATTGCCCCTGCATAGTGACATGTGACACTGACATATATGTGTATCATGTATAGTGACATGTGACACGCACATTTATGTGTATTGCCCCTTCATAGTGACATGTGACACGGACATGTATGTGTATAATGTATAGTGACATGTGACACGCACATTTATGTGTATTGCCCCTGCATAGTGACATGTGACACGGACATATATGTGTATAATGTATAGTGACATGTGACACACAGACATTTATGTGTTTTGGAAAAAAAAAAAATAAGGTTAATTTAACAATTTAAATATGATTCATGTATAGTGATATTTCACACGCACACAAAATAATTACATTAAACTATGGAATGTGCTTCATGTATGTGACATATGTGTGTAGCCCCCACCAAAAAATAAGGTCAATTGAAAATAATTACAGAAGTATATTTAAATGACATTAATTTACTGCAATTCAATAGATCATATAAAGCTGAATCTTTCTATTTCTTTTAATATTCAAACAGACTCTGCATCAACAGCGTCACTCAACAATTTGCACCGTGCACTGTGAAGCACAATCCCTTTTAAAGAACACCAACAAAGAAGAAGAGGTAAGATACAACCAGACATTACATGCTCAAAAGGCCATGCTTTGCTAGATGAAAAATTATAAATATACAAATAACTATTTCACTTTCTTTTTCAAACAGACACTACAAGAAGACCGGCGGATTAAGATTGGCAGGAGGGGACCCTCTGTCATTCGACACTTCAATCAAGGTAAAGTATTAAGTATAAAAAAGAAAGAACCATGAGCCTCATTCAATTGCGACTTGCTCAATTGAATAGGGCTCTATATAAGCACATTACATATTTTTTATACAGAACTTTTTAGTTACTGAATTTCTAACCACAATCAAGGTCTTCAATAACTAAAAACTTTGCTCAATAAATATGTTATGTGCTTATATAGAGCCCTCTTCAATTGGCAAAATTGCAATTCAATGAGGACCTATATATGTTTAATGGCCAAGGGCCTCACTCAAATGTGATTTGCCCATTTCAATAGGGCTCTATATAAGCACAGAGCATATTTTTTAAAGGAACTTTTTATTTAGTGAACATGTTGCTTTTGGATACAAGTTCACTAAATACAAAATTCAGTAAAAAAATATGCTCTGTGGTGATATTGAGCTCTATTCCATTGGCCAAAACACTATTGAATGAGGAGCTGACAATATAACAAATGCAGTAACCAAAGGCCCTCATTCAATTGCTATTTTGGACAATTTAATATGGCTATAAATAAGTACTTTTAGGCCCTTATTCATTTTGCTAATTCGATAGGGATCCAAATAATCACATAACATATATTTTTTAAAGAACTTTTTTGTTAGTGAAAACCTTGCTTTTGGATAGATGCTTAATAACTAAAAACTTCTTTAACAAATATATCTGATGTGCTTATTTAGAACTCTATTCAATTTTCAAAATTGCAATTCAATGACGGCCTTAGAGTACTATTACATTGTAAAAAATGCAATTGAATGAGGGGCAAACTATGCAACATATGGTACACACAAAGGCCCTCATTCAATTGCAATTTGCTCAATTGAATAGAGCTCTAAATAAGAACATAACATTTTTTTTTAAAGAAGTTTTTAGTCACTAAAAATGTATCCAAAAGAAAGTTTTTCACTGACTAAAAACTTCTTTAAAAAAATATGCTATGTGCTTATTTAGGGCACGATTCAATTAGCCAAATCGCAATTGAATGAGACCCAAACTGTTACACACAAAACAGAATTGGAACAAACTCACACAAACACATAACAAAATAAATTAACTTTTTTATTCAATGTTTAACAACTTATAAGCCTTACAAAGAAGCAAAAATAAGAATAACAAAAGTGTTGCGCACCTAATAGCATTGTACAAAAAATCACACAAACACATAGGAAACTACATTAACATTCTTCTTTAATGTTTAACAACCTATAACCAGTACAATCAAGAATAAATAACTTTTGCACAAGTGGTGCGCACAAAACAGGATTGTCAAAAACTAACACAAACACATAGCAAACTACATTAATTATATTATTTCATGTTTCACTAACTAGAACCATCCCAATAAAGGTTAAATAAGTATACCACAAGTGGTGCACACAAAACAGGATTGTACAAAAAATAACATAAACACATAGCAAAATAAATTTATATTCTTATTTAATATATCACAACCCACAAGCCTTACTAAGAACTGTAAATAAGAATAACAAAAGTCATGGGATTGTACAGAAAGTAAAAAAAAAAAATATAGAAAAAAATAACCATAACTGATACAATACAGCCAAATTCATACATTTTTTTACTTATTTAAAAGACATTTCACTCAAACAACATTTTCTATTTTATATTACAACAGATACTGCGTGAAGACAATCGGACGAGGACTTTCTCCACAGGACCGGACCATCGGACGAGGACTTTCAACACAGGACCAGACCAGCAGACGAGGAATTTCAACACAGGACCAGCCCAGCAGACGAGGAATTTCAACACAGGACCAGACCATCGGACGAGGACTTTCACCAAAGGACCACAACATCGGACGAGGGCTATCGCCACAGGACCACACCATCGGACGAGAGCTATCGCCACAGGACCACAACATCGGACAAGGGCTATCGCCACAGGACCACACCATCGGACGAGGACTTCCAACAGAGGACCACACCATTGGACAACGATTTTGAACCGAGGACCAACAAACATTCGGATTTAAATCACACTTCAACCAAGGTACAGTATAATAAGTACTAAAGTATAAAACTAAAGAAACTGCTTTCAGTTGCATCCGTGTCAACAGAAAAATCAAAAAAATATTTTACTATCTCCCTTATTCTATTTAAATTGCTACTATGCAATACATAGCTCAATAACCACATCACTTTTTTTTTAGCAAAGAAGTTTTGCAGTGGTAAATATCTATCCACAAACAACGTTTTTAATAAATAAAACCATTATTTTAAAAAAATATGTTACATGCTTATTTACAGCAGTATTCCATTGGCCAAATTCTAAGCCAGTGAGGACAGGAATTATAAATTTAACTAAATATAAATGATACATTAATGATTTGCCTTTTATTTCACCAATTGTGCACAAGAATCTTTAACAGGAATTACAAATTAAAATATACACAATTACATTTATTTTTTTTCCTTTACAGATTAATATGGCTGATAACGAGACCAAAGAAGAGAAGAAAAGACGTCAAACTAGAGAAAGACAAAAGAGATGGGCCGCCCAGCAGACACCGGAGGAGAAAGAAATTCGACGAGAAAAAGAACGCAAAAGACTTGCAAATAAAAGAATATCAGCTGCAAAAATGAAAGATACAACCAAAAAAAAATAAAAAGATAATAAAGCATTTACAAACTGTTCCTAAAATATCAGATGACATTTTACAAGATACCAGTCAAGACAGACCAAAAAAAGCAACTACAAAAACAAAGCATTTACAAACTCTTACTAAAAACTTACAGGACATTTCAACCAAACAAGGACAACATATACCAAGAAAAGCCACGAAAAAAACTAAACATTTAGAACCTGTTGTTGAAACATTTCATGACTTTTCATCTGATGAATATGAAAGTCAACATCCGATATGCTTTGCAAATTGTCCTTTACTAAAGTCTTTAGCAGTAGAGGTTCATAGTTGTGGGGACATGAGTACTCAATGTCAATTTTGTGAGGCTTATTATTTTAAACAGGAGAGACCCAGAGATGGACAATTTATTAGTTGTTGTCAAAAAGGAAAGTTCAAACTTCCAGAAAGGAAACAATTTCCAACCTATTTACAAAATATTATGACTGAACCTACTTTTCAAAATTACAAAAATTTTAAGACAAACGTAAGATCCTACAATAGTGCCATATCATTTGCATCTATGGGGGCAACATTGGCTGCTAATGTACCAGGACATGGTCCTTACTGTTTTAAAGTCCAAGGACAAATTTATCATCGGACTTCACATTTACATCCAGAGGAAGGAGAGCAAAGAAAATTCGCTCAACTATATGTCCTAGATACAATGGAAGCTGTTGACCAACGTATGCAGATGGAAGAAAATA
This sequence comes from Discoglossus pictus, assembly GCA_027410445.1. Lineage (NCBI taxonomy): Eukaryota > Metazoa > Chordata > Amphibia > Anura > Alytidae > Discoglossus > Discoglossus pictus. The sequence continues at coordinate 120,773,571 of CM050170.1, read as the reverse complement.
AAAAATGCTTACCCAGTGTTTTTATAGAGCTAAATAACATTATGGACAACAATCCCTACAGTAAAGCTTACAAAAAATTGGCAGAAGTAGAAAATGAACAACTACTTCATGCACAAAGACATCAATTACTCATGCCAAAGGTTAATATGGTGCTTAAAAGAGACAGACATACTGATAAATGTCGTTATAACTTGCCAACATCAAATGAGGTTGCAATGGTCTTTCAGAATGATGAAGGAGAACCACCATTTCAAAGAGACATTAGAGTATATCCCAGAAATGAGGAGCAACCATTTATTAATATTAATATCTTAAGTCCAAATTTAGATCCAATGACATATCCCATCTTTTTCCCACATGGAGAAGCAGGTTGGCAACCAAAATTAACCCTTCCCAGTTACCCAAATGCGAAAGCCAGAATCCGAAATAATGTTTCTATGCTTGAATTTAAAGTTGCTCAAATTGCCATTAGAGATGAATTTAATCCAATTTTATGTGGTGGGAAACTAACACAACAATGGATTATTGATTCATATTTGCAAGTTGAGGCAAATAATTTAAACTTTATAAAATATCAACAAGATAAACTACGTGTAGAACAATATTGTGGACTCATGGACTATGTTGCTGACATGGCTACAAGCAGAGACATGACAGCTGGCAAAGCCATCATTTTACCATCTTCCTTTCAAGGATCTCCTCGAAATATGAGAGAAAGATACAATGATGCTATGGCTATTGTGACAAAATTTGGAAAACCAGATTTATTTGTGACATTTACATGTAATCCACAATGGCCAGAAATTAATCAAAATCTACTTCTTGGACAAAGTGCTTCAGATCGACCAGATTTAGTAGCCAGAGTTTTTAAGATCAAATTAAATGAATTAATACGTGACTTCACTATAAATCAGTTATTTGGCAAATGTCTTGCTTATGTATATACCATTGAATTTCAAAAAAGAGGCCTTCCACATGCACATCTTCTCATAATACTTCAAGAGAAAGATAAATTAGATACTTCGGACAAAGTGGATGCAGTCATAGTTGCTGAACTACCAGATCCAGAACTATATGGTAGACTATATGAGATTGTTACTCATCGCATGATTCATGGACCCTGTGGAGACCTTAATCCACAATCACCATGTATGGAAAATAATAAATGTTCAAAAGATTTTCCAAAAGATTATAGAGACAAAACATATGCAAATTGTGATGGATATCCACTTTATAAAAGAAGAGAAGGAGATAGTGCCATTATTCGTGGAAAAAAAGTGGACAATAGATATGTAGTACCCTACAATCCACATTTACTCATGAAGTACAACGCCCACATCAACGTAAAAGCCTGTACTTCCATCAAATCCATTAAATATGTCTACAAATATATTTACAAAGGCTATGATGCAGCTACTGTAGTCGTGAAAAGTGCAGAAAACCCTGAATGTAGTGAGTTAGTACATGATGAACTTGCATCTCATGTAGATGCTCGCTACGTCAGTGCACCAGAAGCTATGTGGCGGCTTTTAAAATTTGAAATGCATGATAGATCACATGCAGTATATAGATTAGCAGTACATTTGCCACAACGACATTTAGTCTATTTCCATGCTGGAAATGAAATGAATGCATTGGCCCAAAGTGAAGATCGTCACACTACACTAACTGCATGGTTTGCATTAAATTCAAATGATGCTCAAGCAACACAATACTTATATATTGAAATTCCATATCACTATGTTTTTGTGAATGGATTATGGAGACCAAGAAAAACCAGAGGCAATAAAATAATTCCACGAATTTACACAGTCAGTCCAAGAGATGTTGAACGTTTTTGCTTACGGATATTACTTTTAAATGTTCCAGGAGCACAAAGTTTTGAACAATTAAGAGCTGTTAATGACATTGTATATGAATCCTTCCATTTAGCTGCAAGACATAGAAACTTACTCGCTGATGATACAGAGTGGGAAAGATGTTTAGAAGAAGCAGCACAATGTCAAATGCCAGGACAGTTGAGAGAACAATTTGCTTTTATTTGTATCTTCTCAAATGCTCCAAATGCATTAGCTTTGTGGGAGACTTTTAAAAGTAATATGGCTGAAGACTTTATGCGACGATACAATGAACCCATTGCACACTTAAAAGCGTTAATGGAAATCCAAGAAGTCTTTTTAACTCATGGATTAAGTTGTGCAAGTTTTAATTTGCCTGATCCAGGTCTTATAGATGACATAAACTTTGAAGACTATGACATTCAACTACAAGCAGAAAGAACACAAGAAAGACTTGCAACTTTAAATACACTACAATTGCAAGCATTTCATGCCATTAAAAATGCAATAGATGATGACATGGTGACGGAGCGTTATTTCTATCTTGATGGACCTGGCGGATCAGGAAATACCTATTTGTACAATTTATTAATGAGTTCAGTACGAGCACAAGGACAAATAGCAATGGCGTTTGCCACTACTGGAATTGCTGCACTTTTATTAGAAGGTGGAAGAACTGTTCATAGTGGATTTAAACTGCCAGTGCCTATTTTAGAAAATTCTGTGTCAGATATTCGCATGACATCCTTACAAGCAAAGAAATTTAAGAAATGTAAATTAATTATAATAGATGAGGCCACAATGATGTCATGCTATGCCCTCCAATGTATTGACCGTTTGCTTCGTGAAGTCATGGATAATATTTTTCCATTTGGTGGAAAGGTAATGTTGTTGGGTGGCGATTTTAGACAAACATTACCTGTTGTTGTACATGGAAATCGAACTGACATTATCGAAACCTATATCAAGTCAAGCACAGTATGGAAACATTTTACCCATCTTCAACTGCAACAAAATATGAGATCAGAAGGACAAAATGATTTCAATGATTGGCTTATTAAAATTGGAGAAGGCAGAACAGAAAAAATACTACATTTAGCTGACGACACTGGAGAGATCCCACCTCAGATGATTTGTCAACAAGATATTATATCGGCTATATTTGAAGGGAGCATCAATAACGAAGAATATTCCGAGCTTGCCAAACAAGTCATACTGACGTGTAAAAATAAAGATGCATTAATCCTCAATAATGAAATCTTAAAAAAAATTAATGCACCACAAAGAAATTATCACAGTGCTGATTCTGTACTTGCTGATGACAATGAAAGTCAGGCTAACTTTTCGACTGAATTCATAAACTCTCTAACTCCTTCTGGAATGCCACCACATATTTTGCAGCTAAAGAAAGGTGCAATTATCATGTTACTGCGAAATATGAACCCCAAAAAAGGCCTATGCAATGGCACAAGATTAATTGTTCAACAATTAAGGGACCATTTTATAGATGCTGAAATTTAAACTGGGACCCATAAAGGAGAGAGAGTTTTCATACCAAGAATAGATTTAGCACCAAGTGAAAGTAGTCTCCCTTTTATACTTCAAAGAAGACAATTTCCCATTATTATGGCATTTGCCATGACCATTAATAAATCACAAGGTCAAACTTTCAAATCTGTGGGTATTTTCTTGGAAGAACCAGTATTTGCACATGGTCAATTGTACGTTGCGTTGTCACGGTGCAAAAATCCACAGGCTATTAAAGTTTACATTGAAAATAATGAAAGTCAAGTTGATTTATTAGAAGATGGACGTATTTTTACTAAAAACATTGTCTACTATGAAGTACTATAACTTTGCACGATACAAATTAAAGCCATGGAAACATTTTTTCAAACCATTCAAAAATACATAACAATTTGTTGTTTAATGACGTCATAATTAATGGAAGTACTGTTTATGGATAATTCGCCTCACAAAATACTTGCCTTGCATTTTTAAGAAAAATTATGTTAAAATGTTAAGTCACTATGTTAATGTTTATAATGTTACAAGTTTAAAAACAATATTTTCAAGTTATTTCATTCAACACATTACAAAGTTCATGTTAAGAGATCAAGCACCTTTTAAGTCACAATGGAAATATTGTCTGTTATCTTAAGATTACTACCTACATTAATGTTTATCGCCAGTTTATGTGGTCAGTAAGGAATTACTTTCATTAAGTACGTTTTAAGGAGAGTTTTTACTGTATGCCTTCCTCTACATTCAATGTATATTCAAGTTAACAATTATTGTGATAGAAATTGCATGTTAATACTGATTAATTTAAAGGTCAACTGTTTTTACATTCAAATGTTAATACTTTTAATAAAAATTAGGTTACAAAATGTATTCACTATGTTCCTGATTATAATGTTCAAAATTATACCAATGTTTTGTCAACTTCTAAACTTACATAAAAAATAAAGTTCAAGTTTAAAAAGATATACTTTGAAGGTTATTGCTTACATATATTTTAAACTTCATGTTAAAATTCGGGACGTTTCAAGAAGGCTTTTTACTTTTTGCTTTCCTATTCATTCAATGTATATTAAAGTTAACAATTCTTCAGATACAAATTACATTTTAAAAAACCATTACATCAACATTTTACAAAAATACACGTTCATATTAAAATACTTACAAGTGTCAAAAATATATGTTAATAACTAAACAACTTGACAAACACATACATCACATTGCCGTCATTTTTTGACGGGCAAGTCGCTAGTTGTCTTATATTCTTATGCCTTTTGAAATGGAGCAGCCCTACTTTGTGTTGTTCCCACACACGTGCTACAGAACAACGCGTCCTAATGGTGTCATCAGAAGCTCAACTCCAAACCCGACGCACATTTTCCTCAATTTCCTCAGGGGTTTTCCTGAGAAGTCAGGGACACAGTTTGTGGAGTCAAAAAAGGCAATCATATCGACATATTCCAGATATCAGTCTAATTTCAGCAGTATTACAGATTGCACATCCAGCACTAATAATGGGATAGACAAGAGGCCAGACCAGAAAAGGATTTATATATGCCTTTAAGATTAAAATGCTAGTCAAATGTTGTAACATGTTAATGGTCATGCTCTGTGACACTCTCTTAACCTTTTGTTTATGGATTTTTATATACATTTTTTTCAAGAATGGGCATATATATTACTATTGAAATGTTTGGATCTATGCTCAGCCTAGAGAGAATTGGTTTCTGTCTAAGACATATACCCAACTTCAGATATACAGCAACTATTTTCCTTGTTGTTACGTAAGTTCATATTAGGAACATAGGCTCCTATAAAATTGTCCAAATCCCAACTACATATGCCTGTAATGGAGCCTGTAAAAGTTACAGATATTTAATTGGATACATTTTGCTACTCGCAATCCATTTGCGAGTTACAGGCTTAAAACCACTGCGGTTGTAGAACACGTAATTCCGTCCTATAATAATATGTAAATGTTACCATGGCTAAAGACGCAAAAACAAGCCCGTAATTGCCTTCAAACCAGTAAATGGCAAAAGTATAAAAAAATCTTATGAGTACTAGATAGGACTCGCAAGTGTGTTAAACACCTGTTTGTAACACTGCAAAAGCAAATAAAAACATAGTATTGTACTTAAAAATGCGGGAAAGCAATGAAAAGCATCAGAATTATTTGCACAACAGTCTCAATCTCGCAAATCTGCAATATTTATTTTTTTTTTTTTACTTTTTATTTCCGTGTTATAGTGACCCAGGTAATCAAGGAGTTAATACATATCATGGAACCCACATAGACTAGAATAGTTGATTTATTGATTATTATTGATTTCTACATTTCTGGATTGCGAGTCCTATTGCAGATCGGACTTATAAACACTAAATGATTGTAGTTTAAACTCCATGTTTTACTGACATCACGATGACGGTCTCATTTACTATTGGCTCTGTCTAAATTGTAACTTACGGATTTGCTTAATTGATCATTCTCATGCCATGAAATGCTAGATAGATAGATAGATAGATAGATAGATAGACATTGCCACTTCACAGTACAACATGACTCTAACCTCCATCCTTGACACTCTTGCCCCCATAACCACAAGCAAACACCCTGTCTCTTATCCACAACCATGGCACACGATACAAACACGCTATATACAGAGGTGCTCACATACTGCAGAACAACTATGGAGGAAATCTCGCACTTCAGCAGACTTAATCCACTACAACTTTATCTTGCCCTCCTACCTCTCTGCCCTCAATCTTGCCAAAAAACACAACTTTTCATCAATAATATCAAACCTGTACTCAAACCACAAACGTTTGTTTGCTACATTCAACACCCTCCTCTGCCCACCACAACCCCCTGCCCCATCCTGTCTCACAGCTGATGACTTTGCCAGCCACTTTAAAATTAAAATTGAAACCATCCAAAATGAACTCACGTCCCAGGGTGGTCCTAACTCACCATCCTTTCAACAAACTGACAACACCCAGCCCTTCCTCTTCCCCAATGCCTCCTGCACTAATCCTTTGATTCTGTAACAGAGGATGAAGTATCTGCTTTACTATCAACCTCTCACCTTACAACTTGTCCACATGATCCTATTCAATCACAGCTAATCCCTCTCTACCACACTTATCCCAGCTCTCACGCATATATTCAACCCTAAACACTGGCAAGTTTCCATCCTCTTTAAAACACTCCATAATTACACCCATTCTTACAAAGCCCTCATCTGACCCAGATTCTGCCTCCAACTACCGCCCTATCTCTCTACTTCCCCGAGCTTCAAAACTGCTTGAGCGGCTTGTTTACAATCACCTCACTCGATTTATTTCCTCCAGTTCCCTTCTTGACCCCTTCCAATCTGGCTTCCAGGCCCAACACTCTCCAGAAACAGCCCTCACAAAACCTAACTGCCAAATCAAAGTGTCACTTCTCTATTCTAATTCTCCCGTACCTCTCTGCTGCCTTCAATACAGGTGACCACCCTCTTCTAATCCAAACTCTCCACTGTTTTAGCATCCATGACACAGCTCTCTCATGGTTCACATCCTATCTAGAAGATTGTACGTTTAGTGTCTCCTTAACTGGCACCTTTTCTTCACCTCTTCCTCTGTCTGTTGGCATACCCCAAGGGTCAGTCCTAGGCCTCTTCCTCTTCTCCATCTACACATCCTCCCTTGGTACCCTAATATGATCCTTTGGTTTTCAGTCAACACAAACTCATAATGTCTAAGACTGAACTCTTTATTTTTCCACCCTCTACTACAGCTTTCAATCCTCCAATATCTCTCACTGACAATGTCATCATTACTCCCACCTCCCAGGCCCATTGTCTTGGGGTTCTACTGGACCCTTCCCTCTCTTTTATTCCTCACATAGAATCAATAACAAAATATTGTCAGTTTCGCCTAAAAAACATCTTCAAAATTCGTAATTGTCTTACAGAAGACACAGCTCAAATTTTAATACAAAAATCTCATCATATCTTGACTACTGCAATTCACTCCTTGCTGGCCTCCCCATCTCTCCTCTGTCTCTACTCCAATACATAATGAACGCCTCCGCAAGATTTATCTTCCATACTAAATGCTCAGTGTCTGCAGCTCCTCTCTGTCAATCACTCCACTGGCTTCCCATAGCAAGTTTAAAACCATGACCCTGACATATAAAGCCCTCAACAACACTGCACCCCCTTATATCTCTGCTCTTGTTTCAAAATACTCTGCCAACCGCCCTCTTCATTCTGCTAATGACCTTCTTCATTCCTCTCATATCACCTCCTCTCACTCCCCTGCCTTCAAGACTTTTCTTGTGCTGCCCCCACTATCTGGAACTCCTTGCCTCACTCCACTAGACTATCTTCCTGCCTCAAAACCTTTAAAAAAATCACTAAAAATAAACCTGTTTAAAACAGCTTATGACCTTCAGCCTTAATATGCACACTACACAGCTTAATAACACTTACACCCACAATCTACAGTACAACACACAGACCTCCACTTGACTAAACAAATTGCTTTCACACTGCCATCTTGCATTTGTTCCCCTCTTGTATCACACCTAAACCCTTTATATTCGAAGTTTGTGAGTTTTCAATCTTGTGTCGGTGCTTTGGAAACAAGCACTGTGTACATTTGATTTTAAGCCCAAAAACCAGGGCCCTCAATTCTTTGTAAGGTGTTAATTTTTTTTTGTCATGTACTTACCCCTGTGTAGCACTATAGAATATGTTGGCGCGTTACAATTAAAGATAATAATAATAATAGATAGATAGATAGATAGATAGATAGATAGATAGATAGATAGATAGATGGTCATTTGCAGAGAATTTTGTCTTTGTTACATCAATTCCTGACAAATTAATCATAGGTTTGTGTTCATCTATGCATGGACGGATGGAACAAGGAGAAATTGGGAGGCTCTGTTGAATAATTGAATTTGACTGAAATTGACAGCACAGCCATTCCACCTGAATCAGGCTACTTGCTTCCAGGTCCAACAGAGGCATCATTTGTCTTCTAATAAAATACACTATATTGACTTTCCTTGCATAATATGGACCTTACTCAGACACAAAATGTTCCGAATTATATTTTCTGTTGTTGTACAGTGGCAAATATATGACTGCAATGTCCTGTTAAATCATTTGCCAACATCATTCCATAATTCCTTGCCTTCCCTTTCTATTTTAGTGATACTTGTTTAGATGCATTTTATATTTCTTTCCCAAATGGCCCATAGAGATAACTGTATTTACTGTAGCTAGCAATATTTTAAGAGTGCCAATTCATCTTCTGCATTTTTTTAGTGAAAACTAAATTTCAGTTACTCCCTTGGTAAATTAAAATTTGCCTTTCTATATTTAGTTCTTTAAGTCCTAATTAAGTCATTTTTTTCGCATATAATAATGGTTCTGGATACAGATTTTAAATGAGACAATGTTATAGTCTGTGTATCCCAAGTGTTCAACTACATGAATATATGATAATATCTCACTGTTATTTAATATTACTAGTTCAGTAAAGCATGATTTCTGGTAGGGTTTTCTAGTAATTAGGAACTGTAGTGGTCTATAAGCAACCCAAAACCTATTAATCTCAATGTTACATTTGCTATCATTAATCCAATGAACCTTTGCGTAGTTAAATCACTTCTTGATTAATATTTGCTCTAGTTGTGTAGTCTTTCACATTATAGGTTGTTTTTTCTTGATTTAAGTAAGAGCATGCATTATTAAGCATAACCAGTATATTTGTTGCATGAATATTGAAAATTGGTATATCATTTATACAGGAATCAGTGTAAATATCCAACATGCTTTACTTTGACACATGAGTTTAATTTTTTCAAGCAAATCAAAACCTGTACACAGTCAATCCGGGAACTTTGCCCCTGTGGAAGAAACCTCCAATATCTGAATTTACAATATAAAAAGTCAGAGTAATTTTAATGTGCACAAGGAGAGGTAGGCCTCCCCTTATTGGCCAAATATCTCTCTAATTATAATAACCAGCAATATAGCAAATAATATTACAAACTAAATGAATGCAAGATAAAGAAAATGTTCTGTCTGTTTAATGTTATTGTGGCTTCCACTGTATATATAGAAACTTATCTATAATGAATGTGAATGTAATAATATTACAAAACTGGAATAATCCATCATTCACTGATGTTCTGTGGGTCTGAGGGACATATTTCCTACATGTCAAACAGGGGGCTTCCTTGGAGGCACCATGAACCTCCAACAGCTTGTGCCAAATTGAACTGCATAAACTCTCATGACCGGCTGTTGTATGTGGGAGTATGGGAATGTTTTATTGTGTTTCACTATACAGAACATCTTTATGTCATTCTGTAAAGAAGAACTGTGGAGAAGACATGATGCGGGCTGTACTTCTTACTCTCTAACCATCATTTACTAAATGTTACTGCTCTCCTAGTAAGGACATGTATTCTCCCGGATTGTGGTGATATTGGGATCTGCTGGCAGCTCCAACCATGTATTTAAAAATGAATGTTTGTGATCCACACTGGCAGAACTCTTGTTCTAGTCTTGCTGTTCTAGGTCCTTATTCAAATGTGATTTGGCCAATTGAATAGGGCTCTATATAAGCACATAGCATATTTTTTTACAGAGGTTTTAGTTAGTGAAGTCCTTGCTTTGGATAGATGTTCACTAACCAAAAACTTCTGTAAAAAATATGCTATGTGCTTATATAGGGCCCTATTCAATTGGTCAAATCACATTTGAATGAGGCCCCTAGTCTTCTTCTTTTGCAGTATAACTGGTCAGAGGCTGGGGAACCAGGTTAAACATTTGACATTAATGTTATAGTTCATGTACATGCAAGCAATAGACAAATATCCTGATCTAGTAATTGCTAAGCTAAATAACATATGGGAGAAATTGCTTCATTATGTAAACCGGTAATGGTGTAAGTGATATTAAGCCTTGGTTCAAGATATAAGCCCTTCTAAATGAATAAGAATAACAGAAAATCATCCTATTTTCAAGCATTCTATTCAGACCCTAAGTGCGATATACCCACTCACAAAAACAAAGTATAGCTCCTTCTTTTGAATGGATATGCATCACAGTTTCTTCCCACATCATATCATATTGCTGTGATAAAATATGATTTTTAAATATAATTCCGTAGGACATCAGGTGCCATGTAAGTGACTAGTTTAGTAGACTCCAAAATTTGGAGAACCTGATGATAATGTAATTTCTGTTCACCTTACATTTTGTTGTCCAACTTATGTTGTTTGAATAAAGAATGGTAATAAGGTAGCAGATGAGTGATGACTGTTGAGTGGATGGGTAAAGCTTGCAGTGACATTTATGATGGATTAAATTGGAAGACCAATGAAAGTTGAGTTCCACAAGCTCCACATGTGTCATGATAAGTGTGACAAAAAGTTTGATTGTTCAGATGTATCTGATTATGCAGATGTTTATATAATGAAGGTGGCAACAACATATTAAGAAAGCTAGCGGCATCATTCTTGGCAAGTTATAATGGCTCTATTAGCAGTGAGGGGGCCATGATGACTTGGGAGTTTGGTTTCTGATATATTATAAATGTTATGGATTCTTGGGACACTTGATTACTAACCAACAGCTAGTGTCAAATGAGAGTAAAGAGGGAGAATAGAAAAATATATATATGTGGGTGTGATCAACATAGAGTTGATACTGAAACACAAAAGTGTGCAGAATTAATGGATCACATATAATAGTTGTCAAACTGCGATTTGTCGTCACGCTTACAAGCCTCAGTACTTAGACATTGAGCGCCGTAGCCGCTCATTGCCCTGCTCACCTGGCAAAGCGAGGCGAGCAGTTGAGGCATTGAAGCACGAGGGACTTAGGCTGAAATTAGCAATTAAGTAGCCGCGCAGCACTTAGGCTGCAATGAGCGTCAAAGATGCTTATTGCAGCCAGCGGCGCCATCACACAAGCAAGCTTGGGAAAAAAAATACGAATTTAACGGCCAAACCGTGGAATTCGAAAAACACGAAAAACAAGAAAAACAAGAAAAATAATAAATAAATAAATAAATAAAAACACATTCACACACACCACAGGGGGGGAGCCAGGAAGCATGGGAGTGAGGTTGCAAGCGATTTTGAGACTTATATGATGTGTTTCATCAGTCGTACAAACGAGAGAAAAAAATGGCGGACAAAAAAAGTAAAAAATTTGGAATCTGGAGGAAAATGGGGCTGAGCAAACTCAGTAACACTTACACGAACAATGCCAGGCACGCGGGACTTAGAAAATACACAACGGCAAAGACACTAGCAATTACACCAACAACGCTAGGCACGCGGGAATTTGAAAATAAAACAAACGTCAGTCAGCGCACGCCACACAAATATTCAGCAGACACACAGAAGAAAAACACACAGGGAAGGGACAGGGGGAGATGCTGGAAAGAGACACATGGCGTTCCCAAGCACAAAACTTGCAGGTTAATGAACCCTGCAATGAGCAGCACGTACAGTAGGCGGGAGGAAAGGTTCACAATGAGCGGCAAGGGTGCACATCGCGGGGCTTGCGATAAGCGCCAAAGGTGCTCAGAGAAGCAAAAGCCTCACTTTGTGTGGCAAACAGCATTGCCTGGCTTACAATTTTATTGCCGTAATTTTTTGACGAGCAATTCGTTAGTTATATATAAAGAACAACCTGGAAACAGAGAGGGGTAGAGGAAGGAAAGGTGTCCTCTAGAAAGAGACATTAATGTTGGTGGTTACATAATCATGATTAGATCCAAGAAAAAATGGTACCAATGACTTTCATTTTTGCAGCAGAAAAGAGGTATAACAGAATACAAACCATTAGAAAGATCTGCCACACTATTTTATGTTTTCAATAAACTATATTCATTGCCACTACTATGCAGTTACGAAATGATTCATCTGCCAAATAATTTAAACATTTCTAGAAAATCACATCTTGATCAATGCATTATTACCAGATTTTACATTTTAAAATGAAAACACTACAATAAACTGGTAAGTTAAATATAAAGGACCACTGCAATGCAATATGTGTATTAAATAAGCTTTTATCAGTAATAAAATGAATATTCATTGTTAAAAAAAACTTACTGTCACAAATCAACTACATCTACTGTTGGCCTCTGCCCATTAAATGAGCCGGAGGGATCTTTATCTATCAGGCGGTGTTACAGTTTCAGGCAAAAAGTTTTATTAACACGCTTTCTGTGTTAAAGCGATTTCACTTGGCAATAAACATTTGCTGTTGGACAGCCTATAAATGATTGTTTGTCCTCCTATTTAATGATATTGTTCTTAAAACCATTTAAACCTGTCTCTGTCTCCAAACCATGCCATTTGAAGACCTTATCAAGATGGAGACAATCAGATGACTGGAGGCTCATACTCTGACTTTTAAAAATGTAATATTTAATAGGATATAAAAAATATTTATAAATCATTATTCATTTCTTAATAAAATAACACAGTCCAACAAATTAAAATTGTTTTCCTAACGTTGGTCAATTTGTTAAGAATGTTATGTGTGCTGAATTAAAATAAACTGCGGGACATTACACATTATAGTCCTTATAATATATATGAATAAAATATAGGTATGTGAAAAATGGAAATTATTATGCTTGTAATAAAATTGCATTAATTGTTTTTTATGCACATCATGTTTACAAATGTAACTAGCATACATTGTTAATAAGTAACCGTGAAAAGCCATAAAAGAAAACAGAAAATTCTTGTTTACACTTGCAAGCTGTTAATTTTTCCCTTTGATGGCTGTCCCCTATGATGGCTCTCCTTAGGAATCTGCCTTGATTCAGGTATCCTTATGAAATCTTTCCCCTGCTCATCAATTGCTGCTCCTAGAAGTCAAGATGCAAATGCAAAAAGTGCATCTTTAAAGACATCCTGCAGCCAAGATTTCTTCAAGAAAATCTTTGCTGTGCTGTTGGTAGTTTTCCTCTTTATGGTTCCCCAGAAAATCCTTGACACAGACATAAATTATTTCAATCCTTCAGATTAAATTTATCTTTAATCAGTATCATTCAGTAGCTTCCTAATCTGCAGACCAACAATACCTTTTTTGAGTTTACTGTACCTTTTGCCAGAAGATTCCTGACTTGAACCTAAAAGATCTGCTTGTTGTTTTTAATAGGACCAGTTCCCACACAAGATCATCAAGTTCATTTTGCTATTTCAGGACTGTATGTAAGGGCTGGAACATCTTAAGGTGCTGTGTGTGGGTCAACATCTGTCTCCAATGAAGATTAATCTATGCCTTCACAGTTTTTTGGATTCTTTGGTGTTGGAAGACCTTATTAATTTCTTCTTAGCTATCGCCCAATCAGTCATGTTCGCATGCAATGCAGCACTAATGAGAAGTTCACTTTTTGTCCTGATCAACAACAAGACAGACAAAATACATATGAAAGGTTTACTTCACAGACTTTGCTAAAGAACAACTCTGTGATTTTGTGATTTTCTCTAACTTCTTGTCAGGAAGAAGTAAGCAGTGTTGCCAACCACAACAATTAAAGTACCTCTACTCTGTTTGCATAAATTGTCCTCACCTTATGGGTTACTTCACAGACTTTGCTAAAGAACAACTCTGTGATTTTGTGATTTTCTCTAACTTCTTGTCAGGAAGAAGTAAGCAGTGTTGCCAACCACAACAATTAAGGTACCTCTACTCTGTTTGCATAAATTGTCCTCACCTTATGGGTGACAGGCTGATCCAGACGTGGACTCCTTGCTCAGAGCTGCACCTCACTGATGAGGCCCACAGAGGCCGAAACGTATCTGGGGTTTGCTGTATCTCCTGTTCAGGGTAGAACTGCCTGGTATTTCAGGGCTGGGTCACTTGTTTGAGTGAGACCAGACTGATCTACTACAGGATATTTCTCCCTGTGAAGGGCAAAAGGAGAAATGAGGGCCCGCTCTCTGAGAAGGTAACTAGACCTATAGAAAAAAAAAAACACTGAAGTATTTTTTGTTCTCAGATGTTGTTTTAGTGTAAATTTTCTCACCTTATGGGTGATAGAGGGAACCAGACGTGGATTCCTTGCTCACTGTGCCATAGAAAGTACAGCTGCACCTCACTGACGAGGCCCAAAAAGGCAGAAACGTGTCTGTGGTTTGCTGTTTCTCCTGTTGAGGGAGGATTGACTGGTATTTTGGGGTTTTGAGTGAGACCAGACTGATATACTGTGAAGTGCGCAAGTGGCTAAAAGAGGTTGCTCTCTGAGTAGGTAACCAGACCTATAAAAAATAAAACACTGAGGTATTTTTAGTTCTCAGATGAGCACCTCAACTCTTTTTGCAACAATTAAAGTATGCCTACAGAAATTAACAATTATGTATTCTTGAAGTAAAAATGACCTATAATATAACAATATGACATGCCGGCCCTTTTTAAAGCCTAGATATTAAATAAGAACCCAAATATAATAATACAGTTAATAAAGTTCATGTTACAAATACTGTTGAGTAGTGGCGGTGAGCATCCGCTAGATGTCACTGCCAAGATTTTGCTACCAATGGCATAGCATTAGGGTTAGGGTAAGGGTAATGGTTTTAAGCTTGGAAATTGTGTACATCTCAGCAGCGCATAAAAACTGTGCACAATTTCTGCAGCACCATCTAGCAGTTACTTGCTGCAACTGCTGCTACCACTGCTAGAGTATTCATAAAAGGAAAAATCCCAAATAATTAAAACTAGCTACTCTTCTTATGGGATTATAACAATAAGTTCAATTATGATTATTATTGTTGGGTCTATTTCCTAGAAAATGACCTACTCCTATACATCTCTATGTTCTGTGTCTGGAATTTCTTAAACCCTCTAACTCCGATACAGCATGAGTTGTGTTGCTAGTTCTTCAAGAAAGAGCAAGAATACTGACATCAATTAATAGTTCCCAATGACACAGTGAGCTTTGGTATGACAGTATTATTCTCTTAGCGCTGGTAGAAACCCATCTTAATGCATTGTGTAAATAGAAAAAAGGTATTTTTTTCATAGAATACTTTTATTGTTATTTTTAAAGATAGAAAAATCAGGCTTATGGAATATGTTGAAAGAATACGAGTGAAACATCTATCCAATTGTACAAGGAGAATAATAAAGTCTAGAAAAAGGTCATTAAGTTAGAATACTAAAGCAAAGTGCTTTGTAACAAAGAAAGACAAACAAAAACATGTTATATAAAATGGCAAAAATATAAAAAAAAGAAAAATGTTGCAACTCTAAAATGAGAGATAAGTTCGTTAATCATTTCTCAAAAAGAGAATTAAGTTAGATAAAGTTGTTTCTTGTATACATAATAGCAGTAGCAGAAAATTCAAAGTATATACAATTATTTAATAAAGTTCAGGACAACAAATATTGCACCAAGATATTGGTATTTAAGTGCTGAATATCTAATTGAAATCTGTTACAAATAAATGTTATTAATTTGTAGTCTTTCAACTCCACAGAAAAAGAATGTGGAAATGAATCTTAAATCCACAAAATGTAATTTGAAAAGTAATTACATAAAAAATACAATATAAATTGTTAGAACTCATAATAAACACATAAACACACATTTTACATAAGTTTATGTATGTATGTGCATATATATGTGTATGTATAAATAAATAAATAAATAAATAAATATATATATATATATATATATATATGCAATAGGAACAGATTTGTCCAATTCAATGCATACTTCCAGAGAACAGCAAAAGAGACAAGGAAACATTAATAGTGAGCAATGTAAAGAGATAGAGGAAGATATCAGAATGGGAAAATCAAGTGATCTCTTAAAGGAAATTAGGGATCTCAAAAAAATAATTCCTGCCAAAGTAGGCCTGATAAAAGACAACAATGGTAGGGTTTAATAGACGCATAAAGAAGAGGTGGCAGAAATGTACTTTAGATCTAAACAGGAAGGATCTTAACAATAGTTTGTCCAAGATCCGGTGCCAAACATCTTGGCGAGTGAAGTGAGATGGGCCCTAGGATGTCTTGATAATAACAAGACTGCAGGAGTTGATGGAATCCCAGCTGAACTGTTTTAAATTCTACAGGATGATGCTGTGAAAGTGTTACTTGCCTTATGCCAACACATATGGAAAACTCAACAACGGCCAATAGACTGGAAAAGGTCAGTCTACATCCAAAGCCCAATAAAAGCCAGTGCCAAAGAGTGCTCCAATTATCAAACAATTGTACTAATTTCAATTGGCAGCAAAGTAATGCTTAAGATCCTAAAAGCTCGACTCCAATAATATATGGACCGGAAACTACCAGATATGCAAGCCAGGTTCCGCAGAGGAGGAGGCACAAGAGATCAAATTGCCAATATCTGCTGGATAATAGAGAAAGCAAAAGAGTTCCAAAAAGACATTTAAAATGGGCTAAGAAGAATAAGCAACGTATAGACTATTCTAAAGTATATATATATATATATATATATATTTATATATATATATATATATATATATATATTTATTTTTATATATATATATATATATATATATATATATATATATTCCTATGCACTTTTAAAGTGCCATAGAATTGATGCCTTTGAATTTGAAACTGCTAAGAGTCCCTTGGACTGCAAGAAGATCCAATAAATCAGTACTACAGGAAAGCAAGACTATCGTTCGTAAAAGTTAGGCTGAAGCTCAAATATTTTAGCCAGAACATGAGAAGACAGGATTCCCTAGAGAAGACTCTGATGCTGGGAAAGATGGCACACTAAAAAGGAGACGGCAGAGACAGAGATGGATAGATATGGTCATTGATGCAATGAGCATGAGCTTGATGGAGCTCAGAGGGGCAGTGACTGACAGATGTTGCTAGTGTGCTGCGTTCTGTAGGGTCACAGAGAGTTGGACATGATTGAACGACCAAACAATAACAGCAAATGGCTATGTAAGAAAGTACATTAAAGTAAATAAATAAACAGGTATATAATTTAATGAGAAAAATCTAAAAATCTTTCTTATCCCTTTAATTTGAAGATTGATAGAATGTAAGACATATTTCTCTCTCTATATCAGTTGATATGGTCTTGGGACACCCACTGTAATGAAGACCTGTCGTAGTTTTGCTTTGTTTATTTTAGATAATTATTAAAAATGCATGTTTCAAGGATATACCCTTACATAGCTGTAACAAAACAACACATATTTTATTTCTCACTGTAGCGATTTAAAGTCACCCAGTATATTTGTCATCTGACTCAGGCCAATTAATCATTTGTGTCCTATGGATATATTTCTCACTGACAATTTCCAAGTGGAACTAATGTGTTTACTGCCTGCTCAATTCATGTTATTGGTTTAATAAAGGATATGCATGTTTAGTAGTGAACAGCGGACCCGAACTTCCATCAAATGTTCGCGAACTGGCGAACCCGGCGAACCGCCATAGACTTCAATGGGCAGGCGAATTTCAAAACCCACAGGGACTCTTTCTGGACACAATAGTGATTGGAAAGTTGTTTCAAGGGGACTAATACCTGGACTGTGGCATGCCGGAGGGGTATCCATGGCAAAACTCCCACGGAAAATTACATAGTTAATGCAGAGTCTGGTTTTAAGCCATAAATGGCATAAATCACCTAACATTCCTAAATTGTTTGGAATAACATGCTTTAAAACATCAGATATTATGTTGTATCGATCAGGTAGTGTAAGGGTTACACCCGCTTCACAGTAACAGACCAATCTCCCCGTTTAATGCACCGCAAACAACCGCAAACAGTCCCTTTGCACAACCGCAAACTCCCCATTTGCACAATGTTGGATACCAAGCTAGCTATGTCCCGTTCCTTGTCCTCTCTGATGACATTGAAGGTCTCTTCCTCCACCCAGCCACCAAGGGTCCCCGAAAGGTGACAACAAGCCCCCTGGGAAGCCTGCTGTGTTTGGTCTTCCACCTCCTCAAAGCCACCTTCATCCTCTGACTCCTCTTCTTCAGACTCCCAGAGTCTGGGGGCTTCCACTGCCCAGCATGGAAGATTATACGATTTGCCTTTGTCTGCGTTATTATAAGGTGTGTACTGTTAAGTAGTACTATTCCTATCGGTTTAATCCCTGTTACGTCCACTATCAGGGGACGTGTATATGGCATGGATTTTTGGAAGCGGGAGATGGAAAAAGATCCTTGGTCGGTACTCCCACTTCAAATTTGGGGCACTGCGCGTTCAATCTAAGGTGCCACCAGATATGAGTTTCACTGTGCACTGGCAAATGTTGGCAGAGTAGATGCAATAGGCTTCACACACACACGTCTGTAGGCAGGCAATTGCTATTCAATCTATTACAGTCAAAAAGGTGTTGTTTTATGTCACTGAGCACAATATACGCTGTGAGCCTGACAGAGGCAGGCAACTGAAATTAGATTACAGGAAAAAAATGGTTGTTTTCAATGTATGTTACACCACCAGGTATGAGTAGTGAAAATAAGCACAATATAAGCTGTTAGGTGTTAGCCTGTCAAACGCACACGCTGGCAGGCAGGCATAGATTACACACAAAAAAAATTATAAAATAAAATAAATGATGTTCAAAGTTTCCTCAATGATAAAGTATAGGGGGCGAACCGAAAAGCGCATGTGATCGCCGTTCGCGGCGGACGCGAATATGCGAAAATCGCTGCGAATAGTTCTCCGGCGAACTGTTCGGGACATCACTAATGTTTAGATAGTTTCTGTATGTTACTATGTATATAATATCCCTGTTTATCTATTTTGTGTTCTATATTTTATTAGGAAGTGCTTATAAGCTCTGTTTGTATTGCCTAGAATCAAACAAATAGCTCTGTAAGGGGTCTGCCCTCTGCAGCATATGCAGTCACAGACTCTATTGAACCTGCTGTGTCTCATACTAACCAGTTAGTGACCATCTCTCAACAACATGATGCTGGGACATGGTCCCTGATGGGCTAGGACCCTACACTGCACATCTTGCCCTACAGAGTCTGTGTCTTTGTCAGCTGCAGAGGGCAGACCCATACCAATATGTAATAAATACAGAGCTTTTAAGCATTTCTTACTAAAATAAAATACATAACAGTAAATTGATAGACTGGGATATTATATACCTAGCAAAATCCTGAAATTTGTCATATTCCTTTAACAGAGATGAAACATTTCCTCCAAATATTTTGGTTATTTAAAGGGCTAATGCCACAGTACTTATTATATTACATAGTTACATAGTATTTGAGGTTGAAAAAAGACTTTATTCCATCAGGATAAACCTTTTTAGATCTGGTCTGATCTGCAATATGCAGGTTAATTGACATAGAATATTGCCCGTCAAAAAATTACGGCAATGAAAGTGTAAGTGAGCTAAGGGTGTTTGGTGTATATAATGTGGCTGATGTAGCATCGTTCGTTTTCTATGTCGTGCAAGTTTTTCGTAATCTTCGTTTTCTATGGCGCTCTTTGCCAGCAACTGCGACCCTCGCTTTGCGAGGGCCGTGAGCTTGCTATGCGAGCCCGCAAGCGTTAGCAACAACTCGTATGCTCACAACTATATATGTGATAATATCTAAAAAGATTCAGATGCCACTTCCATTAATGAGATCTGGGCAACCAACACAGAAACAATTTGAAAAGGTGCAGTTTTGAAAATGAGTTGTTAGAATGTATTTTTAAGTTGGCATTATGTTTAAGAAAATGTATGAATAATCTAAAATATGGCTGTTTTAAAAACAAGCACTGGTGTGTATCAATTTTGAACTGATAAACCGAAGTAGACCAATCTAATCATCTATTGAATCTACCTATAAAGATTATGCCTTCATGCACATCCCAAGGATCATAGATTACACCAATATGCAAGCCTCGGCGCTTCTGCTGGTGCAGCAGGTGCAAAGCACCAAATAGCATCATTTTTTCTAACCTTGTACAAGCAGTTGAAAGGACTTTGCCTAAGAGCTCTATAAAATGTGAAATATGTAAATAATTTCTAAAAGTATTTGCCCACTTGGCTACCAGTGTGTCGTATATGGCAGTACAGCCAACTCTCTTGTTTATGGGGCTCCAAAAGCAAATAGCTGGTTACTGCATACATGCTGACCAGGGTTCATCATCAGAAATTGCTTCAATTTGCACGTCAGTACCAAAATTGAACCTCTTCTGATTGGCAAAGGGTTGCCATCTCTAATGAGTCACGTTTTCTGCTCCATTGACGTTGTTGTGTCAGGCTTAAAACCTCTGGAACAAAAAGTCTGCAACCATTGTTGGAAGAACACTGGCGCCAGCGTTATGGTCTAGGGAATGTTTTCTTGGCATTATCTGGGTCCACTCATACCTCTAGAAGGCATTCTCAGCCGATTTGGTTATCTATCCATCCTTCCACACGTAAATCCAGACATGTTGACTGTTTTCCCTGAAGCAGATGGGATCTTCCAGCAGAACCCTGTGGCACAAAGACCTCCATGGCATCTAACTATTAACCCCTTTTAGACTCCTATTAACCGTTTTTAACATGACATATGGCTAGAATTGGGGCACCACCAGAAAGACTGGCCTCCAAATTCCCCAGACTTGAACCCTATTGAGCACTTGTGGGACCACCTCAATCCCCATGTTCACCATCTTGATCCTTCACCATGCAATATATATATATATATATATATATATATATATATATATATATATATATATGTCAAAATGCTTCATTACCTCAACCTTCAAATACACCATCTACTTATCAATATGCATTTTCTATAAGGATATATTATTAAATTATATTCTTTTAAACATTAAGTAGTCAGTTGTTCAAGCTTCTTGTCCCTTTCCTACACAATCCTGATACTTCAGAAAACAAACTGTTCTTCTTGAATCTTTAAATCCCCAACTAGGATGGAGTGCAGCTTAAAATATAACATTAGAATACACATGCCAAGTAAATGCAATTTGTCTGGATTTTTGTTCTGCTGCGCTGAACTTAACAATCTCCCCTCAGGAAACAGACCGATCTTCAGACTTATACAGCTTTGTATAGTGTCGTTGTTAACTGGAGAGGAGCATCAACAGCAACAGCAATGCCTTTTATCCTCCAATATCCGTATATGCTATAAGTCTGCTAATTAATGTCACTAGATATGCAAAGGAATACAAGTAATATTAATGATGCATCAGAAAACAAAACAAATATCTTCAATTTTTTGAAAGACAGGGCATAATATAATATATAGAAGATCAATGGAAATCTCTAACTGTGATCTAAAGTTGTATTTGCCTAATTAGGTCATCATTTATTCTACAGAAACCTCATGAATAAGAGTGAACAGATTTTGAAATTACTCAGCATACATTCTCTCTGAATTTTTAAGGTATTTGCACTTCTATCTCATTTTCTGGAATTACTGACATTTGTTAAATCCACAGCAACAATTAACCACTTTCTGCCTTACAGGGAAAATACACATAGTGATGACAACGGAATATTTTGTCTAGTAGAGGATGTTGAGAATATATATAGTGTAGGAAATTATACTCTTTCTTTATAAAAAGCCTTTATAAATATTTAGATAGTGGTCTACTTCTAACTAGACCAGTAAAGGTCTACGGCAGCACATTATCAGGGGGCAACAGGCTGGTAGTGCAGGGCCACTGAGATGTCCACATACATACACATATCTATAATCAGAAGCAATTGTGTTATTCCGACATATCACAATATATCATGTCTGTCTATTTATCTATCTATATTTTATCAAGCCATCTATCTATTATCTCTATCTATCTATCTATCTATCTATCTATCTATCTATCTATCTATCTATCTATCTACGCCTCTGTCTATGCCTCTATCTATCTATCTATCTATCTATCTATCTATCTATCTATCTATCTATCTATCTATCTATCTATCTATCTATCTATCTTTCTATCTTTCCATCTATCTATACATCTATCTATCTACTTATATATCTGTCTCCAATCAGTTTAAACTTCACTTTGTGTTTTGACGTATCTTACTGCATTAGAACAATAGACAGCGAAGCGAGGGATGCAGCGAGCCTGCGTCCCTCTCGAAGCGAGGGTCGCAGTTGCTGGCATGGAGCGCCAAAGGCGCTCCTTGCCAACAACTGCGTCCCTCGCAAAATTTACGAGGGTAGCAGTTGCTGGCAATTAGCGCCAAAGGCGCTCCTTGCCAGCAACTGCGACGCTCGCAAAATTTACGTCGTAACGCAAACAAAATACGAGACAGGTTACGACCCATTACAGCCTCGCAAAAATCGGCTGCAACAAGCGCACATCAAAACATGAAAAATACAACAAATACACACAACAAATACATAAACAGCTTACTTACAGGAAGAGGGAGCAATCCAGGACCTCGAAAACTAAAGTTACACCTCAATTTAAGTCAAATTAAAAGAGTTTAGACACTAAAAAATTCTCTATGCGAGAGAAAAAATGGCAGCCGAAAAAAAACGAAAACGAGGCTACAGCACTCTAAAGACGCAAAACACCACCAAACACCTACGTATTTGCCGAAAAACACCTACGAGATTAGAAAACAAGGACGCAACCCTCGCAACCCCAAAAACATTACAAACACAACAAATACAAACAACAAACACATAAAAAGGTTACTCACAGCAAGGGGGGGCACCGAGGACCTCTGCAAGTGAAGATACACCTTCATTTAACCACAAATTTTGGAGTTTAGATACCCAAAAATCACCTAAGCGAGAGAAAAAATGGCCGCCGAACAAAACGAAAACGAGGCTAAAGGTCCCTAAACACACAAAACACTACCATAAACACGGAAAACACCACCAAACAGCTACAGATATTCCAAAAAAGCCCACCAAACAGCTACGGATATTCCGAAAAACGCGCACAACATAGAAAACGAATATTACGAAAAACTTGCACGACATAGAAAACGAACGACGCTACATCAGCCACATTATATACACCAAACACCCTTAGCTCACTTGCAATTTCATTGCCGT
Source organism: Discoglossus pictus (assembly GCA_027410445.1). Taxonomy (NCBI): domain Eukaryota; kingdom Metazoa; phylum Chordata; class Amphibia; order Anura; family Alytidae; genus Discoglossus; species Discoglossus pictus. The sequence goes on along the minus strand of CM050170.1, from coordinate 120,750,191 downwards.
TATTTTTTGACGGGCAATTCGCTCGTACATATACTAACTATCATCTGTCTACAGATGGTTTAAACCTTACTTTGTGTCTTTGCAGTATCTTAGAGCATTAGGCCGATAGACAGACAGATTGAAAGACATAGATAGATAAATAGATAGATAGATAGATAGATAGATAGATAGATAGATAGATAGATAGAAATAGAAATAGATAGAAAGATAGATAGATAATTAAAAAAATACAAAGGATAAAGAGAATGCTTCCAAGATCCCTCCACTCTGACAACACATCCATACAAATACAAAACTATGACATAACTGTATAGTATGTATTAGTTACATGCAATTCTTCATTAAAACATACTATAAATATGGACAAGGCCCTTTAAAATGCAAACTTCCTTTTGCATATAATAGCATCACAATGTCTCCATTCCTGTTATTTACAGCACATATATTATATGGGAATTTTGAATACAGTATCTTTCCATAACCCACTGATCATTTCCCCGTCAGTCATCAATCTTCCAGCTGCTTTATGTAGCTGCAGGTTGTGAGACGCAACCAATCGGAGATGAGCAGTGATGTGAGTCCGGGTCCCCTGTCAGAAATAGATACAATGTATAAACCTAGTTATAATAAGTGGATAATATTGAAAACATATACAGATTGTTAGACACTCTCCCCAAAATAAAAGTCATCAATTTACAATGGAGGTGGGAGAACTGCACAATTTTTTAAAAATTAGACTATGCTAATTTAGCAGCCTATTGCAAGCTTTCATTATCTTGCTAAGAAAGCAAAATGTTGGAAAAGTAGCTAAAATAAATTCAAGAATTATGCCTGTAAGTAATTCTGCATAATTCATCCTTTTCCTTTAACCTTGTGCCTTTCCACGCAATGAAACACTTCAAAGAAAAAATATTAGAATTAATTTCTGCACATGATAAATTACACTGTTAACCACAAGCTCTAATGAATATTTGTTATGGATATGCTTGGGCACATAGTAATATCATTTCCACTGTAACCAAATGGTATATAAACTATTTCCCAGAGGAAGAAAATAATGCATAAATATATGTTGTTTTTTTTATACTAATGTTCTGATAGCTATTCAGGAAAGTTTTCAGAATATCAGTATCAAGATTTTTAATTAGCATTTGAAGGTCCTGTTTACACAGAATAAATAAATAGAGTTGCAACTGGTTTTGAGTGGAAGGATTATATATTTGACATTGAAAGTTGGGTATTGGAAGCATAAATTATCTATAAAGAATCTCATACTTTAAGTCTCTTTACCTAGGGGCAATAATTAGCATGACTAATAAAGAAGAATGAGTCTAATTAGATACATATTAATAGTCACAGAGACTTTAAGTTGTTAAAGAGACTCTGTCATCAAAACAGGATGTTTATTTAGCTTCAAACAGCATTAAAAACTGGCTATACATTGCACTAGCAGTTTTTCTCTACAGTAAATTATTTTTGACCTAACAGAACCCTGATGCACAGATACCTCTATGGCATCTAACTATTAACCCCTTTTAGACTTCTATTAACCCTTTTTAGACTTAGAGTTCCACAGTGATCCTTGAGGACCCCCATGGTCCATCAGGAGTTAATCTATGCATACCATGGAGGTCAATATAGAACCTCATGGTAGTTAGGGGTTAATTTAGATACCATGGGAGTCCTTTAATCACCTCCGTTGTATGTTAGTACAGGGAGTGCAGAATTATTAGGCAAGTCGTATTTTTGAGGATTAATTTTATTATTGAACAACAACCATGTTCTCAATGAACCCAAAAAACTCATTAATATCAAAGCTGAATATTTTTGGAAGTAGTTTTTAGTTTGTTTTTAGTTTTAGCTATTTTAGGGGGATATCTGTGTGTGCAGGTGACTATTACTGTGCATAATTATTAGGCAACTTAACAAAAAACAAATATATACCCATTTCAATTATTTATTTTTACCAGTGAAACCAATATAACATCTCAACATTCACAAATATACATTTCTGACATTCAAAAACAAAACAAAAACAAATCAGTGACCAATATAGCCACCTTTCTTTGCAAGGACACTCAAAAGCCTGCCATCCATGGATTCTGTCAGTGTTTTGATCTGTTTACCATCAACATTGCGTGCAGCAGCAACCACAGCCTCCCAGACACTGTTCAGAGAGGTGTACTGTTTTCCCTCCTTGTAAATCTCACATTTGATGATGGACCACAGGTTCTCAGTGGGGTTCAGATCAGGTGAACAAGGAGGCCATGTCATTAGATTTTCTTCTTTTATACCCTTTCTTGCCAGCCACGCTGTGGAGTACTTGGACGCGTGTGATGGAACATTGTCCTGCATGAAAATCATGTTTTTCTTGAAGGATGCAGACTTCTTCCAGTACCACTGCTTGAAGAAGGTGTCTTCCAGGAACTGGCAGTAGGTCTGAAAGTTGAGCTTGACTCCATCCTCAACCCGAAAAGGCCCCACAAGCTCATCTTTGATGATACCAGCCCAAACCAGTACTCCACCTCCACCTTGCTGGCGTCTGAGTCGGACTGGAGCTCTCTGCCCTTTACCAATCCAGCCACGGGCCCATCCATCTGGCCCATCAAGACTCACTCTCATTTCATCAGTCCATAAAACCTTAGAAAAATCAGTCTTGAGATATTTCTTGGCCCAGTCTTGACGTTTCAGCTTGTGTGTCTTGTTCAGTGGTGGTCGTCTTTCAGCCTTTCTTACCTTGGCCATGTCTCTGAGTATTGCACACCTTGTGCTTTTGGGCACTCCAGTGATGTTGCAGCTCTGAAATATGGCCAAACTGGTGGCAAGTGGCATCGTGGCAGCTGCACGCTTGACTTTTCTCAGTTCATGGGCAGTTATTTTGCGCCTTGGTTTTTCCACACGCTTCTTGCGACCCTGTTGACTATTTTGAATGGAACGCTTGATTGTTCGATGATCACGCTTCAGAAGCTTTGCAATTTTAAGAGTGCTGCATCCCTCTGCAAGATATCTCACTATTTTTGACTTTTCTGAGCCTGTCAAGTCCTTCTTTTGACCCATTTTGCCAAAGGAAAGGAAGTTGCCTAATAATTATGCACACCTGATATAGGGTGTTGATGTCATTAGACCACACCCCTTCTCATTACAGAGATGCACATCACCTAATATGCTTAATTGGTAGTAGGCTTTCGAGCCTATACAGCTTAGAGTAAGACAACATGCATAAAGAGGATGATGTGGTCAAAATACTCATTTGCCTAATAATTCTGCACTCCCTGTAGTTAATATGAATACCATGGGGCTCCTTTAAGAGATTCTTGAAGGACCTCTACAGCAGGGATTAATTTAATAGATGCCACAAAGGTTGTTCAAGAACCTCTGCGGCAGGGATTAATTTAATAGATGCTGCAAAGATCCTTCAAGGAGCTCCACAACAACCTGAGTAACTCTTTGTGCCATGGGGGTCCATTACATGGTCCTTTAAGGACCATCTTGACTCTGGGTTAAAAAAATGTATGCCATGGGGGACTTAATGGATTCCCATGGTTATGTAGATGGTGTGATCTGGGTGAGTGGGGAATGGTGGGGATCAGGTTTGATTGGGGAAGGGGGAGATTGCCAGTTAATGGGAGGGGGAAAGCAGCTGCTATGCCTTTGCGGGTGCTCTATAGTACTCTGAAAATTTTGAGGCAAAGTTATTATGATTATGAGTTGCAATTGTTAAGCAATTTTGAATTGAGTAATTTTGTATTCGAGCAAAAGCAACTTACTTACGAAGTATTAATGATATCGGAAAATCAATGGGGAAGCCAGTGTAGAATAGTATGGAAAATTACTGGGTACTTTTTGTCTGTTTAACTTTAAGAAATAGGGAATTGAATGGAGCCCTTGACTTCTGGGAATCTACTTCCTTAGGTACGAAGAGACATCTCAAATGCAGAACAAGCTTTCATCAATACAAAGGGAAAGTTGCAACTAACGCTGCCCCTGCTTTCAAGCAGACAAATATAAAGTTAATTTGTTTAGCACAGCTTAAAAAAGAAAATGGCACCCCAGAGTAAAGATTATTTACATATAAAAGTTGAAATGTAAAGGTTGTTTTTATTGTATTTAATGGGTTTCTAGTTCTAATAAGCATACTAATATATTAAAGCTATACACTTTAAGTTTTTTTCAAAATTACCATATTTAAATAACATTTATTAGAACAAGCAGACATAAAGATTTCCTGTTCCTGTGAGTGAGAAATGGTAGCCCACACTGTGCCATAGATGTGAAATAAACTGATTGGCTGAAAAAGCTCAAGCCTAGAAACTGGAATGTACTAGGTTGATCATATAGACCATCCGATAGACCAAAGTTTTTTTGATGGACCACTTTAAAACTTATGGGCATCTTTATGGGCCAACTGAATACTACGGAAAGTCTTGTTCTAGTGATTGTACTGGCTGACTCTTAACAATTATTGTGCACTAATGCTATAATGGAAAAAAATATTGTGCAATTGCAAAGTAAATTTTAAAGATTTCCATGTTTAATTATATTTAAAAGTAAAAGAATGTTTAAAACATGTTCCTTTATACCATTTTCTCTTATTATATATATATATATATATATTGAGGAAGGGCATGCACCATGTAGAATAAAAACATACTTTCTCATTTGATGATACTAATTTTCTCCAATAACAACAATTATCCATAACATCTTGATTGATAATTTGAAAGTGTACATGGTTTGCATTAATGTGCAATGTTAATGTATTCAATTTTATTATGTACACTTAAAAATGAAAGAAATTGAAACAAAACACTAGTTTGCTCGTGCTTGCATGCATAACTATGTAAATTGGAAAGTTCGTAATTTTGCTAGAAAATTATAATATATAAGAGCTAATAATTCTTATATTAATATATATAAACTAAATCTTAATATACTATCCCAAAAGATATCAATACATATAAAATATAATTATAATAAAATCTAATAATAATAATATATATTATATGTATATAGTAATACAAACAATGAATAGTTAATTTTGACTACATTTGAATGTTTAAAAAATAAGTTAATAAACTTATCTCCTGCTCCAGTCTCTCAGAAATACAGTTGTTACACTGCACTTTTAGAGACCGGAAGCATGGACAAGCAAATGAGACAACAATGTACACTCCTTTTAAGCATAGCCTCAGATGGATTATGCACAAACCAGGAGATCTACCCTAAGACAGCACCGTTTTGCAGTAACTGCCAGTCGTCGGTGTGGGGCGGGTTCCTGGTTTGCATGGTAGATTTTTGGAAAGAGTTGTTCATTACAACAATCATTTAATTTATGGTGGGGGGAAGAGTGATAGAAGCCCTCCACCATACAGAGTACAGTAGTACAAACAATGGGCTTCAATAAATTCCAGCAGTTACAGAGCGATTAAATTGAACAAGCCCGCAACTACATTGCCGAAAGCCTAAACAGTAAACCATGCTTCCATATGTAGCATTTCAGGGCACAACCATAATCAATTAAGCAAGCCTGTAAATTACAATTTAGACAGAGCCAATAGTAAATGAGACCTTCATTATGAGATCAGTTAAACAAGGAGTTTAAACCACAACCAATTAGTGTTTAGATGTCCTATTTTAGATCGGACTAGCAATCCAGAAATGTTGCAATACTAAAAAATCAATTAATCTACTATTCTAGTTCATGAGAGTTCAATGATATGTATTAACCCATTGATTGCCGGGATCAATATAACACGGAAAGTACACTTAAAAAAAAAAAGTATTGCAGATTTGCGAGCTTGAGCTTAATTCTAATGTCTTACATCACTTTCCCCGTATTTTAAAGTAAAATATTGTGTTTATATTTGCTTTTACAGTGTTACAAACAGGTGTTTAACCCCCTTGCGAGTCCTATTTATGGGTGTGAAAGCAATTGCGGACTTGAGGAATTTTAGCAATTTAATAGTGTTTTGCGATTTTAGCGACTGTAACATTTGCGGGCTTGAAGGATCAAAGGCTTAGCTGGATTGGAGCCCATAAGGATTTTCAGCCCTTAACCAGATCAATTGCAGGTAGCGAAAAGAGGCCAATTTAATAGCAGTAACTTTTGCAGGCTACATTGCGAACTGCAGTAACTACAATTTGGACAATTTAATCAATTGTACATTTGTGATTCCATTTGAATGTCTAAAAAATAAGTTAATAAATGGATTATCTGCTCCAGTTTTGGATTAACAGAGTGAATGTATATTGTGGTCTCATTTGCATGTCCCCGCCTCCGGTCTCTAAAAGTGAAATGTTACAACTTTATTTCTGAGAGACTGGAGCAGGAAATAAGTGAGGAACCATAAGTGAGGTAGCCGTGAGTGTCCAGTAATTAAGATTAATCTTATTTGATTGGACAAACATTGAAACAACACAGACATGAATCATAAATTATGTGTGTCTATATACAAGGTTTGAGCTAATAGGTTATCTTCACATCCTCCAATGGGGTTTACATAATACAATGTACTGTACATTGGGCAAACCTGCACTGACTTTCCCTCAAAAAGCACAAAGAAGACAATTGTTGTACACCAGGTGGACACCATTTTACCCAGAATAACAACTCCATTAAAAACTTGAAATTTCAAACACATCCAGGAGAGGAAAACCTTTGAAATAAAGATGAGTCAATTATTTAATGCAAAAGATAGACTTGATATTGACTGAGGATTTCTCTCACACTATCAGAACTTCCTGTGACCATGCCACATTCCTGCGCATGCTTTATAGTTGTTTTTCTAATCCTCAATATGTGGTGATATTTATTGCCCTAACTTATTATCTCGAAACTGGTCTAAAGACTCACATACTTGACCTATCACAACATAATTAAAGATGCCTGTCTGTGTCCCTCTCTAGTCTAAGCTCTGTTACTACATGTTTTATTGAGCATTGCTCCTGATTTGATAAAGAGAAGTACAGCTCTCCAAAGCACATAATTTCAATGAAAAAGGTATCATTCCATACTAGAATGCTCTGATTATATATTATTGATTATGATTACTGATTATGCAATTCTTGGATGGGAGACCACCTAGGAATACCAGGGGTTGTATGCTGTGGATCACAGGAGAAGGAACTGGCAACCCACTCCACTATCTATGCCATGAACACCAAGTGGATCAGCATGGCGTATTACGGTCCTTGAGGTCACAGAGAGTTGGACACAACTGATTGATGCAAACACACACATTGTGGATGTCCCTCATTTGACTGTCCCTGCCCAGTTTCCCAGAATGCAGTTCCATAACTGTATTTCTTGGAATTCTAGGCAGGAAATAAGCTTTTTTTAACATTCAAATTTGAACATATATGTACTATTTATTATATACTAGAGAATTGCCTGTCAAAAAATGATGGCAATGAAATTGTAAGGTAGCTAATGGTGTTTTGTGTCTACTACTGAAATATATAATACAATTAATAAATGAATATACTTTACCTATTTTGAAGCATTGTGTTGAAGAGCTGGCAATCTGTTTTGAGGTTGCTGCAGCATTAGTGGTGTTGAGCTGCTGTGTAAGCGTGATGAATGTGTGAAGTGTAATAGTGTGCGTGCGCGAGACTAAACCGTTAGCGTAGTTGTGTACTTCCGCATTGGAGTAAAATGGCGGGTAATGTGTGGTATGCATCTTAGCGGAATATCCGTAGGTCGTTTGTGGTGTTTTGCGAGTTTCTTGTGGTGTTTTGCGTGTTTAGAGTGCTGTAGCCTCGTTTTTGTTTTGTTCGGGGGCCATTTTTTCTCACGCTTAGCGATTTTTTTAGTGTCTAAACTCTTTTATTTTTAGTTAACTGAAGGTGTAAGTTGTTTTTTTGAGGTCCTGGATGCTCCCTCTTGCTGTAGGTAAGCTTTTTATGTATGTACTGTTTGTATTTATTGTGTTTTTAATTTTGTCATGTTCACGAGTTGCGGACAATTTTTGCGAGGTCGTAATGTGTGGTAACGTGTCTCGTATGTTTTTTGCGTTGCGAGGTAAAGTTTGCGAGGGTCGCAGTTGGTGTGTTGTGTTTGCGTTGCGACGTAAAGTTTGCAAGGGTCGCAGTTGCTGGCATGGAGCGCCCAGCAACTGAGGCCCTCGCGTGCGGCCCTCGCTATGCGAGGGCTGCGGCTCGATGCGCGAGCCCACATTAGCAACAACTCGTACGCTCACAACTATATGTGTGATATATATATATATATATATATATATATATTAGTAATTTTTATTATTAATCTAAGGAGAACATATCATTAACCAAAATAAAAGTGTATACAGTTAAAAAAAGACAAAAGTCACTAGTGAGAATTAAGGGAGGGAATTCCTTGACTGTGGTCTGATGAGAAATAATTAACCATTTTGTTTAGTTGATATTAAGGAACATGGTTGGAGTTTTCAGACATAAGCTATGAAGGGTGAGTTTCTGATAGAACAAGCTCGAGAACTCCATATCGTGACATGACTGCACACAAACACAACAGGAAAACTCTGCAACTCATCAATGTTGAATTCTGGAGTTTCAACTCTGTCGATTTCCGAGATTGGCATCACCAGCTACCCAATTATAATAGTGAGTTTCAGAACATATTATTGTTTTCTCATGACTCCAGGAGGTGTCAAACTGTCAGCTGCCTATTCATAGTGGCTATAGATAGGTGTCTATAGGTCTAATACTATGTCAGTGTCCTACATTTGATTACTAGACAAAAGGGTCCAATTTCTAGAGTTGTCTCTATCCATACCTTTGATGTTCTTAAACCAGACTGACACAACATTATCATTATCATTATCATATCATTATGCTCACTGTGTTTTTTTGCTTCAAGGTTTTTGTGGACTGGCACTCTCAACTTTCTCTTTGAATGCTTGAATGGCAGAATATAATTTACTCAGGAAATATTTGCCTTATTTATAATAATATAGTGGTGCTGATAGGTTTCTCTTAGTGCAGATAATTATAATTTTTCTGCTTGGTAAGACAGGTGGTGCAAAAATAACAGAAACACCTAACAGCATATAATAAATATTGGATAAGTATTAGGGCCACCATTTTCCTTCAGTCTTTTTTGGGAGGCTGTTAAATAAGTCCTGAACTGTGTGTAGTGGGATAATGTACCATTCTTCAAGAAGAAGAGTCTCCATCACCCACTTTTTCTTCCTTATTCCCACTCTTTCTCTCCGCTTTCTCACTTTGTTCCCCACTCCTTCTACCCCTATATCTTCCTCTCTGCCCCATCTCCCCAACCCCCTTCTTACTTGTCCACCTAATCTACCCATACCCCTCTTTCCCTCTGCACCTTCTCTCTATCCCTTATCTCGCTCTCCCTCTCTCTCTTCACCCTATTTTGTTCATTTGCTGATGTAGTTTGTCCATGTTTGCCATGTGCGCTCATGATTTTCTGAGACTGCCCCCCACGTAGCAAAGTCCATCTAAGAAATATTATAAACACAAATCAGAACAAGGAAATATCTAGATCTATGCTCAGCTCAAATTGGTACTACTGATTGATTAAGAGAACAGGAAGCAGATCAAAAAGATCAGAACTGTCTGGGATTAATTATTTCACTGCTGGCTGACTCCTCAATAATGAAACAGACGGGGAAGGGAAACCAAGACTAATCTGTGGAAGGGGGTTAGGCTTTCAAAAGAGAAGAGTACCATAAAAATAGGACAGTTGGTTGTTATTATTTAATATTTGTTTAGAAACCTGTGAATATGCTAGGAAACATGCATAGCAATATCCTGATAATTTATTAAAGGGATGCTATATCCATTTTTGTTTTATATAATTGTATACTCCTCTTACTTGTGATATAAAATGTACACTTCATTTACTTCTAAGAGTAACAGATTCTCACCTTTGAGTGCCTTCATCATTCTTTCTGTTCTCCCACATGAGTGCTGTCATCTTCCACAGTTGTGACCTAGGACCAGGCCCATATGGGAGGGGCTTGTCAATAATATTATCTCATGTTACCCAGACACATAGCATACCACTATCTGCTTGCCACTATCTGCTTAAAAGCAGCATGAGACACTGGTAATGTGTCTGGGTAGTGGAAATGTCCTTAGGTCAAAGCTAAACAAGATGGCAGCTTTCATGGAGAGAAAGATAGGAAGAGGCTACAGGTTGGAATCTTTTGTTCTGGGAGCTTATTAGAAGTAAGAGAAGTGTAACATTTGGATCACAATTAAATTGAGGAGGATATAATTAACTAAGTAACCTACTTAAAACCTAGAGTCCAGATGGTTGGAATCTTTTACTCCAGGGCAGGGGTGTCCAAACTAGGTCCTGCTGGGCGTTAACAAGCCTGGATTTGTGGATATCCTTGCTGCAAGCAGGTGAGACTATGGCTTCTACAGTCATCCCGATTGACTCACCTGTGCACTGAAAGGACATCCTCAAATCATGGCCTGTGTGCGGCCCTCAAGCACCGAGTTTGGACACCCCTGCGCTAGGGGCTTCTTAGATTAAGTGAAGTGTAAATATATCACAATGACATTGAGGAACATAAACTTATTTAATTAATCCAGTTAAAAAAATATATACAATAAACAATTTTGTCTAAAGAATCCCTTTAAGACAAACTTTTGTGTCTATTTCTTCTTGTCTGCCATCAAATCTAAGATAATATGTGAGCAAATGGTTAACAGCATAGCAAGAGCTTTAAAATATAGCAATATCTGTTTTATGGAAAAATTAGTGTCTAAGGTTATAGATGTAATTAGTGAGAAAAAAAAATATGATACCACATATTCTAAATCTTATCTAATTAGGTCTAATTCAGGAATAGTAAAATTACCTCTATAACTCATGTCTTTTCTCTGTAACAGTTAGTAATTGCCACATATCTCCAATTATACAAAGTCAAGTTTTTTTTAACAGAAACTTGAACTTCTAGGGACAGAAACTTAAGTAAGAAAACACATAAATGAGTTACGGTACAAATACCACATTATTTCGACCCAAAGAAATTTACATGGAAAAGATTTATATTGACAAATGTTTGTAAATAATATCGTAGATGGTACAAGTCAACTGTGTTATAAACCATCTGGCAGATTTAATTTCCAAATGAAGTCAGTGTGAATTATTGCTATTTAATGGACTATTTAATGGGCCTTTAAAACAGATCTTTGGCAGAAAAACAGCTTTTCGGTGAAAATCTATCACTGGAAAGACCTTATCCTAAAACTCAAATATTGTATTGTTAGATTATTTTATAATAGTTTCAAAGCAAATAAAAACTTTAAAGAAATTAAGTTTATTTTTCTGAGAATTGTCATTTCCCTTCTAGTATATTAGGTTAGACTTTGATATTTGCTTAATATACAAATATTACAACACATTCTGCTTTGTAAAATGTCCTGAATTGTATTATACTGGGAAAATAAAGACAAATTAAAAATGATAGTTTTTGTACATTTTTTACAACACAAGCAGTTGTAATAATTTATTACTGCCAGTAGTTAATCAGTAAATAGAGGGCTCAAGGGAAAATAATATGGGTACCCCATCACAACTTGTCCAGACTTTACGCCCTGCAGATATCAATGGCAGTTATAGATGCTGCATTCTCATTGCACAGATAGAAACTTCCTCTATATTTAAGCTTTTACTCCCACCTAAGGAAGTAGATCTGATGAAATTAAAATGGTAAATACTGTATATTTTTTGCATTTGTATAACATGTTTCATATATTCAAGTGTGTTTCTTCAAGATAGTACATTTTAAATATATGACCACAGTTCTCAATTTATAGACTTCTACAGTTGTCAATCTGTATGGTAAAAAGCATAAGACTCTTTTGTACTGTCAAATGTAACAGCTGTGACAGAGTTATCCAAAGAGGTTATGTGAGCCACAGACTTCACAATAGTCTCTTCCCCCAGTAGGATTGCAGGGGTTAAAGTTCCTTCTCAGATAATTAGCTGCACTTGGGCAGCCCTGATTTAAGACTGGAATATGTAAAGGATTTCTTATAGACTGATTGTTTATAGTTTATCTGACACATGCAGTGAGACAGCAGCTTGTAGCTTATGTCTGCTCGGAGCAGAGTGGAGACCTGGGAATCAGAAGGATACAAGCTAGTCAATTTACAAACTATTGGACAGTTTGTTTTGCTCCGCCCAGGTTTATTGGTTAAGGTAGTGCTTTAGTGGAAGCTAAGGATATTATTTTCATTGTTCTGTTTTTTATTTTTTTTACTGAATACATTTTTAGTAAAACTTAGAAAAGCATGTAAAGTTACCAGGCATGTTAATGTGTCCGTACTTATTATAAACAAAATACCAAAATATAGATGATCAATCAGAGAATGAACTAACCTTAATAGGTTAGTTATATGGACATGATAACCCACTCTGAGAGCAACCTCTTTTAGCTCACTTGTGCCCTTCACAGGGAGAAATATCCTGTAGTATATCAGTCTGGTCCCACTCACTAGAGTGGCCAAGCCCTGAAATACCAGGCAATTCTACCCTGAACAGGATAACAGCAAACCCCAGATGTACGTTTCGGCCTTTATGGGCCTCGTCAGTGAGGTAGAGCTGATATCTCCCTAAGGCACAGTGAGCAAGGGGTCCACGTCTGGATTCCCCTACCACTCCCCTATCCCATTAAGGTTAGTTTGTTCTCTGATTGAGCACCTCTTTTTTGGTATTTTGTTTATTGAAATGACCCTTAGGGATTAATCTCCCTAAGGGTGATAGGGGACTCCTGATGTGTCAGAGAACTGATTTATGTGAAGGGGTTGGAACCCAACTTTAACATAAAAAATCATGTAAAATCTATGCAGTCAGTCCAAGACAAGAAGCGTCAGAGAAAGAAGTCCAAGCAGAATTGCTGAGGAGCCCAGCTGCTGACCAGTGGAGTGAACAAGTCCAGTCTTGACCAGCAGAACCTAATGAGATGGACCTTGAAGCAGGTGCTGACTTTTGGTGGTGTACTATTTAGCAATATTATATGAAAATGTATCTTTATATAGTAATGTAGATATTCATATAAGTTTCTTTTTTTAAATATTGTTTTTATCCCTATTATCTGTTATCTGTTTGTCTAAAACCCATTGTGTAACAGTATTTTGATTTATGTACAATTAAATATACCTTATTTGTCTGCCTGATTATTCACCTGCCCAAAATAATATAATATTTATAGAAACTATACATTAATTTCTTACAAGAGTTTGCTAAAATGCTTGTATCCCCATAATTCACATGTTGTTAGTTTGTTGCATGCTTCCCAAACACGTGAAGTTTTTGTTAACCTACAGTGGACCTTTAATCTGGTTTTGTTTATAGATTCAAGCAAAATAGGTAAAGTGTCACTGTATAGTATTCAGGTCTGATTTTTTGTTTGTTTTTTTCTGCTTTTTTATGACTTTGTATTCCAAAATCATCCTTTCTCTCTGTGATCTGTAATTGGCTTTGAATACTGTTATTTTTATGATTTGAGGCTGTGATTTGAACAACTAGGCAGCAACATTTTCAAGGATTGAATATAAAGTGGTTGATCCATATTCTAGGCATGTGCTGTGTCCAGTAATCTGTACTGTGTATACAGTTGAAGCGCATGCCCAGTTGGTATAAATACGAATAATGAACTAGTTTTTAAAATGGATAAGTATCTGTGATTATGCTGATTTAGACAATGAGGCATGCTTTTCTTGCTTATCACCCTCCACACACATGCATATACACAAACACACACTGTATTTAATCATCTTATATGCAGTAAGAGGTAATTTATGCATAGAATACCTAACTATCAAGTTCAATTATCTAAAATGTCCACTCATTCCTTTAATTGCTTTTATGTGTGCAAATACAAGTTGACTAAACATGAAAATAATATTTTAACCCAGTATGTTGTAATTCCCCTTCTGGATCACTACCTTGTCGTGGTGAAGGGGCTTGTGTACTTCAGTGAAGCTGTGAGTTATACCATGTAGTGGCCAGGTCATAGCAGAGAGGTCAGACAAATAACAGTACACTGGAGAAGAAACTGGCAACCAATTCCAGTATCTTTGCCAAGAAAACCAAATGAATAAGCACACCAGAAACACAGACAGATGTGTCTGGCTTGCTGTGTCTATATGGTCACCGAGAGTCGGATACAACTGAAGGACAGAACAACAACAGTGTTTTTATTTGATTATTTTCTATTGACAAAACATATGTATCTATTCTTCAAGTTAATAGTGGGGCAAATACTTTTTAGATTCCAATTCACATATATTAAAAGTTTTGCACATAACTTTTTACAATTCTAAAACCAGACGCACTCAATACCTAAAATGACTCCCTATTTTGGTGAAATCTTTTTGGCTTACTTGCTTTATTTTGTTTATCATATTGCACAGTATAGTAGCTGCCATTTTCTGCCACATTCTCCCTCACTGACATCCTCTCCATATTGTTTAGTAGGAGCTTGCAACAGAATATGCAAAGTTGATGTCATTGGTGGGTTGGGAGCATGCATGCAACATGCTAGGGGGAACCTCTCTCTAGAGTCATCTATTAGTATAATTCACCCCCTAGCTGGAAAGGAGTACTTTATTAATAAATAAAGTGTAATACATATTATTGTACCACACACAAAATTCTTTCATTAATAAAACTAATTATACTTAATTAAAACACAGTGGTACCTTGGTTCCTGTCGGCTCTGGTTCGTGCCATTTTCGGGTCTCACGGGGGGGGAAATTGATTGGAACTCGACGATTGCTCGGTCCACAACACGTGGACTGATTAATTGCTCAGAAGTCGACACGCTTGCGATACGCTGCATTCGGTCTGTGCATCCTGTGAGTGTCAATCTGTATCCTGTGCCTGTGCGTGCCAATCTGCAGCCTATATCTGTAAGAGCCAATCTGCATCCTGTCTGTGTCTGTAAGTGCCAATCTGCAGTATGTGTCTGTAAGAGCCAATCTGCATCCTGTGCATTTAAGAGCCAACGTATAGCCTGTGCCTATAAGAACCAAAGTTCCAAGCAATAACATCTCTACATCCCCACCATCCCGTTGGGCCCTCAAGTCCTCTCAGTACAGTTACATTTGCTGTTATTTTTTGTAATTATTGGTTTTTTTTTTATTTATGACCGTTTAGTTTTAAAGTTTTCTATCCAAAAACAAGACCATCACTGCAAAGTAAAATGTAAAAAATCTGGGGTCCGAAACGGATAATTTCAATTTACATTGATTCCTAAGGGAAATGCTACCTTGGAACTCAACCTGTTTGGAACTCATCCTGCCGTCCGGAACAGGTTAAGAAGAACCAAGATACCACTGTATCTACTGTATAGATGAATTGGTTCAAAAAACAATATTTAATGTTAAGCTTACCTTCAAAGTTCAGACTTAGCTGCTGCTAGTATCCATCTAGTATATGGTTAATGGGGGGAAGTGGTTCTATCTACCATGTAGCTGCTAAGTTTTCAGAAACAATGTGTGCCCCTATTCAGTTGAGCAATTTTTAGTTACTGGAGCCCATAATATAGCCCGTAAATTAATTTGCTATTCAATTGGCGTCTTTTAGCTACTCGCAAACGATTTGCAGGTTACAGGTTGCAAATCCCTGTGGTTGTCAAAATCATAACTCCAACCCATCTAAGCCTTTGATCTTTCAAGCCAGTTAATGTTACAATCGCAAATCACTATACAATTGCTACAATTCCTCAAGGCCGCAATTGTTCTCATACCCGTAAATGGCAAATGTAGAAGAAAAAACTACGGGTATAAGATAGGACTCGCAAGGAGGTTAAACACCTGTTCTTAGCACTGTAAATGCAAATATAAAAATCAATACTGCACTTTAAAAGATGGGGAAAGCTATGAAAGACATTAGAATTAATTGCACAACAGTTTTAAGCTCACAAATCTGCAATGAATTTTTTTTTTATATGTTTCATTTCCATGTTATATCAATCTCTGTAATCAAGGCGCTATTAAAAATCAGGCCACCCACATGGACTATAACAGTTTCTTCATTCATTTTTATTATTTTCGACATTGCCGCATTGCGAGTCCGATCGCGTATTGGACTTCTAAACTCTAATTGATTGACATTTAACCTCATGGTTTACTGACGTCACGATGACGGTCTCATTTACTATTGTTTTGCCATGGCCAAATCTAAATCGGTAGTTACGGCCTTGCTTAACCTCCCTGGTGGTCTTGCTGTGTCAGTACCCCCGAGTGTTAAAGTGATAAACCAGGGGATACTGACACGGCTAGACCGCCTTGTTCCGCCCCCCCTGCTCATACATTTACTTTTTTCTGTAGTATAGTGGCCCCTCCCCCCAGCCCCTGCAGTACACCATTCCCCCCTCTCCTGCCCTTACCCCTTTCCCTTCTCCTTCTCTTCCCCCTCTCCCTTCTCCTCCCATTCCCCTTCTCCCTTCTCCTCCCCTTCCCACTCTCCCTTCTCCTCCCCGGCCCCCTCCTTCCTCCCCTTCCACCATCCTCTTACTGTGTAAGGCTCTCATCCTTCCCCTGCAGCACGTCTTCTGTCTGTTGACGTGAAGTGCGTGTGACGTCACTCTGGGCTCCAGGACACTGCAAGAAGAAATGCCGCAGGGTAAGGATGTGAGGCTTACACAGTAAGAGGATGGGGGAAGAGGGAGGAAGTGTATAATCCCACGCTCGGGATTACAGCTAGGGCGGTTAATTGATCTTGATCATGCTCTGAAATGCTACTTACGGTTGCATGGTTTATGGTTTAGGCTTTCAGCTAGGTAGCTGTGGGCTTGATCAATTGAATTGCAGTTGCCTTTATACCGGACGTAAATCTGCAATTTTCAATAATACATGCAGTAAGTCTAAAATTTGCAATTGAATAGGGGACTTGTAGTGCTAAAAAAATAATTGGAAATTCGTTTTTGCTATTAGGTTAGTCTGTCAATGATTGCTTATGCTCTTATCAAATCTGATAATTTTTAAAACATTTTAGACTCCTCCCACTCTACTCTTACTGGCCTTTTCAGGGAGGTGACAAACACTCAGCTGAGTGCTGATAACTCTAATATTTGAAAATGTTTTTACTATCAAATATTGCTATTATAAAATATCAAAAGGAATTTTATGAATGATCTACATAATTAAAATAACAAGCTCATCTTACTAGTGCACTCCAGTCCTTTAAAAGGGGAGGTTTCACTTAAACATAAGGTGCTCTACAATTTTTGCACTTGCTTTTTTTTGCCATAGGGCCTCTGTATATTAGGTGATGTGATCTACTAAAGGACACAGAAAAACTAAAACATGAATGGATCATGTTTTCTTGGTGCACCACTAGCCGGTCTCAATATATTGGTATATACTCAAAGGATGGCACTTCAAAATATTGTAAATAATAACAAAGGTTGAAGTTATAATGGCGAAACGCATAACTGACACAACCATCCACACATACTGTATCGGGATTGCTTCTGTAAAATATCTAACCTGCCAAACAGAAAAAAATTGCGAGAACCATGGATTTCTGTCTAGGCAAGTTCAAGATAGACAAGGAGCCTTCCCAAGAGCAGTTGTCCAAATCCCAAGGGACGGTAGGGTGAGCAGAACACCTGCAATACCTATTATACTATTATACTTGTGATTGGTCTAAGGAAAGGAGCACATACACTCCCCTATTGGATATAGGATCTTTATAATTAGTTTTATAGATCCGTTGTATGATCTTTTAGTAAAATGTAAATAAGGTTTTTATGCCCAGGAGAACAAATGGACTGTAAAATTGTTAAAATATTATGGGCCCCGGGTTGGCAGTAGTTACAACTGTATAGAGTTGTTTAATTGTGTAAATTCTCCCATTTTTTAAGTATTGTGTCATGGCCATATGGACATTGGAACCGTTGCAGCCATGTCCTCATAGAATGTTACTCATGTCTAATGTTATTTAATATTACTATGTATATTTTGTTCATCTGTATATTAACTGTTATAAGAGTAGTAAATAGGCATTTTCGTGTTAAACTGTTGGGTTTCCCCATGCGTTTTAACAAAACATGTCTTGTGTGTCTGCCAGGGAAAGGGGCTACAAATAAGGGGTACTTGGTTCAGGGCTATGGAATGTCCAATGGACCAGGGAAGCTGGCAGACATCAGAGATCAATGGGTAATTTGGTAAGAACTGACTGATGATCCTGTCTTGGGTATGGTTAGAGCCGGTAACTTCTACAGCTCCTGCTTTCCTTGGATACCCTTGGTGTTCTTTGTGTTCGTAGTCCTGGTACTGGTCTATACCCTGCTAGCAGGGATACAACAGACCTCACAATTCTACTTGGAGGATTGATCTAGGATATTTCCAAGCCCAACCAAGTAGAAGATCGTGACAGCTGTTTATCGAATTTCTCCAACCCTACACATCTTCCAGAATTTTCTAATACTACATCCTTAGCTGACATGAAGCTTTAGTAAACTAGCCCTTAGTGGAATAAATGCAAATTAATTAAGTAGATTTGCCTCTGTGTTTGAATATTCTTTTGTACCATGGCAGCACAAATTTGTCAGCATTTAAAGCCACTGAAGTTCTATTATATGTACATATAATGTAACATAATTTTACATGGCTCCTGATGTACTAAAGGGTAAAATATTAATGAGCCTTTGGAGAAAAGTCCAATTCTTATGTCAATCGATGGATGACATGAGTATAAAATAATTGATAGAGTGAATCTTATTTTAGATTGTGTCTAGAGGATTTCAGTATAACCCGAGAGTATTTAAGCATACGGACATTGCTTCTACTATTCTACTATGAGTCGCTGTAACCAATAAATCAGCATTTTCTTTTAGTTTCTTCCAACATACTTACCCCAAAGGAAATAAAATGACACATAATAGGATATAAAAGCATTAGAGTGTGTTTGTAATGTATGGCCACTTGATTTTGTCTGCTCTGCATAATGGTACAAATCAATATCCAGATTACCTATAAGTGAAATAGATAACACACTCATTGCTAAACAAAACATAACCAATGAAATTATATGTTTTCAAATATATTTAATATAAATATGTGCAATAGTTGCACCCTTAATTAATACTAGCAATAACCTTTCAATCCCTGGTTTTATTAAAAGCTCAGTAATTACATTTTAATTAAATATCATTGAGATTTCAATCATTCTAGATTTGTAATTAATGGTATTTTCACATAAATTTGTGACTGCAGTTGAATTGGGAAGAACGAAGCGTTCTGTAGATATGTTTAATAGCCACCACATACTTTCACAAGACACTAAGATGTATGAAGTCACAATCAGTTGTCAACATAAATGAAAACAATGATTGAAATCTGCAGCTCAAAGTTATGGGATCCGCTGCCTTAGAACATTGCAGGGCAAAGAGCTTGCATTTGAACTGGATGCTTTTGATTTTGCAAAATGCCCGATCAAAGAGGGATGGGTGTTGATTCGCATCCCCATGGAAACAGGTAAAGAGGTGAGAGATGGGAGCATGGAGAGGGGCACAAGTTAATAAATTATGTGATATCAAACCACTGTATCCATTGATGAAAGAAAAGATTATATATATATATATATATATATATATATATATATATATATATATATATATATATATAAAGATTGAGGTAGCTGTGTATAAAGTGATACCTTTTTTATTGGACAAACGTATTCATAATAATAGCGACAAGCATTTGAGAGATGAACCTGAAGTCAGAAGCAATACTGATTAAAAATATACAGAGAGGTAAAAAAAGTGGAGAGAAAAAAAGGTGAAACAAAAAAATTGCATTGTAAAAATATCCTGATAGGTCAGTATGTGCATCTGTAGATAAGGTTTTAGATAAGAACACAGCAGAGCCAT
This sequence comes from Discoglossus pictus, assembly GCA_027410445.1. Taxonomy (NCBI): domain Eukaryota; kingdom Metazoa; phylum Chordata; class Amphibia; order Anura; family Alytidae; genus Discoglossus; species Discoglossus pictus. The sequence goes on along the minus strand of CM050170.1, from coordinate 120,730,332 downwards.
AATTTAGAGCTATAAATGTTGCCACAATTTGTGAATTAGAAAAACAGCAAGTGAACAGGGGAGGCATGTGGAATGTGTCTGTATCATAAAACATTTAGATAGTGGGACAGAAAACCTAAATTAAGCCTAGTATCCTTCATATTAAAACATTTAGTAATTTTTAATTCAAAAGTTTTTTACTCTTGGATAGTTTTGAAATTCCCTCAGAGTATTTTGATTTTCAGGTTTTGGATGGAGTTGTAATTTCGGGTGAAATGGTGAGCTGTACCCCAGTTGAACACCATTTCACCCAGAATGATCACTCCAACCCAAACCATGAAAATCAAAATACTTAGGGCCCAATATTGACAGTTCCACAGGACTGGAAGTGCTTGCCTTTAAACATATGGTGATAACCTTTCTCCCAATCCCAAATCAGTCGTTTTCATTGTTCTAAAAAATTCTGATCTCAACATATTTATCCCTTGCCTCAATTATTAGTAATGTCTACAGTCTATCAGTTGAGGATGTATTGTGACCAAGATAGGAGATACCATCGGTGCACGTGATGCAATGAACTGGGGCCCTCATCTGGGGGTCCCCTCCACAGTCCTGCTTTTTTGTTTTTATTTTTGAGGGAAGGTCACCAGTCACGCTGGGTTTAGAGATGGCAATGTGCGGAGGGAGCTCGCATAAGCACCTGGTCATGAAGGCAAGAGCAGCTAAAAAGCTAAGGGGAGTGGTGCTGGTATCTGAGGAGTGTTAAGAGGGGCTAGTGGCTGGAGAAGGTGGTCTTGAGGAAAATGGAGTCAGTTTGTGGGGGAACTATCAATGGCCAGTGACTGGGGGGGGGGGATGAGGGGTAGGGACATGCTTCTGGAAGGGGCCTTTTGCGAGTGTCATCAGGGGTGGGGGAGATGGTATCGCTGAGTGAGTTGGCATTTGGGGGAAAGTCTCTCAATTCACTAACTCTACTACTGATTTTGACCAACCCTATGCTATTGTCTTATATTGTAACTCTCCACCCCTGAGGTGACTTTTTTTATAGTGTAACTCTCCACCCCCGTAATGACATTTGTCTGCTTACAGATATCCAAAATATTTCCCAAAACTTATGTACTCCTTCAGTCTGGTTCTTTCCCAAGTAAATCTTTATTGGTCTACCAGGTTGCTCAGGTCAGGCTGTAAGTCATATTGAATTGTGTATACATGGCTGACTCGATGCTTCACTTTGTCTCTATTATTAAAAGGTCATTTAGTGATTCTCTAACTCTTATAAAGACTAATTTTAAATAAATACTCTTAGTTCAAGGAAAGGAAATATATCTGCATCTCAATGAGCCATGTTATATTGGTTCTAGCCTTAATTTATTTAGCAGAAACTCTGCTATGTAACATAACGTTTACCTGATTAACACTGAAAGTGTTAATGTTATACAACGATATACCTGTGCTATGAGTGTTGGGCAAACATAGAACTTCTGTCAAGATATGCAAATTAAGTACCAGTGTTTCTAATTTAAGTGCTCATTAAAAATCTCCCTGAAACCAATTAAAATATTTGTCAATATGAGTATGCTCGAATTTCTATGAACTGAGCCGCGTTTTTTACTGAGCCTGGCTCATAACTGCTGACTGGATAAAGCGTGGGTAGTCAACCTGCTAATTTTAATGATCTGTAGATAGTTAACTTTATATTTAAAACTCTTTCTCATCTATATAATTATTAATTAATAACTTTTGTTTTATTGCTTTGAGCTCTATATCTTAAACTGCACAGTATTTTTAATTAAATGATTTTATAATTATAAAGTAATATAAAATATATATTTTTTTAATTTAACACTTAAGTTTATGTATGTTGGTGGTAACATTATTTACTAAACGTTTAAAAAGCACAGATTGTGACATAGTGTATTAAGAAATGAATTGCTGTGGTAGGTTTTCTACATATGTATACTGATTGCTAATTATTAACACAGCTGCTCGTGCGTCTGTGTCGGATAAAATCTAACTAGCCAAGAGATATGACTTGAACATAGAAAATGCCATTGGAAAATTGATTTGTTGCACAGAAAGAAGGATTACAAGTTATTTAGCTGGGGTTCAGTTATTTATGTTAAGAAATAAAATTAAAATATATATAACCTACACATATCGCCCCGGGAATGTTTATTTTCAAAGCCTCATCAGATAGCCAGTTTGCTTTCTTAGTTTTCTTTCTTTTAGGGATATTCGTTGATGCTTTTTTCAGGATAATGTTGCAGACTTTGGTCCAATGTTCTTTGGGCATTGTATTCCATGTCTAGTCTTTTAAATCTAAAATTTACTTCCACTGCATATTATTATTATATTGCATACTAGCGAATTGCCCGTCAAAAAATGACGGCAATGAAATTGTAAGGTAGCTAATGCTGTTTGGTGTGTAATAATGAAATATATAATACATTAATAAATTAATATACTTTACCTATTTTGAAGCATTGTGTTGAAGAGCTGCAATCTGTTTTGAGGTTGCTGCAGCATTAGTGGTGTGGAGCTGCTGTGTAAGCGTGGTGAATGTGTGCAGTGTAATACTGTGCGTGCGCGAGACAAAACCGTTAGCGTAGTTGTGTACTTCCGCATTGGCGTAAAATGGCGGGTGATCTGTGGTATGCGTCTTCGTGGATTATCCATAGGTGCTTAGTGGTGTTTTGCAAGTTTCTTGTGGTGTTTTGCGAGTTTCTTGTGGTGTTTTCCGTGTTTAGAGTGCTGTAGCCTTGTTTTCGTTTTGTTCGTCGGCCATTTTTTCTCTTGCTTAGCGATTTTCTTAGTGTATAAACTCTTTTATTTTTATTGAAATGAAGGTGTAACTTGCTTTTTTGAGGTCCTGGATGGTTCTTCTTGCTGTAGGTAAGCTTTTTATGTGTGTGTTGTGTGTATTTATTGAGTTTTAAATGTTTTTATGTTCGCGTGTTTCGTCCGATTTTTGCGAGGTCGTAATGTGTGCTAACGTGTCTCGTATGGTGTTTGCGTGTGTAACCTCGTTTTCGTTTTGCTCGACGGCCATTTTTTCTGTCGCTTGACAAATTTTTTAGTTTGTAAACTCTTTTATTTTGAGTGAAATCAAGGTGTAAGTTGTTTTTTTGAGGTCCTGGATGCTCCCTGTTGCGGTAGATAAGTTTTTTATGTACCGTATTTTTCGCCCTATAAGACGCACCGGCAGACAAGACGCACCTAGTTTTTAGAGGAGGAAAACAAGAAAAAAAAATCTGAATCAAACACAAATACACTTTACACACAGATACACACCTACATTACACACAAATTATATATATATATATATATATATATATATATATATATATATATATATATATAGATGGATAGATACACATACATACATACATATACATACACACATAAATATACATACACATACATACATATATACACACACATACATGCACACATACACACACATACACACACATACACACACATACACACACATACACACATACACACATACACACATACATATCCATATCCATATACTGCAGCATTTGGGAGCCCTTGACCCTCCCTGACCCTCCTGATCCTCCCTGACCCTCCTGATCCTCCCTGACCGTCCTGATCCTCCCTGACCCCCCTGATCCTCACCTTACTTCTGATCTCTGCCATCTTGATCTCACCCCAGCGCTTCCTACCAGCACTCCTCGTGTACTGCAGCGTTGCGTGTGTGACGTCACTAGGACGCACCGGCCGACGCGATGCTGGTAGGAAGCGCTGGGGTGAGATCAAGAGGACAGAGGCAGTTTGAAAAGGTATATTCGCCGTATAAGACGCACCAACTTTCCTCCCCCAGTTTTGGGAAAGAAAAAGTGCGTCTTATACGGCGAAAAATACGGTATGTGCTGTGTGTATTTAGTGTGTTTTGAATTTTGTAATGTTCGCGAGTTGCGTCCGAGTGTTGCGAGGTCGTAATGTGTGTTAACGTGTGTCGTATGTTGTTTGCGTTGCGAGGGAAAGTTTGCGAGGGTCGTAATTGGTTTGTTATGTTGTTTGCGTTGCGTCGTAAAGTTTGCGAGGGTTGCAGTTGCTGGCATGGAGCGCCTTCGGCGCTCCAGGCCAGCAACTGAGGCCCTCGCCCACTGCCCCCGAGCCCGCAAGCGTTAGCAACAACTTGCATGCTCACAACTATATATGTGATATTATTTATTTTGTATCTGCTTGGTCTGATTTTCCCTCTTTTTTTCAGTTTAAATCTGAACTTTGCAATAAGAAGCTCATGGTCTAAGCCGCTGTCAGGTGCAGGTCTTGTTTTTGCTTACTATAGAGCTCCAGCACATTGGCATAGCTAGAGAATGGAGGGCCCTGGTGCAAAAAGATTTTTTGAGGCCCTAATCAGAGGGGGAGTGTAAAATGATTTTTTGCCGTTGGCCCCCCTACGTTTTCCCATAACAGCTCTCCTTCCTAAGACACCTTCCCATAACAGCACCCAGCACAACACCCCCTTCCATATCTGATCTGCCTCCCATACCTCCTACCTGTACAGAGCTCTTCTGCCTGCAGCAGAGCTCCCAGATATATATATATATATATATATATATATATATATATATAAATATTTTTTATTTTTAGATATATATATATATCTAAATAAATAAATATGAATAAATATATATATATATATATATATATATATATATATATATATCCCAGTGGAGAACCATGGTGAATTGTACCGCATGCACCACTGGTAACTCCACCCATGCTCCTCCATCTTTGTCTACAAAGTACATAGTCAATCTGATTTTTATATTGTTAATCTGGCGATGCCCATGTGTAGAGTCGACTCTGAGGCTGTCAGAAGCGGGCGTTTCCTAATGTCTTGAAATTATTTTACTTATCTTTGATGTGCTTTACTTTGTACTCCGAGACCAAAACTTACCTTTTATTCCAGGTATCCTTTGATTCCATACTTTCCAATCTCCTATGATGAAATTAACATAATTTCTTAGTGTTAGAACTGGACAACGTCAGCCTCTTCAGCATGCATGGTTAGAGCATAGACTTGTATTATTGTGATGCTAAATGGCTTGTCTTGAATTCAAATTGAAATCATTCTGCAATGTTTTTGCATTGTAACCAAGCACTGCTTTGGCCACTCTTTGATTGACTATGAGGGCTTTTCCATTTTTTTCCGCAGGATTTTTAACCATAATAGAAGATCTAGTCTGATATGAAATGTCCCATTCCAGTAAGTTCATTAATTTCCAGGATAGCAATGTTTAATTTTTTAAATTTCCTGTTTGACCACATTGTGTTTGCCTTGGTTCATAGTTCTGACAATCCAGGTTCCTACGCTGAATTGTTCTTTGCAGCAGCGGTCTTTCTTTTCTCCTCCAGACATATCTGCAGCAGGGTTTTCTCTTTTCTTCGGCCCAACTATTTAATTAAATCTGGTGCTACTCATACTCACCCTCTGCTTTTCTCCAGTAATCTGGTAGGCACCTTCTAATTTGAGTAATTCATCTTCCTTTGCCATATTATTATTTCTCTGGTTGTGCTTATCCATAAGGTCATCTTGGCAAAGATACTGTAGTAGGTTGCCAGTTCCTTCTCAAATAAACCACAATTTGTCGGACCTCTCTGATATGACCTGTCCATCTTGGGTGACTTTACATGGTATAGCTCACATTTTCATTGAAGTACAGAGTTCCTTAAATTGTGTATAATAGTAATTTACATTTTTTGTTTTATTTAAAAAATTCCAATCAAGACCAGTTATTCAATGGAGCATAATGTATATATGTAATTACAATGGTTAATAACACATATGCTTACTGGTTATAAAAGGGTTTTCACAGAATTTACTGATTTCTATTTTTTATTATGCTTTAAGCCCCTCTGTGAAAATGTATAATTTTTATCAATATCAGTATGTACATTTTATGCAAAGGGAAGCTTAATATAAATATAATTTTTCTGTAATACAGTACCTGCTGTTTGGTCTTGATTAAATATATGTAATTATACATCTTTTGTAAAATTAAAGTTATAATTACCAGCAACCTTGAATTAAATTACATAGCAAAAAAAAAATCACTTTCTGGAAATCTGGTACAGATAACCTGATTACACCTTTGAAAAAATGACCATAACATCTCAATGAAAATAATCCATCTTGAAAAGCATGTGTTAAGACATGGAATTGTGTTATTTTGCAGTGTATATTTGCTCGATGCCTCTTTTCCCTAGGGCCAAACACTAAAATGAAATGACCGTCACTGTGGGATGCTTAGAGAGGTCAGTCTTCAGGAGCAGAAATACAACTAATGCTGTTATATAGACAATCTAATGTTTTATGTGAAGCTGCCAGTGGAAATCATTTACTTAGTGACTAATAGTTGCCGTGTATTTTGTCACAAATAATGTGGATAGATGCTGAGACTGTTATAGTATCATTAAAATAAAATAATGTGCCTAAGGTAGGAAACAAAAGTGACATAAAATATTTTTATCTACATAGCATTACCTGTCATTTGAATTTTGAAAGGTATTTCTAAGCCGACTGTAAAAAATATTACTTCAGAAGTTTCCAAATACAATTTTTCTTCTTAAAATACAAAGATTTTCAAGACATTGCTTAAACAAATTATATATACAGAACCTAAATGGATTGTTTTAAAAATCCAACTCACCTTCTTACTTGTACAGAAACTAATAAGATATACCTCAGGCAATAAAATACAGTAATATATTTTAACAAATTATGTTAATTAATTGGGGTAAAAAATGTTGTTTAATGTCTCCAGATTTATTTATAAAAAAAATATCAAAATTTATTTTAGTTTGACAAATATGAGCCCTATGTAAATCAGGAGCTGTAAACAGACAAATGCGTGCCAAAGCATGCACACACACAGAAAAGCGGTCCTGACAAGAGCGCGCCCGACATCTGCGTGCAGGAGTTGAGCTAAGGTGGTCTTAGGGGTGCTAGGTTAGGCTAGGGGGTGTAAGGGTTAGGGTTAGGCTAGGGGTGTAAGGGTTAGATTAGGGAGTGTAAGGGTTAGGTTTAGGCTAGTGGATGTAAGGGTTTGGTTAGGGGGTGTAAGTGTTAGGGTTTGGCTAGGGGTGTAAGGGTTAGGGTTAGGCTAGCTGCAGAATTAGTATGTGAGAGGTAATGGCAGGACATGATCACACAGGAGGACTGAGCGGGTGATTGAAAAGAAGAAGAAGCCAGGAGTTGTGTTCTATGCAGAGGAGAAGACAGAAGAGAAGAGCAGAGACTGGAACTGCACACTGCAAGGTAAGGGGGCAACCTACTGTACCCCATCGCTGGCATAGGGGGTATAGGTATCTAAGACTTGGAAGGGGTTAAGTGAATATGTCTGAAGCGGGTGTCACAATAAATGGTACACAGTGTCATGCTAGCGCTTTGGGCCTGCAAGCTTTTAGTCCAGTGCTCATTTGTCGGGTGCGCAATTTTCGCTGCACTTACGTAGGCGCTCATTTACCATGCATGCTATAGACGGGGTGTCGTGGTGTAGCCATAAATCGGCTGCAGGAGCTCAGGAGCTTTTTCCCCCCATGTTACACCTTGATGTTAATCTTTTGTTCCCCCAGATTAAGGCACTTAGCCCACAGCCGTAAATCCTGCCTTATCCGGTAGGGATTTTAGTGTAAAGGGTATCCAAGCCAAGCTTTACACATGAGAAACGGCTCTCATGATTATTATAATGAGTGAGAACAAGTGCTGTAATTGCGGCAAGGAACCGTAATACATTTATATAGAAATATATATTTAATTTTAATGGTTTTTAATTGATGACATTAGATAAATATGTTACAATTGTATTTATAGCTTGAATATATAAAAATGAGTGTATTTTGTCAATATTAATAAAGTGTTTGTCCAATACAAAAGGTATCCCAATATACTGCATTACTCATTATTAAATAATATAAATGTAAATGTGTATGGAGGAACAGGGGTTGAGGAGGGGAGGGTTGAGGGGGGGTTGAGGAGAGAGGTTTAGGAGAGAGGTTGAGGAGGGGGGTTGAGGATGAGAAGGGGGCTGAGGATGAGGAGGGGGGTTGGGAGGTAGAGGAGGGGGGTTGGGTATGAGGAGGGGCGATGAGTAGGGGGGTTGAGGAGGGATGTTGAGCAGGGGGGTTGAGGAGGGGGGTTGAGGATGAGGGTTGAGGAGGGGGGGTTGAGGAGGGGGGTTGAGGGGAGAGGATGAGGAGAGAGGATGAGGAGGGGGATGAGGAGGGAGGATGAGGAGGGAGGATGAGGAGGGAGAATGAGGAGGGGGTATCAGGAGGGGGAAAGAGACACAGTGAAGGGAGAGGGGGGAGAGACACAGGGGAGGGAGAGGGGGGAAGAGACACAGGGGAGGGAGAGGGGCAGAGACACAGGGGAGGGAGAGGGGGTTGAAGAGAGAGAGTATGAGGAGGGAGGATGAGGAGGGAGGATGAGGAAAGGGTTGAGGAGGGTGATAAGGGGAGAGACACAGGGAAGGGAGAGGGGGGAAGAGACACAGGGAAGGGAGAGTAGGGGAAGAGACACAGGGGAGGGAGAGAGGGAAGAGACATGGGGGTGGGGGGTGGGGGAGAGACACAGGGGAGGGAGAAGGGGGAAAGACACAAGGGAGGGAGAGGGGGAAGAGACACAGGGGTGAGAGAGGGGGAACACAAGAGGGGGACACAGAGGGCACAAGAGGGACACAGGGGGCAGCACATTTCCCACCCTCAGCTTATACTCGAGTCACTAAGTGTGAAAATGGGTGAAAATGGGTGCCTTGGCTTATACTCGGGTCGGCTTATACTCGAGTATATGCGGTATATATATATATATATATATATATATATATATATATATATATTAGAGCATTTGTTTCTTCGTAACATGGTTTTGTGGCATGTATCAACCCCTTGAGTACTGGTTTGTGGGTTACCTGAGATAGTCTAATAAACTGACATAGTAATACAGTATCATAATTTTATGTACATTTAAGTTGATATTGGACTGTTCATTGCCAAATAATGTTGAAATGTCATCCTTTTTAAGTGTTGTTGTTGCTATACCGTCACTTTAAGTGCTTCATTGCACACACAGCAAATGTTTTAAAGCCATTTCCGAGTAGTCTTTGGTACCTGTAATATTTTCTTAATTTTTTTCCAGTTATGTCACTGCCCTGGTTTGAGAGTGATCAGTAAAATCATATTAGCATAGGGTTTTGGTGTAAATATCTAATGGAGTAACCCTTTTGTCGTTGCAAAAATCAAGATTTGTGCAGTGGTTTTCGACTTTGTTGTGCAGTAGTCACTCGTAGCAGTGACCCGTAGCAGTTCTCTCGAAAAAGATTATGGGGTGGGGAATAGCATTGCGAGGTAGTATTTTCTTTGCTACTATGACACTCGGAATAGCTATCAAGGGGATTAGCATGGGGCCCTATGTTTGTTGAAAACATAGTAAATAGTGATATTTTATGCTTTCACTAGTACTAAAGGGCCACCAATTGTTTTTCCAATTCACATGCTTCAGTTGGATTCCACACCACTGATGCATAGATTTAAAATAATTTAAAACAATTTATAGTCCTTTAGTACTAGCGAAAACATAAAATATCCCTACTTACTATGCTTTTAACAAACTAATGGGCTAATCCCCACAATAGCAATTCCGAGTGCCGTAGCAGCAAAGAAAATCTTACCTAACTATGCCAATGAAACAGACTTTGACACACACATACAACTTGGTGCATGGGATGTAGTGATGGTGCATCCAAAGATGTCACAGAAAGCAAAAAGAGGAAAAGATGAACAAATTACGTATTTCTGGGTGAAGGGTATGACGGGGAAAAGTGCCACCTGTCATAAAAAGAAACTCCTCCAAACCTGTTTTGGATAACTTTTAAGTCTCTATTTTTAGTTTTAAACAATAATGTTCAACTTACTTCAATATGTACAAGTTTCCTTCTAAAGTGATATATATTGTTGCTTGTGTCTTCATGACAAGTTTCTGAGAATTAGACTCTCAGGACCTAATCAAGCTTCTGTCTTTACCTACAGGGGGGAAAACTTGTAAACAATTTCTATTTATCGCTATAGACTTGGCCCCTTATAAGATAAGAAAATGTCAGTAGTAGACAGTATGCTTCAATATATGTTACAATGATCAAAGACGATTTATTTTCACAATGTGGTTCCACCAATATCTCTGCAACTGCAGCGTTTTTAAATTATTTATGATGCAGTGCAAAGCATTTCTGATTTTCTTCATGCTGGCATAAAATAAATATTTACTTCTTATGTCCATTGATCAGTTAATACAGAATGATCCATCTGTTATAAAAGTACATAGAATGGTTGAATTGAGGGAAAAAGTTGCAGATTTAGAAGTATCTAAAGTTTCTTCTAAAAGCAATTGGACTGTCAAATCCACGCCAAAACCAAAGGATCCTCTGATTTCTCTTGGCATTATTTACAAATGTTACAGAAGTTTACAAAAGGCAGGTCCACATGGTTGAGATTAGGGGTAGGACATCAACCTCCACCAGGAGAGTCCACTGATGGAGTTGTGGAGCTCAGTTGTTGCCGCAGAAGCAATTGGGTAGTCAGGGTCTAAAACTGAGATTGGTGGGCGCTGAAGCAATTGTAATCATGGTCACGTTTCAGAAGTACAGGCCTGGTGGTAGGCAGATGGCGTCACATAAAGAGAATCTGAATCCAAGAACAAGCAGAATGTGGCAACAGAAATCAAATTACAAGGTACACACAAAATATCATTATTAAACAGATATCTTCATTAGGCAAGTAAGACAGACAGGTAAGGAGGCTGTATGAGTATAAACAAGAACTGGATCGACAGCAGACAGTCATCTGTTTCTCTAACTATTCTTGCTTTGGATCAGGTTGCTTTAGGTGTCAAGTCCTCGTATGCCTTTAGTTTAATTTGGATTTTGAAGAAACCCTTACACATGTTATCCTTCTACCTGCACTGTGGAAAAGATTTTTTGGCTTCAGTGTACTACAGGCTGATGAGAACTCTTACTTTTATGGTAAATGGTCTAATAATATATTGGCTAAACTATAATGTCAATATTTGTACTTTTCTTAAGTAAACACTTTCTTACCTCCATTCAAGGCTTTCTTACCTCCATTCAACTTTCAGTGGAGTTGCATATCATTCTGAAATATTAGTTTAAAAAAAGAACATTAAAGCCCACTGCTGAAGTTTTGGTATCATGGGCTTTTGAATCATGGGGTATGAGATCTCTGGAAAGTTTATTTTATTAGGAAGTGTTGGTTGTAGAAATTACGGGTTAGGTCATAGATGATGTGTGCCATGTTCAGGAGGGCCTAATGGACTTTTGAGAACTGTTGGACTATTGGGGAGGGCCTGGATTAACATGGACTGGTATGATGCGCCATGTTATACTTATGTCAATATGTGATATATGGAGTTTCATAAAACTGTTTATGTGGGGCTCCAAGGAAAGAAGGCCAGGAATGGAGGGGTACCCAGTTGATGAGTCTATAGAGGTTCATTAGAACAAGAGAATGGTTTGAGTATATGCCATGTCAGCAGAAAGCATATACCCATTAGCACACCTACATGCAGCTTTCCTGGCAAGAGGAAGCCAGATAAATGATACTAATGTGCTAATAACCCTTTACAGGGCTAGAGGGAGGAAGGAAGATGTCAAATGTGAATACTCCCTTAGACTTACATTCTCCCCACCATGGGAGGCAGGTAATAGCACACCTGTTGCACTAGTGACAGGAATACCATGTGGGGCTCCACCCTGATTGGTTCTTGTTATTCATAAATATGTTGTACCATTGCGATTAAAGGTGTTCTCTGTTTTGTATACGCATAAACGCAGTGAGTATTTCATTCTGACCTCCAAATGGAAATACCTTTTATTATTTTATTAAGATGTCTTATATACCGACTTTCCTACTGGTCTAATCCTAAGGGACCTTTGCCTGTTCCTGTATTCTGAGGACTGGTCATTCCTGGGCTTACTATGCTGGCTGGGAACTGAGATTAACCCCAAATCCACAACCTGGAGGGATTCCTGTGGCCGAAAGCAGGAGGCATTGGGGTGCACGTGATCCCATTGTCTCTTGGTTGTGACAATGTGCATTTAGGAAGAATGTAAAGTCATTAAAAAGGGAGCCAGGCAAATAACTTTCTACAGAAGAGGTACAGCTCAGGTAAATTCCTTCACATGGGAGTAAGATACATAACATCAAGAGTGTATGTGAAATGGCAATCGTTTTATAATAACATTGTTGACTTTATAGCTGACGAAACACTTGCCATAATTTTAAGACTAATTGGTTGATGAACTCTGGTTACTACAACCATCCATGTTTAGGCAAGAGGCCATCAAAATGGTCAAGGTTACCAATTCAAATGTCAAGACAGTAAATACAAAGATCAGGCAGCAGTGATTATCCATGTACAAGGACATGATTACATGACTGGTGCATCCCACAACATTCCCTCTAAAGATTAACCCTTTATTCTTTCGATACTTCTTTATGAGATTCAATGTTAGGTAAGGCCTGATAAGAAAAAGAAAAAAAAGTTAATGTTATTTTGAGCAATTTTTTCAGTGATTTCCGCAGGCGGCCTATGCTTCAGATATATCCACGCCCCGGGAAATCCTCTTTAATGGAAGTGTCTGTATCTCAAATGACTAGAAAGTCTAAAAAGTCTCCTTCCAATGGAGATTATTGTGTTGGTATACTTTGTGTCTGAAAACTTAGCAGCTGTCTCCCCCATAGTGAGTGAATATCTGCAGTAGCTGAATCGGAACATGAAAGTAAATTTAATGTAGAAAGTTTTGTTTTTTTAATAATGGAATGTGAATTGAATTTTAATTATTAATGATCAACATCTACTTAAAACAACTAGCTCGTGTTGTTAGCAAACCACAGTAGTTCTTTAAATTTAGTAACATACAGTAGCTGCTAGATGTTTCAAACAGTATAAAGAGAAAACAGAGAAACTGGGGATATTAATTCCACCTTTTATCTTTATATCCTAAATAGGTTGATAAATATGGCCCATGGTATGGCTCATTTAGAGAAAAATAGAGAAGACATTTTAACCACACTACACTGATGATGACTCATTTGTATGTTACTACCCAAAATCCCTAGATACAGTACATTACTATCACTGTATAGTGAATGATCATGTTAGAAAGCTGATTTACTGTCCTAACTGGTCATGCAGATGTGTCCAAAATTACTTTTCTTTACTTGATGTATTTATAGTGGAGGGTTTTTAAAGTTTTCTGTCTTCTCACCCTAACATGTTTTGGCATCTGGTTTGTGTATATTTATATTTGTACATCTTTGTTCAATACAAGAAAATATGACTTACAAGAATGAGGTAATATTTATTTTCCCCTTCTGGATGTAGAGTGCAAAGGAGATATCTATCATAAGTGTAAGGTGGTAATATTTCAAAACTGTACTAATATTGACCTGAGTCATATTTTCAGGATTTAAGTAAATATGTGACAATGGCCTAAATCTAAACACATTTATCTTCAAAAAAATAAAGCACTTCATACTTTTTTGTTCAACAATGTTTATTTATCAAACAGTCCAAAAATCCACTTAATAAATTATCCCTATAGAATAATAGAAAAAATCGGTGATATTTTCTCATGCTTGGTAAAACTGCAATGTGATAAATTTAGACCTTTGTAGCTACTGTCAATTAGAGAACAAGCACATAACTGAGTATTATGTCAGAAAATCATAGAGGAGCTGTTAATAATTGCTAGTTTAGTCAAGGATTGGAAGGAATCTAGTTTTCCATATTAACTATAAATAAAAACACTGTAAATATAACTTGCTTATAGTTGTCATGCAATTGTCATGAAAAGAAATATATGGCTGAAAAATGGTCAACCTCTGAGAGACTAGTTTTCATTGATAAAGGGCATATTCCACATAAGCATCTTCGCAATCTCTGTCTGTACAATATATATATATATATATATATATATTCTAGTAAATTGCCCGTCAAAAATGACGGGAATAAAAATGTAAGCCAGGCAATGCTGTTTGCCACACAATGTGAGGCTTTTGTTTCTCTGAGCACCTTCGGCGCTCATCGCCAGCCCAGCAATGATTGCCTTCATGCTTATTGCAAACCTTTCCTCCCAGCTACTGTACGTGCCGCTCATTGCATGTTTCGTTAACCGTGTCTCTTTCCACCATCTCCCCCCTGTCTCTTCCCTGTGTGTTTCTCCTCTGTGTGTCTGCTGAATGTTTGCGTGCGAGGCGCTGACTGCCGTTTGTTTATTTGCAAAGTCCCGGGTGCCTGGCGTTGTTCGTGTAAGTGTTACTGTCTTTGCCATTGTGTATTTTTAAAGTCCTGCATGCCCGGCATTGGTGAGTCTTGTTTTCATCCTTTTTCAGTTTTTTGAAGTGTTTCTTCCTCCATTTTTTTCCTCACTTAGCCGATTTTCGATTGACGAAAAACGGCAAATATGGTTTAAATTTGCTTGCAACCTCACTCCCAGGCTTCCTGGCTCTCCCCCTGTGCTGTGTGTGAGTGTGTAAATTAATTTGATGCATATTTGTGTTTTTATTCAGATTTTTCCAGTTCGGTGGTTCGGCTGTTCAAGTCGTATTTTTGTGTGCCCTGCAGTCCATCTACATGCTTCAGGTCCTAAGTCATATGGGTCGTAATTTTGCATCCGTCGCTAAGTCCAGGGGTCTCGCAATGAGCTCCAGCTAAGTCAAGCGTGTCTCCACCCATGCAATAAGTGCATCAGGCGCTCTTTGCAGCCTAAGTGCCTTGCAGTCTAAGGCTCACCTCATAGTTGCGGCCATACGGGCCGCAAATGGCTCACCTCACTTTGCGAGGCTCACAAAGCGTGACGACAACTCGCAGAATGACAACTATATAGGTGATATATATATATATACAGTGCCTTGCAAAAGTATTCACACTCCTTGGTAGTTTTCGTGTTTTGTTGCCTCACAACCTGGAATTAACATGGATTGTTTGAGGATTTGCATCATTTAATTTACAGAACATGCCCACAACTTTGAAGATGTTTTTTTTATTTTTTATTGTGAAGCAATAGACACAAAAGATACAGGATATCCCTTTTGAAATAGAGCACACCCAATGCCTATTTGGAATATAGAGAATAATATATGTTTTTAAAACTTAACATTTAATAATGTAAATAAAAATGGCGTTAAAATCTTGATAATGGTACGTGACGTAAAATTGAAATAGAAGTGGAGTAGACTCAATGTGCTACTATATCAATTAAGTAAATAATCCAAAGAAATCACTGGAAAAATAGTAATTCAATTATAAGTGCTAAGTGCTTGTGAACAACTGTAAACAAATATCTTGAAAAAGTATAATGCATGAACATTAAAGTGAATAGTGCTTTGTGCAAAAAATAACTGTGTTAGGTCACACAATTATAGATATAATAAATCTAGAGTGTTCCATATTAGGTATGGTAGATAAATAATATCCACATAATGCTCTAGAATAGGGATTTGTCAATATTCACTGTAGAATGTATAAAAGTGGAGTATCATGGGATAACAACTGATATTCAGAATAATTGCACAAGGTCTTGCTAATTCTAAACAACCACTCTTGTTATCAATGAATAGGAGCTAATATTCAAAAAGACCTAAGACTCCTAATCCTAACTATATTGAGTGCAATACTCTTAATAAAAGTATAAGGAGATCTTCTAACGTCTAACAACTTTTAGTTGACGGGCTGTGAGCCCATACAAAGACTCAGAAGGTGACGTCATAGCTAAGCGTTGTGGCGTTTACGTAACGTCACGTACAATCCGACGTACGTTTCTCAACAGTTTCATCTGTTGGTGTTCTTTGGGTGATGTGATGTGTTGGGTTTGCGCCAGATATAGCGTTTTCTTTAATGGCCAAAAAGTTACATTTTAGACTCATCAGACCAGAGCACCTTCCTCCTTACAATTTGGTAGTTTCTAACATGCCTTTTCGCAAACTCTAAACGTGCCATTTGTTTTTTTGCTGAAAGTAATGGCTTTCTTCTGGCCACTCTGCCATAAAGCCCAACTCTATTGATCGTACAGCTTATTGTCGACCTATGTACAGATACTCCAGCCTCTGCTGTGGAACACTGCAGCTCCTCCAGGGTTACCTTAAGTCTCTGTGCTGCCTCTCTGATTAATGCCCTCCTTGCCCGGTCCGTGAGCTTTGGTGGGCGGCCATCTCTTGGCAGGTTTGCTGTCGTGCCATGTTCTTTCCATTTGGCTATGATAGATTTGATGGTGCTCCTGGGGATCATCAACAATTTGGATATTGTTTTTATCACCTAACACACTTAGACCTGGGAACAAACAAGGTGGTGGTGTGCGTATTTTGCTTTCCACTCGCTGTACATTTCACCTAATACCCCCTGTCTCATCCCTCTAATTTATTCTACTCATGATGCTGGACCATCTCTTGACCTTATCTTCACCAATCTCAGCACAACCTCCAACCCAGTCATCCGTCCACTCCCTCTATCTGACCACCACTTCTTTACCTTCAATCTCACCACATCACCCTCTCTCCACCCCTCTCCAACCCCTACCACCATCATGAACATAAACCTGTGAGCACTTGACCCTACTCAGCTCTCCACAATTATCCAACCCCTTCTCAGTCCCATCACCAACCTCAACTGCCCTGACACTGCCACCTCACTCTACAACTCTACTCTCTCTTCCACCCTTGACACTCTGGCCCCCATATCCACACTCATTTCCCCTCGCTCTCATCCACAACCATGGCACACTACACAAACACGATACATCCAGAGTTGCTCCCGCACTGCTGAACACCTATGGAGGAAATCACGCACTTCAGCAGATTTCCTCCACTGCAAATTTATGTTACGCTCCCATTCCTCTGCCCTTAACCTTGCCAAACAGCAGTACTTTATAACACTAATATCAACACTGTCCTCTAACCCCAAGCGTCTATTTGCCACTTACAATACTCTCCTCCGCCCACCACCCCCTCCCATCCCTTCCTCTCTCACAGCTGATGACTTTGCCAACCATTTTATTCATAAAATTCAAAACATCCACAACTAACTTTTATCTCATAGTGGTTTACACACTCCACCCTCTCAACTAACCAACAACACCCAGTCTTCTCCCTTCCCCAATCCCACTGCCACTTTGAACTGCTTTGATCCGGCTACAGAGGATGAAGTCTCCAAACTGCAATCATCCTCTCGCCTCACTACCTGTCCTCAGGATCCTATTCCGTCTCAGCTCATATCTCCCCTCTCTACCACATGAATCCCAGCTTTCACAAATATTTTCAACCTCTCCCCTACTACTGGCATGTTTCCGTCTTCTCTAAAACATGTCATAGTTATACCCACCCTCAAAAAACCTTCATCTGACACTGACATTGCATCTAACTACCGCCCTATCTCTCTGCTTCCCCAGGCTTCCAAACTGCTGGAGCGGCTCGTCTATAACCGCCTTACCAGTTTTATGTCCTTTAACTCCCTTCTTGACACCTTCTAATCTGGCTTTCAGCACCAACATTCCACTGAGACACTGAGGCTTACCACCAAGTCAAAAGGTCACTTCTCTTTTCTTCTTCTTCTAGATCTCTCTGCTGCCTTTGACACTGTCGACCATCCACTTCTACTCCATATCTTCTTCTCCCTCGGTATTCGAGACACTGCTCTCTCGTGGTTCTCATCATACCTACAAATTTGATCATTCAGTATCTCCTTCTCTGACACCCCTTCTTCTTCTCACCCCCTGTCGGTTGGCATACCCCAAGGATCTGTCCTTGGCCCCCTCCTCTTCTCCATCTACTCTTCCTCACTTGGTACCCTCATAAACTATTTTGGACTTCATTATCATCTCTATGCAGATGACACTCAAATCTACCTCTCCGCACCAGATCTAGCCTGCTCTCTTATAACACACGTCTCAAACTGCCTCTCTAGTATATCCTCTTGGATGTCCACCAACAATCTCAAACTCAACATGTCTAAAACTGAACTCCTAATCTTCCCTCCCTATCCCACAGCGTCAATTCCTCACATCTCTCTCACTGTCAACAAAGACATCATCACACCCTCCTCTCAAGCCCGTTGTCTTAAAGCTCTACTGGACCCCGCTCTGTCTTTAATCCCTCACATACAATCACTAACTAAATCTTGTCTTCTCCATCTAAAAAACATCTCCAGAATTCGTCACTATCTTACACAAGACACAACTAAAATCCTTATACACTCACTCATCAGCTCTCGACTAGACTACTGCAACTCGCTTCTTGTTGGCCTACCTACCACCCGACTGTCTCCACTTCAATCCATTATGAATGCCTCTGCTAGACTCATCTTCTGTACACAACGTTCAGTGTCGGCATCACCTCTCTGTCACTCCACTGGCTTCCCTTAGCCTCAAGAATAAAATTTAAAATCATGACCCTAACTTACAAAGCCCTCAACAATAATGCTCCCCCTTACATCTCTGCTCTCATCTCCAAATACTTCCCCTCCCGCCCTCTTCGTTCTGCTAATGAATTTCTTCTTTCTTCAACTCTTGTCACCTCCTCTCACTCCCACCTCCAGGACTTTTCTTGTGCTGTCCCTAGTCTCTGGAACTCCTTGCCTCACTCCACCAGATTATCCTCTTGCCTCAATACATTTAAAATGTCACTGAAAATGCATCTCTTTAAAGAAGCCTATCACCTTACACCCTAACACACTTATCACCTCTCTCTACCTCTTTTACCACTCAGTATCCCTTAGATTGTAAGTCTGCAAGTTTCTATCCTAAGTACTTTGGGAATTCACCACATTGGATTCCTAGCTCAAAGACAGGGCCCTCCTTCCTTTGCTAAATGTTAATCTGTATTTATCACTGTCTGAAGCTAAATTAATGTACAGCGCTACGGAATATGTCGGCACGTTATAAATGAACAATAGTAATATATATATATATATACAGTATATATATGTATATATATATATATATATATATATATATATATATATATATAAATATATATATATATATATATGTGTATAGTAACAAACCTGTACAGAAATGTGAGAGAGTACAAGAGGATAGGTGTATGAGCCTGAGGCTGTATAAAGGCATTTACCCAATCAAGTACTTCAGGTGTTAAAAACTCCTTTACATCACCATGGTGCTGCAGCTGTGAAAAGGTCAAGACAGTTTGTTGAAGAGTTGAGTAGCACCCAGAGCCCAGAGAGGGAGTGTTGCAGCTGGGCCAGATAGAGAGTTGCAGCCCAGAGAGTCTGTCGCAGAGTAGAAGTTGATAGCAGCCGCTGAGCAAAAAGTAAAGTATTTCTGGACTAATAAGAGAGTCAGGAAGTCTACAAAGAAACATTAAACATTAAGCTTCCTGTAAGATTGTGTTGCTCAATACATGTCAGAAAAATGGCCCAAACTAAAGAAGTGAAAGGCAGTTTGCCACTATATATATATATATATATATATATATATATATATATATATATATATATATATATATATATATTATATATATATATAATGGATATAAAAAGTCTACACACCCCTGTTAAAATGTCAGGTTTCTGTGCTGTAAAAAAATTAGACAAAGATAAATCATTTCATTTTTCCACCTTTAATGTGACCTATAAACTGTACAACTCAATTGAAAAACAAACTGAAATCTTGTAGGTGGATGGAAGAAAAATAAAAAATAAAAATATTGTGGTTGCATAAGTTTGCACACCCTCTTATAACTGGGGATGTAGCTGTGTTCAGAATTAAGCAATCACATTCCAAATCATGTTAAATAGGAGTCAGCATACACCTGCCATCATTTAAAGTGACTCTGATTAACCCCAAATAAAGTTCAGCTGCTCTAGTTGGTCTTTCATGAAATTTTCTTAGTCGCATCCCACAGCAAAAGCCATGGTCTACAGAGAGCTTCCAAAGCATCAGAGGGATCTCATTGTTAAAAGGTATCAGGAGAAGTGTACAAAAGAATTTCCAAGGCATTAGATATACCATGGAACACAGTGAAGACAGTCATCATTAAGTGGAGAAAATATGACACAACAGTGACATTACCAAGAACTGGAGCTCCCTCCAAAATTGTTGAAAAGACAAGAAGAAAACTGGAGGCTTCAAGAGGCCTACAGCAACATTAAAGGAGCTGCAGGAATATCTGGCAAGTACTGGCTGTGTGGTACATGTGACAACAATCTCCCGTATTCTTCATATGTCTGGGCTATGGAATAGAGTGGCAAAAGTAAAAGCCTTTTCTTAGGAAGAAAAACATTGAAGCCAGGCTACATTTTGCAAAAACACATCTGAAGTCTCCCAAAAGCAAGTGGGAAAAGGTGTTATGGTCTGATGAAACCAAGGTTGAATTTTTCGGCCATAATTCCAAAAGATATGTTTGGTGCAAAAACAACACTGCACATCACCAAAAGAACACCATACCCACAGTAAAGCGTGGTTGTGGCAGCATCATGCTTTGGGCTTTTTTTCTTAAGCTGGAACTGGGGCCTTAGTTAAGATAGAGGGAATTATGAACCATTCCAAATACCAGTCAATATTGCCACAAAACCTTCAGGCTTCTGCTAGAAAGCTGACCATGAAGAGGAACTTTATCTTTCAGCATGACAACGACCCACAGCATACATCCAAATCAACAAAGGAATGGCTTCACTAGAAGTTTTGGAATGGCCCAGCCAGAGCCCAGACCTGAATCCGATTGAAAATCTGTGGGGTGATCTGAAGAAGACTGTGCACAGGCGATGCCCTCGCAATCTGACAGATTTGGAGTGTTTTTGCAAAGAAGAGTGGGCAAATCTTGCCAAGTCAAAATGTGCCATGCTGATAGACTAATACCCAAAAATACTTGCTCTAATAAAATCAAAAGGTGCTTCAACAAAGTATTAGTTTAAGGGTGTGCATATTTATGCAACCATATTATTTTATTTTTTATATTTTTTTTATATTTTTTTTCCCTCTACCTAAAAGATTTCAGTTTGATTTTCAATTGAGTTGTACAGTTTATAGGTCACATTAAAGTGGGAAAAAGTTCTGAAATGATTTATCTTTGTCTCGTTTTTTTACAGCACAGAAACCTGACATTTTAACAGGGGTGTGTAGACTTTTTATATCCACTGTATATATATATATATATATATATATATATATATATATATATATATGTGTGTGTGTGTGCTTGTTTGGAAACTTTTATGTGCGAACACAAGAACCTCCATTCCATGGCTCACATATGAACTCTAGTAAAGACTCGTAAAAAGGACCTATGTTGTGTCACCTTAAAACACCACTGTAATGAACTTAAAATTACAGTCCATGGACTTGCTTGTGTGACAGGCACTATTAAAATAGTATGCTGTTTAAAATCAATAAAATTTAATATTTTATTACTTTTTAAATTGTCTACCTTCCCCACAAGTAGGGTTGCTTATCTAGTTCTAATTTTGCCTTATCCCCTTATGGCTGGGGGATGGACCATCATGGAGCTTGGAAGCAGGTTGTGATTTAATGATTTAATGTAATATAATTAGCCCCACCCCCACTGCCTACTCAAACTCTGTTGTAATCTGTTTTCAGCTACCACATTGGCCTAATAACAGTACATGGGCCATCATACTCCGTCCCCTTATTAATCATGATCAGTTTTAACAGTACATGAGTCATCATACCCACCCCGTTACTAATCATGCTAAGTTTAAACTGGGCCTATACTGGTCAAACTTTTTTTAGTCCATCTTCCATGTAGACCTTTCCATACCACCTGATAAGGCACAGCGAGGTGGAGATAAGCAGTTGTACTTAAAGGGAAAACTGAAATATTGCAAATTAAAAAAAAATATAAATAATAATTTATGTCAAACTGCACAATAAAAAAAAACATATGAACTTTACTTAGTAATGCTTTATAGAACTTTGACTGAAAACTGCTGTCTTTCCTTGACTTTATAAAAGCTTAAAACGCACCGTGAATCAGGGGTGAATAGGTTCAGATATGTACAGTAGCTATTACATAGAAAGACAATGTAGCTGGCAGCAGAACATTATTTATTCTGTAATATAGCCGCTTACAGTGCTTAGATTACAGATACTTCTTGATTCTCTTCTATGATAAATGTTGGCACATGATTTTTTGATAAGGCTGCTGCTGCACACAAGGCTCTTACCGACACTACAAAGGTCAATGGAACCACTGTGTACCATATACAAGCAGAGAGCTGTAATGATGATTTATGGCTATAGGAAATGAAAACATTTTATGATGGGTTTGGATCCAGTATAAGCAGAAGCTTAGGGTGACATCTATCCAATTTAGAAAAAAATGCAATCAATGAAAGTTTTCATCATTAAAGGAGAACTGCAGTTAAAAAAAAAAATGACTCTTCTTTGTCAATTATGGACCAAACTTACAATATTATCAGCTGTGTAAGCCATGGACGTAAAGTATTTGTTCGGAAAATGTGAATTTTTGAAGACTTGAGTACAGGAATCCATTTTGTTTATCTTACATCACATCCTGAGAGCTGGATGATTGGGGTGTGTTTTTAGTAATCAGTGGAGGGAAGGGTGAGTGAGGAGCGGAGCGGTCAGAAGCCCTGCATCTTTGTTTGACAAATTGACTAAAAGAGTGACACCACACTGGCTCATTGTCCCAGAAGTTGGATGTTGCATCAAAGGACGCACCATAGCTTTCCAGAATTGTAAGTGCCCCTCTCGCACACCAACTTTCACCGATGTCATAGATCCCTCCAGGGTCATGCAGAGGCATCAAAATGCATTTATTTTTTTCTAATTAAAAACTAATTTTAATTTGTTCCTGCTTGTTCCTCACTATAAGTATTCTTCATGGTGTGAAAGAGCATAAGATTAAAATATTTAATATGATCTATTTTTTTAATTACACTAATAATAGATTTTAAAAAATCTAAAGTTTTAAGCCTTTGTTTACCTACTGGCTGTTGCATGGGTAATAACAGATAGCCGAGCATGTTGGTAAAGACAGTGATTGATAGCAGTTTTTCCCTGGACTTGGGTCTTCACTGACCAGTTAACCCATAACTGACTTGTTTATTTGGGTCCAAAATTCCATGCCTGCACAGATATATTTGTTAAGGGTCATATTTTTTCTTGCTCTGCATTGCTCAAATTTCAGAGAGGCAAGAGATCAGAAACATGAATTTTCTGCTATAAGAAATTACAAAAATGGAAAGCTCTGTTCCCATCAAACTAGAAATGTCAGCAGTCTTACCTTTGACTTGAAAAGGGAACACACCCTGCAATCAGATTGGCTGCAGTAATGCAAAAGCAGGTGGGCAGACTATTACACATGTAAGCACAGATTTGATTTGATAGTATTTTGAGATCTTTACAGTGATGTGGTCCAAATTGTGCTGAATGAAATCGCCCTTTAATTAGGGCCTTAGTCAGACTCAAATGTTTTCAAGTATATATATATATATATATATATATATATATATATATATATATGTTAATTATGCAATGGTCCTTTAAAAAATCCTCATCTGTGTATCTGCAAACTAACATGCTTTGAGGACTAGATATGCAATTATTAAGTGGTAGAGATTTAGCTGAGGCTTAGGAACCAGCTTATCTTCTGGATTGATAGTGCTGGAAAATATTAATATCCTATTTCTTATCATAGGAAAAACCTTTTATGTTTCTACAAAAAAAATGAAACTAAAGCAATTCTGTTAGCATTAATTAAACTAAAAACGCAGTTGGAGATAGTGGATTTTATGCAGACAAAAATTAAGTTTGGAATGTTAAGGGAAACACATTCATAGTTATTTTGCAATGGTACACAAAAAAATTATAGAATATATGCAAAACCGTAGTTCATTTCAAATGTGAGTAGCACACTATAATTAAAGGTGCACTGTAAGTTCCTTGCAATAGGAGGTAGATGCTTTAATTAGGCATTAGTCATTAGTAAAATACAAATTCAATTATTTAAAAGAGTAATATTCAGAATTAAACTTACCTTAAAAGTTCAGACTCTGCTGCTGCTTGTATCCACCTTCTACAAGGTCAACAGGAGGATGTTCTTTTGTCTAGGTACATATCAAGACCAAATATACCAACACAGTTATCTCTATTGGCTGGGAACTTGCTTTGTTCTAGAGGTTTCCACTGACAATAAGCTTTTGCTGAGGGGACAGCTAATGAATCATTTCTTGTTTATTCTCTTATCAAATTTGATTGTTCTTAAAAGCTCTTATGCATGTCTCCCAGTCAGCCATCCACCCTCCCCTTAATGACCTTATGAGGGTGGAGACAAACGCTCAGCTGGTGGTTGATACTCTATCATTAAATTCCAGGCCCATGGCGGCAACGGCACACCCGCAAAGCCTGCAGGCTTGAAATTCTGCTGAGTTACAGAGCTACATTCAACCGTGCCGCGACCAACGGGCCGGAGACACAAACCCGTAAACCATTCTTGCGCACATTGCATGTGTGGCTGTGAACATGATCAATTAGTCAAACCCGTAGTTATGGGTTTAGACGGTGCCAGTGGTAAAAGAGATTGTCATCATTATGTCACTGAAAAATGGAGGTAAGATTACAAAGCCTTACGGGCTTCAATTACAATTTTCGATCGGACCAGCATTCCAGAATTATTGTAATATTAATAAATCAGTAAATATGATATTCTAGTCCATGCTAGTTTCATTATATGTATTAACAGATTGATTCCCAAGATCGATATAACACGGAAATGAGACATTAAAAATATTTTTTTATTGCAGATTTGCAAGCTTGAGAATGTTGTGCTATTAATTTTAATACCCAACATCAGTTTCCATTTAATTATAAGTACAGTAGTGTGTTTATATTTGCATTTACAGGGCTACAGATAGGACTTTAACCCCCTTGCTGGTCCTCTCTAGTACCCATAGGCTTTTTGCCTCTATTTGCGGGTTAGGTGTTTGAACGCCAGTGGATTTTTTGCAATGCAATAGTGATTTTCAAACGTAACAGTTACGGGCTTGACAGATCAAAGGATTTGAGGCAACGCAGTTCAGTTTTCGACATCCTGTATAATTTTTACGCATATAACCCACAGATCGTTTGCGGGTAGCCTTACAAGGCCACTTTATTAGCCGTAAGTCTTGCAGGCTCTGTTACGGTCTACGGTTTTACACGTTTGGGGATTTAATAGGGCTGTGAATCTTTAAAAATGTAATTAAAATTGAATATTGCTAAAATTAATTATCAAATAAGAATCTTATTAATGATCGATTCATAATTACAATAACTAGTCCCTCTCACTAGGCCAGAACAAGCGACATTTAAAGGAAACTGCACTCCCATATTTTTGGTGCCGAAACTGTACTCCCATATATTTTAAGGAAGTATCACGTCTATAGTTCACAGCAGTGCAGATTTGCCAAAAAACTTTGGTAATGCAACGTTAAAACTGCAGGCTGGCGAAGCGAGGGCCGCGGTGGCGGCCACGCAAGGAGCGCTTTAGGTGCTCATCGCTACGACCCTGTACCACTTAGGCAGGGAACGTACGACTTAGGCAAGGAGCTCACTGCACTGGTGGAGATGAGCACTGTAGGCGCTCATCTCTACGACCCTGTACGACTTTGGCAGGGAGCGTCAAAAGTGCTTACTGTGCTGGTGGAGATGAGCACCGTAGGCGCTCATCCTTAGGACCCTGCATGACTTAAGCATCATACCTACGACCCTCGGGACTACAGATCAACAGAAAACTGAAATACACAATTCACAGTGCGAGATCCGTAGCACTTTGAAAAAATCGCCTTCAAAATTTTGTCTTGTAACACTTTGAAAAGGAAACCGGCACTTACAGAAAAAAAAATACAACCTGCAAAAAATACGAACTTAACAGCCGAACCTCACACATCCAAAAACACGATGCAAAAAACATGCAAAAAACATCACACACAGCACGGCCGGACAGCCAGGACGTCTGGGAGTGAGGTTGCACGCGAATTTAAGTCGAATTTGCAGAGTTTCGCCACTCGAAAATAGCCTAAGTTAAAGTAAAAATGGCAGCTAAAAAAAAAACGAGGCTACACGACCCCTAAGCATGCAAAAAACCCCAGGCACATACGACTTTTACCCAGGAACGTACAAGGTACAAAATACACTATTAGGAAGGACGAAAAATGCTCGAGACCTGTGTAACACATAGACAATCTCCGCAATTTTACAACATTAACTTAAAACTAATAACATTATGATTCTAAAATGTCGCTTTACATAACTAAACAAACGCATTGCCCTTGCGCACGCATCCTATTTACACTGCACACTTGCCACATTGCTGACACTTTCTCCTCAGGTCACCAACAGTCCAAATGTACATTGTATGCTGCAGGAAAAACAACAGCGATTGTTAGCTCTTCAGCATATTGATTGCTGGATATAATGCTTACAAACAGGTAAAGTATATTAATTTATTATTTAATGAAAAAAAATAACAGGGAAGAGGCTTGCAATGAGCGCCAAAGGCGCACAGCGTGTGGGCTCACAATGAGCGCCAAGAGTGCTCAGAGGAGGAAAAGTACATGAGGGGAGTGGCTCGCAATGAGCGCTGAAGGTACTCAGAGGACTAAAGGCCTTACATTGTGTGGCAAACAGCATTACCTGCCTTACAAATTTATTGCTGTCATTTTTTGACAGGCAAGTCGCTAGTAATTAATAATAAGGAAAAATAGTGTAGCAGGACACATAGGCCCCTATTCAACTGAGCAATTGTTGTTCACTGGAGCCCGTAATTTAGCCGTAAACTAATTTGCTATTCAATTGGCATCTTTTAGTGATCCACAAACGATCTATGGGTTCCAATCATAACTTACAACCTATTCAAGCTTTCGATCGTTCAAGCCCACAAAAATTACAATTGCTAAAATCTCAAATCGCTATTCAATTGCAACAATTTCTCAAATGCTTTCACACCTGGAAACGGCAAATGTAGAAGAAGATCATACGTAATACCAGATTGTACTCGCAAGGGGGTTAAACACCTGTTCGTAGCACTGTAAATGCAGCTAAAACAATCAATACTGCCCTTTTAATGATGGGGAAAGCGGTGAAAGACATTAGAATAAAATGCACAACAGCCTCAAGCTCGCAAATCTGCAATGGATTTTTTTTTTTATGTTTCATTTCAGTGTTATATCTATCTCGGGAACCAAAGAGTTAATACATATCAGGCCACCCACATGGACTAAAACAGTATTGTCATTCATTTTTTATATTTTGTACAATCATGAATTGCAAGTCTGATCGCATATCGGACCTCTAAACGCTAATTGATTGATGTGTAACCTCCATGTTTTACTGACGTCATGATGACGGTCTCATTTACTATTGGCTGTTTCTAAATTGGTAGTTACAGTGTTGCTTAATTGATCATGCTCAAGCTCTGAAATGCTACATAAGATTGCATGGTTTACGGTTTCGGCTTTTGTCCTGTAAATTGCGGGATTGTGCAATTGAATCGCTCTGTTTTTGTACCAAATTTCAAGCCCACAGACATACGTCCTGTATAATGTAATCTGCGGGCTTGCAATTGAATAAGGCCCATAGTCCTTTCCTATTAATGTTTCTGTCTGTCAAAAACATAAAAGAGTTGAAAATTGGTAAATGATGGAAATGATATGAGCAATTTGAAAATATGTGTTATATATTATAAAATCCTTTTTGTCTGAGCTTATTCATTATTTCGGATCATATATTAAAGACATAAAGCTGATACCCCAAATAAATGCAATTAGTGGATTTGCACTCATGTGAAGCTTAGTGAATCTAGCATTGAATCAACACATCATATTTTAGCAAGTTAAATTAATATTGGGAAATGTGTTTTTTTTTTTATCTTAATTTATTATCTATCATATGATAATATGCATAGTCCTGCCCATCTTCATTTATTATTACCTGCTGCCATATATAAACTTATGGGTACTTTTGAAATGGATGCATTGTAACTTTCATAACAGAGGTGAGTGAGTTTGTCTACTTGGCCTTCAAGCTTGACCCGGGCATGATCCATTCAGGCTTAGAGGGAAATAATGGACATGACGACTGAGTGGGAGAAAACACGGGCCCCAGCTTTTATTAATAAATACCCAGATAACATAACATAAATGACTGTATATAATTTACATAAACTTGCCAGGGGAAGGAGCCCGGCCACGGACAGTGACCTCCCGCCTTGGGCCCTGCCCAAAGCCCCAATGCTTATACTAAGCACACTCTGTGAGGTAGGGCCACGCCCACTTAGGCCAGTGGGCCGGGCAACTCACCTCCCGCCCAACCAATCATACCAGAATATGCAACAATAAGGGCACTTCTTACATAGTTACATAGTTACATAGGGCCTCATTCAATTGCAATTTGGCCAATTGAATAGGGCTCTAAATAAGCACATAACATATTTTTTTTAAATAAGTTTTTAGTTAGTAAGCATCTATCTAAAACAAGGTTTTCACTAACTAAAAACTTATTTAAAAACAATATGCTATGTGCTTATTTAGACCCCTATTCAATTGGCCAAATCTCAATTGAATGAGGGCCATAGTATTTAAGGTTAAAAAAAGATTTTCAGTCAATCAAGTTCAACCTTTTAAGATCTCTTCTGATCTGCAATATGCAGATTAACTATTAATTAATTAGACACCGGCAACCAGACTTCTCCCTGGATCAATACTGCCTCTCTAGTTATCCATGATAACCCTGAATTCCATTTTTAATTAAAAATAAATCCAGTCCCCTTTTAAAGTTATCTATCAAATCCGCTGTCACCACCTCCTCTGGTAGAGAATTCCACAGATTAACCACCCTTACTGTGAAGAACCCTTTTCTTTCTTTAAGGTGGAATCTTTTTACTTCTAACCTCAAGGAATGTCCTCTTGTCAGTTGAAAACCTCTTGGCACAAAAAGCTCCCTTGACAAATCTTTATACTGACCCTGGATGTATTTATATAAGGTAATCATATCTCCTCTTAGATGCCTTTTTTCTAGAGAAAATAAGTTTAATTTGGTTAGTCTTTCTTCATAACTTAGCCCCTCCATTCCCCTTATTAGTTTTGTTGCCCTCCTCTGTACCTTTTCCAGCTCTAAAATGTCCTTTTTATGAAGTGGTGCCCAAAATTGTACTCCATATTCCAAATGAGGGCGTACTAGAGATTTGTATAGTGGCAGAATTATATTTGCTTCCCTTGCTTCTATACCCTTCTTAATACATGCTAATATTTTATTTGCCTTTGCAGCTGCTGCTTGGCTTTGAGCACTGTTACCTAGGTGGTTGTCCACAAGCACTCCCAAATTCCTTTCAATATCTAATACACCTAGATTTGCTCCATTAAGATTATAAATTGCATGGCTATTTTTCCTTCCCAGATGCATAACTTTACATTTATTCGTATTAAATCTCATCTGCCATTTAGATGCCCATTCCTCAATTTTATGTAAATCCCTTTGGAGGGAAAGCACATCACTATCTGATTTAATTACCTTGCACAACTTCGTGTCATCAGCGAAAATGGAGACACCACACTCCAATCCTACCTCTAAGTCATTAATAAATATGTTAAAAAGGAGAGGACCTAATACTGAACCCTGAGGAACCCCACTTACCACATTGGTCTAATCAGAGTATGTTCCATTTACAACAACCCTTTGCTTCCTGTCTTTTAGCCAGCTCTCAATCCATGAGCAGATATTTACTGCAACTCCTGTATCCCTTAGTTTGCCCAATAGTCTCCCATGTAGCACTGTATCAAAAGCCTTTGCAAAATCCAAAAAGACTACATCCACTGAGTTACCTTGGTCCCGGTTCCTACTAACCTCCTCATAGAAACTAATTAGATTTGTTTGACATGACCTATCCCTCATAAATACATGTTGACTCCTACTTATAATCCTGTTCAAATAGACATATTCTTGTATATTATCCCTTATTAACCCTTCTAATAGCTTCCCCACTACAGAAGTGAGGCTCACTGGTCTATAATTCCCCGGATTTGCTCTTGCTCCCCTTTTAAATATAGGTATTACATCAGCTTTTCTCCAGTCATCTGGTAGAGGCCCTGTGTTGAGTGAATCTTGAAAAATTAAATATAATGGTTTGGCTATTACAGAACCCAGTTCCCTTAGTACCCTTGCATGTATTCTATCAGGACCCGGGGCTTTATTAACATTTATTTTTTCCAACCTCTTTTGGATTACTTCCTGTGTTAACCAATTATTTGGCAAAGGTAGTGTAGCCCCATTATGTTGCCGTGTCCCAAACACTGGTACCTCCCTTGTGTATACCGAAGAAAATAACCTATTTATCTCATCTGCCTTTTCTTGGTCACTAATTATCAGACGGCCTGTGTCACACTGTGTAATGTTCCTATAGCTTTCTTCCTCGCCTTCTTCCCATTAATATACTTAAAAAATATTTTAGGGTTAGTCTTACTCTCTTTTGCAATTAACTTTTCATTTTCTATTTTTGCCAGTCTAATCGCCCTTTTGCAAACCTTGTTGATTTCCTTGTATTCCTATAAAGCAGTCTCCACTAACATTCATTTGTTTGTTTGATTTTTCTTCTTTTTTTTTTTTTTCTTCTTCCAAATATATACATAACAATAAACAACATTAACACAAAAACAAATAACAGAGTGGGAGGGTGGGATTTCTGCTGGTGAACGCGCTGCTACAGCCCGACGCGCGAACACAGGTGGAAGCCCCACACCCCGACGCCACGCCATTGGAGGCTCCGCTGGGTCACGTGACGCTACGTGCTGACCCAGGGAGCCTGTGCAGCCTCCGCATCTATAAGGAAGTTGAAATGTAAAAGTTAGAGGAGCCTGCATGTGGTAGTCAATACATTAATGTTATTTTTAGTTTTTAGTTTTACAGAGATGTTTTTTGCTATTAACAATTCTATTCCTTCAAAAGGTGCAATAGTGGACTCCAATGTCACATTTATAACCGGAGAGCACATTTTTGGCATATAATATTATCGAGATAATACACTATATAAAGTTATTATTATCAGATATTTATAAAGCTTTGACATAATATGCAGCGTTGTTCAGTTGCAGGTAGTTATAATTTTACTTAGGAGTCAGCCAACCAATATGGAAGGCTGTTAGGGCCATGCTCTTGTAAGCTCACAGTCTTGATAGGATGGGTGCACAGGATGGACACAAGGAGCCCGATTCAATTGCAAGCCCGCATCTCGAGGGATACAGGCCATATGTCTGCGGGCGTGCTGCGGGCTCCCATTCGTCTCCGATTCCAGTGCTATTCAATTGAACAAGCCCGCAAGTTAGGGTCCGAAAGCCGAAACCATAAACCATGCACTTGCTTGTGACAGTTTAGGGCGGGAACATGATCAATTAAGCAAGGCCGTAACCACCCATTTCCAAACAGCCAATAGAAAATAAGACATGGAGGTTACATGTTAATCAATTAGTGTTTCGAGGTCCGATACGAGATGGGACTCGCAAACCTTCAAAATACAAAATATTAAAAATGAATGCCAATACTGTTCTAATTTATTGATTCCCAGGATTGATATAACCCCAAAATGACACATAAAAAACAAAAAAAAATGTTATTGCTGATTTGCGAGCTTGAGACTGTTGTGCAATTAATTTTAATGTCTTTCATCACTTTCCATGTCATTTACAGTGAAGTATGGATTTTTTATTTGCATTTACTGTGCTACGGACAGTGGTTAAACCTCCTTGTGGGTCCTCTCTAGTACTCGTAGGATTGTCTTCTACATTTGTAATTTATGGATGTGAAAACATTTGCCGGCTTGGAGCATTGTAGCAATTGAATAGTGATTTGCGATTTTAGTGATTGTAACTGTTTGCGGACGGGAAAGATCAAAAGCATCGGAAGGCTGTAACTTCCGAGTTTAACAACTGCAAGGCTTTCAACGCTGTAACCCATAAAACGTTTGGAGCCCGCAAAAAGAAGCCAGTTATAGAGCAAATTAACTTACAGCCTCGCTTACAGGCTCCATTAACTTACAATTGCTCAATTGAATAGGGCTCATGGTTAGGATAGAGTGGCGAGGAACAGATAATCCTCACATCATACATTAAAGGGACTCTGCAATAGTTGTTGAATCTTCAACAGTATTAAGAAGATTTATAGCCCTAATAAATTCCAAGCCTGTAGCGGCAACGTGAGACCAGCAACGGCTGCGGGCTTGAAATTTGGCTGAGTTACAAAGCTATTAAATTAGACCATGGCTCGAGTTAAGGGCTTGAGACGCAAACCCGTAAACCGTTATCATTACGTCACTGAAAAATGGAGCTTAGATTTCAAAGACTTACGGGCTTCAGTTATGAGTTTCGATCGGACCCGCATTCCAGAAATGATGCAATATTGCTAAATCCGTAAATATGATATTTTAGTCCATTCGAGTTCTATTATATGTATTAACACATTGATTTCCGGGATTGATATTACACGGAAAGTAAACCAAAATAAAGTATTTTATATTGTAGATATGCAAGCTTGAGAATGTTGTGCTATTAATTTTCATACCTAACATCACTTTTCCGTTACCTAAAAGTACAGTGGTGTGTGTATATTTGCATTTACAGTACTACTGATAGGACTTTAACCCCCTTGCGGGTCCTCGCTAGTACCGTTGGCTTTTTGGCTCCAGTTGCGGGTTACGGGCTTGAACGTCAGTGAAATCATTGCAATTAACAGCGTGATTGGAACGTAACAGTTATGGGCTTGATAGATTAAAGGATTTGCGGGTGTGCAGTTCAAATGTTCACGTCCCATAGCCTTTTCTCGCCCCTTACCCCGCAAGTTGTTGGCAGTTGGCTTTACAGGGCCAATTTAATAGCCGCAAGTCTTGCTGCCTACGTTACGGGCTATGGTTTTCAACGTTGAGGGAATTTAATAGGGCTGTTAGTATACTAAAAAATAGAAAGGCAACTTTTGGGATGTTGTAGACCAGTGTCGCCAAAAAGGTAGTTGGTGGTCTACTAGTACACCTCAGAGCATCATAAAGCTGCTTCAGGATCTGGGCAAGATGGCAGTTAATAAATTACTCTTTCCCAAGCACTGAAGAGAAAATGGTTTCAATCATGTTTCCTTACTATGTCTCAAGTAACCAGCAATAAGTGGAGAAGAAGTATTGGGTACTTATAATGTTAGAATAAGGTTCTGCTTTAATTATTCTGAACACACGAACATAGCACATAGTTTATCTATCTATCTATCTATCTATCTATCTATCTATCTATCTATCTATCTATCTATCTGTTTGTCTGTTTATCAGTCATGTCCTATTAGTTTGTACCCACTGAGGATGTAGTAGTTTCGTAGTCTCTCTAGGTTTAGCTCACTTATGCTCCTTCAGAGAAAACACATACCGAAGCATGCAAGTATGACTCAATAAAAAAGGACAAGACAGACCGGAAATGCCAGACAAATCCACCCCACCATCATCAATCTTTCAATGACGAAACAGCAGACCCCCTGAGCACATCAATTAAAGAACATGTCAGTCATCTTTCAGTACTTTAAGTATTTTAATAAGTTGCCAAAGATTACTGGGAAGCCTTCCTGAAAGGTTCACAAGTGTTAAGATATCTCAAAAATCACATATGGAAATAAATATTTAATTACTAAATTTATGTAACAATTGTTAATGAATTTGGTCCAAGTTCAAGTAATTTTAGTGTAAAATACATTTTTTTTATCAAATTGGTAATCTGTTCATGAACAGATTTGTATGCAAAGTAAATCAGTTATTCAATCTTTATCCAATTTGCCATGTGCATTTACAGTATTTAATGACATTAAGTAACATACCACATTGTTAATGAGAGCTATTATTCCAATTACAAATCAGTTAACCATCCCACCATATGTACATTGATGCAAATATTTGATGCCTGACAACTGTTTAATCCCATGCCATATTTTCTACAGTCTAAGCCCCAAGCAAACAGTTTAAAGAAAAAAAACAAAAGACAATATATATATATATATATATATATATATATATATATATATATATATATAATAATTAACAGATCTACACCTTCTTAAAATGTCCCAAGGATCCTGACATTGATTTCAGGGTTTATTCACCATTACTAATATAGTAATATAAACATAACTGAATTTACTATGGATCTCCAACACTCATGAAATACGTACTAATGTGCCAAGGTAATATTTTGTTGATTAGTCGTTCAGTCGTGTCCAACGTTACGGGACCCTAAGGACAGCAGCATGCCAGGCACATAGACTGTTACATATCTGGTTGTGCTTTTCTATAAGATTTTCTTAGGTTAGATACAGAAGTGGCTGCCAGTTCCTTCTCCAGTGGACTGCCATTTGTTTTATCTCTCTGCTATAACCTGCCCATCTTGGTTGACCCTACATGGTACAGCTCACAGTTTAATTGAAGTACACAAACCCCTTCACCACAGGGGGTATGCTGCTTCTCTAAACTTCCCCCCTGCTCCTACCCCCCCCCCCTGCGTTTTTAAAATAAATCCCCATGCCACAGGGTCCCTACATTAACCCCATGCTGCGGGGGTCTCAATGAGCAATTGAACATTTAAATCTACCGCCGCGGGTCCTTAAAGGGCCTGCAGCACACAAATAGTAAAGCCCTGCCAGGGGGATACAAAAAGGACCCCCGCGGTACCTAACATTAACCCCCCCTATGCTGTGGGGTCCCCATCTGGACCTCCGCAGGGTCCCTACATTAATCCTTGTTGCGGGGTACCTGATCGGGACCCCAGCAGCATTTCAAATTAAAGGATCCGCAGTACAATTATAATTATCCCCTGCTACAATTACAGAGTGATTCAATTGAACAATGCCAATATAATATAAACAGGAGAAGGGGCAAACTTTTGAGCTTGCGAACAGTTCTAGTGTCAAATGCAGTTCTAGTATAAGTGTAGGAGTTTAACTAAAAGGAGGGCAAGTTCAAAGAAAAGAGGGCAAACTTAAAGTGCAGGAATGGAAAGAGACAGAAAAAATTGTTTTTATTTTATTTATTTTTTATTTATTTATTCTTTTTTTTTATATATATAAAGCTTTACACAAAAATATTGTTTTTATTATTGTTTATTTATTTTTTCCACTGATTTTTTATAGACAATAATTAGGAGTTAGTCCAATGGCAACCTCACTCAGTGTACATCCGTTCATATGTATG
Organism: Discoglossus pictus; assembly: GCA_027410445.1. NCBI lineage: Eukaryota > Metazoa > Chordata > Amphibia > Anura > Alytidae > Discoglossus > Discoglossus pictus. Next base: position 120,695,073 of record CM050170.1, on the reverse strand, counting down.
CACTACTGGAACAGATGATCAAGGGTGCATACCACTGTGACATGTGTGAGCATGTTACCTCTCTGGAAGCTCAAATTGCAGAACTGGAGAAGATAATTGCAACACTTACTAATATTGCTCCACTAGAAAGGGAGTTGGTGCTCACTGAGCACAGTATAGCTGGGCCTAGCATGGAGGGTGGAGATGCGGCTAGTGAGGATGTCTAGGGAGGTAGCTGGGTTACAGTTACAAGCGGAAGCAGGGGGATCAGAAGGAGGAGGCAGGCCAGTTCTGAGTTGGCAAACACCAACAAATTTGCCAGATTGAGCAAAACTGTTGGGAATGTCCATTCAGGAATGGCAATGCCAGAGAGAGCTGTTCCCTTCAAAAGCCGGAAGAACAGTTCTACTGAAGGAATGGGAGGGCAGATTAGGCAGAGCAAAAGACAGGTTTTGGTGGTAGGGGACTCTATTATTAGGAAGATAGACAGGATGATTTGTCACACAGATCCCGGTAAGTGAAGAGTTTGCTGTTTCTCCGGGTGCTCGGGTTCGTCATATTGTGAATCGGGTAGATAAATTATTGGAAGGGCTGAAAGTGACCCGGTGGTCTTAGTACATATGGTACCAAGGACACTTTGGTACAATCTCTATAGCAGGGATGGATTGCACCTTAATGATGAGGGAGCTTTTGCACTAGGGGATAGGATGGTAGAAAGGTGGAGGAGTTTTTAAACTAGTAGGTGGATGGAGGGACTAGATGAATGTAATGGGGTAGAAAGTGTAGAGGGGATAAGGGATGAATTAACTACTCATGGGGAGGAGATGGGGGCAGATTAGTATAGACAATAGGGAGGTATTACTAAGTAACTAAAGTACAGAGGCAGGCACTTCAAAACTAAAAACTTAACATGTATGTTTACAAATGCCAGAAGCTTGCCAGGAAAAATGGGAGAGTTAGAATTATTAGCAATTCATGAAAATGTGATTTAATAGGCATTGGCACATAAGCTAAATAGGTTCTTTTTTTCAGTATACACAAGGGAGGTACTGGTGGTTGGGAAATCGCAACATAATGGGGCTACACTACCTTCACCAAATAGTTGGTTAACTCACAAAGAAATACAAAAGAGGTTGGAAAAATACATGTTAATAAAGCCCCAGGTCCTGATGGAATACATCCAAGGGTAAAGAGGGAACTGGGTTCTGTAGTAGCCAAACCATTCAATTTAATTTTTCAAGATTCACTCAACACAAGGTCCAGGGAATTATAGACCAGTGAGCCTCACTTCTGTAGTGGGGAAGCTTTTAGAAGGGTTAATAAGGGATAATATACAATAATATGTCTATGTGAACTGGATTGTAAGTAGGAGTCAACATGGATTTATGAGGGATAGGTCATGTCAAACAAATCTAATTAGTTTCTATGAAGAGGTCAGTGGGGACCTTGATCAAGTCAACTCAGTGGATGTAGTCTTTTTGGATTTTTCAAAGGCTTTTGATACAGTACCACATGGAAGACTCTTGTGCAAACTAAGGGATACAGGAATTGCAGTAAATATCTGCTCATGGATTGAGAGCTGGCTAAAAGACAGGAAGCAAAGGGTTGTGGTAAATGGAACATACTCCAACTGGACTATTGTGGTAAGTGGGGTTCCTCAAGGTTCAGTATTAAGTCCTCTTCTTTTTAACATATTTATTAATGACGTAGGAGTGGGACTGGAAAGTAGTGTCTCCATTTGTGCTGATGACATTAAGTTGTGCAAGGTAATTAAATCAGATAATGACGTTCTTTTCCTCCAAAGGGATTTACATAAATTAGAGGAATGGGCATCTAAATGGCAGATGACATTTAATAGGAATAAAAGTAAAGCTATGCATCTGAGAAGGAAAAATAGCCATGCAATGTATAATCTTAAAGGAGCAAATCTAGGGGTATTTGAAATTGAAAGGGATTTGGGAGTACTTGTGGACAACCACCTAGGTAACAGTGCTCAATGCCAAGCAACAGCTGCAAAGGCAAATACAATATTAGCATGTATTAAGAAGGGTATAGAAGCAAGGGAATCAAATACAATTCAGCCCCTATACAAATCCCTAGTACGCCCTCATTTGGCATATGAAGTAAAATTTTGGGCACCACTTATAGTACCCCCATGGAAGGGGTTAACTATTTGTGTGGGGGATTTACATTTTTAAATGCCAGCAGGGTTTCATTTAGGGAGCCCTGCTGGGGGTCTCACAGTTTTGATTGATGTTATTATGACAGTCTCATTTACTATTGGCTATGTCTAAGCAATAACTACGGGCTTGCATGCTAAAGCCCTGAACTTCTTACATATGGAACCAGGGTTTACGAGTTGGAGGCTTCGGGCCTTAACTTGCAGCATTATTCAATTGAATCGCTCTATAATTGTAGCGAATTTCAAGCCCACAGACATACGGCCTGTATAACGTAATCTGCAGGCTTGCAATTGAATAAGGATCTAAGGGATGCAGGAATTGCAGTAAATATCTGCTAATGGATTGAGAGCTCGCTAAAAGACAGGAACAAAGGGTTGTTGTAAATGGAACATACTCAGATTGGACTAATATGGTAAGTGGGGTTCCTTAGGGTTCAGTTCTAGTTACTCTCTTTTTAACATATTTATTAATGACTTAGAAATAGCACTCAAAAGCACTGTTTGCATTTTGCTGATAAATTAGATTATGATGTACTTTCCCTCCAAAGGGATTGGCATAAATTAGAGAAAAGGGTGACTAAATAGCAGATGAGATTTAATCCAAATAAATGTAAATTGCATCTGGGAAGGAAAAATAACCATGCAATTTATCTAGGGGTATCAGATATTGAAAGGAATTTGGGAGTACTTGTGGACTACTACCTAGGTAACAGTGCTCAATGCCAGCAGCATTTACAAAGGCAAGAAAAATATTAGCATGTATTAAGAAGGGTATATAAGCAAAGGAAGCAGATATAATTCTGCCATTGTACAAATCCTTAGTGTGCCCTCATTTGGAATATGGAGTACCACATCATAAAAAGGACATTTTTGAGCTGAAAAAGTACAGAAAATGGCAACAAACCTAATAAGGGGAATGGAGGGCCTAAGTTATGAAGATAAACTAACCAAATTAAACCTATTTTCTCTAGAAAAATGGTTTCTAAGAGGGGATAGAAATACCATATATAAATACATCCAGGGTCAAGAAGTAAAAATATTCCACCTTTAAAGAAAGAAAATGGTTCTTCACAGTAAGGGTGGCTAATCTGTGGAATTCTCTACCAAAGGAAGTGGTGACAGCAGATTTGATAACTTTAAAAAAGGCATTCAATATATTTTTAAATAAAAAGGGTATTGAATATTGATCCAGGGAGGAATCCGACCCCCAGAATCTGGGATCAGGACGGGACTTTTTTTCCCCCTTTTGAGACAGTTGGCAAGGTTACAGTGGATTTTTTGCTCTGGATCAATTAACAATTACAATGAATCTGGATATTGCAGATCAGAGATCTAAAAAGCTTGGACTTGATGGACTAAAAGTATTTTTTCAACCTCAATTACTATGTGACTATATATATATAATATATATATCATTCATTACACTTATGGTGGGCTGAAGAGTGATAGAGTGATAGAAGCCCTATACTGTACAGAGTACAGTAATACAGAAAGTGAATAATACATTTAAGATTCCATTCAAATATCTAAAGAAATAAGTTAATATTCGTATTCCCTGCTCAAGTTTCTCAGAAATACACTTACAAACAGAATATCACTGCATATAGATATGTACTGCACTGCATCTTCAGACAGCCTGCTGCCCCCTGTAAATGTGCTGCCCTATGGATGAGCCTTGTGGGCCCAGGCAGATACACACTCCTAGCCGTGGCCCTCATTCAATTGCGATTTGGCCAATTGAATAGGGCTCTATATAAGCACACAGCATATTTTTTTTACAGAAGTTTTTAGTTACTGAACTTCTATCCAAAAGCAAGGTCTTCACTAACTAAAAACTTCTGTAAAAAATATATGATCTGTGCTTATATAGAGCCCTATTCAATTGGCCAAATTGCAATTGAATGAGGCCCTGTGAGTTTATCTCTTACTCAAAATGTGTGAAGACACTCTGCTATTCTTGCACTTTTTCATAATTGTGGTCTTTTTTAGATGGTAAAAATAGTGAAATATTTTACAATATATATACATTAATATTATATTTGTACGAAGAATACAATATCCTGCTTTTTCCCACATAAGAACAAACATATTTTTCAGTAGGCAGTTTAATATCTTTTAAACGTTAACATTTTCTCCTGCATTTTTTATGTTATATATCTCTACTAGTTTACAGTCCTATATTGCAAGCAAGTTAATATAATTTTACATTTCTCATCATATTTCCTGCTTCTTGTTCAACACTAATTCAGTTCTATCCAATAACTATGCATTATCTCAGCTTAAGCTTCCTTAAAGCCTTTACCACTAAAGCCTATTTCTAGGAAAAATATAATCTCAAAGAAATACTGCTCCTGATTGAGGAATTTCTTTTCTGCCACTTCACAGAAAAATAGAAATGCATTTGTATTTTCTGATATATATCAATGCAATATAAAATGTTGTGTTTATTTTTGTCCAATTCATACTTAATCTTAAAATGTGAAGGAAAGTCTTTGAACAAACCTACTTTCAAAGCTGTGCTGCGACACATTGACCATATATATATATATATATATATATATATATATATATATATATAAATAAAGATGTACAAGTTTTATATGGTTTAAATCTGTGAATTTTATCAATTTCCTTTCAGTACACATTAGGTGACTGAGCTGCTTCTCTTTTGTCTAATATAAAATCAGAAATCTCAAATCTTAAAAAACTGCTATGTCTGTTTTGCTTACTCTTATCTCCTTGAATACATCATTGACTCCAACATATTCAAATGTCAATGTTTTATTCAGATAGAAAGTTTAACAGAAGCTAAAACAGTTTAACAGCGGAGCATTTGCCTTCCGGGGGTGTCCTTGTGGCCATGTTCCATTTGAAAATAAAATATTATGGTGAATTATTGCAATTCCTTGAGCTGTAAAGGCATACATATATATATATAAATTGACTGTAAATAATTTCTAAAAAGGTTTAAATCAGAGGGGGATCTAATGTAGAGTACAGATGAACTGTTTCAAGAATATATGATGTGCAAAGTAAAAATTGTGAGCTGCATCGAAATCCAGACAAAAATTAAATGGACAAATGCAAACAATTCTGATGTTATAAAGCCCTGGATTCATAACCTTGGCATGTGCAGAAAAGGTCCACCATGCAGCAGCAGCAACAAAAAAAAAGCATTAAAGGCATATTCAAGTTTCATGGATTATTACATTTCTGCACTCTGTGGGTAAAAAGCAGCATTTATTTATGAAGCACATCATAAAACATTTTATTTTTTATTAATATCTAAAAATACCTCTAATGAATGTATTGGTACCCCAGGGGAGTCTACACAGGCCCCTGATCCCCACCCAATCAGCATGCAGCATTAGGGGATCAATGTTAACCCATTATTCACCTCCTATATCTTCCTCAGCCAATAGGAGAGCACTGATGTAAGCTCCAATGTCACTGCTGGGACATGACTCCCTGCTGCTTCCTGTCTGTGCTTTGCCATAGCACCTAATATAGTGCCACACTACATATCCCAGGCTGATTTACAGCACAAAGAGGAACCCTAGAGTTTAAATCAAATGTTTCAGCTAACCTGATTGTCCAAAATAAATTATGAAATTAATGCTAATTTACCCTGGGTTTGGAGGGGGAGTTAACCCTAATTTTCAAATGTCAGAAATCACAGGACATTTTGCTAACTTCAAGGTAAGTATTTAAATGTATAGCAGATATATCAAGTAGTTTTAGCAAATATGCAGAAATTACTGTGAAGTCTACAACAGTGTTAGGACTGTCTTCTGGCACAATATAACATGGTACCAGCTGAGTTATGGAGCTTTGTCAATAATCAATTCCCTTCCTCTAGAAGAGTGAATTTCAACCATTTTGATCTGGAGCATGACTGATTATCTTTGAATACTACTGCACCCACCTTTAATATCCAGAACATGTGGCAAAAAAATGTTTATTTTGTCTTTTGCACTGGTTTGAATTAGTACAGTTTAGCTAGAGAAATGTTCGTAAATCTATTTTTCTCTGTGTATAATAACTAACCACTGTTTTAGCCTGTTTTAGCCTGCTTGGCTGCAGCTAACACTTCCAAACCAGAATTTAACAAAGGAGTTACTGATTGTGCTGCAAAGCTTCATTTCAATAGTATTAGTCTTTTTAACCTAAACAGTACTCAAGAAAAAATCTTTAATACTATTTACAGAATAATGTATTCTAGACCACTGGTTTAAAGCCTTTATGGAGTCAACCAAAATGTTCATGTACCACCTTTATGATCAGAACCATTATTAACCAGTCTATTCTTATTATCAATCACATGCACCCCATTCATGCTTGTTTTTTTAATAAGCCCCTCATCTTCCTCTCTCTGAGGACTGCAGTTAAGGGCTCAAGGACTGGCACCAGTCTTAGGACCGAGTTTTGAGAAACATGTTCTAGATCAGTGGTTCTCAACCTGTGGGTCGTGACCAGTTTTTTTTTGTTTTATTTTGTCTATTGTGTTGGGAGGATTTGTAGTGGGGGGGGGGGGGGGGGGGGGGGGGGCGGTTACATTGCCTTTTAAACTAACTATTTGCTGAAAGTAAACATTCAATATAGATACCATTGTATATAGGACCTATACAAAAAACATTTCATTTTAATGTAGAAACATAATTATTTTCCTGTATGAAGCTAAAGACTGGTGAAAGTAACATGTCTAGGGTCAAAAGAAGGGCAGATAATGAGAACTGGGACATGTACAAGTGTTGTAATTGCAAAGTATTTAAATAAAAATAAAAATGTTATTTCTGCCTGATAATAGAAGCATTCCCATAGAAACATGCAGAGCATCATCAAACAGACTGCTGATTCATATAATTTTGTTCAGAAATGTTAAGTTCAAAGAAAATTTCAAAGAGATTTGTTCATTAAAAAAATTACACATACTCAAAAACACCTATATTTAGTTGTTACCAGACTTTTCTTCAGTTGGCATGTTCATTTGTTGATGCTACATACAATCTTCTTCTCAATAAGTCTTCTTAATAATGGGATTTACATCTGAAGATGGGAATGCATAATCGCCATACATAAGCATCTTTGATATAGCTCCCCGATTATAACTCCCAGACTCGTATGTTATTCGCCAGAACCAAATCTGCAAACAAACAAGGTATTTCAAGGGAATACCCCCTTCTTCAGATGCCATTCTACTCTCACATGGATTTTTAATATTAATATTTGTTATGATATCTTAAATTCTGTCTTATTTAAACCCCCTATTTATTGCCCAGTATATTTGTGAATACACTCTCTCCGCTCCTTCCTCTCCTCCCACTCCTCTCCTCCCACTCTCATTCTATTCATATCCATTTGCTTGTTTTTCAGTCTCACTCTCTAACTCTGACTTTGCATACCTTTCCACTCAAGTAACCTTTAATTTCTTCCTCACAATTGCTACCCCTTATCTGTTTACTCTTGCCCAGGTTTCTGCCTCTTCCATTCCCTTTAGATTATAAGTAGCAAGTTATCAATAATTTAGGGTGCTTTGGAAAAAAAGCACTTTCTACATGGATTCGAAGCTCAGAACAGGGCCCTCCATTTTCTTCAGTTTGTTAACATTGTATTCTTCCTTGTTCTTATCCCCTGTACAGCGCTACAGATTATGTTGGTGCATTAAAAAATAAAGATAATAATAATAATAATATATTAATAAAACTATTTATTCATAAGCATAAAGTCTGGAGATGTCTACCTTTAGAGCACTGTTTGTTGGCCTGAGAAATGTGGGGTATTTGAATATCCTTTAAACATATACTAAAGTGCCACAATAATTTGGCAGCCTTTGAAAGAAACTAACTAGAGATCTTATTTGCATTCAGAGTCCACCACAACCCAATGATTCTGGTGGGACAATAAGCAAATAGTTCACCTTTAATGGGAAACTGCATATGCTAGTTAACATAATTTTTGTATAGCATTTTGTGTTTTCTGATAGTGTTATGTGTTATCAGGTTAATCCAAGTGGTGGATCAAAGCTTGACTGAAATTGCTATTGGAGTACAATAAAATGATGGTGCTTGTGACAACCTCAGCCTTAGTCAACTAGGGGTAAGGAATGCCTAATTACTGATCATCAATACCCTTGTTATGCACCATAGTTTCAAGTCCCAGACATCGAATCAGGATTTTCTTATGGAAAAAAAAGTGGATTTTTTCTATAGGTTTGGTTACCTACTCAGAGAGAAGCCTCTTTTAGCTTACTTGTGCCTTTCACAGGGATAAATATGATCTAGTATATCAGTCTGGTCTCACTGAAAGGAGTGACCCAGCCCCCGAAATACCAGGCAATTCTACCCTGAACAGGAGAAACAGCAAACCCCAGACGCGTTTCGGCCTAGTCAGTGAGGTGCAGCTGTACTCCATAAGGCACAGTGAGCAAGAAGTACACGTCTGGATCCCCATATCATCCATAAGGTGAGGAAAATGTATGCAAAAACAGTAGCGGTGCTCATCTGAGATCGAAAAATACCTCAGTGTTTTTTTCTATAGGTCTGGTTACCTACTCAGAGAATAGCCTCTTTTAGCTCACTTGTGGCCTTAACAGGGAGAAATATCCTGTAGTATATCAGTCTTGTCTCACTCAAAGTAGTGACCAAGCCCAGAAATACCAGGCAATTCTACCCTTCAGGATATTTCTCCCTGTGAAGGGCACAAGTGAGCTAAAAGAGGTTGCTCTCTCAGTAGGTAACCAGACCTACTTCAGGAATTATCCTGTCTCAGATTGAGCACCTCTAATTTTGTTGTTGGATATGCAAATGATCCTTAGGGGATTTTCTCACCCTAAGGGTGATAGGGAGAACCAGAAGTGGACTCCTTGCTCAATCTGCCTTAGGGAGTAAAGCTGCACCTCCCTGACTAGGCCCACAAAGGCAGAAACACGTCTGTTGTTTGCTGCTTCTCCTGTTCAGGGTAGAATTGCCTGGTATTTTGGGGCTGGGTCACTCTTTTGAGTGAGACTAGAGTGATATACTTCAGAATATTTCTCCTTGTGAAAGGCACAAATGAGCTAAAAAAGGTTGCTCTCTAAGTAGGTAACCAGACCTAAATGACAAACCTACTTCAGGTATTGTCCATTCTCAGATTGAGCACCTCTAGTTTTGTTGTTGTATATGCAAATGACCCTTAGGGGTTTTTCTCATCATAAGGCTGATAGGGGGAACCAGACGTGGACTCCTTGCTGACTGTGCCATAGGGAGTACAGCTACACCTCACTGACGAGGCTCACAGAGGCCAAAACGTGCCTGCGGTTTGCTGCTTTTCCTGTTCAGGGTAGAATTGCCTGGTATTTTGTGGCTTGGTCACTCTTTTGTGTGAGACCAGACTGATATACTACAGAAAAAAAACACTGAGGTATTTTTTGTTCTCAGATGAGCACCTCTACTCTTTTTGCATAAGAGCAAATTTAAGTAAAGCTTCACCTTTAAAGTGATTATATTTGATAAAAATTTAACAAATATAATCTGGAGATACGTGTAAGCTTTTTTCCTTCATAAACTTAGTAGCAACATAAGTATAAAATGCTCAAGCTCTAATTTAAACCATGAAAACAAAATCTATTTCTATTCATTTATTTCTAATAAACATCTTTTAAAGTTCCTTGATGATGCTCAAAAAGTTATTTCAAGCACTTAACAGATAATATAGAACACAATAGGATGTGGAATATGATATACAATTTAAATGACATTATTTGCAAATGTAGATTATTTGAGTTTTGTTTGAAATGTAATGTACACAACAAAACAAGTTAGCAGATATATCAAGTAGTTTAAGCAAACATGCAGAAATTACTGTGAAGTCTTTCTGGCTTTTTATAATTGCATAGCAATGATTTTTTTTTCAATTTACCAAATAGCTGCATTTCTATTTCAGCCTTGTCAACAGCTCTACACACTGTTTTCATTGCTAATGACCATAATTTGCATGTGCTTTTTCTGTGTATCATACGCGTTTCAAAAGGATTCCTGACATTAATTATAGCGCACTCCAAACAGACTGATAAAGACATTGCTTAATGTTTAACTTGAATTAAGCACTGTTCCATTTGAGAAATCCTTCATTTCCATACTATTCCATACAGATAAATTTACCTGCCACCTAGGTTAGCAGCTTCACATTAAAACTTCACCATTAAAACAATGACTAACCAGTAATGTTAAGGGTTACATTTAAAGGCAAAACAATATTTAGTTAGCTTTTCATAACTCCATAGCAACACAAAGAAGGTCATTGAAGGTCTCTGAATTTGAGTCATTTACCCAGTAATGAATGTTCATAGGCATTAATGACCTAACTAGTGTTTTCAACACTGGTAATTAATTATTACTAGTGGTGGAGACCATCTGTTGGATCCTACTGATAGAAATATGAAGCCAGTAGCTAGGAAATCTTTTAATTTTCAATAAGAACACATTACAGCAGAACTGCAAAAATGTTATCACTGACATAGGTTAAATGTGCTTTCAGTACTAATGGGAAGCTGTAAATGTGACAAAATATTATTTTTTAGTTTGCCGTTTTATTAACATTAATTCAATAAACCCTAATGGGAAAGTTTTTGTAGTGCACGTTTCCTAGTTTTTTATAATGTGAGGGGCATGAATTTTTCTCCACCATATTTTGTCATCTAATTGTACAGTACTAGAACAACTTTTCTAGTATAACTGAAATGTAACTATAATATTGTATAATTAATATAACAGCTGAATATTAATTTATAATATATATTAATTTAACTTAAAATAATAATTATGTTTTTTTTATTTATCCTTTTAAGTTCACTGACGGATTCATTGTGATTGTAATATTTATTACCGTAGTAATAATTACCAGTGTTGAGGGACTTTGGTAAAACTTCCTGTAAATTCACAGCTTAGTAAAGTACGTAATGAAGAGAGATTCACTTTTTTTGTTGTTAGTTGTTCAGTCATGTCTGACTTTCCGTGGTATTATGGACCACAGCATACCAGGCATTCCTGTCAGCCACTTCCTCTCTGAGCTCATGTTCATTGCTTCAATTATCTCATCTATTCATCTCTGCTTCTCCGTGCCCTTCTTTGTGTGCCTTCAATCTTTCCCAGCATCAGAGTCTTCTTAACCATTTGAACTTAATACCTGGGTAAGTTAATAGTCAGACAATTAAGAAAGTAATTTAATAAACAGAAAAAGGATCCCTTAGTCATCAGCTTCCAATAGGAATTTGACTCATGTTACAAGCCCATCAGCATTAAGTGAACAGTGGTCATTTATTTTCAAGCTGTCTGTCTCCACTTAAATTCATCAAGAATGCCTCCTTCAAGACCCATCCACCTTACTTGCAACTCCTCCTGAACCTTTCTATCAATTTCTCCATTGCATCCCCAAACCTAGCAGAAAAAAAATGTGTCATATATTTTTCCTCACTTACATGTGTCCTCATCCTCCTACATTTATGCTCTTATCTACAAGTGTACCCTAAACTTCCACCTTTGGCCTGCTTAGAATCTGCTCCTTTCCTCCTCTCTAATTTCCTCCCACTCCCTCCTAATTCTCCCAATCTTTCAGAGCTTTAAGTGGTGTCTCCATTTCAAGGTACCCTTTTACCTATACCTCACACCTACTTTTTACTGGTTCATTTGTCGCTTTAACACACAGCCATCTCCTCTAACCTATTCCTGAATACTCATCTCCCCCACTTATTTTATATCACATGCCCAACTATTACATTTAGAAAGCAAGCTCTCAGGAGTAGTGACCTCTCCTCTTTTTCTTTCAATATTTGCTATTGTACTGTACTTGTCACTGTCACGACCAAGGGATGAGGCGACCAGGTGAGCCCCGAACATTCCTGCTTTCGACTACAGGAACACCCCTAGATTGTCAGGGTTCTGGTAGTCTCAGCACCCAGCTGGCTTCTCCAGTTCAGGAACTGGTTAATGATACCAGGAACACAGGATAAGGAACATATGTAGGTCCATTTAGAGTAGGACCTAGCAGGAACACAAGCAGTCTTGGCAAAATAATAAGTTTTTCTCTCTACACTTTGTTTGGGTGCCATCCAACAGAGCAAACTTTATTAACTGAAACTCACATCAAAGTTACTGATTACATTATACAGATCAAAGTGTTTAACCCCTTGTGTGCTGGCCTTGTCAGAAGATGCAGCACAGGCAGAACCTGAGTATCTGACTGATATAGAAGCCAGATATCAGGGTGCTGGTACCGAGATTTCCAGGAACCCAAATGGTCCTTGTGGGTAGTAAACCTGTAGTCTATAGCAGGTGGCCCTGGGCAGTAATAGCCCCTACCCACGGATCGTCACAGGTGCATTATAAATAAAGGTTATTATTATTAATAATAATAATAATAATATATGTATGTGTATAATGTATGCACTGTGACCATTGCTGCACAAATCTTTTTTAGAAGCTGCATTAACAACTGCATTTCGCTTAGCTATGTGTATCGATAGCACTGGTCAAATGTGTTTCTAGATTTACAGGTTTACAGGTTTATGGTACTATTTTTCACACTTTGTCACCAGCAGTACACATCAATATCAGCTCTGTCACTTACTCAAGATAATGATTTTTACAGCTAAATAGAAAATAATCTGTGTTGGAGCTCATTATAAATCACTGTTCCATCTTTAATTTTCAATCACTGGTCTTAATCAGTATGTTTCAAAGCCAAATGGCATCCATACTTTTTCTTTTCCGTAAAATATAAGCATTTAGAGGCACACTTAAATCCAAAATTGCATTGAATATACTTAGAATGGTTTAAACCGTGCTAGTGTATTTTTTCTCACATAAAAAATGGTGATCTGAATATAGAAAATTTCCTTTTAATTTTTGGTCAAAGCAGTCTTTTAAAAATATTAGGAACTCCCATTTAAAATCACATACATTTTTGGATAATTACAGGCAATCAGTGGAATCTTACATAGAAAACCATTCACTCCAGCTCCTACAAGTGTGTACAATAAGCCGAAGCTTACAGACCGTACCCGACAGGCCAGAACCAATATGCCAGGCAAGTCACCGCTACACAGGTCAAAAAGCAACCCTCTGATGTACACGATGGACACCCCAAGGGATATTTGCATACAAACCACAAATACAAGTAGGTATACAAGCTCATTTAACAACATTTTTTAACCACACTTTGAAAAATATATGCCAATTATTTGTGAATGATTTTCTAGTTGTTGATAAAATTGAACACTATAAGCAGTTTCATAGATTAAGGAGAAAATTAGCAACTAACGACTTGCCTGTCAAAAAATGACGGCAATGAGATGTGTATGTTTGGAAAGTTGTTTAATTATTAATATACGTATTTGACATTTCAGGAACAGGTTGTAAATACTTTGTTTGCTTATTAGCTTTTTTTGGTGTATCTTTAATTTTTGCAGCTGATAGTCTTTTGCTTGCAATTCCTTTGCGTTCTTTTTCTCGTCAAATTTCTTTCTCCTCTGGTGTCTGCTGGTTGGCCCATCTCTGTTGTCGTTCTCTAGCTTGCCGTCTTATCTTTTCTTGTTTGCTCTTGTTAGTAGCCATGTTAATCCGTAAAAGAAAATAATGTATAATTAGTTTAGTTTGAGATGTTAAGTTTGTTTTTTACATTTTTTATTATTAACAGTTTGTTTCTATGTGCTTGTAGTTCATTGTAGCGGTAGTTTCTTTGTATTGTTAAATACCTGTTTTTCTTATTTTGGATAAGATCGCAATGTTTTTAGCATTATCCTGTTTTGTGTCTACCATTTTTGCTATGCTAATTTTAGCTATTTTGTAAGGCTTATAGCTTCTTAAACAGTAAAGAATAATATTAATTTACTTTGCTATGTGTTTGTGTGATTTTTGGTACAATCCTGTTTTGTGTCCACCACATCTTGCATACTTTATTTGCTTAATTAGTCTTTTTTATGAGGATTAAATGTTGTTGTACATTGAAAATGAATGTGTTTCCTATTTTGAATATGATCGCAATGTTTTTTGAATTATCCTGTTTTGTGTCCACCACTTTTGGTATGCTTATTTAGGCTTCTTTGTAAGGCTTATAGGTTCTTAAACAGTAAAGAAGAATATTATTTAACTTTTCTATCTGTTTCTGTGATTTTTGGTACAATCCTGTTTTGTGTCCACCATATTTTGTCTACTTTATTTGTTCAATTAGTGTTCTTTATGAGTGATCAATCATGTTGGACAGTACAAATCAATGTTAATTGCCTTTTCTATATCATATTGTGCTTTTTTTATCCTGTTTTGTGTTCACCACTTTTTGGTTGCTGCATTTGGCTTGTGGGTGATGGTTGTAGGTCATTTTACAGTAAAGAGGAGGAATACTTTTGTTTTATGTATGTTGCTAATGTTTCAGATGCTATCCTGTTTTGTGGCCACCTCTTTTTTTTTTGGTTTCTGTGAAACTGTCTGTCTTCCTAAATTGTATAGGTCTTTGTGAAGTTTGTTGAACTGTGTTTTGTTCCTTATTCAATTTATATGTTTTTTTTTTTTTACTTGAAATTGTTATATTGACGGCCATTAAACATATATAGTTCCTTTATTTTTTCTAATTGTTATACTTTACCTTGATTGAAGTGTTGTTCTTGTCTGAGTGACAGAGGGTCCCCTCCTGCCAATCTCAATCCGCCGGTCTTCTTGTAGTGTCTGTTTGTTTGAAAAAGAAACTGAAATGGTTAATTGTATATTTCTTCTTTTTGATTTAGCAAAGCATGGTCTTTTTCAGCATGCAATGTATTTTTCTATCTTACCTCTTCTTCTTTTTTTGTGTTCTTTAAAAGGGATTCTCGTTCACAGTGCACGGTGCAAATTCTTGAGTGACGCTGTTGATGCAGAGTCTGTTTGAATAGTAAAAAAAGGGCAAAGATTCAGCTTTAGGTTCCATATGTATTAGTGTCATATTATTTTTTGCTATGAGTTGCAGTAAATTAATGTCATTTAAATATACTTATTTAATTAGTTTCATTTAACATTAGTTTGTTTTAGGGCCTACACACAAAAATGTGCGTGTGACATGTCACTATACATGAATCACATTTTCATAGTTAAAGTTTTTTTTTTTTTTATGTCATTGAAATATACTTGTTTAATTAGCTTGGGTTAAGATTAGTTTGTTGTAGGGGCTATACACATAAATGTGTGTGTGACATGTCACTATACATGAATCCCATTTTCATAGTTAAAGTTGTTTTTTTTTTGTCCTGTCTTGATAATAAAATGTAATATATTATAGCTTACCTCTCAGTTGTAATTTGCACAATGTAAAGTAGGAAATTAGGAAACAATTCTCTTCTCAAGTAACAGCAGCAGTTAACTATCCAGTCACTCCGTTCATCACCTGAGTAGAAATGTAGAATTTTCTGGAAAGTAGGCAGTATTTATAAACTTTGAAGTGCCTCAGACCTTTAGAACGCAATACGCATGCGCTATTTGCGTTCCAGCTTACAATTTGCGTTCCATCCGCCATTTTATGCGTAGTAGTTTTCAAAATGGTGGTTAATATCAGTGTGGTACGTGCCGCATAGTATGTGTTTCAGTTTTGCAAGTCACTGTAGTATAGTTACGTCTGTAGCCTCGTTTTCGTTTTGTTCGGCGGCCATTTTTTCTCTCGCTTAGGTGATTTTCGGCAGTTTAAACTCGTTTTTTTGGACTTTGAAATTAACTTTTCGAGGTGCCCCCCCTTGCTGTAAGTAAGCTTTTTATGTATTCGTTGTGTTTATTTCTTGTGTTTCTGATGTTTTCATGCGGGCCCTTTTCGGCCAGTTTTGGGTGTTGGGAATGGGTCGTTTCGCGGCTGTATTTTTTTGCAAGACGAACGTATTTTTTTTGCGAGGGACACAGTTGGTTTTTACGTGTACGACGCAGTTGATTTTTTTCTAAGTTGTGCGTGTGTGAGGTTTTTTTCTAAGTCTTGCGTGTGTGTGTTAACAACACAGCCGACGTTGGATCTTCCACCACCGCAAATGCGGCCCCTTGCTTCGCGAGGGTCCGCATTTGCGGACAAAAACAGCCGATGTTGGATCATCCACCACCGCAAATGCGGCCCCTCGGTTTGCGAGGGTCCGCATTTGGGGACAAACACAGCCGACGTGGGATGCTCCACCACCGCAAATGCGGCCCCTCGATTCGCGAGGATCTGCATTTGCGGGGAACTGCGTCCCTCGCTTCGCGAGGGACGCAGTTCTTGTGGGCTGGCTGCGCGAGCCCGCAAGTGTGAGCAACGGCTCGTATGCTCACAACTATATATGTGATTGGGAAAATATAAAAGGTATTACTTTTATATATCTTTGTATACAAATGAAAACACAATAATGAAAATAGGCTTATAAATTTTAGATATGATCCGCAAAATTCTAGAGAAATATATGGTATGTATACCATGGAGGTTATTTCAATCACTTTTCTACTCTCTATACAGCCTCATTTCACAGTTGCCAGAACCAAATAATGAGTCCCATATAAGGGTGAAATAGCTGTATGTGAGTGTGTTATATAGCTATATATATAGCGTACATAGACCTACATGGATCTGATCGGGCTAGAAGTACAAAGATTAAACCTTTTGAAGCTCATTTGCACATCATTTCCCAGAATCCTCAGTGGAAACACTATTCACTGAACATTTCTATGAGAAAAAGATGTCTCTTGCCCTGATTGGAACATGTAAATATAATCATAACGAGTTTGACTTTCTATATAGCAATATATCTAAGCATACAACCACAAAAAGCAACATTATAATATTTAAAACATACATATGATTAAGAATGTATCACTTCAATGTTTGGGTTAGTGGAAATGTACCATAATCCTTTCTCTGGACCAATTAACAACTAATCCGCATATTTTGAAAAAGTTTGAACTTGATGGGCTAAAGTCTTTTTTCAACCTTAATTACTAAGGGCCTCATTCTATTATCGGCCGTAGGAGATGCGGGGCCGCAAGGACCGGCCGCAAGCTATTCGGCTATTCTATTCCCCTCCGGCCGGGGATTCCGGGAGGCTTGCGGCCGGCGCCTTGCTATACCTTGCGGCCACTCGCGCCGGATGAAAGCCTTTGATCTAAAACGGCCGCAAGAGTTTCGGCCGCAAGAAAAGCTCGGTTGCTATTCTATTACTCCAGGAACCCTCTCTGCAAGGCTAAAACCGAGCCGCAGCTTACTTGCAGGAAAAAGTTCCCGCTAGCACCAATTAAGCACATTATAAAGCCGAAATAAAGCCATCCTGCACTCTGAGGAGACTATAAAGTGATTGTAGGTGTTAGCAAAAATAGCACAACATTCCCCTACACTCAAATCCGTAAATAAATTATTTTTTTATTTATGTCAAAAATCCATGTAAAATGTCCCGAGGGCTTGGAGCACCTCAGACCCGCCCACGCTGCGGCCGGAAAATAAACAGTTAATGTAAACTCGGATTTGGGCTGATGTGCAAGCTTGAGAGGGGGTTGCTATTAATCCTCATGTCCCCCAATATGATCCCTAGCATTTACAGAGCTGTACAGTGCCGTCTTAAATTTATTTTTGCGTTTAAAGTTTTCTGAGCTTACGGCCGGTTGCAAGATATACGGCCGGCCTTAAGGGGAGATCCTTGCGGGGCCTTATAATTGAATTCCAAGATAACGGAACCCCTGCAAGGAATCGCAGCCTTGCGGCCGTTTTACGGCCGATAATAGAATGAGGCCCTAAGTAACTATGTAACTATAATGTCTATAGTTCAAAACTCCCAAGCTACAAATGAATGTAAGTATTTTAGTATAACATTTCTTTCAATGACATTTACACCTACGTTAGAATCATTTTCCACTCACAATCTATGTTCTTATTACCAACTAAACCCCTTGACAGCTGTAAAATGTAATTTTCTAATTTGAATTTTTATGAAAATTCCCTGAAATTTGCTGTCACAAATAAAGTCTTCCATAGAAATTTCTGTCCATACCAGCAAATATTACTATTTACACACCAAGACATTCTATTCTATAATTGGGTAAGATGATACTAGTTAGTTTTTATATTGTCAGTATATTTATATTTAATTTATGGAATTTAGATATATGTTACAGTAGGTTTGTGATTCTGCAAGTGAAAACTAATTCAATTATTTTAGTATAAAACGCAGTGATTTTTTTTTTTATTCAGGCCCAATTTGACCATCTCTAGCTATTCTTTTTCTACAAGACTGAATTTCAGTATTTTCAATCCAAAAGCTAACTCGCCCTGTCCTTTTACAACATTTGCTTTTTCAAGCTCCACTGATCTCTCCTTTATACGCTGGTATGGAAAAAATAATTTAAAATACATTTTCACTGTATAAGGTAGGAACCCACTATTGTTTATATCTGATTTTCACTTAATTTGTATCTATTTTGTAATAACCAAATATAACAGAACAATTATAATAAAATAATATAAGCTACATTTTGTAAGCAGCACAATGTGTATCATCAGGGCCAGCTTTATAATTTAGTCAAAGTAGACAGCCATACGGAGCAGCAATGTGCAAGGTGATCCATCATTTCAGGAGAGAGCTTGCATCTTGGGTTAAGGCTGAGTGCACCGTCCTTTAGCAACCATGTACACATTGGAATAGGGCCTACTTTTAGCAATGGATGATTCAATAGAGTGCTATTGGACTGTCTATGATATCTGTTGACGCAGAAATACAAGGTTGTGTCACATTATTATGACCACTACTTTTGATGTCCCTAGCACATAGCCAATTAAATGCTGTTGTTGTTAAAGTGTAACGTGGCTGGACAAAAGGCACCATTGCAAATAAACGTTGTGGAAACTGCGGCGCACCTTTTCCCATTTATGTCAGAAGTGAATGTCAGCTACGAAGGTGGCTAACCAATATGCTACAGTTGAGTAACTCAACGTCCAAATAAACCAGGGGCTACCAAATGTGTGTCTAAAATGTCAATACAGAAAATCCTGTTGTGTATGGGGTGCCGAAGCAAATGGCTGGTCACTGCACCCATGTTGACAAGGGTTCATCTTTAGATATTGATTCAATTTGAACAATGATACCAAAATTGGACATTTTATGTTTGGCAAAGGGTTGTCTTCTCGGATGAGTCACGTTGTCTGCTCTATCAACTAGACAGCTGTTGGCGTGCCAGAAGCGAAACACTCTGCAATCATTGTTGGAAGAACACAAGCTGGTGGAGGCAGGGTTATGGTCTGGTTTTAATGGCATTGTCTAGGTCCACTCATACTTCTCTCAACCAACTGGGTTATCTATACATCCTTGCAGATCAAGTACACCCATACACGTTGACTGTCTTCCCTGGAGTGGATGGGAACTTCCAGCAGGGTAATGCAACATGTAATACAGCCAGAATTGTCCGGAAGTGGTTGGAGGAGCACGTTGAAGACTTTAAAGTACTTCCCTGGTCTCCAAATTTTCTGGACTAGAACCCCATTGAGAACCTGTGGGACCACCTTGATTGCCATGTTCCCATATGAATCTTCCACCACTCACTATTCAGCAGTCTGTACCTTGACTGTAACCACGTAATTCTGGATACTTTTTCCAAGCAACCCAAGTTGGGTTGGACTGCAAGAAGATCCAATAAAGCAGTACTATAGGAAATTAAGCCAAACTTTTCACTGGAAGGTTTAATCGTGAGACTAAAAGTCAAATATTGTGTTTATTTCATGAAAAGGCAGGATTACCTATGATGCTGGGAAAGATAGAAGGCACATGGAGAAGGGGACAGCAAATGGATAGATGAGTTAATTGAAGCAATGAACAAGAGCTTGATGGAGACCACAGGAGCAGCGGCTGACAGATGTGTGCTGCGGTCCATAGGATCTCGGAGAGTTGGACACAACTGAACACTAAACAACAACAAGAATATAAGACCTTGAATATTTTTCTCAAAAATGATTTTATGTGTACATCACATCATTATTAAAAATAGCTGTGTTATACTGCAGGCATATACTTAAGCAATGTTTAAAATGCCACAAAACCTTTGTTGGTACTTTTAAATGTTTCTCTTGGGAATCCAGGAAGGATTATGCACAAACCAGGAAATCTACTCACAGACAGCAGTTGCAATGTTACTGCCTTTAATCAGTGTGGGTCCGGTTCCGCTTTTATGTAGTAGATTTTGTGAGGAGGTACAGAAGAATCATTTAATGTATGGTGGGCAAAAAAGAAATAGAAGCCTCCCCCCATAGAGTAGTACAGTAAATAACTAGTACATTTGTGTTTACATTTGGACGTCTAAAATAAGTTAAGAATTCAGAGAAATACAGTTATTACACTTGACTCTGGGAACCTGGGCAGGGAAATGGAAATATACCCAAAATGGCTTCGCTTTTGCAATCCAAATACGTATATATATATATATATACAGGGAGTGCAGAATTATTAGGCAAGTTGTATTTTTGAGGATTCATTTTATTATTGAACAACAACCATGTTCTCAATGAACCCAAAAAACTCAATAATATCAAAGCTGAATATTTTTAGAAGTAGTTTTTAGTTTGTTTTTAGTTTTAGCTATTTTAGGGGGATATCTGTGTGTGCAGGTGACTATTACTGTGCATAATTATTAGGCAACTTAACAAAAAACAAATATATACCCATTTCAATTATTTATTTTTACCAGTGAAACCAATATAACATCTCAACATTCACAAATATACATTTCTGACATTCAAAAACAAAACAAAAACAAATCAGTGACCAATATAGCCACCTTTCTTTGCAAGGACACTCAAAAGCCTGCCATCCATGGATTCTGTCAGTGTTTTGATCTGTTCACCATCAACATTGCATGCAGCAGCAACCACAGCCTCCCAGACACTGTTCAGAGAGGTGTACTGTTTTCCCTCCTTGTAAATCTCACATTTGATGATGGACCACAGGTTCTCAATGGGGTTCAGATCAGGTGAACAAGGAGGCCATGTCATTAGATTTTCTTCTTTTATACCATTTCTTGCCAGCCACGCTGTGGAGTACTTGGACGTGTGTGATGGAGCATTGTCCTGCATGAAAATCATGTTTTTCTTGAAGGATGCAGACTTCTTCCTGTACCACTGCTTGAAGAAGGTGTCTTCCAGGAACTGGCAGTAGGACTGGGAGTTGAGCTTGACTCCATCCTCAACCCGAAAAGGCCCCACAAGCTCATCTTTGATGATACCAGCCCAAACCAGTACTCCACCTCCACCTTGCTGGCGTCTGAGTCGGACTGGAGCTCTCTGCCCTTTACCAATCCAGCCACGGGCCCATCCATCTGGCCCATCAAGACACACTCTCATTTCATCAGTCCATAAAACCTTAGAAAAATCAGTCTTGAGATATTTCTTGGCCCAGTCTTGACGTTTCAGCTTATGTGTCTTGTTCAGTGTTGGTCGTCTTTCAGCCTTTCTTACCTTGGCCATGTCTCTGAGTATTGCACACCTTGTGCTTTTGGGCACTCCAGTGATGTTCCAGCTCTGAAATATGGCCAAACTGGTGGCAAGTGGCATCGTGGCAGCTGCACGCTTGACTTTTCTCAGTTCATGGGCAGTTATTTTGCGCCTTGGTTTTTCCACACGCTTCTTGCGACCCTGTTGACTATTTTGAATGAAACGCTTCATTGTTCGATGATCACGCTTCAGAAGCTTTGCAATTTTAAGAGTGCTGCATCCCTCTGCAAGATATCTCACTATTTTTGACTTTTCTGAGCCTGTCAAGTCCTTCTTTTGACCCATTTTGCCAAAGGAAAGGAAGTTGCCTAATAATTATGCACACCTGATATAGGGTGTTGATGTCATTAGACCACACCCCTTCTCATTACAGAGATGCACATCACCTAATATGCTTAATTGGTAGTAGGCTTTCGAGCCTATACAGCTTGGAGTAAGACAACATGCATAAAGAGGATGATGTGGTCAAAATACTCATTTGCCTAATAATTCTGCACTCCCTGTATATATATATATATATATATATATATATATATATATTATTATTATTTTTTCTCATCTCTTTTTGTTTACTTTTTTTAGTTAATTTCTGTATCAGTATCACTTTTTGATTTGATAAAGAGAGGCATTATCTCTCGAAAGCTTGTCGCTATATATATATATATATATATATATATATATATATATATATATATATATGTTTCCTTATGCTGTAGCATTACACAGTAATCTATTTTCTCTGCCCCTGGTTCACCACATGTTCCAACCACACAAACCATTCTCTATGTGGTCATCAGTTTCCCTTGAATAGTCATGTATCCAATTTGTATGTATCTGGTGTATCCAATTTGTATGTATCTGGTGTCCAACAGTGACAATGAATCTGGGTGTCTATTTATCAGATAAATGATATATTCAACTTACTTTAACTTCCATTCTGACCTGCTCTAACTGAACTTTCTGCTAAAAAATAATCAGCATTAAAAACTATTTCTTTTATTTTTTATATATATATATTCTATTTTCTTTAACTTTCTTTTATAAATTCCCTGCAGTCTACAAAGGTCAATTTATCTCCGAGAAGTGGAAAAGTTTTTCTTTAGTATGCTTGGCTGCTTCAGACACAGTTTTTGCTTCCCTGCCCTCACACAAGCATATAAATTCTCAGTGGGAATCACCAGTGTATGAAAAATGATATAGCATCTGATTGCTTCATGCCTTGAGGAGTGGTTACCATATGCATGCTGTGCAATACTTCAATAAACTGCGGAATTTACATACTTTTATTTATGGAGAGAAAAATAAATATGTATTGTTAAAATAAAAGTTAGCTTTGAGAGCATAATACATTTTTCGAGCATTTTGACCTCTGAATAAAAATTCAACATGCATTTAGAGCATTTGTTGCATTAAAAAGGTATCCAGTGTGTTTCGTTTTTAACAGTATGCACATAACTATCTGTCAAATCATTTTTTTACATATTAAAAGGATACTGATGGTTTATGGATTTTACTAGGTATATAATATACCTATGTATGTATTTACTTATTAACTTTATTTTATTAAGTGCTTTACTGTGTTTTACTGGCTAAAATCAAACAAATAGTCTCTGTATGGGCCTGCCCTCTGCAGTGTATGAAGACACAGACTCTGTAGGCGTGGATGTGCCTGGATGTGCAATGTAGTGTCCTAGCCTAACCTATTGGTTAGTTGAAATGTGGAGGTTCTGAATATAATAAAGTTTAAAATTAGATGATAACTAGGACTTTTTCAATAAATTAAAAATGCATTTTGCCACAGTAAAATAATACTAACTTGATATTAGATGGAGATTCTGAGCTTTGTAATCAATAATATAGTCAAGCTATTTTGTGGGCTCTCTGTTATAGCAAGGGGGACTTTCCGGTGATGTTATTTAGACACATACAGACAGGGATGGTGTAGAATAGAAATAGAAAGTGAGGGAATATAGAAATATATATGTTTTTTCATCAACAACAAAAAACATATTGCAACCACACTGTAGTATAGTGAGTTATTAGTGAATTTCTAGCAAATTCTCTCAGATTAAATGAATAGGGGAAACAAAAAAATAGCAAAATTAAACTTAATGCATTGCCAGATTTGGCCACTAGATGTATTATTATGCTTTTTCCTCATTTATATATATATATATATATATATATATATATATATATATATATTATAATTGTAAATGTATTTTCAGGGTGCAAGTGTATAGAGAATTTAAATAAAGAAAGTTTTTGAGGAGCACTGCAGCAATTGGCTCTCCAGAAATCTTACCCTGCTTTATGTCCTGGGAGTAGAGTTGACTATATGACCCTATTTAGCACTTGCCTTTTATTGTTACAAGGCTTCTGATGAAAACTGCTGGAGAACAAAGGGAAAAAATGTAACCATAAAAGCATAGAATTTAGTTGGCTCTTGAACTAGCAATTGGACTTTTGATTTTCAGCACATAATTAAATTTTACGTAAAATGGCAACTTCCACTTTCCACAAACAGGTAACTGGCAAACAAGGCATTATATATAAGTAACTGGCAAACAAGGCAATTTCCATAACTGATAAATAGTTGGATAATTACATCTATTAGTGTTCTAGGAGAATGTATTTTAAGAATAGCTTGCCCTTTAAGTTATAATATTTAAAATGATATAAAGCAGAAGGAAATGTTATTCTTAAAATACAAGCAAAAATGTTACAATATATGCTTTATAAATCTTAAAATCCTTCCGTTATCCAAAAATATGTAATTTCCATTATATGAAATAGACAATTGTCTATGCAAATGAACAGGAAACATATCAATAACATAATAAACATAATTTAAATGTACATAATTATAATTGCTTATATCTATGCACATAAACTGTTCTTGAACCTCATATACAAGTCTATAATGAGTCTTCTCTGTAGCCATTCTTCTCATAGAATTGCTAAAACAAAGATTCACCGTAAATTTGCTGTCATACTTCTATTATGTTTTTGATTGATGTTTTCTAATTAAAATAGAAACGGGGAAGCTTAAATATGCAGTATTCAGAATGAGGTTTGCTCCTTGACTGCTTGTTTGCTGATACTTTTGCTTTTATGTACATTTTTTTGCATTATGTTCAAATGGGGTTAAAATGTCAATCAATTTTCTTGTATCATAATAGAAATAAATGAAAGATGAGATAAAAGATTGCTGCAAGTGGTTATAAAGAGAGAAGAAAAAATCCACGTCTTTGGTATTAATTTTATTCTATTGATATTACTACTAGCGACTTGCCGGTCAAAAAATGACGGCAATAAGATTGTAAGGCAGGTAATGTTGTTTGTGTGCGAAATTAATTTTGTTGGTGTTGTAAGATCCTTTGGCGCTCATTGCGAGGCTCTTGGTTGTTTTTGTGCTATGAACAGCGTTGTTTTTTTTTTTGGTATGGCAATGAATAATGAATAAAATAAGAAAGGAATATCCTTTACCTATTGTGAAGTAATATATGCAGCATTGTGTTGAAGAGCTGGCAATCTGTTTTCATGTTGCTGCAGCATCAGTGCTGTGGAGCTGCTGTGTAAGCGTCATGAATGTGTGCAGTGTAATAGTGTCCGTGCGCAAGGCAAATCCGTTAGGGTAGCTGTGTACTTCCGGATTGTGTAAGTTAGTGTTCTAAAAAGGCGCCTAATGTGTGGTACGCGGCTGTGGCTGATTTTGCGTCCTTGTTTTCAGGTCTCTTACGTCTTTTTCGGAAAATCCGTAGGTGTTTGGTGGTGTTTTGCGTCTTTAGAGTCCTGTAACCTCGTTTTCGTTTTTTCGGCGGCCATTTTTTCTCTTGCTTAGGGGATTTTCGGGTGTCTAAACTCTTTTATTTCGAGTTAAATTGAGGTGTAAATTCAGATTTCGAGGTCCTGGCTGCCTCTCCTTGCTGTAGGTAACCTTTTTATGTATTTGTTGTGTGTATTTATTGTGTTTTGAATGTTTTCATGTGCGTGGGTTTCGGGCGGTAAGGTCTTTTTTTTTGCAAGGTCGTAATGGGTCGTAACGCGGCTCGTATTTTTATTTCGTAAGTCTGTACATTTTGGGAGGTCTGCAGTTTCTGGCAAGGAGCGCCTTTGAGGGCCACAGGCTCGCTATGCAAGCCAGCAGCGTTAGCAAGAACCCGCATGCTCACAACTATATGTGTGATGTTCTTGTATTTATTCAGAAACATTTGTATTGAGGAAATAACCCATTCTATACTCTTTGCCCTTTGTCTATGCTTCCTTGTTGTAGTCAAGGGGCTTGTGTACGTCTCTGAAGCTAAACCATATAGTGTCACCCAAGATGGGTAAGTCATAGCAGAGAGGTCATAAAAATTGTGGTCCAAAGTAGAAGGTACTGGCAACCCAATCCAGTAACGTTGCTTAGAAAACATTTTGTACAACGATATATAACAATATGTCACCGGAAGATGAGAGTATTTTTGCCCAGAAAACCTTATAGATAAGCACGACCAGACACATGGAATGCTGCGGTCCATATGGTCACAGAGAGTTGGACATGCCTGAAGACTAAATAACAACATATGTTGCATGTCTACACCATTATTTAACTTTAACTGTAACATAAAGCCCCTAAAATTCAGCCCTAATCAATACTCTTACCTAACCCTATCCCTTACCGTTGACCATCTGTAATCCACAGCCTCTTTTTCTAACCACTGCTGAAAAAGTAACTGCAAACCCTATCCATCATCAATCTATACATCCTCTTGGCATCCTAATACAATCTGTGGGACCAGTATTCAGTATTATTTATATGCAGATGAATTTCAAATGTATCACCAACTGCCTATGAAACATACCTGGATGTCCTCCTTCTCCTCATGCTTCATATTGCAGATGTTGAGTACATCTTCTTCCCCCTCACTGCCCGCTCCCCAGATCTTTTCCATAGTTGATAATAACATAATATTTCCGATCCCGCCGGCCTATTTCTGTTGGGTTATATATAACTCTGCTCTCTCATTCACATCTCACACACAGTCATTAACCAAACTCCAGCCCTAACCTTAACACTTACCTAAACCCTTACCGTTGAACCAATTCTAATCTATAACCTCTATAACGCCCCTTGACTTATGGGGCTTGGCCGAGAGCGTGGTGGGCTGGCTGGGGTGGAGGAGCTTAGGTGTGCAGGGCCAGCCTCAGGACAAATGGGAGCACGAGAACGGTGCTGCGCTTTGGCCCCACGTGGCAGGGAAGTGAATTGCGAGGTCCGCTGCGGGTGTTGTCTCTATCTTATCAGTTTTGGTGTGTGTGTTCTGTCATTTGCCTGTGTGTCTAATGTTGCGTTCTTTGTGTTTTGTGCTTCTTTGTGTCCTGTGTGTCTTTGTTTTCCCTGCATCTGCTGCCATTTTAGGTTCAGGTCATTAGGCCTGGTGAGCTCCTACCCCTGCTGCACTAGTTAAATCCTGCCTTCAGTTTTCATAGTTACTTCAATAGTACTGCCCTGTAATTCTGGGTTTCCCTCCCCTCCTCTTGCCTTTTTTCCCTGGATTTAGTCAGTTGTGCCTGCAGTTTGCTGGCCTTATAGTTCATATTCCAGTTTATTTTATTATTGTGCTGTGTTGCTAAGATGGACTCAGCAGAGGCAGCTGACTGCTCCTGGGTCATATGTCATGGAGTGAAGTAGCTAGATGCCAGCCTGGGTAACCCCAACACCCAAATAGATTAGTTCCCCCGGTGATCACCCAGACCCAGCCTGATGTGGCTGTTAGCCCGGGAGACTCTGGTGTGGCTTGCTCCCCTGGCAGGCCTGCTCTGCAGCGTGACACTAGCGTTCACAGCCTGCAGGGAGAAGGAGAGAAGAGACGTGATGGAAGCAGGTGTTGGCTTAGAGCCCCAACAGCCAACTCTTACTAGGCAGAGGAGGGTAGAGCAGTCAGGTGAGCCAAGTGATTATCCCAGATACATCCCCTTATGCTAGCCCACACTCTTGCCCAAAGGGGCATTAAGGGTAACAGCAAACTTAGGAGCTCTGCCGCAGCTCCAACAAGCAACAAAACAGGCTCCATTAGGACAAGGCAACCTACTTAGAATACCAATGTTGTTTTGTTAAAGGGAGGGCGGAAAAGTAGGATGGAGCTGGCTGCCGAGACGCTTTTGGTCAAAGGCATGAAAGCACAGAATGATAATGAAATGAGGCAAGAGGATGGTTGGGTGGAGGCCTGGACCAGGCAGGAGGATCGGCTGTGGTTCGGAGGGCTCGCCAATCCAGGGCCAGGAAGGCCACCTCAAGGTATAGTCCTCTTTCATTCACCAAGTCTGTTAGGAAGCAGAAGCCAGTTACAGCTCAAATACACACGACACCACAGCATGTTCACAGTGACAAAGCCCGTGGACACACATCTGACAGGCAGGATGTCGCAGTAGGGCAGGTGGTACAATGAATGGTGGATAAGTGGTCCACGCATAGGGACCTGGACATTGGTGGTTTAGGTTTCATAGACTTGCTGCCCCCGAGAACAGAGGAGGAGTGGAGAGTGATTCGTCTTCTGAAGGTCCTAGACAGGAGACACCAACATACAGACAAAGACATATCTGTGACATTTCTTCTTGCCTCTACAGGGCAAGGGACAGCTCAAGGGCTCACAGACGGAGATTTTGTCATTGCAGCTGTGCATGCTCTGGTTTGGATAAAAAGGCTAGAAAAGAAAGGTGTGAAGGTGCGCGTCCGCAGTACAGAAGTGAAGGACAAAATGTGGACAGGACCATCAGTGACCCAGGTGAGAAAAAGGGTCTGGGTAGCATTGTTGAGAGGGGTCACCGGGACAGCTCTCAATTCTTATCTGGATTAAAAGGTTTATTGACTTAGCACAGAATACCCATCAATGATGGGGAATTCAGTGAATGGATGGTGAGCCTAGCAGGTGACGTGCCACCTGGATAATCTAGAGGCACTCCAATCTTGCAGTGCGTCCTGCATACGTTCGACAACTGGCTGCAAGCTTTCTCCATCATGGTATGCGTCATAGGCAAAAAGTTCCCAGAACAATGCTTGGATCTTTTCATGTACCTAGAGGAAATAAGAAGCGCGTACCGCACTTACCGCGACATGGCCTGGTGGAAGTCCGATGTTTACTTCCGTCAGTGCATGGTGACTAGACCGGCTATGTCATAGAGCGAGAAGGTGGTGGCTAATTGGCTGAATGTCATGACCCTTATGCGAGCCATGCTGCCCTTTTATGGTAGTGCAGGTGGGAGTAGGACTCCCATCGCGCCAATGGAACAGGCATAAGAATTTGCTATGTATTCAATGAGGGCATATTCAAATGGTCACCTAACTGCAGGTTTAAGCATGCCTTTTTCCACTGTGGAGGTGAGCACCCTGTGGCCAGATGCGGTAGGCCAAATAAAGGTGGAAAATTGCACAAGCCCAATACAAAAGGGCAAGAGCCCAGTAATCTTGGATGCATTGCTGCCATAGCTAGAACACTATGGCAAGGAAAACGGCAGGGCTACAGCAGCAAATTTACTGGCAGAAGGTTTTCACAATGGTTTCCAGATCCCTTGCAAGTTGAAGTATTCAAATTCACAGCCGGTGAACCTGGAGTCAGCTGCACAGTTTTTGGAAGTGGTGCAAGAGAAAATCAAAAAGGAAGTGCAATTTTTAAGATTTGTTCTTCCCCTCCTCTCAATGACTTAAAAATCTGCCCTTTTGGAGCAGTTCCCAAGAAAGAAGAGGGAAAATGTTGGTTGATACACCACCTTTCATACCCATAAGGAGGTTCAGTCAATGACAGCACCAATTCACCTGGACAGCCACCATTTGCCTTTGTCTGCCAATGGGGTGTTCCATATCATGCGCATATTTTGAGACATTTAGCACATACCTGTAGTGGGTGACTGTCAAGGAATCGGGATACAACAGCATCGTCCACTATTTGGATGATTTCCTGTTTGCAGGAACGGTGCGGCAGGAGACGTCTGATTTCATACTGGGGACATTCGCAAGGATGGCTAGTAAATTTGGGGTTCCCATGGCACACAAGAAGACAGAAGGTCCTTCTACGAAGATAATCTTCTTAGTAATTCAGATCAATTCAATGCGCATGGAGTGCCGCTTGCCAGTGGACAAGGTGGTCAACTTAAATGAAGAACTGACTTCATTGATTGGTGCCAGGACAGTGTCCCTCCATCGTCTTCAATCATTTCTGGGCAAGCTAAATTTGTGTGTTGCATAATTCCCATGGGGAGAATCTTCAGCAGAAGACTGAATACTAATACTAATAATAATAAAATAATTAAAACAAAATTAATAACAATAATACAAATAATTCACTTTATTGCAATCACCTCCAAAATGAAAGACGATGTCCGGGTTTGGCTGTTTTGGCTGTCATTACTGAGTACGTATAATGGAAAGAGCCTTATCCATACCAGTAGGTCCTTAACCCTTAGGTCGTAAGTTTGCGAGTTTTCAATTGTGTGTCTGTGTCATGGAAACAAGCACTATGTACATTTGATTATATGCTCAAAAACAGGGCCTTCCATTCTTTAAGGTGTTAAGTTTGTTTTTTGCCATGTACTAAACCCCTGTACAGCGCTACGGAATATGTTGGCGCGATATAAATAAAGATAATAATAATAATAATAGGTCATCTAATGCTGAATTGGAACGCTATACAAATGCATCGGGTGCGCATGGCTTAGGGACATACTTCAAAGGCCGGTGGTGTTTGGAAAAATGGCCGGAGCAATGACAGGAGGCAGATCTGCCAAAGTCTTCCTCAAGTTATTCACTATGGTGGTCATAATTCACATATGGGGACATTGCCTGAGGGAAAGCCAGATTGTTTTCTTCACAGACAATATGGCGGTCGTTCATGCGATAAACAACACAACATCGTCATCTGCCCTGGTAATACTCCTGATATGGCATCTGGTTTTAGGCTTCCGTAAATTGAATATATGGTGCAGAACGAGGCATGTTCCTGGTTTTCGCAATTAGATAGCAGATGACCTCTCTCATTTCCAATGGAACCGGTTCAGGCTTCTGGCCCCGGGGGCACAGGATCAGGGCGACGGTATCCCTCAACAGCATTGGGAGCATGGAGAAGAGATAGCTGTATTTGTAAGAGGGTCCTTGGCACCAGCGACATGGAATGCAGACAGGAGAGTATGGGTGAAGTGTAATGAAATGGTGGCTTTGGCTGGTGGTGCCGGATTGGAGGTAAAGACAATAGGCATCTTGCTGTGGTTCTTGCTAAGATGCAAAAAGAAAGGTGGCTCAGCAGCCTCTGTTGGACATCAGCTCACAGCCCTAGCCATCTTGTTCAAGCTAGCTGGGTTAAGAGACTTGACTAAGGAGTTTTTCATCAGCGGTTTGGTATGCGGCATGTTCAAGGCTGAGTGTACACGGGATAGGAGGCCCCCAACAATGTTTTTCCTCCTATTGCGGTTAGCACAAGTACTGGAAATAGTGTGCACTTCAGAGTACGAGACCCTGCTTTTTCGGATCAGGGAGTTGGTTGCGGCTTGCAAGCAAGGGTACGATGGCATCCAAAGAAATGATTTTTGTCTTTAAGGTGACAGGGTAATAATATGGCTTAGGAGATCAAAAACGGATTGGGAAGGTAAAGGAAAGGAGGTGATACTGTGCAAAGTGGGAATGGATTGTTGCCCCCGAGAATCGTTGGAGAGTATTTACAACAGCGACCGAATGGTCACGACCCGCTGTTGGTCCACTAAGATAACAGAGCACTCTTTCGATTCCAATTCTCCAAGGTGTTTAAAATCTGCTTGCAGCGTCTAGATTTGAACCAGGCAGGGTTTCAGTACACACTCATTCTGGATAGATGCAGCCACAGAGGCAGCGGGGCTGGGGTTACCTGAGGAAGTAAATAAGAGAATTGTAGGATGGAAATCTCTGCTTTTCCAGAGTTACAATAGGCTGGCAGCTGCAACATATTAATGATACTCTACATTCCTTTACAGGCCAGGAGAAGCAGCTTTGGATCATTGGCCACTCCTATGTCTACTGGGCTCATTGGTTCGCCGCACTTGCAAGGGATGACCAGCAGCTGGGAGTACCAAAGGATCACCTACGGGTTAGGTGGTTTGGTGTCCGAGGTTTACGCTGGGCACAGGTTAAAGGCTTAATAGAGGACAACATGCATTGTTATGGAAACCCAAGCATTCTGTTAATTCATATTGGGGGGGTTAATGATCTGGCAGTGGTCCCCATGAAAAGACTAGTTAGGGACATGAAGGATTACATTCTAGCATGGAGAAGGAAGTTAGGGGAAGCATTTATAATATGGTCCGAAATGATTAAGAGGAGTCATGGAGAAGCCCTGCTAGCACAGACAAGGCAAGGCAGAAAGTCAACAAATTGATGGCCATTTTTATTCGCAAATTGGGGCTTGTGGCGCTTTGCCATCAAGAATTCGAGGACGAGGATGCAGAGTCATTGTTCCTAGCGGTTGGTGTTCACCTGACTGAGATTGGGTTGGAAATCATGATGCTGGAGTTCAGGGACGGAGTTCAGCGAGCCATGGCTGTTATAGGGGGGATTGCAGCCATGTGAGGCATATCGAGTCTGCTCTGTGGAGGGTGGTGGAGCCAGGATGTAAGAAGGGGCATTGTCTCCTGCTTCATTGGTGTGTCATAAGGACGTACACGGTGGGAGGTCACTGCCACTGGCAGGGCTCCTCCTCCCTGGTGTTTACGGTTTATATTTTTTGTAAATTCAAGTTTGGTAATAAACTACGTGGCCTTTTGTTCTCCTAATCTGGTTTCTCATTTCATTACTTTCAAAAGGTTCACAGTTAAACTATTATTGAAAGCACAAATAATCTTGATGGGTCATTAACCACTGCCAAAAAAGTAACCACAAACCCTAACCATAATCAATCTACACATCTTCTTGGCATCCTAATACAATATTTTGGAATTCAGCGTGATATATTTGCAGATGATACTCAAACTTATATTTAAGCACTAGGCCTATCCCCCTCTCTACTACGTCACCAACTGCCTATTGGATATACCTGGATGACCGCTCTTCGCCTCATGGTCAATATTGCAGAGGATGAGCTCTTACTCCTCCTCATCTTTGCCCGCTCCCCAGATCTCTCCCATTGTTGACAATAAAATCATAACTACAATCCAGTTGGCCTTTTTCTCTAGGGTTATACTGAACTTTGCTCTCTTATTCACATCTCACCCACAAGCACTAACCAAATCCCCGCAAAAGGTGTGTTTCCATACAGTATTCTTCTTTCTTCATTTTTTTCTTCAAACATTTGATTTTCTAATCCTTGTCAAGTGGTGATGTTCATCCAATGGATCTAGGTACAAAAACTGAAAAGGAAAAAGGAGAGAGCTCCCAAGAACTAACTTATTGTAAACCTGTGAAATAGTTTATTTATGATACGCTTTTATTATATACACAAACAGGATAAAATTGTGCTCTCTGGATGAAGTACTTGTAGCTTGCACTAGACTCCTACCTGAGCTGTTGAGTAATAGGTAAACTCTCTAACCAAATTCTCATAGTCACTTTACAAATAGCACTTTTCTATTATAGTATATTATACATATAGTAATAAAAACACTTAAGAACAATTTACTGTCACTTCACAATGCACAAGACACTTTAAATGGCATTTATGTTTTTTTAAAGAGTGCACAACTTCGTTAAGAAAATTTTAATATTTTATCCTGTCAGTGTATATAATATTGACTTTTCAAAAATAAACAATTTTACACTTTTATTCTATATTAGTCTCTGGATGCTCTCCGTTTTAATTTTTATAAACCAAAAATGTCATTTAAAACCCAAAAATATCTTCAGAATATTTTGCTTTTTCATGCTACAAACAACAAAAAATTAAATTACTCAATACCAGTTTAACTGTAGTAACTTGCTTTTTGTTGGCCTACCTTCAACTGGTCTGTCTCCACTCCAATCCATAGGGAATGCATCTGCTAGAATCAACGACCTCACTCAATGATCAGAGTCAACAGCACCTACCTGTCAGTCATTCCGCTATCGCCTCATATTATTCAGAATAATAACATGTAGAGCCCTTAATATAAATGCACTCTAATAGCTCTGTTCTTGTCTAAACATTCTCCTCAACAGTCCCTTCTCTATTGTCCATGATCTTCATCCATTCTCCTCTCATGTCATCTCCTCTTACTCATATCTACGGGACTTTACTCAAGCTACCCTACTTTGTTGATCTCCTCACCATGCTCCGTAAGACTATTTCATGGATTCAAACACTTACTAAATTCCCTTTTATCATTAAGCTTATCACCTACACGCTTAACCTGCACTTTCTGCACACTAAATTGTTACTAAATGGCTGAAACACAGGGCCTTTAACTGACCACCGTCCAGCATCTGTATCCTGTTGACCTGACCTCTGTCCATCATGTACCTGGGATCTTCAGGGTAAGGACATCAACTCGACCGCATCAAATGTTATGTTCTTTGCATTGTATTCTCTGTTTGGAGATTTTCCTATTTTGTACAAATTAAATAGCTTTAGTAGGGATCAGTAGTAACATAAGAATGGGAGAGGTGGACCATAAAGAAGATTAAGCGCCGGAAAATTGACACCATTGAACTGTGGTGTTGGAGAAAACTGATAAAATCCAATCAATCTATACTATAGGGAATCATGCCAAAGTGTTCACTGGAAGATTTGATCATGAGGCTAAAGCTCATATATTGTGGCAATGTCATGAGAAGACAGAATTCTCTTGAGAAGACTTAGATACTGGGAAAGATTGAAGGCACACAAAGAAGTGGACAGCAGAGGTGGAAATGGATAGATGATGTCATTGAAGCTTGATGGAGCTCAAACTCAGATGGGCAGTGACTGACAGATGTACTTGGCATGCTTCGGTCCATAGGGTCATGTAGAAAAAACCAACAGTGACCAGGGCAATAAAATGAACTACATGTACTTTTCTTTTTTTAAATATATCATATGATATGATATTGCATTTCTGTTTTTATTAAATGAGTTATAAACACATTTTATTTGTTAAGTGGTATATAATAATAATTATCATATTAATAAAAATAACAATGATAATAATCTAATATATAAAAAAAAACAATAATATTTTGCAAGTATCTGGTAGAAAAAGCTTAACAGAGTTTAACAAAGGACGGTTAGTAGAGCTGTGAGCTCTCTCACAAAATCTTAAGCAGAGAATGAATTAAGCAAAATCATTTCCTTCACCTTATTTGGGTCTTATTGCTCGTTCTCTTATCAGTTTAAACATTGGCTTCAGTAGAAAGCTCCATAATTTAGTATTTCGACTTGCTGTCCACTTGCCTTACACAGTCACAGATATATTTTCTGTCCAGTTAGGAATTAACAGGAATTAATATTTACTCGCAATAATTGTACATTTTGTATGAGCATTAAAATGGGTCAAGCTCTTAATTATATCACAATTGAGTGTGTGTTTGGTTGTTTGTTTGTTTCACTAAAGTTTTATTAAGTGTTAAATTATGGAGGTTTCTACTGAAGTCAAGATATCACCTGATAAGAGAAAGAGGAGTGTGCCCCAATGCAAGCTTGCTTCCTTTTCTTCTTTAGTATATCATGAAGTAATCTGTATTTTAAGTTTGTTAATGTGCAATGTACATGTTTTGTGTTGTTTTTTGTTTATTCATTTTTATTTGAGTGTATCTTTATACATTTTATTTTATGGATAAAGTTGTAGTTTCGTCTAAAAACAAATTACACTTATATGAAAGAGTTTATATATAGAATGTAAAATAATATATATATAGAGAGAGAGAGAGACATAGTTACATAGTAATTATATATACTGTATATATATATATATATATATATATATATATATATATAACCGTGAAACAGTACTGTATGTGGTTAAGTGACCTGGTTTGTGAAAAATCCATCCGTTGCTATGTCTAAAACTGTGAAATACAGTAAGCATATGCTTTAAAGGAGCCATGTTTAAAATAGTTTGGATTGACAGAGTGATGGTGCATTATGTGGCCTCATTTGCATGTCCTGCCCAGTTTTCCCAGATTGCAGTGCATATACTGTGTTTCTGAGAAACTTGAGCAGGAAATATGTTTTTATCAACTTATTTTTAGACATTCAAGTGGAATCACTAATGTACTATTCCTTATTTGTACTACTGTACTTTGTACGGTGGAGGGCTTCTATCACTCTTAGCCCACCATATATGAAATAATTGCTGTATATATATATATATATATATATATATATATATATATATATATATATATATATATATATATATATATATATATATATATATATATATATATATATATATACACATATACATATATATATATATATATATATATACACATACATAGAGAGAGAGAGAGAGAGAGAGAAAGAAAGAGAGACATAGTTACATAGTTACATAGTAATTAAGGTTAAATAAAGACTTTTAGTCTATCAAGTTCAACCTTTTTAGATCCCCTTTGTTCCTTTTAATACGTGGATTTTTTCAAAGTTGTTAATTAATTCAGAGAAAGGCAAACACCCCACTGAAACACTGGCAATTGTTTCACAGGGTAAACAAAATAAAAATGTCTTCCTGACCCTAGATACTGGCAATCAGACTCCTCCCTGGATCAATACTTCCTCTCTAATTATTCAGGATAGCCCCGAATGCCCTTTTTAAATATGTCCAATTCCTTTTTATTTATCTACCGAATCGCTGTCACCACCTTCTTTGGTAGAGAATTTCACAGATTAACCACCCTTACTGTGAAGAACCATTTTCTTTTTCTTGCCAATTGAAAACCTCTTGGCACAAAAAGTGCACTTGACAAATCCCTATATTGACCCTGGATGTATTAATATAAGGTAATTATATGTCCTCTTAGATGCCTTTATTTCTAAATAAGTGTAATTTGGTTAGTTTTTCTTCATAACTTAGCCCCTCCATTCCCCTTATTAGTTTTGTGGCCCTTCTCTGTACTTTTTCCAGCTCTAAAATGTCCTTTTTATGAAGTGGTGCCCAAAATTGTACTCCATATTCCAAATTAGGGTGTACTGCTGTAGGGATTTGTATAGTGGCAGAATTATATTTGCTTCCCTTGCTTCTATACCCTTCTTAATACATGCTAATATTTTATTTGCATTTGCAGCTGCTACTTGGCATTCAGCACTGTTACCTAGGTGGTTATCCACAAGTACTCAAAATTCCATTTAGATCTTTCCTGTTTTGTGACCACCAGTAGTGGTGGTCATTGGCCACAAGATAGCAGGGTCAATATTTTCTTTTAGGGGTAAGGTTTTAGGGTTAGGGTAGTGGCAGATGATAAGCATGATGATAAGTGGCAGATTGTATATACTGTATATACCTGATCTACAGACTTATAGGACATTATTTATGGTGCTTGTCTGTGTCCCATCCTAAACTCTGAAAATATTTTTTGCCTTTTTCAGGTGCATTCCTCCAATATTTCCCAAATTTGATAAAGGGAGGTTGTCTCTTGAAAGATTGTCATAATAAATTAATACATTTGTCCAATAGAAAAGGTATCACTATATACTGAGATACTCTGATTTCTCATATATATATATATATATATATATATATATATATATGTCATTATACAATGGATCTTTAAGAGCTGACGTAAGAGCGCTTGGCGAAACGTGAGTTCAGAAAATACTGCGCTATAAAAAGTTGATTTTTGGATGAAAATCTTGCTATAGCAATCAATGTCTAATAAGAAATTGAGAATGTTATTTTCAGCTAGTGAAATTAAAATATACAATTTGGTACTAGTTTAAAACTTATTAAAAAAACAAAATAGAAAATAATTTTTAAGGAGATGCGTTTTAGTTTTACCTAAGAACGCAGACACAAAAAAAAAATAGAAGAAACATGAATTATAAAGCTCATGTACATTGCTTGATGTTCTCTGGAGGACATTTTTATTTTATCTGTCTGCCTCCCCCTCATCTCATTTCTGAGACATCTTACAAATATTCCTCCTTTAGATCCCTTAGCCGTATCTCAGTGAGCGCAGAGCTGTATCTCTAAGGTACCGTGTGCTTTTCAAACAATGGAACACGGGAAACAACTTTTCCAGAAAAAAATATGAAGAGTGACGCCGGTGACCTCCTTTGGAATTATAGTTTCTATTTCTGCATAAACATTATATATGTATTACGGGTCGTATAGGTTATTTTCTTTTTATTGTCACAGAGGATAATGTTGCAGACACTGTGCAGCTATGAGAGCTCATTATATATAATATTTCCTCGTCACTCAGTGTATGTGCATGGGCGCCGGCAACTGGGGAACAACTGGGTGCTCCCACCACTTTAATATACTCCAAACTTTCTTAAACAAATGTATAAAAAAATTGAAGATATCTAGATTTAAAAAAAAAAATAAAATTATAATAATATGGGCCAATGTATTGAATTCAAAGACTCAAACTTTCTATTATGTGCTTACAATATTATGATAGAAGCCTTCAAAGGATTTAATAAAGATCAAGAGGGAAGTTGGAAGGTTCCTGCATTTTACTAGGAATATAATATACCTGTTTTATGTACTTCATGTTATTAAGAGGTGCTTAAATGAATCTGGAAGGTTCCTGGTATATAATATACCAGTCTATCTATTTACTTTTAAATATTTTATCTCATTAAGAAGTGCTTATATGCTATGGCCCTCATTCAATTGCTATTTGGCCAATTGAATAGGGCTCTATATAAGCACATAGCATATTTTTTTAAAGAAGTTTTTAGTTAGTGAAAACCTTGCTTTTGGATAGATGTTTACTAACTAAAAACTTATTTAAAAAAAATATGTTATGTCCTTATTTAGAGTCCTATTCAATTGGCCAAATTGCAATTGAATGAGGGCCTATGTTTTTACTGCCTAAAATCACCCACATAGCCCCTGTATGGGTCTGCCACTGCAGCTCATGAAGAGCAACATTCCGCAACATGCTGCTGAGACATGGCCCCTGATAGGCAAGGACACTACATTCACATGCAGACCTATAGAGTCTGTGCCTGCATACTCTTTAAACCCATACAGGGACTATTTGTATTATTCTAGGCAGTAAAATAAGAGCATATTAATAAAATGAATACAATTAATAAAAGAACCCAACAGTTAAGAAACGCTGAATATAAAGTTATAAATGTTTTTTTTACTCTA
This sequence comes from Discoglossus pictus, assembly GCA_027410445.1. Taxonomy (NCBI): domain Eukaryota; kingdom Metazoa; phylum Chordata; class Amphibia; order Anura; family Alytidae; genus Discoglossus; species Discoglossus pictus. Next base: position 120,656,225 of record CM050170.1, on the reverse strand, counting down.
ATGCTTTCTGAAAAGACTTTGATCACATTGGCCATTTCAATATATCTGACAAAACCAGTAGAGAGCGTGTGGCCCCTATTCAATTGAGCAATTGTAAGTTACTGGAGCCTGTGATGTAGCCCATATACTAATTTGCTATTCAACTGGTGACTTTTAGCTACCCACAAATGATTTGCGGGTACAGGTGCTTGTCAAAATCATAACTCCAACCCAGCTAAGCCTTTGATCTTTCAAGCAAATCGATATTCAATTGCTACGATTCCTTAAGCCCGGAAATGTTTTCACACCTGTAAATGGCAAATGTAGAAGAAAATCCTATGAGTACCAGAAAGGAGTTGCAAAGGGTTAAATACCTGATCGTAGCACTGTAAATGCAAATCAAAACTCAATATTGCACTTTAAAAGACAGGGAAAGTGATGAAAGACATTAAAATTAATTGCACAACAGTCCCGAGCTCGCAAATCTGCAAAAAAAAACATTTTTTTAAACGTTTCCTTTTTATGTTATATGAATCTTGGTAATCAAGGAGTTAATACATATCAGTCCACCCACATGAATTAGAACATTTTCTTCATTCATTTTTATTATTTTGTACATTGTCAGATTGCGAGTCCGATCATATATCAGACCTCTAAACGCTAATTGATTGACGTTTCACACCCATGTTTTAATGATGTCATGATGAAGGTCTTATTTCCTTAATCGGTAGTTACGGCCTTGCCTAATTGATCACGATCATGCCCTGAAATGCTACTTACGGGTGCATGGTTTACGGATTAGGCTTTTGGTCAGGTAGCTGTGTGATTGATCAATTGAATCACTCTGTAACTGTTGCAGATTTAAATTGCAATTAGATAGGGGGCTAATTGTTTGTTTTATAAAACTCAATGACTCAGCTGGTGCAAGGACTGGACACAACTTTATTAGAATAGGCTAAAAAGAAGTCTTGAGGCAGTTTTTAATTGAGTTGAAGGAAATATTTGTATTTACACTTGTTACTAATCAAAAAAAGGAAAAATGTCTTTAACTTATAAAACATGTTTGTAACGTCTGTGTCCATTAAAAGGCACAGTGTTCATGGAATCAGAAAATATATCTACTATAAAGGAACCAACGAATTACATTTTATGACTTGGTATGTTACATAGTTACATAGTTAAATAGTAATTGAGGTTGAAAAAAGACTTTTAGCCCATCAAGTTCAACCTTTGAAGATCCCCTCTGATCTGCAATATGCAGATTAGTTAATTGAACCAGAGGAAGACAAACAGAAAAAAAAACAAGTGAAACTTTGTCAATTGTCTCAAAAGGGGAAAAGAATGAATCCTTCCTGACCCCAGATACTGGCGATCAGATTCCTCCCTGGATCAATACTCTCTCTCTAATTAACCAGGATAAACCTGAATGCCCTTTTTACTTAAAAATATATCCAATCCTTTTTAAAAGTTATCTGTTGAATCTGCAATCACCACCTCCCTTGATAGAGAATTGCACAGATTAACCACCGTTACTGTGAAGAACATAAACTAAGACGAAGGTTCCCTCTTATAGTGCAGACCTATTATTCCCAATTCTCTTATAAAGACAAAAATAGATGAATAAAACTTAGCTTTTAATAACTTAGTTAAAATCATATTCAGATGAGTTAATGTGGTATGTCTTTTTGACCCTCAGTGGCACCCTATTCATTGTTTATTACCAACAAGTCTGCACCGAGAGCCACTAAACCCCCCCTTTTTGTAATCCTTACTGTGAAGAACCCTTTTTTTTTCTTTAAGGTGGAATCTTTTTACTTCTAACCTCAATGTCCGCTTGTCAGTAGAAAACCTCTTGGCACAAAAAGCTCCCATGATAAATCTTTATACTGACCCTGGATGCATTTATATAAAGTAATATATCCCTCTTAGACACCTTTTTTCTAGAGAAAATATGTTTAATTTGGTTAGTCTTTCTTCATAACTTAGACCCTCCATTCCCCTTATTAGTTTTGTTGCCCTTCTCTGTATTTTTTCTAGCTCTAAAATGTATTTTTTTATGTAGCGGTGCCCAAAATTGTACTCCATATTCCAAATGAGGGCGTACTAGAGATTTGTATAGTGGTAGAATTATATTTGCTTCCCTGGCTTCTATACCCTTCTTAATACATACTAATAGTTTATTTGCCTTTGCAGCTGCTGCTTGGCATTATGAACTGTTACGTAGGTGGTTGTCCACCAGCACTCCCAAATCCCTTTCAATATCTGATACCCTTAGATTTGCTTCATTAAGTTTATAGATTGCATGGTTATTTTTCCTTCCCAGATTCATAACCTTACATTTATTCATATTAAATCTCATCTGCATTTAATTGACCATTTCTCTAATTTATGCAAATCCCTCTGGAGGGAAAGTACATCATTTTCTGATTTAATTACCTTGTACAACGTCGTGTCATCTCCAAAAATAGAGACCTACTTTCCAGTCCTACTTCCACGTCGTTAATAAATATGTTAAAAAGGGGAGGACCTAAAGATCACCACTTACCACATTAGTTCAATCTGAGTATGTTCCATTTACAACAACCCTTTGCTTCCAGTCTTTTAGCCAGCTCTCAATGCATGTGCATATATTTACTGCAATTCCTGTATCCCTTAGTTAGCACAATAGTCTCCCATGTGGCACTGTATCAAAAGCCTTTGAAAAATCTAAAAATACTACATCCACTGAGTTGCCCTGTTCCAAGTTGCTACTAACATCCTCATAGACACTAATTAGATTTGTTTGACATGCTCTATCACTCATAAATCCATGTTGGCTCCTACTTATAATCCTGTTTCGATAGACATACTCATATGTTATTCCTTATTAACCCTTCTAAAAGCTTTCCCACTACAGACGTGAGACTTACAGGTCTATAATTCCCCGGATTTGCTCTTGCTCCCTTCTTAAAAATAGGTATCACCTCTGCTTTTCTCCAGTCATCTGGTAGCGACCCAGTTTTGAGTGAATCTTGAAAAATTAGATTTAATCGTTTGGCTGTTACAGAACCCAGTTCCCTCAGTACGCGTGGATGTATTCCATCAGGACCTGGGGCTTTAATAACATACATTTTTTCCAACCTTTTTTGGATTTCTTCCTGCGTTAACCAATTATTTGGTGAAGGTAGTGTAGCCCCATTATGTTGCAGTGTCCCAACCACTGGTTCCTCCCTTGTGTATACCGAAGAAAAAAAAACATTTAGTTCATCTGCCTTTTCCTGGTTACTAATCGTCAGATGGCCTGTGTCACATTGTAATGTTCCTATAGCTTCCTTCCTTGACTTCTTCCGATTAATATACTTAAAAATATTTTTGGGTTAGTCTTACTCTCCTTTGCAACTCATTTTTCATTTTCTATTTTAGCCAGTCTAATAGCCCTTTTGCAAGCCTTGTTGATTTCCTTGTACTCACGTAAAGTCTCTGTCCCCTCTTGTTTGTATAATTGAAATGCCTGTTTTGTACTCCGTATCTTGATCTTTAAATTATTGTTAAGCCACATGGGATGTTATTTACTCCTTTTACTTTTATTCCCACATAGTATATGGTGATAAGTATGTATATTTGTATAAGTATATGTATTTTTAGGAAGGATTTTAATGTTGTTCATTTATGTTCAGTATTTTTACCTGTCAGTTCTCTGTCCCAGTCTATACTTTATATTGCTGCCCTACGACAGTCAAAATCTGCCCTTTTAAAATTAAGAGTTTTAGTTGGCCCATTACAGTTATGTTTTTTTTAATTCAATCTCAAATGTGACTGTGTTGTGATCAATGATTCCCAAAGGTTGCCCTATTTCAGCATTTGATACCATATCAATATTATTTGTGATGACTAAATCCAAGACAGCCCTTCTAGTAGGCTCTTGTATAACCTGGGCGAGATAATGATCCCTGAGTGTACTCAAGAAACTGCTCCCCTTAGCTGAACTGCTGGTCTCATTTATCTAGTTTATTTCAGGGTAATTAAAAGCTCCCATTTTTAGAACTTGCCCGTGCTTAGCTGCATTTCCAGTCTGTAACAATAATTGCATTTCCTCACTTTCAATTATATTTGGGAGTTTATAGCATACTCCTACCAATATTTTTTGGAATTTGCTGCTCCGCTATTTAACTCTACCCACAAACATTCAACATTATTGCTAGTTCCAGCATAAATATCTTCTCTGACTATAGGCTTAAATTCAGGCTTAACATACAGAGAAATCCCTCCTCCCCTTTTACCATTGCCTCAATCTTTCCTAAATATGTTATAACCATCCAGATTAACAGCCCAGTCATGAGATTCATCCCACCATGTTTCTTTTTTTTTTTTTTTTTTTTTATTCTTTATTATTTCAAAGTTTCAAAACATTACATAAAAATAAAGAATACATGGTTGAACTTTTTTAAACACAACACCATAATATATAAGATCACCTGACAGATTATAATTTTAAATAGATCATTCATTCTTTCTTCATTAACGGTAGCCTAGTCTTTTTTCCACAAGTGTTACACTTATAAAAAAGCAAGTAGTATAGTAAACATTAGTATCACTGATGGATGCCAGATGACCTCGACACATATCTTTTTGGTGCGTTTAATTTTATGCATGTTTTAAAGAATATTAAAGTAGGAGTAGCAAAAATAAAAGAAAAAATAATAATAATAAACAAAAAAGATCAAAGAGAGAGAAAAAAAAATGAAAGATTTGGCCAGGAAGTGAATTTGAGGTAGGGGGTGGAGTCGAGAAGGCGGGATATTGTTATAACACCCTTAGGAAAAAAGAATCTCTCCTATCCTTTATAATTCTGGTCCCATACTTTCCATTTGCTAAGTGGGAGATGGTATATCCCGATATCCTCTATATCTCTTTCTAGATCACAAATTTTATTTATTTTTATCAAGATTTCAGACCAGGATGGAGCTTTTTCTTGTTTCCAATATAAAGCTATGGAATTTTTAGCTGATATAAAGATATGAATCAAAAGCGCTTTATAGTCCATTGTGATTTCTTTAGGAAAGATGTGAAAAAGCAGCATTTCTTTCTTTAGGGGGAGATCTAGGTAAAATGTGGTTTTTATTTTAGAGAAACATTCTATCCACCATTTTTGTATGATCGGGCAATCCCACCAAATGTGGATATGTGTGCCTTTTTGTCCACAATTACGCCAACAAAGTTGACTTTCCTTATTTTTGGTAATTTGGGAAACTTTTAGGGGAACAAAATACCACCTATTTATTATTTTAAAATAAGTTTCTTTATGGGATGCATTTTGAAGGAACTTATCTGTAGTAGAGAAAGCCGAGATCCATGTCTCTAGTGGCCATTCTTCTCTTGCTTCTGTTTCCCATGTTTTTATACTAGATGTTTTAATAGGGATGTTTGTTTTTAATCAGGTTATGGCATTTGGCCATTAAGTGAGATTTATTATCATCTAGGATTAATTTTTCGCAATCGGTCAGACTTCTTCTTCTTTCTAAAATATACCCTTGTAGTTTTAGCTTTTCACACATACACAAGTTCTCTAGCCATAATGAGCTATGTAGTTTAAATTTACCTATTAACTCCTCAAAGGAAATAATGGAACCATTTTGGAAAAGATCTAATAAATACATTGCCCCTTTTTTGGTTAAGATTTCCAAGAGAGGGATATTCATGTCTCTGGCTAGTTTTTCTAGCGAAATTATCGGACTTGGAAATTAAATTAAGGAATATTTTTCATTCAATTTATCCCAGTATTTAAAGTTATTTCTTAATGTTTCTCCCATAGATTCTACCCTTATTAAGTTCTTTATTTTATTTTTTTGTAATATTATGCTTTGCAAGTCTATATTAGGCGACATTTCTTTTTCAATTTGGAACCAGTGCCTAGATTCCCCCTGATCTGTCCATCTTATAATATGTGCTATAGTAATAGCTTCTTGAAACGTCTAAATAGAGGGATATGCCATGCCTCCCTTTTGAAATTTTTTAGTTACATTTGTTATTTTGATTCTCATTTTTTTACCTTTATGAATGAACTTATCTAGAATATTTTGAAATATTTTTATTTTTGAATTCGGTAGATGAAAAGGGATACTTCTCAATAAATACGTTAATTTACGGACCAGAAACATCTTTGCTGCTATAATCCTTCCCGACCATGAGTCATAAGTGTTTTCTCCATCTTTCTATGGGAGCTTTCAGGTTTAAAATAGTTTGCTTAACATTAATATCCATCATCTGTTTAAACTCTGGATGTATTCTTATGCCCATGTGTTTTATACTATTTTGCCAGATAAATGAGAAGTAAGACTCTAGATATAAAGTTTCCTCTTCGTTCTTGTTAATCATCAAAGCTTCTGATTTAAGTACATTTAGTTTGTAGTTAGAGATTTTACTAAATTCACGTATGGTCTGTTGGAGATTTTCTATAGATTTGGACGGGTCTTCTAGAAAGAGTACAATATCATCCGCAAACATAGTTACTTTGTGTTCTATTTCTCCCACTTTTATACCTTGAATACCGTTATTTTCTCTAATTAATGTTGCTAACGGTTCCATAATAAGGGCAAAAATCAGCGGGGATAAGGGACATCCCTGCCTAGTGCCATTAGAGATTTTAAGGCTTTCTGATTTAAATCCCAGGCCTACGACAGAGGCAGAAGGAGAGCCATATAGGGTCTTAATTGCTCTAGAGCCAAAGTCACCTAGGCCTAGCTTAGACAGTACCAAGTCCATATATTTCCATCCTACTCTGTCGAAGGCCTTTTCTGCGTCTAAAGATATAAAACCGCTGATCTCTTCCTTCTTTTAGCAAAAGATACGAGATTAATTAGTCTTCTCACATTGTCGGTACCCTGTCTATTTACTATGAATCCATTTTGATCTTTATCTACGAAGGATTGAATAACCTTGTTGAGTCTGTTTGCTAGCACTTTTGCGTATATTTTAATGTTTGTATTGATTAATGAGATTGGGCGGAAATCTTTACATTCACAACATACTTTCTCTTTCTTAGGAATAGTTATTATATAAGTCTGAAGCATTTCTTTTGGGGCCAAGCACGTCATTTTATTTTCATTTAGTGATCTAGTAAGATCAATTATAATTTCTTTATGGAAAATCTTATAATAAGAGTTAATGAATCCATCTGGGCCTGGGGCCGATGCTATCTTTAATTTAGTTATTACTTCTGAAATTTCTTTTTCCGATATTGGTTCGTTCAAAGTTGACAATAAATCCGGGGAAATTCTTGGCATATGTATATGATCCAGAAAGTTTTTAATTTCTATTTCTTTAGTTTGGGTTTCTGATTTTCCTGCTAGATTATATAGATCTGAGTAATATGTTGCAAATGCCTCTGCTATTTTAGCGGGATTCATAATAATTTCTCCTTTGTATCTTATTTGATCTATTCTCTTATGAGAAGAATTACCTTTATATTTGTTTGCTAAAAATGTGTTTGCTTTATTTCCTAGGTGATGTATACGTTTCTGTAGGGCCCATCTAGAATTATCTACTTTCATTTGCTCTATTGTTCTTATCTGTTTTTGCAGCATCTTAACTTGTTCCATATTTATTGGGTTTGGGTTATTTTTGTTTTCTCTATCAGCTTTGATTAAATTAATATACAACTCTCTAAGTGGCATACCGTTCTTTTTTTTCATTTGGGCTTGCATTTTAATGCAGATTCCACGTATATATGCCTTATGAGCCAACCAAATTATATTATTGGATGCAACTGAGTGTCTGTTAACCTGAAAAAACTCCTCAATTTCTTGTTTCAATTTTGCTTTGCCTAATTGATCTTTAAGCAATATGTTTTTCATTTTCCACGATGGAGTATCATATTCTGTGGAACCTATTTTAAAGGTGGCTGATATTAAACTATGGTCTGAGAAGTTTATAGTGTCAATTTCAGCTTTAGTGAGCTTTTTTAGTGCTAAATCATTAACCAATATGTAATCTATTCTTGAATATGACATATGTTGTGCTGAGTAAAAGGTGAAATTCTGTACCATGGGATTTAAGCACCTCCAAGAATCAAAAAGACCATATTTATATAGGATTTTGTTAAGCTTACTTGTTACTTGTGTTGTTTCTTGAGTGTCTATGCTTTGTATTTTCTTTTTTCTATCTAAACTGGGATTAATAATCTCATTAAAATCCCTGCAACAAATCAATAAACAAGAGAAATATTTCTTCAAAGATTTAAGTGTTTTGTTTACAAATTTTGTCTGACCTTTATTTGGGGCGTAGATATTTAAGATAGTAATTTTAGTATTATTAAGAAGACCTGACCAGAGAGAAAAACGACCTTCTGGGTCTGAAATCGTGATGTCTTCCTTCCAATTACGTTTTTTGTTGAAAAAGATTGCTGTCCCTCTTGTTTTTTCCCCATATCTTGCATTGCTAACCGAAACATATTTATGGTTGTTGTAGTCCGTCCCCTTTCCTATCTGCCAATGGGTCTCTTGCAGGCAGATTATATCTGCATTTTTTTAATTAAAAGTATTAAAGAATAGGGATCTTTTTCCTTGGAAGTTCAATCCTTGCACATTTTGGCTTATTATTCTCAATGTCATTTAAAGTGTCTTAATTCTGCATTCTAGTCCACGCCCTTCTCCATCCTCCTCCCATCCCCCCTCCTTCCCTTCCATCCAGCCAAAAGAAAGAAAAAAAAGAAAAAACAAACAAAGAAATTGTCCTCCCAGCGTGTAAGAAACTACAGACTGGGAAGTCCTTAAAAGGGAGCTTTTCCCTCAGCCCCCTTGGCTCCCCACTCGTAAAAGAAATACAAAGTGGGTAGCCGTGGAGGGGAAGGAAATAGTGAACTTTTCCTAAGTTCAGTCAGTCCTAGGCTACCGTCAGTTGTGCAGATTCATAAATATAAACAAAGCATTGACTAAAATATATCAAGGAGTTCGATAATGCTTCCTTATTTTGGATCAGTATTATGTTTACTGTTTGGTTTTGGTCTCCTACTACGAGAAGATTTATGACTACCTTTCCTGTCTGCCTCCGGTTTTCAGCCCCGATAGATAAGATGGAAAATATATACTTAAAAAGTGAAGAAAAAAAAATCCAAATATATCTTAGTGAATAATTATATCTTTATAACCATTGTGTTTTTGTATATATTATAAGTAGAGTCTCAAAAATTCTCCACTATATGTGCCCCTTTTTTAACTTTCTTTTACCTTGATTTCCCCCTCCTTTCTCCTTTTTTTCCTTCTTTTTTTCTTTTCCTTTCCTTTTCCCCCTTTTTTTATAACTTCTTTTCAATTATAGTGTCTAACTATATAGTGTTTATATAAATTTTTGATACTTAGTGAGTTAACTAATTAATATTACGTGTATTTTTATTAGTCTCTTCCTCAATTAGTCTTACCTCTGAAAGTGTTGTGTCTATTAAAAGTAAGTAATGTAAGTGAGGTATTATTAATACGTGTCTTAGTGCAGAGCATATTTAGTCTAATTTAATCCTATACTGTTATAATATATTTTCCATTTTCCCGCAACACTATGTGTAAAATCTTTTGTTATATTGTGCTGAAAACCGGAAGCAAAAAGTCAAGACAGAAAAAAACAAGAAAAAAAAATAATACAGAGAAACAATCAAAACATATATTTAATAACATGATATAATAGTCAAAGCTAACCAAAGAGCATCTCTCTATTTCAGATTCCATTCCTCTAGACATTTTATCGCCTCGCTGTGTGAATTAGCCACTATTTTTTTTGATTCATACATTATAATTAATTTTGTGGGGAATCCCCATTTGTATCTTATATTGTTTTCCCTTAATATTTTGGTGGCTTCTGAGAATTCTCTCCTTTTAATCAGGGTTTCTCTTGAAATATCTGAAAATATTATCAGATTTTCATAGGGGTGTTCAAATTTTTGTGGCTCATGGGCCCTTCTAACAAGCGCTTCTCTATATAAAGAGGAATGGAACTTGACAATAACATTTCTAGAATGGGCTCGTTCTATACTTCTAGGCAGTGGAATTCTATAAATTGAGTCTACCATCTGTTCCAGTGGAATATCTTTTTTAATCATACATGAAATACATTTTTGTATATACTGCTTCAGTTCTATCTGATTAATATTTTCCGATATTCCTCTAATACGTATGTTATTACGACGTGAAATATCTTCCATTCTATTTATTTTAGTTTTTAAGTTTAAGATTTCTGATTTTAATTCATCAGTCTCTGAAATAATCTTTCTTTGACTTCTTTCTATTTTATTATATCCATCTTCTAAACTGTCTATCTTTCCTCCCAGTTCGTTAATTGCACTTGAATATTTAGCAATCTCCATTGTTATATCTATGAGTAGTGACTTCTTAAATTCTGCAAGTACTTTTCTCAAAATAGATGTTGTAAATGTTTCTTCAACTGATTTATCTATAAGTTGGCTTTCTTCAGTTTCTAAGGTTTCTTCTAAGCTAGACTGGTTAGCTGACTGGTCTAATTTATTTGTAACTTCTGCTACCATCTGTGATTTATTCATATCTTTATTTTTATTGCCTGGAGAGAGAAACATACCTGGAGTTTTTATCATTGTATTTTTCTTTTCCCTAGCTTTTGTTTTAGGGTTGTGAGTTTCTTTTTTCATTTTGAATAAAACCTTGGAGGTTCTAATTATAAGATAAAAGGCCCTTTGGCTTTATGAAACTTAATGCCCTATTTAGGGATATTCAGACTGTTTTAGCCTGAATATACCCTTGAGCTGATGTAACTCTGTTACCATGTCAGATAGTGTTAATCCTTCTAGGCCTATTCTTTCTCTCCTTCTAACTTTATATAATTTTCAAAGCAGTCAATGATTTCTATAAATTCACGAGATTTTTCATATTTGCTTTCCCCCTTCCTGCCCCTCCTTCTTTTTCTCACTTTTTATTGTTTCCGTTTATTGCCTTTTATTGTTAAGCACACATGCTAATAACTATGCAAATTAAATTATTTATTATTGTTAAAAAAATCTTTGTTGGTTAACCTTCAAGCTAAATCCATATAAGAGTTACAATGTTTTGTCCCATTTCTATCCCTTATACACAGAGAATCCTATATTTTAATACAATAAAGAGTGGTTTACTTAGTTAGAAGGCTTCGCAGTTTTATAGGCATTGTCTCTATATGTTGTTATGTTTATCTGGGCCATGAAAGATCCAGTTTTCCTTCAAAAATGTCTCCAATTATGTTTCTTGAGATTATTTCCTTAACGAATCTCTCAGTTCTATTTAGGCTTGACGTATTGAACAAGAAAGACTTAGACTTGATGTATAGCCATAAAGTTCATTTGTGTCCCTTTGTAATTCCCTTTTTCTTTCTTTACTCTGTAGTGAGATGTTCCCTTCTGATTTTCTTCTTTCACCTTTCTAGTCTCTTTCCAGATTTGGATTGGCAGAATTGAACAGGAGGTCAGGAAGTCATAGTCTTTTATCTCATGAAGCTAAAATACCCTTCTTATCTGTGGGTTAAGTGGTAGATTCTTTCTCAGCTTTCTCAGCTTCATGTAATGATACAAGATTGTGTTATGAAGGGAACTTTATGAGGTCTCAGCCTTATTGACTCAACTGCTTAGCATATACTATGTTGGTCTAGGTAGACTCCAAGTTGTCTTATGATAGTAAGAGCCAAATCTTTTAGTTATGGAGCCCTCTCAGTCATTATGTTCCAGATATCTATGTAATTCAGCAGTATAGTTTCCTAAGCCTTAAGTTGTCTTAAGGTATTGATCTCTTGTTCTAGCCAGAGATAATGCTTAACCCAGAGCGCTAAGGTATCTTCTTTAATTTTTGTTTATATATATCCCTGTTCCAGCTTAGACAATGCACTTTAAAGTATCATAGAGGCAATTTCACATTCACACCAAAATTTCTCCAGTGCTTAGTTGTGGCTCAGTTGGACGAAGTAGTCTATAGTGCAATTGTGCTGTGCTTGAAACTATATTTGTTCAAATAAGAACATAGTTCTGTTGTACTAGTAGTGACCGGCCCCTTGACTTATGGAGCCCTCTCCTTCCATACTTTCCATTTGGATATGGCTGTGTATTTCAGCCATGTGTTGTCTTAGCCCTTGGTTTATAATATATTAATAATCCCTTGTTCTTACCAGGGATTTTACTTGGACCTGGATACTGGGGTACTTGCTTCAGTTTTAACTTTGTGGAACTCAGTTCCAAATTTAAGCAGTGTTCCTTAGCAGTGTTACAACACAGCTTCCTTAAACTGACCCAAAAGAAGATTTCCAATCATACCCACATGTCTCCAGTACTTAGTGTTTGCTCACTTGATTAAATTAACCTAAGGTGCAGTTGTGCTGTGCTTAACCTTTGCAGGCAATTAGACTTTTCTTTCTCTCCTCATTCTTGTCTCTTTTTATACATAGAGAAATGGATCTAGAGGAGTTTTTTTAAACTAGTGAGGTTAATAGGCTTTATGAGGTATCCACTATCACCAATGTTTGTGGTTTATTGTCAGTCTAATGAGCCTTGTATCAAGGACACAGAGTCTCTCATTTTAGAACCAGGTACACAGCGGTACCATACAAACAAAAAAATCTTTGTCCTACCGGTACTGGACACGCTAATATAATTTAATGTTTGCTCACTTGATTAAATTATCCTAAGGTATAGTTGTGCTGTGCTGAACCTTTGCAGGCAATAAAACTTTTCTTTCTCTCCTCTTTCTTGTCTCTTTTTTCACATAGAGAAATGGGTCTAGAGGAGTTTTTTAAACAAGTGAGGTTAATAATCTTTATGAGGTATCTGCTATCACCAGTGTTTGTGGTTTATTGCCAGTCTAATAAGCCTTATATCAAGGGCACAAAGTCTCTAATTTTAGACCCAGGTACACGGCGGTACCATACGGAAAAAAATCTTTGTCCTACCGGTACTGGACACGCTAATGTCGTTCCTGGACGGGCAGGTAGCTGTTCCTCCCAGGGGTACTCCTTTAGAGCTTCCCTTCTGGTATTAAGATATTTATCTGTGTCCAACACCTTCCAGTTTCATTCTCATCTTGTATGCTAGGCTCTTGCTCAGCTCCAGTCCATGCTGTAACTCTTTAACATAGTTGCAGGTAGGAGCTGCATTCTGAGGTGCTACCAGAGACACTGCTCTGCGCTTCCTGCACCACTGAACATTTTGGCGCCATAAGCCCGTTTAGCTGATCATCCTAACAGCTTCCTGCAGCCCACCATGTTTCTGTAATGCCTATTAAATCCAATTTCTCCTTTCCTGCTAATAATTCTAACTCTTTAATTTTTCCTGGCAAGCTTCTGGCATTATCAAGCATACACCTTATGTCATGAGTCTCTACTTCTAGAGGTGCCTGCCAGTATACTTGAGTTACTTAGCAGTACCTCCCTATTGACTATACTAACCCTCCCCCATCTCCTCCCACATGACTTGTTAATTAATTCCTTACCCTCTCTACACTTACTACCCCATTACTTCTATCTAGTCCCTCCCCCCCACTTATTAGTTTAAAAAACTCCCCCAGCTGTACTACCATTCTTCCCCCTAGCACAGCAGCTCCCATGTCATTAAGGTGCAATCAATCCCTGCTATAGAGATCGTACCCAAGTGAGGAGTTAGCCCAGTGCTCTAAAACCCAAACCCCTCCTGCACCACATCTTTAGCCATGCATTAACCTCCCTAAGCTCCATCTGTCTCCCAGGGCTAGCACTTGGCACTGGTAGTATAACAGAAAATATTACCTTGGAGATCCTTCCCATAATCTTATTCCCCAATTCTCTAAAATCATTCTCTAGGACACTCCACCCTCAACTAACTTTGTCATTGGCACCAATATGTACCAAGACCGCTGGTTCATTTCCAGCCCTTCCCTATAACTTATCTACCTGATCCACAACATGCCGAACCCAACCCCCCTGGAGAAGGCAAACTGTTCGATTGCTGGGATCTGGGTGACAAATCACCCTGTCTAACTTCCTCATAAGAGAGTTCCCCACCAACGAAACCTGTCTGTTGCTCTGCCTATTCTGCCCTTCCACTGTTCCAGTAGAACTGTTCTCCCACCTATTAGAGGGAACAGCTGTATCTGGCATTGCCATTCCTGAATGGACATCCCCAACAGTTTCACTCAATCTGGCAAATCTGTTGGTGCTTGCCAACTCAGAACTGGCCTACCTCCTCCTCCTGATCCACCTGCTTCCCCTAAAAAAATACTACAATTTGACCCTTTTTTCTTTACTCTTTCCCACAAACAGTCAGACACAAGGTACAAACTTATATGCAAGTTTAACCCAGGCAAAAACACTCCCCTCTCATCTGCACCAAATCACTACACACAGAAAATAAACACACTTTACTTGTCTGAGCAAATCAGACTCAAACAGTTACACACAAGGCCCAAACGTTTATGCAAGTTTAACCCAGGCAAAAACACTCCCCTCTCACCTGAACCAAATCACTGCACACAGGAAATAAACACACTTTACTTGTCTAAAAAGATCAGATGTTGTTGTGGTTTAGTTGTTCAGTCACGTCCAACTCACCATGACCCTATGAACCACAGCACACCAGGCTCATATGTATGTTTCTGGTTGTGGTAAGCCATAAGGATATCTTGGCAAAGATACTGTAACGGGTTTCCTGTTCCTTTGCCAGTGGACTGGGATTTGTCTGACCTCTTTGCCACGACCTGCCCATCTTGGGTGACCCTACATTGTATAGTTCACAGAGTCATTGATGTACACAAGCCCCTTCACCATGACAAGGTATACTTACCCAAAAATTACCATACCAGATAGGTCATATCTATGGAAGTTTATTCTCCATGATCAAGAAAGTTGTCTTTGAAATGCCTTATGTACTTGGAAAACATATAAACATGGGTAACACAACTCTGCAAATTCTCTGCTTTCCCATATTTACATACAGTGGGAACATAGACTGTTTGTTTAACTTATATTTTATCTGGTCTCTCTAATTCTATTATAGTGGCTATTAGATTTTTATACATACAGACATAAACATAAACAAATAAGCAAATTAGAACAGTAGATTTTGACTTGGAAAAATTGCAGATATGAGTTATACAGGAAAACATTGTAAAAAATCAATACAGCAAGAAACTCAGAATAGCAACTCTTTCATCTTGCTGTTAATATTGTCATGTTTTGTTCATTTTATTCAATTACATTTTCCAGAGCGAATCACTATGTAGAGAACAGATAGGGTTCTATAAACAAACATATCTACTAAAAATAATATGTTTTCAAATGTCATATATAACAGGACTGAGCTTTGCTGTTGTTTTTACCAATATACCATTGGCCAAAAACATTAATGGAAAATGTAATCAGAAATATAACAAACTATACTGTCAAATGTGAACATTGATCGGCCCTCCATATGAAATTTAACTCAATATCTGTGGATCGTATGAATGATGTAAGAGAAGGATGGTTGTTACCTTGGAAAGGACAGGAAGGAGAAATGTACTGTGGATTTAGAGCAAAAATGTATGTTATAAAGTTTTGTATCATTTAAATACGATCTGTGGCTTTGTTTGTATTTTGTTTTAACTAAGTTATTTTAAAAATATCCTAATCAATACAATCACATATATAGTTGTGAGCATTGCTGGTTGTTGCTAACGTTACGGCCTCGCGTGAGGGCTGCAGTTGCTGGCAAGGAGTGCTGAAGGCGCTACTTGCGCTGGTGTAGATGAGCACCATCCCTATGACCCCGTACAACTTAGGCGGTAAGCAGCAAAGGCGTTCACTGCGTTTGTGGAGATGAGCGCTGTAGGCGCTCATCCCTGCCACCCGCGGGACTAAACATCAACAGAAATCTCAATAACACAATTCACAATGCGAGACCCGTAGCACTTTGAAAAAATCAAGTGAAAAAATTATGGCCAGTAACACTTTGAAAAAAGGAAAGCGGAACTTAGAAAAAAAATACGACCCGGCCGAACTGCTCACAATACAAAACCAACAAAAACACGAAGAAAAAATAAATAAATAAATAAACAAAACATCACACACAGCACTGGGGGACAGCCAGGACGTCTGGGATTGAGGTTGCACGACAATTCAAACACAATTTGCCCAGTTTCGATGGCAGCGGACAAAAACGAAAACGAGGCTACAAGACCCCTAATCATGAAAAACACCACCAGGCACATAAGACTTTTATCCAGGAACGTCTGAGGTACAAAATACACTATTAGGAAGAACGGAAAATGCTCCACACTCGCGTAACACATAGACAATTGCCGTCATTTTACAACATTAACTTGCAACTAATAACATTACCATTCTAAAATGGAGATTTACATAACTAAACAAACCTTTTGACCTCGCGCACGCAGCCTATTTATTCTGCACACTTGCCACATTGCTGACACTTATACCTCAGGTCAGCAACAGTTCAAATGTACTTTGTATGCTGCAGGAAAATCTAAAGAGATTGTTAGCTCTTCAGGATATTGATTGCTGGATATATTAATTACAAATAGGTAAAGTATATTCATTTATTATGATTTAATTAATTAATTAATTAGTATTAAAAAATATATTTATATAACAAAATAAAAAGAGCAGTGGAGAGGCTCGCAATAAGCTCTGAAGGCGCTCAGCGCGGCGCTCACAATGAGCGCTGAGGGTGCTCAGAGGAGCAAAAGTACATGAGGGGAGAGGCTCGCAATGAGCATGAAGGTGCTCAGACGACCAAAAGTACATAAGGTGAAAGGCGCAAAATGAACGCCAATGGCGCTCATTGCGAGCCACGCGATTATCACTGAAGGAGCTCAGCGCGGTTCTCGCAATGAGCTCCGATGGTACTCAGAGGACCAAAAGCCTTACATTGTGTGCCAAACAGCATTACCTGTCTTACAATTTTATGACCGGGCAATTCGCTAGTTGTCATTTAAAATGTAAACTACAGTTTCTCACCTTCTGTATTCTTCTTCCCTCTGCATTCCTATTGTCTCTCATGTAGGGTGCCATATCGACGTAAGTAGGGATTCTACATGACTAATATATCATACTGCCCTGGTACATGCTGTGTGTCTAAGTATCATGAGACACTGATAGTGAGTGTAGCTCTAGATCCCAGCATTGAAAGATGGCACCCTACATGAGAGAGAACTGGGAGAATGGGGTGTTGTAAAGGGTGAGAATTTATCATGGAATCTTCTTAAGACATAAGTGGAGTATAACTGTTATGTGACAATTACATTGAGGAGGATAAAATTAATTAAGTTACATAGAAACAAGGATTTGTTATCAGATGTGAACCAAAAATAACCTGTGTTGTTATGCATCAGGATAGCCTTATGCTTATTCTTTTTTGTGTCATTCAGGTGTTTCCGACCATACATGTCCTCATGGACCTTAACACATCAGGTACAAAGTCCATGATCATGCCGATCCACTTGGTATTCATGGCAGAGATACTGGAGTGGGTTGCCAGTTACTTCTCCGGTGGGCCACAGCCAACAACAGCTCCTGGTATTTCTAGGTGGTATCCCATCCAAGTACTGACCAGGCCCAACCCTGCTCGGCTTCAGAATGGTGTGACCTCTTGGTTCCCTGACTGAAATCGAGCCCAGGTCACAGAAGTGAAAGCACAGAATCCAAACAACTGGACCACCAGGGAATCCATGCTTATCCTAGACATGCTTACATTTCTAATCTGTAACACCAACTACAAAGTTTTATATAAAACTTTGGAGCTGTGCTTAGCTGTCCAAAAGAAAGAATGGATACAAGTTTAACGGACTTCAACGGTGTAGGAAAACCTTCATATTTGTGAATTATGTAGCAATTTAACATTATTACCACCTATGAAAATCATGTATAAGTATTTTTAGAGAAAATCTAATACTGCCTGTGTCATGTGCACTTCTGTCTTGTTACCTGAGGATGAGGGCTACTCTACAGGTACTTGCTATGTTATTCTATTGTAAGGTGGCTAATCATTGTGGCAGTAGTTCAGAGAGAGCTTTAAATATTGACTAAAATGTAGCAATTAAATATGCAATTAGCGCAATCAAAACAAACTTGTATTGTTCATCTTCTTTTAACTTAAAGGGGCATAGTGGAAATATGGTTTAATTTAAAACTATAGGAAATAACAACTTTATCAACTGTTTATTATTTATTTTTATTTATTTTATCATTTATTAATATTTTCCTGCATTAAACTAACATTGAAGGTTGCCATTTTGAGTTGTTAGCCTTTTTGATCCACCCACTGAAATTTAAATATTTTGTTAATGAGAGATTAGCCCCTAGAGCACTGAGTACATTGTCTTGAGTGCACTCACAAGACAAGGCATGTTCCCTGGTTTTTTTTCTTGTGAAGAGGACTGCACTCAAGACAATGCAACCAATGATTCATGGGCGTGTCAGTATATTGCTTTTATTCTAAAGAAGCTTGTCACTGGTCTGTTATGATCTCTATATCTTATGCTATATATAACAATATATTTATATTATATATCACAATATTTTATTTCTTGCCATTCAAGTTGCTATTAAATAAAATGTCTTAAAAAAAATAACATTGTGACATGATTCAAAATCATTTATATGCTAGTTCAAAAACACATTAAACTATCAGCCCAAAATCTAATTTATTCTTGAAAAGCAAGAAAAACTAGCTAGATTGTGTTAGTCATTTGTTTCTAAGTTGAATCATTCTCAAGATAATCAACATTATTTCTGCTGTATTGTTCTGTATATGAGTACCACAGAATACAATATAGCCGGATTACATTCTTGGTGTATGTCTCTGTAATTGCCCTCCTAAGGTTATCTTGCAGTTAGATCATGCAGTTAGATCTTCTCCAACACCACATTCAAGCACTCTGAGCTCCAAATTAGCATATTGGATGGCATATTAGCATAAAGGAGCTGCTCGTACAATGCTGAATACTGCTGATTTACTGTACAGAAAAATGTCTGCTACAATGTATAGCCAACTTCCTCTTAGGTTGATAGAGTCACTTTTTTGGAGGAAGAATGTTTATGATTGATTGGTGTAATGGACCACTTCCCTTGATATGTTTTTTTGTAAATGTTATGTAAGACGTCTCCACAATAGACACGCCGATAAATAATGTGTATTTTGATGTTAAAATATGTATGAAAATCAAATTCAATGTTCAACATCTTATATTTTCTAGGTTCAGCATTTTGACAGCAGCAAAACCGGTGGCACATTAGTTTAAAGTATATCATTCAGAAATGTAAAAAAAGTTATTATATATATATTATATATATATATAGATAGATAGATAGATAGATAGAGTAATACCAATAACTATATAAATACCAATAACTATATAAATAACACCACGGGAGGAGCCTGGCCAGTAACGATACGCCCTACGCCCTGGACCCTCGTCCAGGGCCTACCATTATGGAAGATCTGTACCACCGTAGGGTAGGATCTCCCCCCTTTTACCACTAGCCCGGTGCCTCCCCCCACCACCCACCATGAAGAAGGCCGCGGAATACCTTCTGCGGCATTCGACCCCCCCAAAAGAAAACGCCATGGCCAGCTGCCTCCCCTCCTACAACCTCAGCACTACAGGCTCCATTTCTTCTCCTGAAATTGAGCCTAGCTAAGAACAGAAAATGATAGCCTCTGAGCCCTTGCACTACCTTTTTGCCCCAGAAAACTACTGCCACATTTGGATAGCTTGCCGATGAGACAATTAACCTCCAATTAGCCCACTGCTTGATGGATGTATTATCGGGGATGTTACTACCACTTGGATCAATACCAAAGGTATGAAGTGGGTAGCGCCACTCGCCCCTCCCCCCCGACTGTAGTCGTTACCTATCAACTGATTGTACTTCCATCTGAACCTGACCACGCCCAGCTGTGGCTATGTCGTGGCAGCTGGGCAAAGCACCTTTATGTTCAGAAATATGAATAGTCAAAGTTCTACCATCAAGGTACCCGATCTTCCAATTCTCCACACCACAGTCTCCAAAAGCCCACGGGGTGTACCAGTGGCTGTTATATTGCCCTAGGCAAGTGGGCACCAAGTTCCGGGCTGACTGGGCCCCAAGACTGCTTGCCAGTCCTTGACGTTGACTTTGCTCATCATAGCGACCAATCCTACACCAAGTAAGGGAAGGTGCAAACACACCAAGCGTCTTGGTCCAAGAAAACCATGATACCAATAAAATGGGAGCAATCTGTGTGCCCAAAGCCAACCGTCCCTGAGTGGGCATGACCCAACAACCTTTCGCAACGGCCGAAAACGCTGGCTCGGACTCTGTAGGCTACAACCCCAGTAGTAGCCAGCCATGAGGGTGGGCAGAGGGTGCCTACCTTGGACAAAAACTCTGCCCGACGATAAAGAAGAGCAAGTTAGCCCCCACTAATATAAAGCCTTAAATGCTGCTATATAAAACTGCCCCACATGCCCGCGGACCTAAAGAAACGCACTAACGGTAGTCGCCCATATGGCAATTAAAGGGCAAAGAATTTGGATATATCAAGGAATACATTTATCTCTCAAGTCTGCAAGTCTGGAAAAATTATGGTAAAGCACTATGGACGCCGAGAACACCAAGGGAATAATAATGTCCAGCCATGAAAACCACACGCCCCAGCGGCACCATCGATATTGGGATAAATGATTCTGAACTACTACTTATTAGCAGTAATTATGCTATACACTAAAGGATAAATGAACATACATATTTTCTCGCTAGACACTGACATGGGATGTATGCGCAACACTGACATGTGTATTAGCACACCCCCAAAATGCCTACGCAATGAAGAACCCACGGGGGATACTGGTGCACAGCTGAACCACCCAATAAGAGCAGATGCACTCATAATCCTAGCTCACTTCCAGACGAGGGCTTTGACCCATGCTTCCGAGCATTTGGGTCTAGGGCCTGTACCCACTGAGCCATGAAGGCTCTCATTTAAACCTAGGTGAATGCCAATTTTGTGTAATGGCAAGTGGCACCTAGGTATGCATTTGGCACTAGGCTGCCAGGCACAGTGCTCGAACCAACGGCCCTGCGCATTAGGGTCTAATATGTTTGTTGTTTTTTTTTCACTGAGCCATCAGGGCTCTCAAGGTTAAATAGTTGGGGGGTGCTTAATGCCCATTACCTGTGGGCGTTGCGGGTCATTAACTCCCCATTGCAAGTCCCTTTCTTTGGTGCTGCTGACTCTCCCTGCAGGCAGCCAGCACTGTCCAAGCGCTGTGTGGCATTCTTTCAAGAGATAAACTGCAAATCCTGTGATCCCCCGGGGCTCCCAGTGATACCCAATAGTGATGTGCTGTGCACCGGAGTCCGGGGGACCGTCAAGGGATGTTTCCTCCCCTCCTGCCAACTCCTATACTGGTGCGCCGCCAGTAGTTACCCCGACAAGGCCACTGGATCCCCAGGCTCCTGCGGACCTGGTCCCTGGACAGCTGCATGATCCAGTACGGGACCAGCCTCCCTGCGGCAATACAGGATGTACGGTAGGCCCTCAG
Source organism: Discoglossus pictus (assembly GCA_027410445.1). Taxonomy (NCBI): domain Eukaryota; kingdom Metazoa; phylum Chordata; class Amphibia; order Anura; family Alytidae; genus Discoglossus; species Discoglossus pictus. The sequence goes on along the minus strand of CM050170.1, from coordinate 120,634,737 downwards.
GCACAGGTACCAGGGTAAAAAGGAGTTGGGAAGTGGGGGGGGGGACTATGCCCCCCATCGGCTTCCACACGACAGCCTGGAAGCAGGCCAAGATCCCTGGACAGAGCCACCGGTGGCAGGGAAGAAGGGGAAGGGGGGACACTGACTCACCTGCCCTGACCGGGAGCCTTACTGCATGCTGCCGCGCCAAAGCTGCTGCCCAGCTGCCACTGCTCCTGCCAGTCTCCGGGCAGGGCCGCTCGTGCCCCATGAACTCTACATGATGCAGGATTCTGTGTTCTCTCTCTCTCTATGGCAGCCAGCGCTGCCCGAGCACTGTGTGGCATGCCCGCAGCCACACGATCAGCGTTCACAGTGAGAAAGGGGGCGGAGAGAGGAAGAGAAAGGAAAAAGGAACAGACAAAAAGAGAAAAAAACAGAAACAACCCTCACATCTTCACACGTGGCTAGCTGGGGCATACTGATAGAAAATGGCGGCAAAGCCTATGTATGCATTGGCTCCGCCCTTCAGCTAGCCACCTCCTCTCCATGCACCCGGTCCAACAAATCAAGTGGCCCTCCTTCCAATCCAGGCGAGCCTGGGGTGGCCTACAGGCCTTTAGACAGATAGAGATAGGTAGATAGATAGATAGATAGATAGATAGATAGATAGATAGATAGATAGATAGATAGATAGATAGATAGATAGATAGATGTTCCCATTTTAATGTCTAAAAAGCTTTTTTCCTGTTAAGGTTTCCCAGAATTTGTCATTACACTGCATTCTGTTATGCGTAAAGCTGTGCAATACAGTAAGAGTATTCTATAAAGAGCCATGTATAAAGTGGTTTTGGATTTAAGAATGAGATTTCATTATGGTCTCATTTGCATGTCCCTGCCCATTTTCCCATTGCAGTGCAATGACTTTATTTCTGTTAAAACTGAGCAATTTTATCATATTTTAACTTATTTTTAAACATTCAAATGGGATCACAAATGTACTCTTTATTATATATCATTAAACTTATGGTGGGCTGAAGAGTGATAGATGCCCTCCACCGTGCAGAGTACAGTAGTACAAAAAAATTGTGATTCTATTTGAATGTGTAAAAATAAGTTAATAAACTTATTTCCTGCTCAAGTTTCTCAGAAATACAGTTAATGCACTGCACACTGGGAAACTGTACAGGGACATGCAAATAAGACCAGAATGCACACTCACTCTTAATCCAAATAACCCCATATACCGCACAAACAAGGAATTAGCCCCACAGTGATGAGATCCATTAAGAACGAAACAGTGCTGTCTGTGGGTAGATTTCCTGGTTTGTGCATATTCCATCCTGTGGTATGCTTAAAGCTGGCAATACAGCGAGCAGATGCCTAAAAGGAGCCATGTATATAGTGGATTTTGGATTAATAAAGTGGGCGTGCATTTTGGTCTCATTTGCATGTGCCTGCCCCATTTCACAAAGTGCAGTGCATCTACTTTATTTCTGAGAAACTTGAGCAGGGAATAAGTTTTGTAAAATATTTTCCTGGGTGCTTCACACCAACTTACAATTTACCAAATATACAATTTACAGGAGTATAGGGAATTTGAAAATTTGATCAGCGCGGCTGTTATAAACAAGCCAATAGTATAATATCACAAAGGAATATTTTGCAATAATTGCAATCACTCTGCCACTCCACAAGCGGCAGCCTCACTCCACACACTGCATGTGGCAGCCACACGCTGTATCATACCATACGACTATGTTCCCCTTGCATGCCGAGCCTTATCATACCATGATGTCCACCTTGCATGCAGAGCCATATCATACTATAACGTACGCCTTGCAGGCCGAGCCTTATCATACCATAAAGTACGCCTTGCATGCAGAGCCATATAATACCATAACATATGCCTTGCATGCAGAGCCTTATCATACCATAACGTACGCCTTGTATGCCGAGCCTTGTCATACCATAGCGTACGCCTTGCATGCAGAACCTTATCATACCATAACGTACCCCTTGCATGCCGAGCCTTATCATATCATAACATACGCCTTGCATGCAGAACCTTATCATACCATAATGTACCCCTTGCATGCCGAGCCTTATCATACCACAACGTACCCCTTGCATGCATAGCCTTATCATACCATAACGTACCACTTGCGTGCCGAACCTTATCATATCATAACATACGCCTTGCATTCAGAGCCATATCATACCATACTGTACTTTTGTATGCCGAGCCTTAATCATACCATAAAAAGCAAGCTTGCAGGGATTGTCTAGGTTTAATCTAAATTATATAAACTACTATAGCAAAACTTTTTTTTTGTACGTATAAAATGTTTCCATTGGTCCCTGGGAATTCTGGATGTTGAATTGCAAATGGTTATAGAAATACAAAAATTTGATTGCAGCTATGGATTATTTCCCCTTCCAGATCACTAACTTGCCATGGTGAAGGAGCTTGTGTACCTTAATGACGCTATGAGCTATACCATATATGTTCACCCATCAGACAAACCACTGTAGAAGGAACAGGCGACCCACTCCAGTATTCAGCAATAATAAATGGCTTATATAATGCATCTGGGCTAATCCAAAAAAAGTGTTAATATTAAAATATATATGTATATGTGCCTCTGTGTGTGTAGTGGGTTGGGGGAAGGAGGGCGTCAGAGTAATATTAGCCTAAAGGGACCTGTAATGTAAATCCAGCCCTGTATAAAGCGGAAGATGAGCATAGACCTTCATCACTGACATAAGTTTTTTCTTACTTGTGCTCATATATTTAAAAAAAAAAGTTTTGTTTTGTGAATGCTAATGAAATTCAATTCTGCAAAAAAAACAAGGGCTTTCGATATTTTATGGAAATATTATAAATTAATATCAATACAAGAGTCAAGAGAAATGTGCAAAGAATTTATGATTTTTTAAATAATAACTCTTCCACTTTTTTATTACTTTAGTGCTAAGGATACAGCAGTTTTGGAAAATTGTATATATTAAAAAATATGTGGATTATTTACTAACAAACCAAACAGAAAATTGCAGTTAGCAATTAATTTGTAAAATATGCATAAATCTGTTCATCATATGCCCTGAAAGAAAGTGAATTTGCAAGTCACTGCATAATGTGTACCAGAAACAAAACTGATATAGACTTAGAATGAAAGCTTAAATGTTATTTCTGTTTTAAAGCTGTATGTAGAATTTATTTATTTTTTTCCTTGTAGGCAAACAAAGTTAAAAATTATATAAAACGATCTGGTCAGATTTGAACCAGGAACCAGCACTTCATAATTACTTGTTTTGGCAACATCACATGCTTTGTATATGGGTGAAAAAGAGCAAAAAAATGAATATAGTAAATGTAGCATATCTTACTCAGCCTGTACAGCTAGTTCTAACTGGGACCACAGAGCTGTATAGTTCATCATGTATCCTACCAGTGCAGGGGAGGAATGAAGCAGTTAAAACTACTTACCGTACATACTCGAGTATAAGCAAAGTTTTTCAGCCTTTTTTTTAAGGCTGAAAAGGGCCCCTCTCGGCTTATACTCGAGTCACTCCCCCCCCGTGTCTCTCTAACCTCCCTGTGTCTCTCTGACCCCCCCCGTGTCTCTCTAACCCCCCGTGTCAATCTAACCCCCCGTGTCTCTCTACCCCCCCGTGTCTCTCTACCCTCCCCCCGTGTCTCTCTACCCCCCAGTGTCTCTCTACCCCCCCGTGTCTCTCTACCTCCCCTGTGTGTCTCTACCCCCCGTGTCTCTTTCCCTCCTGCCCTCCTCATCCTCAACCCCTCTCCTCATTCTAAACCCCCCTCCTCACTTTACCCCTCACTTACCTCCATCTGCAGCTGCTGCTCCTCCGATCCTCCACGCTCCTTCCTGCGTCGGGACCCGGCATATGCTAATGACGTCATTAGCATTGGCCGGGTCAAGACGCAGGAAGGAACGTGGAGGAGTAGAGGAGCAGCACCAGATGGAGGTAAGTGAGGGGAAAGGGAGAGGGAGAGGTATTTAGAAGTGAGGAGGGGGGTTTAGGATGAGGATGGCGGGTTTAGGATGAGGATGGGGGGTTTAGTATGAGGATGGGGAGGGTTTAGGATGAGGATGGGGGTTGAGGTTGAGGAGGGGGCTGAGGAGAGAGGTTGAGGAGGGGGGTTGAGGAAGAGGAGGGGGGTTGAGGATGGGGGGGTTGGGGATGAGGAGGGGGGGTTGAGGTTGAGGATGGGGGGTTGAGGTTGAGGAGGGGGGGTTGAGGATGAGGAGGGGGGTTAAGGATGAGGAGGGGGGTTGAGGTTGAGGAGGGGGCTGAGGAGAGCGGTTGAAGGGGTTGAGGATGGGGGGGTTGAGGATGGGGGCATTGAGGATGAGGAGGGGGGTTGAGGAGGGAGGTTGAGGAGTGGGGTTGCGGATGAGGAGGGGGTTGAGGAGGGAGGTTAAGAATGAGGAGGGGGTTGACGAGGGGGGTTGAGGAGGGAGGTTGAAGAGGGTGATAAGGGAAGGGAGGGGGAGGGAAAGAGACACAGGGAAGGGAGAGGGGGAAGAGACACAGGGAAGGGAGAGGGGGAAGAGACACAGGGAAGGGAGAGGAGGAAAGACACAGGGGAGGGAGAGGAGGGGAAGAGACCCAGGGGAGAGAGAGGGGGGAAGAGACCCAGGGGGAGAGACAGGGGGGAAGAGACACAGGGGAGAGAGAGGGGGGAAGAGACACAGGAGAGAGAGAGGGGGGATACAAGAAAGGGGCACATAGGGCACCCAAGAGGGGGACACAGAGGGCACAAGAGGGACACAGGGGGCAGCACATTTCCCACCCTCGGCTTATACTCGAGTCACTAAGTTTTCCCAGTATTTTGTGGTAAAATAGGTGCCTCGACTTATACTCGGGTCGGCTTATACTCGAGTATATACGGTACATTAAAAGAACGTAATTGTATTACTGTAGCAGCAATTTTAAAAAGGAAAACATTTTTTACAAGATTTTCCACTATATTTTTGATGGTGTAGAGCACATATGGTGACTTCAGTTCTTTTTTTTTTATAATAATATTTGGTATTTACAAATTATAAGTACAGGCGGTCCCGGGGGTAAGGGCGAGATCCTTTCCAGGGAATGTTCTTAAGTCAGATTTGTATCTAAGTTGAATCCCTGAAGAATAATAATAATAATAATAATAATATTATAATAGCTTATATGTGGCAATTATAATTCAGTGTAGTAATAATAATAATACCCCTGTACTGTAATAATAAGTTACAGAAATTATTCTGTTCTTTCTTTTCATTCAAACAGTACATCATTCAAAAAGCCTTGGCAGTCATTTGTAAGTTGGGATCGTTTGTAACACGAGCACCATCTGTATTAACTAAATCATAAAGTCTACAAGTATTCTATACAGTATATCATAAAATACATTGTTTACCCAAAAATTGCCCTATTCCAATGACTTACACAGTTACCAATGTTGTTAATTTGTTTGAAACTTCACAAACGTTTGAAGTTTTGGCCAATGCATAGTAGTCCAGTGGGAAGGTGCAAAACACTTGACTGTTAAACTTATGGTTGTCCATTGAGTTCAGGCTCTTCGTGACCATAGTTAGTAAAATATGGAAACAAATTTTGCTGGGCTAAAATATAGTAAATGGTGGTAGATGCAATTAATTGCCCTCCTCTGGAAGAGACAAGAACAAAGTAAAGAAAAGGAAATCTTGTCTTGAATAGGCATAAAGCAACTCAATAGACAGAAACAAGGGCATGTATAATTTCCATAGTGATATTTAGTAGGAAATTAAAGTTCTCATCGTTAACTTATCCCGTAAGGAATAAAATATAACAAGTGCTCTCCTGATGCTAATTCAATAAAAAATCTATTTTTTCAAGATATAAGTAGAGATGTCCCAAATAGTTCGCCAGCGGACTGTTCCCGGCGAACATAGCATGTTCGAGTTCGCGGCGAACTGCGAACATATGCGATATTCGACCCGCCCCCTATACTTTATCATTGAGCAAACTTTGACCCTGCATGTCACAGTCAGCAGACACATTCCAGCCAATCAGCAGCATACACTCCATTCCAGAGCCTTCTAACTCATGGACAGCAGCCATTTTGGAATCATAACTAACTTGCAGACTTACTGAGAGGAGGCTGAGTGTAGGTGATACTGCATCAATAGGGAAAACCATAACTAACTACTGTACACAGTGTGCAATACAGTCCTGAAGGACTCTTTTGATCTCTGCTGCAAGGACACCCCTGTGTCTCTTCCCCCCCTTATCATCATCCTCCCCTCACCTTAGCACCCAACCCTAATACCCCTCACGCTTATCCATAACACCCATCAACCTAACACCTAACCCTAACACCCCTCACACTTATCCCTAACACCCCTCACCCTAACCCTAACACCCCTCACACTTATCCCTAACACCCCTCACCCTAACCCTAACACCCCTCACCCTAACCCTAACACCCCTCACACTTATCCCTAACACCCCTCACCCTAACAACTAACCCCCTCACCCTTATCCCTAACACTCCTTACCCTAACACCCCTCACACTTATCCCTAACACCCCTCACCCTAACCCTAACACCCCTCACACTTATCCCTAACACCTAACCCTAACACCTAACCCTAACACCTAACCCTAACACCCCTTACACTTATCCCTAACTCCCCTCACCCTAACCCTAACACCCCTCACACTTATCCCTAACACCTAACCCTAACACCCCTCACACTTATCCCTAACACCCCTCACCCTAACCCTAACACCCCTCACACTTATCCCTAACACCCCTCACCCTAACACCTATCCCTAACACCCCTCACACTTATCCCTAACACCCCTCACCCTAACAACTAACCCCCTCACCCTTATCCCTAACACTCCTTACCCTAACACCCCTCACACTTATCCCTAACACCCCTCACCCTAACCCTAACACCCCTCACACTTATCCCTAACACCTAACCCTATCACCTAACCCTAACACCCCTTACACTTATCCCTAACACCCCTCACCCTAACCCTAACACCCCTCACAATTATCCATAACACCTAACCCTAACACCTAACCCTAACACCCCTTACACTTATCCCTAACACCCCTCACCCTAACCCTAACACCCCTCACACTTATCCCTAACACCTAACCCTAACACCTAACCCTAACACCCCTTACACTTATCCCTAACACCCCTCACCCTAACCCTAACACCCCTCACACTTATCCATAACACCTAACCCTAACACCTAACCCTAACACCCCTTACACTTATCCCTAACACCCCTCACCCTAACCCTAACACCCCTCACACTTATCCCTAACACCCCTTACCCTAAACCTAACACCCCTCACACTTATCCATAACACCTAACCCTAACACCTAACCCTGACACCCCTTACACTTATCCCTAACACCCCTCACCCTAACCCTAACACCCCTCACACTTATCCATAACACCTAAGCCTAACACCTAACCCTAACACCCCTTACACTTATCCCTAACACCCCTCACCCTAACCCTAACACCCCTCACACTTATCCCTAACACCCCTCACCCTAACCCTAACACCCCTTACACTTATCCCTAACACCCCTCACCCTAACCCGAACACCCCTCACACTTATCCCTAACACTCCTTACCCTAACACCCCTCACACTTATCCCTAACACCCCTCACGCTAACCCTAACACCCCACACACTTGTCCCTAACACCCCTCACCCTAACCCTAACACCCCTCACACTTATCCCTAACACCCCTTACCCTAACCCTAACACCCCTCACACTTATCCATAACACCTAACCCTAACACCTAACCCTAACACCCCTCACACTTATCCCTAACACCCCTCACCCTAACCCTAACACCCCTCACACTTATCCCTAACACCCCTCACCCTAACACCCCTCACACTTATCCCTAACACCTAACCCCCTCACCCTTATCCCTAACACCCCTTACCCTAACACCCCTCACACTTATCCCTGTGTCTCTTCCCCCCCTTATCATCAAGGGAGGGGGGAGGATGATGAGGGAGGGGGGAAGAGACAGAGGGGAAGATGATGAGGGAGGGGGAAAAGAGACACAGGGGAGGATGATGAGGGAGGGGGGAAAGAGACACAGGGGATGATGATGAGGGAGGGGGAAAGAGACACAGGGGAGGATAATGATGGAGGGGGGAAGAGACACAGGGGAGGATGATGAGGGAGGGGGTAAAGAGATACAGGGGAGGATGATGAGGGAGGGGTAAAGAGATACAGGGGAGGGTGATGAGGAAGGGGGGAAAGAGACACAGGGCAGGATGATGAGGGAGGGGGGAAGAGACACAGGGGAAGATGATGAGGGAGGGGGAAAAGAGACACAGGGGAGGATGATGAGGAAGGGGGGAAAGAGACACAGGGGAGGATGATGAGGGAGGGGGAAAGAGACACAGGGCAGGATGATGAGGGAGGGGGGGAGGAGACACAGGGGAAGATGATGAGGGAGGGGGAAAAGAGACACAGGGGAGCATGATGAGGGAGGGGGGAAAGAGACACAGGGGAGGATGATGAGGGAGGGGGTGAAGAGGTACAGGGGAGGATGATGAGGGAGGGGGTAAAGAGATACAGGGGAGGGTGATGAGGAAGGGAGGAAAGAGACACAGGGCAGGATGATGAGGGAGGGGGGAAGAGACACAGGGGAAGATGATGAGGGAGGGGGAAAAGAGACACAGGTAAGGATGATGAGGGAGGAGGGAAAGAGACACAGGGTAGGATGATGAGGGAGGGGGGAAAGAGACACAGGGGAGGATGATGATGGAGGGGGGAAGAGACACAGGGGAGGATGATGAGGGAGGGGGTAAAGAGATACAGGGGAGGATGATGAGGGAGGTGGGAGGATGATGAGGGAGGGGGGATGAGACACAGGGGAGGGTGATGAGGAAGGGGGGAAAGAGACACAGGGGAGGATGATGAGGGAGGGGTTAAAGAGATACAGGGGAGGATGATGATGGAGGGGGATGTTAGGTTATTTATGCCCTTTATGGATTAAAACCAGACTCTGCATCAACTATGTAATTTTCCGTGGGTGTTTTGACATGGTTCCCCCTCCGGCATGCCACAGTCCAGGTGTTAGTCCCCTTAAAACAACTTTTTTATCACTATTGTGGCCAGAAAGAGTCCCTGTGGGTTTTAAAATCTGCCTGCCCATTGAAGTCTATGGTGGTTCGCCGGGTTCGCCGGTTCGCGAACATTTGCGGCGGTTCGGGGTTCGCGAACCGAAAATTTTATGTTTGCGACATCACTAGATATAAGAGATATGTAATGAAGTTACTACAGGATAGGGCTTACTAAGCAACACGCACAAGACATAGGACAAATGGATTAAGTGAGCATGCCCAGACACAAAGACTAAATTACTTCCTGGGGTCTGGATGTGCTCAGTCTTCTCATTTTCCTGTGGCCTTAAATTAACACATTACAGAGCCTCAGATGCTGCTTGGTCTCCACCTATTAAAAGGTAAAAAAGGGGAGTTGGCTCTGATTAGCAGGTAGCTTCTAAATTTCCAGACACAATGTAAGCACGCAAATCATTAATTGCCATGGGCTGGACAATTGATGTGTCAGAGGCTTTTGCTGTTGGGGCAATTTTGTTGTTTTTTATTCTCTTGTCATATCTGATTGCCTTTAAATAATTTTACATAGTTACAGAGACAGCCTTCCAAACTTCTCTTTAATGGTTGAGACAAATGCTCTGATCCTTGAAAAAGAATTCAATATTAATATATGCAATTATACATTTTTAAACAGAAATTTGATTAATGGCCAATGCACAATTAAATAAACAAGCTCCTCTTGATAGGTCATTAGCAGCCCTATTAAATTCCCCCAACATGAAAACCCATAGCCTGTAACGGAGCCGAGTCAAGTGCTAATTTGACCTAATACGCTGATTTAAATTATTCATCTCACCTTGCTACAAATAAGAATAGAATAACACAAATGAGTATAAAATTAGGTACTGACAAAATTGGATGGCATACAATCTAAGGAACACACCATATTGCTGTCACTAGATGTGGAAGCTCTATATACTAGCATACCCGCTAGACTAATGGCTTATAAATTGGCCTCCTACAGCTACCCGCAAATGATCTGCGGGTTACATGCGGAAAAACCCTACAGGCTGTCGAAATCTGAACTTCGTTGCCGCAAATACTTTGATCTGTCAAGCACGTAAATGTTACGTTCGCAAATCGCTTTTAAATTGCTACGAATCCACTGGCGTTTGGAGCCAAAAAGCCAACGGGTACTAGAGAGGACCCGCAAGGGGGTTAAAGTCCTATACCTAGCACTATAAATGCAAATATACACACACTACTGTACTTATAGGTAAAGGGAAAGTGATGTTAGGTATTAAAATGAATAGCACAACACTCTCAAGCTCGCAAATCTGCAATACAGCATTTAATTTCCGCACATATAATTTAATTTCCATACATACTTACATGGACTAGAATATCATATTGACTGATGTATTAATATTGCATTATTTCTGGAATGCAGGTCAGATCGTAACTTGTAATTCAAACCCGTAAGGGACTGAAATCTAACCTCCATTTTTCAGTGAGGTAAATAATGACGATCACTTTTACCATTGGCTCCGTCTAAACTCGTAACTACGGGTTTGGGTAATTGATCATGTTCACGGCCGCATGTAACGTTCGCAAGAATTTGGGTCTCCAGCCCGTGGGTCGCGGCATAGTTGAATGTAATAGCTCTGTAACTCTGGCGAATTTCAAGCCTGCATTCTTTGCTGGTGTACCGGTGCTGCTACGGGCTTCAAATTTAATATGGCCCTAGGTCCACTATTAAATCCTATGTTTTATCCAGTTTAATATATTTTAGACAATTTCGGGAAAACATACTGGTAAACGAGAAAACTACATCATTATTAGTTTACTTAAATAAGATAAAGAAACTTTAAGTTTGGTACTTTATTCTGGATTAAAGTTTGACAAATCACATATATAGTTGTGAGCGTACGAGTCGTTGCTCACGCTTGCGGGCTCGCGTAGCGAGCCCGCGGCCCTCGCGTAGCGAGCCGCGGGCCTCGCGAAGCGAGGGCCGCGGCTCGCGCAGCGAGCCGCGGCCCTCGCGTAGCGAGGTCACTGGGCAAGGGCCTCAGTTGCTGGCATGGAGCGCCGAAGGCGCTCCATGCCAGCAACTGAGGCCCCTCGCGAAGCGAGGGCCTCAGTTGCTGGCGAGGTCACTGGGCACGGGTCTCAGTTGCTGGCATGGAGCGCCGAAGGCGCTCCATGTCAGCAACTGAGGCCCCTCGCGAAGCGAGGGCCTTAGTTGCTGGCGAGGTCACTGGGCAAGGGCCTCAGTTGCTGGCATGGAGCGCCGAAGGCGCTCCATGCCAGCAACTGAGGCCCCTCGCGAAGCGAGGGACTCAGTTGCTGGCGAGGTCACTGGGCAAGGGCCTCAAACCCTCGCAAAATTCACGTCGCTACTCAAAAAACACGACACACAAATTACGACACTCGCTAAATTTTACGAGGCACGCAAACAACGTACGAAACACGTTACCACACATTACGACCTCGCAAACATCGGACGCAACACGCCGACATACAAACATTTAAAACACAATACATACACACAGCACATACATAAAAAACTTACCTACACCAAGAGGGAGCACCCAGGACCTCAAAAATGCAACTTACACCTCGATTTTACTCGAAATAAAACAGTTTAGAGACTAAAAAAAAAACGAAGCGAGAGAAAAAATGGCCGCCGAACAAAACGAAAACGAGGCTACAGCACTCTAAACTCGCAAAACACCACAAGAAACTCGCAAAACACCACAAAACACCTACGGATATTCCGATACAGACCTATACCACACATTACTCGCCATTTTACACCAATGCGGAAGTACACGACTACGCTAACGGTTTGGTCTCGCGCACGCACAGTGTTACACTGCACACATTCAGCATGCTTATACAGCAGCTCCACACCACTAATGCTGCAGCAGCATCAACACAGATTGCCAGCTCTTCATCACAATGCTTCAAAATAGGTACAATATATTCATTTACTAATTTAGCTACCTTACAATTTCATTGCCGTCATTTTTTGACGGGCAATTCGCTAGTACTTTATATTTATCAGTGAAGTTTGCAAACAAAACACAAAGCTTAAAGCACAATACCATAACGTTCCCAGTCTTAGTTATGCATCACCATTACATTTTGGCCGGAAATATCTGAAAAATAAAATGTTACAATTTAAAATAAAACTTTTGAATGTATTAATTGGAATAACGAAAAATATTAAAGTATAAACACTCCAATGGAGATAGAGCTCTCAAAAATGATATAGTCCTTAGAAAGGGTTCTTAGACTTTAGTTGAATGTAGATCATTATATATGATATGGCCTGGATGGTTCCTGCTGCTATCTCCAGATCACTGCTGTTCGCTGTAGCGTATGTTGTGTCGTAGAAAGAGAAAAACGATGGCGGAGAGACAGCGCACAAAACCTAGTGCAGGTCACCTCTTATCATTCAGATAATGTCATACACTCAGAAAGTGAGACTCTCACCTTATGCAACCTCAATGTTTATGAGATATATCAAATGCCTGTGGTGGATTCTTCCAGGAAATCCTTGATGTAATCCGTTGGAGGATATCCTTCATATATAGTCTGATATATGATCTATGTGGACCTGTGTGCTAGATGTATACAACTGGTGTATGTTTGTATGCACACAAAAATAGTGCTAACAATGCTCTAGCACACCCACTGAAGAATACTATGTATCCAAATATTGAAAAAATATATAAATATTTATTGATTCCACATGTATAAAAAATGAATATAAAAAAAAGGTGATAGCAATGTTTTAATCCAATACAACTTTGCTTAAAAGACGCGTTTCACTGCTGTCTTAATAGCTTCCTCAGTTAGGTTGAAAACCTGAACGTCGAACATGGCTTCGTCAGGTGCAGGTGGTGGAGGGAAATTGCCGTCTGGATGGGGAAGATTACTTGTATCCTCAGGAGGAGTTGGAGGAGGAGGGGGGAAATCACCTCTGAGGAGGACGTCTCTTCCAAAACACAGCGGCAGACAGCTATGTTCTGCTTGGTCAAACCTTGCTCAGTCTGCTGTGTCACAGGACCACTGAGGCACACTTTTAAAAAGTTATAAAGCGGCCAATATCATGTAGACCTGGGGTCCCTGAGCCTTTTGCAGTGCCAGGAGCAGTCACAGCCGACAAATCTTTGCAAAACCAAATACAATCAATTCTTTAAACATTTTAGATGTCTTACAAATGTGATATATTCATTTTATTAAGTTTCAATTAAAGGCCAGTCTTTTGGGTTACATAAATATTATAACTAAATTAAATGAATCACCTTCACTGATATACAATTTATAGGTCACTTACCCCTAAGAAGACAATAGAGTAAAAGAGGTTTACCCTCTGGAGCCTCCCTCTTTACTTCTGTTCTCACTTATGAGAGCTTCCATGCTGCCCAAGCAATGCCCATGGAAAGTCTTCACACAACTAGTGTGTCTTGCTGCTCAAACACTGGTAGTGTGAAGCTTTTCAACTGTGGGTGTGGCTTTAGGTCACAGCTATGCAACGTGGCAGCTCTCATGAGAGAAAAAAGGAAGAAATGTAAGAATCTGTTAATCTAGGGCTTTCTAAGAAGTAAAAAATTGGCACCAAAAAAGTGTCTAAATGTAGTTCTTTGGTGCCAGACCAGCAGCCCCATTAAATTCCAAGCCTGTAGCGGCAACAGCACATCCGCAAAGCCTGCAGGCTTGAAATTCTGGTGGTGGGGAAGGGGCTTGTGTACCTGAATCAAGCTGTGAGCTACACCATGTAGGGCCAGTATAGGTGGGCAGGTGATAGCAGAGAGGTCAGACAAATCACGGTCCAAATTCATGTTTTTGTGTTGTTATTTAATCAGGTAGTGTGTCTTTAATTGCTTTATGCAAGTTGCAGCAAGGTTTTTCATATTGCTATATGCATGACTATTCCAACATATGATGAAATAAAAAAAATGTTAATGCATATTTTTTATTGAGGGATTATTGTGCAAGTAATTGTAATGTTTTTCTATACTTTCCCTATTTTTTAAAGTCCACTGGTGTCTTTATATTGTATTTTACAGTGTTGAGAAATTGTCTGTAAACCCTTTGCGCGCCTTTTTTGGAGGCCGTAATATTTTTGTCTCCAATTGCGGGTTACGGCTTTAACACTAGGGAGTCTTTTGGAATTTGTTGCAATCTATTAGTGTGATTGGAAAGTAACAGTTATGGGCTTGACAGATCAAAGGTTTTGTTGCAACAGAGTTTGGATTTCGACACCTTAGCGTTTTACCGCCTGTAACCCGCTGGTAGCTTTAAGAGGCCAATTTAATAGCCTTGAAGGGCTACTTTACGGGCTATGGTTTTACATGGGGGGTATTTAATGGGGCTGCAGATTTAGATAGATAGATAGATAGATAGATAGATAGATAGATAGACACTCACTGAACAAAAACTATCTATTTGCTATTTATAAAACACAAAACAAACAAAAAATATATATATGCCCCACCCATCTTATTGAAAATAATGCTGAGGTCTGAGAAAGAGAGACCTGAAAGATTTTTTTAAGTGAACTCTTATATAGACAGAACGGACTTCTTAAAAAGAATAGTTTTATCTGAAGGTTGAGGATCGGCTTCAGGGCTAGCTAGGGGGTGCCTGCAGTGAGCTAGTATGCTTATGCATATTTTTATTTTATGCTGAAGTAAGCAATTTAATTTTCATTTTGTACTTTTAATTAAAATTTACAAAAAGAACTTTGGACTCTGTGCTGCTTATGTATGTTTATCAATTGGAGATACCAGCTGCAAAAGGACACTCTACCAGTATGTATGTATGTATATATATATATATATATATATATATATATATATATATATATATATATATATATTGTATGTGTGGGTCTAAAATTGGAGAAATATAGTACATTATCAATAAAGGTCCGAACTATGGTAGTAACATATGGATGTGAGAGCTGGACCATAAAGAAGTCTGAGCGCTGGAGAATTAACGCCTTTGGATTTTGGTGGTGGAGAAAAATGCTTAGATTCCCTTGGATTGCAAGAAGATCCAATAAATCAGTACTACAATAAATGAAGATAAACTGTTCACTGGAGGGCTTAATCGTGAGGCTAAAGCTCAAATATTTTGACCATATCATGACTAGACAGGATTCCCTAGATACTGGGAAAGATTGAAGCACACAAAGAAGGAGACTACAGGGATGGATAGATGAGACAATTAAAGCAATGAACATGAGGCTGATGGATGTGCTATAACTACTGGACTTTCTCTTGGCTGTTAATATGTTGCAAAACGTGACATTTCTGTCCTCTTAGATGAAATCTTGACATTTTATAATACGTATGTGTGATGTATACGTCTGAGACGTTTCAAATGAAATGACTCAAATATGAGTTGTTGTGAAATGACCAGACCTTACATTTTTCATATTTTTTGTAATTTTGTTTTATTTCTAGATGTCTTAAAGGTACATTGATGGTTTCTGGATTTTACTGGATATATACAGTATTATACCTGTGTGTTTGTTTACTTTTATGTATTTTATTAAGAAGCCCTTTGTAAGCTCTGTTTACTGCCTAAAATCATACAATTATTACCTTATTATTGCCCTCTGCAGCTCAAGAAAACACAGACTCTGCTGTTCTTGCTGTGCTGTGTCTCATACTAACCAATCAGTGACCATCTCTCAGCAACACTCTGCAACAAGCCAATGAGACATGGGCCTTGTTAGGATATGACACTACACTGCACATCCAGCCCTACAGACTCTGTGTCTGCATACTCTACAGTATTTATAAGCCTTGTTAATAAAACAGAGTTCATAAAAGTAAATAGATACATAAATATATTATCACATATATAGTTGTGAGCATGCGGGCTGTTGCTAACGCTTGCAGGCTCGTGTAGCGAAGCGAGGGCCGCAGTTGCTGGCATCACAGACAAAGACATCACAGACAGCACGGGGCAACAGCCAGGACGTCTGGGCATGGGGTGGAACACAAATTTAACTCAATTTAGACGATTTTCGCCATTCGAAAATCGCCTAAGTGAGGGAAAAAATGGCCGCCGAAAAAAATGAAAACGAGGCTACACGACCATGGACTGCACAAAACACTGCAAAACGCGTAGCACTTTACACATCACGACCTACAAAATACACTATTACAAAAGCCGGAAAATACTCACGAAACGCGTACCACATAAATAACATTACGACTATACAATTCCCGCTTTACACAATAAACCAACAGCTTTACCTTGCGCACACAGCCTATTTAGAATGCACACTTCAAACATTCATTACACTTTATAAGCAGGGCACCAACACTCACAATGTATATTCTATGCAGACGCAAAATACAAACAGATTGTTACCTCTTCAGCCTATTGCTCTCTACATATATGAAGTATTAATAATTAAAGTATATTCATTTATTTAAGAAATCATTAATTATTACTTAACTACATATATATAGAAATATATATCTCTCTCAGAGGACAAAAAGTACACAACAGGAGAGGCTTGCAATGAGCTCCAAAGGCGCTCAGCGCAAGCCTCGCAATAAGCGCCGAAGCTTCTCACAGTGTTTACATTCTGTGTGAAACAGCATTACCATGGCTTGAAATGTTATATTTATTGACAATATGTTAGGAAACAAGGAACATGTTTATTTATATTTATGCAGTTGATTCCAACCATTTTCTCTGGTGAACCTCCATGGTCTACACATAAATAACCTTTTTGCACAAGCAGAGAGATTTAGATGTCTTGGACTATTAATGGTGCATGCAATACCAAGATGCCCAACATTGAACTAGGGCCTACTTTCCTTTCTTTTCTAAATTCCATTATTTTTACTGAAAAACCGGGTCCTGTTTAAGCTTCCAATACCAGTAAGGGCTAAAAGTAAGCTCCATTGACAAAAGTTCCTCAGTCCCATAACACCTTGGGCATTCTTTTTTGATCACATTGTTTTGAAAAATCATATTGTCCAAAGAATATACTGTGTATGTCTATCTAACCATATATAGCCTACATGAGATACTAGTTGACTCTAACTATATTTTATTGTATTTTTTGATTGTGACAATGGACATGGTACCCTACCCATTGCCTAGGATCTAGTTGAGCTTCACCTATGCTAAAAGTCTATAACCCTTACTTTTTCCCTTGCTTGTCCCCTTTTCGGAGATGTGCCTACGTGCAATCTACACATACCAGGAGCAATTAAGATAAGGGATGATACATGCTGGCAACATGGCCACACTTGGGATTTCTTCACTGCTGATATCAGCATCCCAGATCTGGTGCATGGGTTAATTAGTAGACAATGGGAGAGACTCAAGGAGGAGATTTAGGTTGTGCATGTGGATGTGTTGCTTGTTTCTTGTTTAATGTCCTACTGGCCTTTGTTCAGTCCCTTATAAAAATTCTTACCCATCCCCAACAAACTCACTTTTCGACAACAATCAAAGCATGAGAGCTGTACTTCGTTAGTTTAGTGAAACTATTTAATAATACATTTACACTATGTAGCAAAGATAATCTCTGCACTCTGCCAGTGGTCACTGAGGATAGTTATACTCATCTGATAAGTAGACCTAACTAGTGGGAAATCCAGAGCAAGCCAGTTCTGCTGGTCGTGTATGGTGACAATATTCTTGCCATGTCTCAATTTTATACTATTGAAGGTTTTTTCGGGGGCACTCTGTTTGAACTTGCTAAAGATATCTTACTTATATCAAGAAATATGTCACTAATTCTCCAGAACTTTGCTCTTGCAAGTTGTTCCTAGAACACCTGCTGTTTGCCTGTCACATTGATACATAACAGCCTACCCTAAAAGATATATCGTTCTGAATGCCAAGTTACTGCAGCTCCAGGCCCTCCTTAACTGACGGCTAATCTATCAAGGGAGCCATTTTTTACTCTTGTAATTGTAAGTGATTGGAACAGACACCTCAAAGCTTATTTGATAGAAACTTCTATAAACAAACGCTAATTAAATCTGATCATTCAGTAAAAAATGGTGGAGTGTGGACATCCAATTATGGAAAGACAATATCTGCTGCTTAAAATAGGTTATGACAGATCGTATTCCCAGAAGACAGGACTGATAGTCAGAGGTGGTTTTAATGTCACACAGATATTCTTGAGAAAATCAAACAATTTTCGTTTCTTTATATAAATTCACTGTATTTTGCTTTTCAATGCAGAATTTTGTCAGCTAATTTTCAAAATATTATAGCTTGCCTTTATCAGGGCTCTGTCTTAAAAGCAAGACATAAGCAAAGTGACATTATTATACATTTTTTATAATCTCCTATAGCTATGTGTATGACAGCTTTTGTTAAATTGAACACAGTAGGCCATTAGCGTGGAGGCCAACCTAAAATAACTGCTTTTTTATAACATACTTTGCTAAAATGTATATAGATTTGGTTTGTAATAATAATTAAACTCATAAAATATGATATCAATAAGAGTAAAGCAAGCTAAAAGAACTGATTACAGTTATAGTGAGAAGGTTATTAGCTACACAGAAATTGTCCGAACAAAATAAAAGGTACATAGGAAAGATATCTCACTAAGCAGTTCTGCTAAAGACCATCGTACAAGCAGCTATTTATCATTAACGTGACAATGAATACTGGAGATTTGTTGTTCTACAATTACAATAATGTTAAAAATATTCTGTAAAATATAAAAATATTTTTTTATATTTAATCATTAACATGGGAATAGGAGCCCCAAAAAATCTGGGGGTGATAGTTCAACTCTACTGCCAGGACAGGAAAAGGAGTGGATTTACCATCAGTTCACTGGTGCAATGAACTGGGACTCTGATATAATTAAAAATTAATAAATTATAGGTTAAAGCTTTCATGGGAAAGACATACTGAGCTCTAGTGGCCAAATCTGGAATTACATGATTAAGTTTAATTTTTCTTTTTTGTGTGTGTGTCCCCTATTCATTTAATCAGGGAACGATTTATCCCCCCACTGCCCCCCCCATGCCAATTTGTACGCCCAGGATCATTAACATTTCACTTTGTAATAAAAAATCCTAAATCATAAGTAAGTATTTTTTTTCCATTTATTGTAATAAAGTATACATACAAAAAAATATATTACAGAGTGGGATATTGATGAAATTTATGATCATTTTCTGACTTCAGTGGTCCTTTAACTCTTGTTGGAGTAGATTGCCTAAAGGTTGACACATTTGTTTGATCTTGTTCAATGCAGTAAGCATCATTGTATTCACTACTATTTCTTGTTATTAAGAGGTCTGTGAAGGGCAGCAAGGTTGAACATGGTAACTTCATGTTTTACTGATTGCTGATGGGATTCCCAGTCTCATTATGATAGGCAACTTCAATGGCTTGAATGGAAATGAGCTAAAAAGTGGTTTCCTTAACTCGGTATGAAAAGTATAAAACATAGGGCCTCATTCAATTCGGGGCCCTAACTCGGCCGCAAGTCGGCGATTCCTTGGGTTGGTATTGCTCCCCTGATGCTGCATGCTGATTGGGGGGATCAGATGCCTGTATAGACACCTATTGGAGGCATCAGCACAATTATTAGATGGATTTTTAGATATTAATAAAAATAAAATATTTTATCAGATGTGCTGCATACACATAAGCTGTTTTTTTCCTAAGGGTTACAGAAATATATTAGTCCATGAAACTTGGATATGCCTTTAATGTATCAACCCACATCTCCCACCCCAGTGCCCTCTGTGACATAACAATAAACTATATTACGCTGGTTATTAGGGCCATAACAAAATAGTCCATAATAGAACAAAATAGTCCTTAAGTTCAGGGCAATGACAGATCTTGGGCCATACAGGCCATTGCTACTGTGGTTCAGCGGAGTCCCATCCTGGCTCCCATATGAGCATGCCCAGTATTTTGTTTAGCTCGGAGAGTAATCAGCAATTATTGTTCATGATCTTTTATGCAAGAAATACAAAGGTTATCTATTGGGACTATCAGAAAGACTGACTAACAGGTATGTTCCAATGTACGTTTACTGTAAGGAAGGGAAATCTGAATAACTCTTAAATGATTAAAAATGTATTAATATTTTAAACAAATTATACTGTATTTGGAACCTCTGCTGTATCACTTTAGCTAAACACTTGCAGAAATCTGTAGCTTACTCCGAAATCATCCGCTCTATTACAGCAGGGACATTTCCTCTAGAGAATACTTATGAAATATATATTATTCATTACTTCCACATACTATCATTGTAACAATACATCTTTTAAAGTACAGAATGCAGCATTCCATTAGAAAACAGTTCATATATTTTATTCTTTGAAGGTTGAACTGCACATTGCTGCACCCTTGTTATATATCTCAGCACTAATTCTTTGCAGTGTCCCTTTTCACCTCCTGCATTCAACTAAAAGCTGTCTCAGTTTTGCCCTCCATGTTCTCTCATGCTTGACACACTTTTTATTTACAATCGTCTATCTATAGCATGACATCTCATCATTGTTCACGACCACCATTTTTCTCTTTCTTTGCTTAAAAATGAAGCATTTCAATAGCTTGGAAAAATGGGTTCACCTCTCCATAAATACTTAGTTTCTTTTTTATGTAGGCAGAATACTTCAAAAGCATTAAAGGACCAATTTAATTTGGGAAAAAGTTCACATGCTTGTGAAGTATGTAATGCAAGTACAATATTAGCTGGTGTGCAAGACAGGAGCATAAAATCCTTTAGATGAGTTTGATTGTGTTATGGGTGGTTTTATCTTAGACTGCTAGTGGCGGAACAAAGCACTGGGGCCCACAACAGGTTATATGCACTCTAGTACTGGAGGTAAATAAGTAATGTTCATGGGGATGGTCGATAATTATAGAAAGGTGATCTGATCATCATAGGAATGATCTGATTATCTACATATTATATATATAGATTTGTCATAATGGAGAGTTTGTCGGTAATGCTATGTTAAAAGTTACAGGCTTGAGCAAGTTGCCGGTTTGCCGAGGCCCACAAGTTGCGGGTTTGCCGAGGTCTGCAATGAGTGCCGAAGGTCCATAAAGTAGAGGGGGGCTCTCAATGAGCACCAAAGGGCAAGTTAGAGGGTTAGAGGGTTTGAAAAAAATGGCCCATAAAGCAATAACTTTTTTTTCAAGTCCCAAGGCTGTGAGCAATAGCGATTTAAGATTCAAGCCTTGCGGCTTGAAAAAAAGTTACAGGTTTAACCACCGCCAAGCCCGCAAATGTTTTCAAACCAGCAAATGAGAGAGGGAGAGGGAGCCAAAGAGACCGGGGAGGAAGAGGGGGGAAAGAGACACAGGGAAAGGAGAGGGGGGAAAAGACAAAGGGGAAGGAGAAGGGGGGAAGAGACATAGGGCAAGGAGATAAGGAAAAAAACACAGGACAGGGAGGGGGCAAAGAGATGCGGGAGGGATAGGGGGAAAAAAGACACAGGGGAGGGAGAGGGGCCGTAAAGTAGAAGGGGAGAGAAGGTAGTAACGAAGGTAGTAACGGTACTATCTGTATGGTTTGGAAATGGATACTGATAAGAATGTTTCTTCAAGATTGGCCATAGATAGATTTGCCTATTGCAGAACCATTTTGGCACCCATTGCATATATACATAAATAAAGACCCCATTTACCATTAGGCAGAGTATATATATATATATATATATATATATATATATATATATATATATATATATATTTATGTATTGGTAAATCAAACCTTTATCTGTGTATGTGTATGTGACATTATTATTATTTTGAAAATAAAAACAGTGCAGTATGGTAAGTAAAAGTATTTTCCAAACTAACATCTACAGTATAGTTTCTACTCAGTCTGAATGTATTTTGGCTCTAAATGAAACTTGCCGTTGCATGCATCCATCTGATTTAAGAAGCACAATAAAAAGAAAAACGACAAGGTCCAGTGATAAATATTTTTCATTGTATTTGGATAAGAGATCTCCTTTATAAAAACTACAGTATCCGCAGAGTTTATCACATGCAAAGCTCTTGAATGAAACCTTTAGAGGGAAATGAACATTACTGTGGTCCATTTTTGCCATTGCACATTGCTCGATTGATTATTGATGCACCTTGCCAGCATTCGCTGGAAGTAGATAATAAAGTTTATTAACTGTATTCCTAGGCAAAGAAATGCAGGATCAATAAACTGGAACTCCTTATCTGTAGGGAATATGAAAATCTTATTTGCTTTGTACTTAAAGAAATGGCATCAATAAATAATGTGTATCACACTTTTGTTTGCATTGAATACGGTTAGACGGTAAAATGACCCGTTCTTCAGCCTGGAATTAGATTACTGCTTGGTTTTGTGTTTCTAATGTGGCTTTATCACATTTCAATGACTTTTAAGGCTCCTGCAAAGGTGAGCTATCCCATTATTGAAAGTACTTACATCTGATTTTAAAGCAATTGCATTCTTTCAATGTAATTTTGTTGTATCTTAATCTACAGCTCTGAAAATCCTTTTTTCCCCTGACCTAGATTGATTCGCTTGTTATTCCTCCCTTCTGTACTAGTAAAGGATGGATGGAGACTCGTAGAAAAACATTTTTCCATCCTGCATATAATTACTTTTAAGCTTTAGATCATTAGTATTAATAATGGCTATACCATGTTGCCAAGTCTTCAAACACACAGAGCAGCCTCTTCACTGTAGCACAATTTTCATTCAGTGCATATTTAACCTTTTGTTCATGATTTCTATTATGGACTTTATAACATTATTTAATGGCTCACACTTAGTTGATTACCATATTTTTTGTAAGTTCCAATTTCTGTTTTGCACTTTGCCAACCGCCAGCTGACACATCATTTTATGCTGATTTATTAGGGTGGGGTGGGGTAACAAATTGCCACTGATTTACATTCATTGAAGTCTTGGATGTAGTTAGGAACAGTCCAAGATCAAATGTTATCCAAGGCTAATACAATCTTTTTTGTCACTGTTCCTGGTATATTTGTGTGATTAAAAGACCACAGAATAATGAAAACTAGGAGCCTTATTAAAAGCATTATTAGACAGTCATGAAATGGTGTTTAATTAGAAATAAATACATGTTCAGGCCTCTGCTGGATGCTGGAGGCACCCATAATATTTTGGTGGAAAATGTGTATTTGAGAGAAGCATTTACATTTCTAGAGAGCAGTGCTTGAATCTACTGATGCAGGCAACTAGTGTCTGCGAGGTGCTGTAAATTTCAATCAGATCAATTATCTAACAAAAAATCCTGACGTTTCTCCATGGATAGATAAAAAACCATACCCCTCATCATGAAACTCTCAGGAAATGAAGCAACAAAGATAAGATGAAATCTTCTATTTATAAACAGTTACTAATGTTGTTAGTTTGTTAAATTTTTCACAAAAAGTGCTGCTGTTCTTAAACTACATCTCTCCTTTTTAAAGGACCAATGTGGTTCATTAATTTTCTATATATTCTTTTGAATAACAAAACTTTACCCAAGCAAAATATTTTAGAAAGTAAACTTAAAAAAAGTATTTTAGCTTTCATATGCCCTTTTCCTTTACTGCAGTGGTCCGTTTGTTTACTCATCCTCTTCTTTCTGCTGCCCCAAAACGGTCTTTATGTTAGATCCAATGTAGCTGTCATTTTTCCATTGAGCAGATAGAAGCTTCCTCTTTGCATGCAAAGTCTTCTGCTAACTCAGGAAGTTGATCATCAGAAGCCAAATAGTAGTGTGAAGACCTACTGCTTCTGTTGGGATTGATAAGATCTTAGTTCAAACCTACCAAGCAGAACCGTCCGGTTCTTTGTATATCCCTGATAGCAGAAACAGAACCAACCCAGCTTACAGCCACCAAAGTGTCCAGCAAACCAGAGGATTCAGTAGAGCCACCCAACAATTGTTAACGACTGTAACCCAGCCTAATGCATGTTGATCAGCAATAATCCCAGTAATAAGGAGTATTATTCCCTCAGAAAGTAACATACACATCAATTATGTAGTCCATACTGAAACAGCTTTTTTGCTGAACACAACACATTACAGAATCCAATTATGTTCAATCACCAACACTTCACACTACGGAGGGGGTC
This sequence comes from Discoglossus pictus, assembly GCA_027410445.1. Classification (NCBI taxonomy): domain Eukaryota; kingdom Metazoa; phylum Chordata; class Amphibia; order Anura; family Alytidae; genus Discoglossus; species Discoglossus pictus. The sequence goes on along the minus strand of CM050170.1, from coordinate 120,610,522 downwards.
AGCCCCAGGCACATATCAGGAATTTCCTTCATGCTCTCTGTACTCATCAGGGGGCATTTGCTAATAAACTCTGCTGAGACATGAAGTTTTGGGGGATGATCCTGTAGGCTGATTGCTAACGCCCCAAGCAACATATTTTATTAGAACCCCCAGGGGAAATTCTGCACTTTGAGACTAAACATAACCATATCTCGGCCCAGGGACATACCACTCAGCAGTATGAGTGCATTAACTATATTTACTCAACAGATAACAGCATATGCCCATGCTTATCCTGGCATAGAGATTAAAGGTGGGAAGGGTTATACATTACACTCCATATCCAGCTTTATTAAAATATGATTAATAAGATTGTTCAGCACCTATCCCCATCTCTTTGTGACTTTCTTCAAATGGCTAGGTCTTTTGATCCATGTTTGCTCAGGAATTCTCATGTGCATGTCACGCTCGTTTCCGTCGGCAGGGAGCAAAATGGTAGAGGGGGATATTGTAAAACTCTTCTGTAGACATAGCGTCAATATCATCCCAGCTTGCTTCCATATTCACCCCTAAATGTCCAATGTCCGCTGGCAACGGCCAGCTCTACTCCCACTGTACTAGATCCCCAACAACCACGCACTTGTAACTGGTGACCCCTCTGCTCCAGTGGCCCTGGTAATACACTTTAAGAAATTAACGTGGGAAAAATGCAGCATTTCAATACCGAACATGACTGGTTGCCACCGTTATATGAATAAATTCACACAACAATACAATAATTCTGTTCACACCCATTTTGTGGCCCTCTCCACGAACAACATTTCTTCCCCATCCCACAGAGCACACAATAAGTATATAGTGGTTACAGTTCATGTGTGTGGGAAGAAAAGGAGGAAATAGTAAGTTTGCAAGTTTTCAATCTTTGGGGAAAGCACTATGGACACCGGGTTCTAAGCTCAAAGACAGGGCCCTCCATCCTTTGCAATGTGTTAATATTGAATTTAATATTGAACTTTGGCTGGAAACAAACTTATGTATAGCGTTACAGAATATGTTGGTGTGTTACAAATAAACAATAATAATAAATAATACCAATAGTCCTTGTCAAGACAGGGCCCTCAACAGTCCCCCAAAGCTTTGCACCCCCTCCCCACCCCCAGTACCATCATAAGTAGAATTTAAAGCAGCAAAATTTCACATAAACTGTAATTTAAATGCTGTGTAGTTTTTGTTTGTCATTTATTAAAGTGATGACTGGTTAAATGGACAGTAGACTTGTATATCTTATATGCTCCTTTCAAAAAACAACCATTGATGAGCACAATGGTTCTAGAAAAGTAACAATATTTGTGGTATACGTTAAAACTATAGGTGATAAGTTTAATTACTCTCAGGGTCTGCATCTGCTTAGATTATTTAGGTTAATGGCCTTCATAAAGGTAACAATGTATACAGACCACAATTTAAAAAAAAAATATTACACTATAAGTTTACAGTAAGAAATTGCATTTTTTAATAGTATTCATTTTTATTCCAAATTGATTTAAATTTTGCAGCTTTAAGAATTTGTGTGTATTTTTTAATTGAATAAATGTTATATATGTATTATATATGCAGTAGGGGATGTTGCTATAAGGACCATCTCTTTTATCTTCACTTGTTCTTTCCTAGCTACAATCAGCTGTCTCTATTGTAAAAGACATATTCATTGTAATCAACAATCATGATGAAAAAAGCACTCTTTATAACAGACAGCTGCTAATCAGCCTGGCCTGTGGGATGGTGCCCGGTAAGGATGTAACCATATTCCCTTTGTTGCTAATAGCTATGGCATCTATTCCATGACTTTCATAAAAATTGAGCTGAGGCGAACTCCTGTGGGGGTGAGGCAGTACATTTTATGGGTTTCTATTTTCCCTGAGACATAGAATTGCTCTGGTACTTAGCTTTTCAAACTCTCGTAGTTGCGGGTCAGCCTTCATTTTATGGGAGTCATGGAATGGAGGCCTTGGTTCCTATCTTTTTGGGAGCCATGGAATGGAGGCCTAAATTCAATGTGCAAAATACCCACTTACAATGGGCGGTCCAAACAACAGAAACATGCAACAATATATTAATATTAACAGCCTAACAAGCAGTAGGGCCACTAAGCTTAACAATTTGCAACAGACATTGTGTGTTGAAGTATTCCTGAAGTATTGAGAAAGAGTGGAAGATGACTCATATTCAACCATATTAATATTTTCCCATTAGCTAGGAGCCCAGCTTTTTTGTTCCTTACACCAGTTTATGCGTCTTTGTGCACTGGCCTTGGATACAAGCATTTTCCGAAAGGCAGACCTGCCATTAGTTCCAGCTTTTGCGAGGCTCACAACATAAGTTTTTTGTTGAGATTGGGTCAAGGAGCAGCTGATTCAATTCTGCGATAACTTTTCACAATGTTTTTGTTGTGGCATTTAGCAGCTGTCCTGTGAAGTGTCTGTCTATCTTTGCCAATGAGGTTTGACTTGCAAACAATGAGCCAAATTCAATTGCAAGCCCGCAACTCGATCGCAGAAGGGCGAATGTCTGTGGGTGTGTTGCGGATTCCAGTTTGTCTCCGATTGTGATGCTATTCAATTGCTCAAACCCTCAAGTAACTGGCCCAAAGCAGAAACCCTAAACCATGCACAGATTCGTAGCAGTTCAGGGTGGGAACATGATCAATTAAGCAAGCCTGTAACCGCCCATTTCGAATCAGCCAATAGAAAATTAGACTGTCATTATTACGGCAGTAAAACATTGAGGTTACATGTCAATCAATTAGGTTCGGGGGTCCAATATGCGATCAGACTGTCAAACCCGCAAAATAAAGAATTATGACAATGAATGCCAATACTGTTCTAGTCCATATTGGTGGCCTGATATGTATTAACTCATTGATACCCGAGATTAATTTAACCCCCGAAATGAATAATAAAAATACATTTCCTGACGATTTTCGGGCTTGAGATTGTTGTGCAATTAATTCTAATGTCTGTCATCAATTCCCCGTCATTTACAGTGCAGTATTGATTTTGTATTTGCATTTACAGTGCTACGAATAGGTGTTTAACCCCCTTGCGGATCCTCACTAGCATTCTTAGGATGTTCTCCTTCACTTGCCATTTACGGGTGTGAAAAAATTTGCGGGCTTGGGGAAATTTAGCAATTGAATAGCGATTTGCGATTTTAGCCATCGAAACTCTTGCGAAAGTAAAACATCAAAGGCTTCAGGAGGTTTTAAGTTACGGGTTTAACCATCTCAATACTTTCAAAGCCGTAACTCCTAACTCGCACAAAAATGCGCCAATTGAATTGCAAATTAACTTGCGACTGCAGTTACGTGCTACCGGATTGCCCGAAATCTCAATTGAATATAGCCCAATGTTCCTCTTTGCTTCTTCCATTTGCCCATGTTTGAAAGATGCTGTCATTATTGTTGAATCTTTTATTTTATTTCTTTGCTCAACAGCTCTAATTTGATCTAACTAACAACACCCTGCTGAGGAAAAAAAATGGAAGATAAAAATGTAGCTGATTTTTAACTAGAATTTGCTAAACAAATTACTTATCTGCTTATCTGCTGGTGGTTTGTATTGGAACAGACCTGAGATTGTAGAAACATGTGATTAATTATTAGTTAATTTGTTGTCTGTATGTATTGCGGTAGACTGTCATGCTCTTGCCTCTATATGCCATGTTTCTGACCCTCTTAAAGCAGTACACAACACAGGAAGCTTTCAAGCCTTTTTCTAATTTTATTTTTTAGATATTTTGCCAGTATTACAATATGACACACCAAATTTTTTTTTATAATAACTGGCCTAGCTTCCTTTGAAGAACTAACTTTACTTTAAAGTCAGTTCCCTCACTAGCCAGAGCTTCCATCCAGTTAAATCTGAATGTAGCTAAAACAAAATTATCAGTACAAATCATTTTTAAATTCACTGGCCTGTATGTTTCATAAGTCCAGATTTTCCCACTTCTGCAGCAACTTGCTTAACAGCTTCACACAGCAGTCTCTCTCTGCACACATAACACTTTTCCCTCTGGGTGTCTTCACTTGTTTCCCAACTCCGCTGGATCTCAGCTTTAATATCTCAGTGTGCAAAGAATACTCTTTTCTGAAAACTCAAAATAAAGAGTGCCTCTCTCCCTCAGCAGCTTGCTAAAAAGCTCCTTGCAGGTAACTCTGCAAGATTTTTAACGCAGCTTGCTCTCAGACTCCTTAGCCGAGCAGTCCACAAAGCCTTGCCTCTCTCTCTGCTATCAGCAGTCCATAAAGCAAGACTGCAGTGCATAACATGGGCCCCACCCATCTCTCAGTTTCCACCTATCTCTCAGTTCATTTGAAGGTCTATGCTCCTCTGAGATAATATAACTTCTCCAGGAGTTAACTCTTTTACTTCCTGTAGAAAAAGTCTTCAAGAACGAGTAGCTTACAGCAACTTCTGGGGGAGGGACTTTGTTACAGTATATTAAAATGTAATAATACATATATTTTTTATTGTTTAATATAGCATTTGGATGTTACCATCTTTGCCCTGAGAAAGTCATAAAAGGCTAAATGCGTAGGCACTGGACCTGATGCAAAATAGAACATGAGTTAGATGTATATTGCATACTTTTATATATAAACATCTTTTAATAATACTACACTTCGAGAGTTCTTTGTGATATTTTTACTCTTTATTTCATGATTTTCCAACTAGAGAAATCAAATGATCTACAATACAAGGCTAAAGAAAAGAAACCCAAAGATATAAGCACTTTTTCATGATTGGATAGACAATTGTGATTATTTTTGTGATGCAAGGTACATTTAGTGACAAAGGTGCAGGATTCAATCCCAATTATTGAGTGCAATTGGATTCTTAAAGTTAACAACTTATTTTATCCCTGTTTTCTTTTTTTTTAAATACAGATAATATGGGACTACAATTATTATTTAATGTCCTTGTGGACTAAGCCAAAGTCATTGAAAAAAACTTCTATTACTGTCTTAATAATATTACAGTCAATTGATGCTTTTGAATTCTAGATTTAAATGAATTATAATTAATATGTTTCTTATTATTAAAGATATAGCATTATGAATAACAATGTAGCTAATTTCAATAAATGTTGTTATTTAAAACTGAATTACAATGCATCAAACAAGCATTAATTCAGATTTTACTACTGGCCTAGTAAATAAATTAAGTATTGTACTTACACAATAAGCTTTGCTATGAAAGGACTAGAATTTATCTCTGATGCTTGAATCACGGGTATATAAAGTAGTGTAAATGTATGACTCTCCCAAGGTTATACGGTGCACACATAACATTCAACCTCAACTCATCTATCTCAAAAGATGTGACATTATCACTGCATCATTTATTCTTCAAGGGGGAACATTTGAAGCAAACACAAGACATGGACATGTGTTAGAGTCAAGGCTTAAAGCTACATTTATTTATGAAAAGAATCAGAAATAAGCTTTATGTTTGAAATAGATTAAAAAGAAAATACAACGGCAAAACAAATGAAGCAAATTATCAATGTTATTGATTACGTTCTGTGCTGAAATTCTCAATTTGAACAAATATAACCAGTTGTTAATGACTTTGTTTAAGCAACTACCATGGTCGATATTTGGGTTCTATGTGATCTTTTTAAAAACTAGACATGATAATCAATAATCGCGGGGACCAGTACAACTGTAACCTGATGCAGACTAACTTTCCACATTTCCCATAGACAACATTTACGTTAACTGTACATATAACCTAATTTGTTATCCTTATTAAATAAATGAATATGTATATTTATTGTGGCCAAAAGAGAGATAGAAGACCTCCACCGCACAGTAGTATTGTATATAAACAGTACATTTGTGCTCACATTTGGATGTCTACAATAAGTTAAAAACCTGATTCCTGCCCAGAATTCCAAGAAATACACTTATTACACTGCACTCTGGGAACCTGGGCAGGGAGATGCAAATGTGCCCACAAAGGCTTCACTCTTGCAATCCATTACCATCTTGTGTATAATCTAACCTTAGCTTTGCTCAAAGCTGTGTGATACAGCAGGCATATGCTTAAAGTAAGCCCTGCAACCCATTATCATTTTAAACATGACTTACTCTCAGCAGATAATAGGAACCTAAAATGTTAGAACTATGAACTAAGGCAAACTAGATATGGATTGATATCCTGGGTATTAGTGAACTCAAATGGATTGGCATGGGACATTTCCCATCAGACAACCACCAGATAATTTACTTTGGTGAAGAATTATGCAGAAGACATGGAGTAGCCTTCATAATCAATAAGAGGGTGTCCAAAGAAGTGCTAGTTTACAACACAATTAATAACACAATGATTTCAATTTGAATTCATGGCAAGCCATTTAACATCACAGTGATCCAAGTCTATGATCCAACCATGGATGCTGAAGAGTATGAAGGTGTCCAGGTCTACGAAGATATTCATCACAACTTAGATATCACACCAAGAAAAGATGTTACACCTTATCATAGGAGATTGGAATGCTAAAATAGGGAACCAAATAACTGGCAAGTTTGGCCTTGGAGTACAAAATAATTGATATTAATATTAATATAATATTTGAAGATAATTCTCTGGTCATAGCAAACATTCACTTCCAACAGCCTCCGAGACGACTCTACACATGGACATCACCAGATGGACAATATTGAAATCACATTGACTATATACTTTATAGTCAAATATGGAGGAGCACTATACACTCAGCAAAAACAAGACCTGGAGCTGAGCTTCTAATTACAAAGTTCAGAATTAAACTGAAGAAAAGAGGGGACATCACCAGACCAATCAGATACAAAATAAATAGTATCCCCTGTGAATATGCATTGGAGCTAAATAATAGATTTAAGGGGGTAGACGTGGAAGATAGAATTCCTGGATAACTTTGGACTGTAAATTGCAACATTATTCAGGAAACCACAGCAATGATTATCCCCAAATGAAAGAAAACTAAGAAGACAAACTGGTTGTCTGAGGCTTTGAAAGTCGCCCAGGAAAGAAGGAAAGTAAAAAATAGAGGAGGCAGGGAAAGATTTGTCCAACTGAATGCAGAATATCCAGAGGATATCAAGAAGAGACAAGTCGACATTCTACAATGAGCGATGTAAAGAGATAGAAGAAGATAACATAATGGGAAAGTCAAGATATCTCTTCAAGAAAATTGGGGATCTCAAAGAAACCTTTCATGCCAAAGTGGGTGTGATAAAATACAAAAATAGCAGGAACCTAACAGAAGCAGATAAGGAAATAGGTGGCATGAATACACTGAAGATCTATACAGGAAGGATCTTAACAGACCTCAATAATTTGTTCAAGGAGTTGGAGTAAGAGTTATGTGAAATGCGCCCTAGGATGTCTTGCTGATAGCAAGGCTACATGGGTTGATGGAATACCATCTGAACTATTCATAATCATACAAGATGATGCTGTTAAAGTATTGCTTGCCTCATGCAAACACAAAAAGGTAGTGCCAAATATTGCTCCAGTAATGAAACAATTGCACTCATTTCACATACCAGCAAGGTAGTGCTTAAGATCCTACAAGCTCAACTCCAACTATATATGAAACGGGAACTACCAGATGTGCAAGCCGGGTTCCACAGAGGAAGAGGCACAATAGATAACATTGCCAATGTCTGCTGAATAACAGATAAAGTAAGAGAGTTCCAGAAAAACATTTATTTCTGCTTCATAGACTATTCTAAAGCTGGATCACAACAAAATGGGGCAAGTTGATAAAGAGAAGGGAGTACCAGATCATCTCATCCTGAGGAATCTGTATGTGAATCAAGAAGCCACGGTCAGAACCGAACATGGGACAACAGAATGTTTCAAGATTGGGAAGGCAGTACAACAAGGTTGTATATTGTCCCCTTATTTATTCAACTTATATGTGGAATACATCATGTGTAATTCTGGGCTAGATGAATACAAAGCTGGAATCAATACTGCTGGAAGAAATATCAATATAAACAGAATATCAATATCAACAAACTCAGATACAGGAATGATACTTCTCTGATAGCTGAAACTGAGGAGGAACGAAAGGACCTATTGATGGGAGTGAAAGAAGAGAGTGCAAAGATCATGGCAAACAAAAATCTCAGTTTCTGGAAAATAGATGGAAAAGAAGTGGAGGCAGTGACAGATTTTATTTTCTTGGGATCCAAGACCTCTGCAGATGTTGACTGTAGTCATGAAATTACTATTCCCCCTTCCCCTGTCTCTGCCTCTTCCACACCCTTTAAATTGTAAGTAGCGATTTTCCAATCTTGTAGGGTGCTTTGGAAAAATAATTTTCTACAAAGATTCTAAGGTCAAAACAGGGCCCTCCACTCTCTGCTGTTTATCATTGTATTCTTCCTTCTTACCCTGTACAGTGCTACTGAATATGTTGACGCAATACAAATAAAAGATAATAATAATAATAATAATAATAATATATATATATAATCAAACTGTGTATTCCTCGTCTATCTTTTACTGTATCCAGTGTAGGATTTGCACACCTCTTAGTTTTTTTCAATACTTTGTACATATATGTTCCAACTGTCAGTTTTCTCTCTCATATTTATATATGACTCCAGTTGTTTTCATTGCAATATTTTCGTATAGTGTGATTTATTACATCACTAAACAGGTTTCCAACACTTATTATCCAGCCATTGATTTTCACATAAGCTACTGATTTCTTTTAAATAAAAACATTGATTTCATCCCTGTATAACATTAAAGAAGAAAAAATGATATCCCTGTAAACTGGTAATAGATAAACTTCAAGTGTAATATGCATCAAAGCATTCTGTATTACTTAAAATTAAAAATGTCCTTAATTATATTTGTTTGCAAGGTTTTATAAATTTATTCTTACTAGATAACAACAAGATATCTGTGCTAGTTTTTATGGAAGGGGAAAAAAAAACACATTGCCTGTATTCTGTATAAAATCAGCAGGCATCAAGAAAGCAATTTAATATATATATATATATATATATATATATATATATTAGTATAATATATCTGAACTGCTTCTTATCTCTTGTATTATTAATACAAAATGATAAAACCATGAATATTACAGTTTCTAACTATTTCTGTGTGTAGCTGAGATAAACCAAGTAAATAATTTTAAAGATGAATTTACATTTTGTACATTTGGATGTGTTAACTATATACAAGAGGGTATAAGCTTGTGAACTAATTAGCTTAAAATTACTGATATACTCCTATTGTTTATTCAAAAGAAAAGAGTAGATGCAACAGCAGAATAATCCACTATAATATTGTTCAGCTTTTGAGCTAAAGAGGGCGCAACTGCATCCTCTTTGAGCCGTAACAATTGCTCAGTCTTTGCTCCAACAAGACGAGGGAGGGAGAGAGAAAGAGAGGGAGGGGGAAGGAGGGAGAGAAAGAAAGAAAGAGGGAGACAGAGGGAGGCAGGGAGGGAGAGAGAGAGTGAGGAGGGAGAGAGGGAAGGAGACATGGAGAGAGAGAGGCAGAGAGAGAGGACGGGAGAGAGAGATGAGGGATAGAGAGGATGGAGGCAAAAAGGGAGGGAATGAGTGGTAGGGAGGGAGGCAGAGAGAGTGGGAGGGAGGCAGAGAAAGAGGGAGCAAGGCAGAGAAAAAGGGGGGAAGAGAGAGGGTGTAATAGAGAGGGGTGGGAGAGAGGGGAAGGATGATGAGGGAGAGAGAGAGAGAGAGAGGCAAAGAGGGAGGCAAAGAGGGAGGGAATGAGTGAGAGGTAGGCATAGAGAGTGGGAGGGAGGCAGAGAAAGAGGGAACATGGCAGAGAAAAAAGGGAGGAAGAGAGAGGGAGTAATAGAGAGGGGAGAGAGGGGAAGGGAGGGGAAGGAGAGAGACAGAGACTACACAGAGCACAGATAGAGGACATACACAGAAGGGAGACAGAAAGCACAGAGAGAAAGAACGCACACACAAAGAGAGGGTGCACAGACAGAGAGAGGGTTCATTGAGAGAGAGGGCACATGGAGTCATTTATAATGAGCAAGTTACTAGTTGCATATAAAAAGGGAGGAAGAGAGAGGTAGTAATAGAGAGGGGAGAGAGGGGAAGGGAGGGGAAGGGAGGGGAAGGAGAGAGACAGAGACTACACAGAGCACAGATAGAGGACATACACAGAAGGGAGACAGAAAGCACAGAGAGAAAGAACGCACACACAAAGAGAGGGTGCACAGACAGAGAGAGGGTTCATTGAGAGAGAGGGCACATGGAGTCATTTATAATGAGCAAGTTACTAGTTGCATATAAAAGAGAAAAATATAGAGATTGTACTATTTTAAGGGAAATATTGAGTAATAACAATAATAATAATAACAATATTAATAAAAAGCATAGGACTGCAGTGACCTTTAAGTCAAGTTGTTATTTTCGTAAAGAATGTTGTTGCTGTTGTGCAGTCCTTCAGTCGTGTCTGACTCTCGGTGACCTTATAGACGCGGCACACAGGAACATCTGTTTATGTTTCTGGTTGTGCTTATTCATAAGGTTTTCTTGGCAAAGATAATGGAGTGGGTTGCCAGTTCTTTCTCCTATACCCCGTGATTTGTGTCACCTCTTTGCTATGAACTGACCATCTTGGATGACCCTTCATGGTATAGCTCATAGCTTCATTGGAGTACACAAGCCTCTTCACCACGACAAGGAAGTGATCCAGAAGGGATAAAGGACATTACGAATCCCCTATGTAGTTGATTTCTGTACAAGTAATTATTTTCTGAGATATTCAGTAATGTTTGAATGATTCCAATAGGCGTGCTTGATTAGTGTGTGTGTGTGTGTGTGTGTGGGGGGGGGCTACTAACTGCACAATAGCAATAGAATATATGATTTTGCCAATGCAGATACAAATGGGCACACTGTGCCACAAATTAGCACATTGAAGCATCAAATGGATGCTATCATAATAATGTCACACAAACAGTGGTGAATATCTCAAGGATGGTTTATTTTTTTATTTTTTTTAAATAGCTAGTATAATATATTGATAGTCTGTAATGCTCTTTAAGAATAATTTAGAGAAATAAGTTAAATTTGTGACAGAGTACTTTTATGCCACAGTTACAGTATATTACAAGTCTTTTTTTCTTTGAGATAGGCAGGGAAAGACATAGTAGCATTTTCTGGAAACTTTGATCAAAATACTTATGACATTTCAGACTAACATTGCAAGTCTTGACAAAAAGCCACAGTGATGAAATGCGTTGACAGCACATTAGCTGAAAAGCAAGATTGGGACCATTAACATCTGGTGCAGTAACATTGATTCAGAAATCTCAGATCTACACCAGACACCAGAACACACTGGCTTGAAACGGCTGTATGTTGGTGGGATTCCTAGCTTGTGTATAATCCAATCCTAGCTTTGCTCAAAGCTGTTTGATACAGTGGGCATATGTTTAATGTAAGCCATTTGTTATATGGTTATGGATTGCAAAAGCAAATACTTTGTGGGCACATTTGCATGTCCCTTCCAAGGTTCCCAAAATGCAGAGTGATAACTGTTTTTTTTAGTATTCTGGGCATGAAACAAGTTTTTTAACTTGTTTTAGAAATTCAAATGTCAACACAAATGTAGTATTTATTTACCAACCTTGGCTTTGCATTAAAGCTGGGTAATACAGCATGCATAAGCTTAAAGGAAGCCATGTTTGATAATGGCTACGGATTGAAGGGCGAGGCATTTGTGGGCACATTTGTCCCAGCTCAACTTCCCAGAATGCAGTGTAATAACTGTTTTTCTCGGAACTCTGAGCTGAAAGCAGGATTTTTAACTTGCTTTAGACATTCAAATGTGAACACGGATTTACTTTTTATTTTATATATATATATATATATAGTTGTAAGCAATACGGGTTGTTGCTAATGCTTGCAGGCTCAGGCGCTCAGCGCGAGGATTGCAATGAGCGCCGAAGGTACTCAGATGACCAAAACACTTACTCTGTGTGGCAAACAGCATTACATGCCTTACAATTTTATTGCTGTAATTTTTTGATGGGCAATTCGCTAGTATATATATATATATTTATTGTGACAAGGCACTGCCACTAGCAGGTCCAGTGCTGTGTATTAACTAACTCTCCTAAGGGAGGAAAGCGCCTGAGGCTCTTAAATAGTTAATTACTTTATTAATGAGTGACAGCCAGCAAACACAATAATCTAATGAACAGTCCAAAATACTGGCTTCTTCCAGTTACTCGCTGTGAAACTGTAGTCCCAGGCCTCTCTGGGACTCTGCCCTTCCTGGGCGACAACCAAAAAAAAAACAATTCCAGACTGCAGCTTCTTTAAATCTCCAACTGCAGGATTCACTGATCTCAAGCAGACTTTAGTCCAACAAATAGTCTCATAACATTGTACAGGCCTGTCTCACCTCCACAACGATCTCTAGGGGGGCACTCCGTCGCAATATATATATGGATATATATATGGAACAACTTTTCTGCCTCCCAGAATTATTTATTAATAGCCATTTGCCCATCAAAAATGTTGTTTGCAACACAGTGCAAGTCTCTGCCCCCTCTGAGCACCTTCGGCACTCATCATGAGCCTCTCCACCTTCTACTTTACGCACTCATTGCAGCTTTGGTAATTTAAAAAATGTAAAATTTTAGAAGTCTTGCATGGCTCGCGCCATGCAATGAGCGCCTTTGGTGCTCATTGCTGCCCCTGTCATTTAAGTTTTTGTCCTGCGGGCCTCGCGATGTGCTCATTGCGTATGCGCAAGCCAGTAACTTTTAACATGGCGTGACCGACAATTCGTAACAATGACAACTATTATATGTGATTTATATTAAAATAAAAGATCCCCTTTACCCTTGGCTACCGCCTGTAGCAGTGGGCCCCTATCTTGTGTTGGTCCTCACTGCTTTGTACCTGCAATAGCTTTACTCATTACCATCAAGTCATCAGAGATGCATTTTGATATCCATGAAATGCTTAGTTAATCTCGGAATTTGACCTTAGGTTCATCTAGCCATGCTAGATGAATGCCACCTTAATCACACTCCTGATATCTAGACACTTTGGCGAAAGTATTATTTACATTTTAAAAATCAATGTATTATAAAAACAATGAGTACAACAGCATAATTATGCAGGACAAAATATTATAAAGCTAGTTATTAATTAGAAAACAAGCTGTAATGTCACTCCAGATCTTGAGAGGCTCTTATGACACTTTAGTGAAGGTTGCATATATAACAGGGGCAGTTATATTTCTGCAAGAGCTTGCTTGTAGTTATTCTTGTAAGATGTCTGCCTCTAAGTATGTACAGGGGGATTGATAGACAGACAAGATGGAACAATCTACAAAATTCAAACTTCTTGTTTTCATGTTACATACTTGACAAACATGTGAGGTTTTCCTAAAACTACAATGTCTTTTAGCTTCAATAATACTGATAAAAACATGCATTTTGTACCAGTTGACACTATCACAGCCTGAGTATAATGCTTAGAAATTTGTATAAAAACTTAAATAATTCCCATTTTATTGTTCCATTTCAGCTGCATATTTTTATATTTGAAGATAAGCGGTACTTACTTGACCTCCAGGTGCAGCATTTGGATGTAGGTGGGTTTTAATCCTTTTTAATCTCTTTATCGCGGCAAACTCATCCAAAAATGCTTATGCCATAAAAGATTAAGGCTCCTATTTTCCATCTTAAAATAAGTGTCTCTCCTTGAGAAGAATTAAAGGGTTATAGGAAAGTATTTTAAGAATAAACCAATTTGAGTGAGTATTGATCAAACTGAATAAACTTGTGTTTCAGCTTAATTTAAAAAAAAGTTTTGGAAAACATATTTTTTCATTATTGAAAAGGTATTTAATTTCATAGAAAATGTAGTTAATTAAAGAAATACACACTCACATTAGTATTGTCTTACATACTTTGTTCTATTCTGTTGAAAAGTTATAATCATCAGTTTTATTAAACAACATTATTTCCCTTCAAAGCTAAACTAACAAATATTTTATGTTCACATTTATATTCTGTTATTTTTTGCCTACACTTGGGTACAGTATATCTTTGAATATTGCCTTTCTCACAGTTACCAAAGGGCAAAGCCTATCTATAATTAAGTTTTAAGCTAGTGCCACAGAGGTCACCATGAAATGACATTTACAACACAGCAGAGTACAAGAAACACCCTCTTAAATGTATGCTTTTAGATTGGAAGCCTATAACCTACATGACAGGAGATTAATTCATTTTATTTTTAAGGTTTCCAGTGAGCCCAGCATAGAAAATGTAACATGACATGTCTTTATTTTATATTTCTTGTAATGTATTAAATACATTATTGTTTAATAATACTATATATATAATAATATATATATATATATTAGCAAAATATTCTTGATGAGGATGATAGTTTATATTGTCCCCATGTTATGATATAGGTGATTATGTACACAATCACTTATTTTTTTAATCATTTTGCCATTTATATTATCAACTCGGGGGGTGGACACAAATATGTAAAGTTTTAAAAGAGTCAGACTATATCTGGTATAAGGGGCAAAGTCCATTCATAATGATATATTATATTTCTTGAACATATTTAAGTGTTGTAAGTATTATATTAGGAACTCTCATTAGTTCTTAAAACCCTGTGGGATAGAGTTCCTCATAGGCGGGGGAGGGGGGCAAAGTGGGCAGTAGGCTTGGACATTATATTATTTTACCCGTGCACCACTAATTCCATTCTTGTTTTGACATTATAATATGTCACCCCCTGCACTCCTAGCTCCATTCTGTCTTTGACAATATAATATCTCACTCCCTGCACCCCTAGTCCCATTCTGTCTTTGACATGAAAATATCTCACTCCCTGCACTACTAATTCCATTCTGACTTTGACATTATAATATCTCATCACTGCACACCTAGTTTCAGTCTGTCTTTGAGATTATAATATCTCACCCCCTGCACCCCTAGTTCGATACAGAAGTTATTATATTTCCTTGGTGCATAACAC
Organism: Discoglossus pictus; assembly: GCA_027410445.1. Classification (NCBI taxonomy): domain Eukaryota; kingdom Metazoa; phylum Chordata; class Amphibia; order Anura; family Alytidae; genus Discoglossus; species Discoglossus pictus. The sequence goes on along the minus strand of CM050170.1, from coordinate 120,595,464 downwards.
CCACTTATTCAATTCCAACCAAGAAACCTTTGGAATTAAAATTTAACTTTTATTTAATAAAGTTACAATTCTTGTAAATGGTGCATTAAAATGCGATGAAGCTGATCACACTAGTGCAAATTTAGAGGTCCATATGTGAGTCATGAATGTGGATATGTATTCAGAGAGGTAAGTGTGCAGATATGTTTTCCCCTAACTGATATATTTTCAAATTTTAAAAAAACAGTTGTATAAAATAAGCCAGCCAGCTTCCTATAGTCAGCTGATTCACTGTAGAAAGAACTAATAGTTAAATTTCTTGACCACAGGATGGCACTGCACGATGTTTGTGGTAAGTACATGCATGTTTGTTTCTTTGTTAATTTTCCTGCCAAAATGTCCTGGTTTTTGCCTTCCATTGATCCACCCCCAAGAGAGGCCAGCCAAGCCCACAGTTTTCCAGGCCTCCTGATTGGCTCTTCTATTTCTGTTATTGGTTAGTTCTAATCTGGGCGGAGAGTTTGCAAATGTTCAGCCTACTGCAATGTAAATCCTTTGTTCTGTAATTGCTGACATTCACAGCTGTAACGAGAAATAAGGATGCTCTTCTGGAACATCTAGTGAATAAGGGTGTTTCATTTAGAGGGAAGACTTTTATTATTTTCCTGAGCTAAAATCACTTTGCTGCCCTGAGCCTCTGCTGCTCCCCTAGGGAACCGGTTTAGAATCTGCTGGGGTTGGACTCGTCTCCTGTGCCTTTTCAAGCCTTCTGGAAGAAGCAGATGACAGCGGTTAGCTGATCCAGTGACCTTCCTGAGCTGATGCTGATGATCCTGATCTGACCTGCCGGGCACCGAGAGGTCCATTCCTTCTGGAAAGATAGCCTTAGAGGGGGATTTCTGTAGCCAAAGGCAGGAATTTCTGGAGCTGCATAGCGCCCCCTCCTGGAATCTTCACAGTAAGTATAGAGATAAAACAGTAATAAGTTTACAAATTAGATGAATTGATGAAGGTATAAGAACTGACTAGGACCTATTCACTGTACTGCCTTCGTAACGTCAAGGATACTACTGAGATGGTTAAACGCTTGGATCATTTTACATTGTCTTCCATAGACATTTTGGCTTGTATTGATGTGGAGCCTTGTACAGTGGCATCCCACATGATTTATGGGATGCAGGCTGTGCAATATTTTCTTAGTGTCAGAAGTAGTCACTATGATAGACACAATACCTTCTTGGTGGATTTGCCAAGATGTATTTTCACTATGAATTATTTCCTTTTTGAAAACACCTGGTATCATCATATTAGAGGCATGGCTATGGGCACTCCTTGTGCCCTTAGCAGGTTAATCTCCTTTTAGGATGGTGGGAGTCAGAATATGTTTTCAGTGACTCATTGGTTGATCATACACAACTTATTTTGCCATGGATAATGTTTATAGATGACATACTAATCTTTTGGGACAGTACTATAACAAAATGTATCAACATTATTGTTCTCTTGAACAGAAAAATAATAGGCCTCAAATTTACACATATAATTGATGAAAGTTATCTAACATTCTCCGATCTAACTAACAGAAAAGACCATGATGGGAACATAATAACTGACTGCTACTGTAAACCTACTGCCAACAAAAAATTCCTCCGGTGGTAAAGTCACCATACAGAACAGTTAAAATGTGGATCCATGTGGAGGAATTGTTCCAACCTTGATGACTTTATGGTTGAAGCAGACAAATTAAAATTTTGTTTCAAAAGCCGGGGTTATCCGAATCACTGTCTAAAGGCAGCTTATAAGATAGCATTCAAATAATATTGTATTGCATTATTAAATAAGAAGAGCAATGATAAAGTGCCTGAAGAAAATATGGTCAGTCCTATATACACCTTTAGTGATGATTGACAATCCTTCAGAAATATCTTGAGGAAACATTAGGACATTCTAACATTAGATGAATATCTGAAATGTTTTATTGCAAAGTTCATCAATCATATAGAAAGGGACCTAGGTTGAAGGACTCCCAGGTAGGGAGTTATTATAATTTGACAACTCCAAAGATAAGTACAATGAAGCAGAGACTAACTGAAGGGTACTATTGATGCAGACATTGTACAGAGTGCAAGTACATGTCCCCTAGCAAATCATACATACAACAAGCTAAGTATTCCCCATCAGGAAAATCTTCAATTATTCCTCTTTAGGTGTTATTTATGTAGCTACCTGCTTGTGTAAAAACAATTGTGTGGGCAAAATTTCAAGACGTTTTAGATGCAGAATCTGGGAACACCTGTATAGTGTAGAAAAGGGATATTGACACCCCTCTTGTGTTCTTGTCTATTATCCAAACATTATGTCTACACTTATTCCATCCTAATATTAGTTATTATGTGTAATTCAGTAATGTGATTCAGCACTGGAGGTGCAATGGATGCGTTAATAAGAACGTGCAAGAATCCTAACTACTCCTCCGTTATTATATGCACATTGTGTTGAATATAGATACTATTGTCTGCAGAACCAAATAAATACACTGCACCCACCAAGTAATAAAAAAACTTTCCTAGCTTGATGATATGTTAACATTACAACCACTGATGATGTTGCAAGTCTTAGCTGGCTAGTGCATAAATATTGGAAGGGAAGCAGTAGACTGCCCCCCTATTGATGTTGACAGTGGTCGACGAAACATGCGCCAGTAGTTTCTGTCCTCTGTGTGTGTAAGCCACTTTCATACACAGCAGTCCAAATGCTCTCTCTCTCTCTCTCTCTCTCTCTATCTGTCTATCTATCCCACAACATAATTTAACTTATGTTGGGCAACAGAGTGATATAATATATATATATATATATATATATATATATATATATATATATATATATATATATGTCTGTCCTGCAGCTTCTGCACATTGAGAGAGAGAGAGACCACGAGTATGGCAGTCTTGCAATGTATGTACAGTGTGTGTATGTGCAGATAGATATGTGTGCAAACATATGCTATGAGTGTGCCAGTCTTGCACAGTGGTTAGTAAGGCCAGGGGTGTGCTTTTTTTGTCTGCATGCACGTATATATATCATACCTCCCAACTTTTGAAATGGTCAAAGAGGGACACTTTAGAGAGCATGGCTAGGTATGGATAGATTATTAGACTTTATTGTGTTTAGTGCACCAATATATATATATATATATATATATATTGTCACAAAGTCAGGCTGACCCACAGATACATTTTAGAAGGAAGATATGTCAGCACTAGGCTGATCAAGTCCATTAGTCCAGTGCTGACAGAATTAAAGCAATTTGCTGCACCTGAAGTGTCAAGCACACTATTTAAACCCCCAGGAACTAACAGCCAGGAAATGGAGTCTGGGGGGAAGTTAGAGGACAGACACAGGAAGTGTGGGTGCTGGACGCAGAGAGAGACAAACCAAGGAAGCTGCTGTTTGGAAACATGTCCAATCTGGTGAGGACCTGTGCTGCAGACTGAAGCCACTTGCAAGGCCGAATATAATACTAAAAGGTCAGAAACTACTTTTGTTCTTCATACCCCAGGGAAGAGTGCTTGACCTGTTAATCTGCTATAAGTTAATATTGCAAATAAAAGGGTCCCTGGGGTGAAGCATATGGGAGATACGGGCGGGCCCTATGCTTCATCGGCTGTTACTTATTTAAGACGTGGAAAAGACTTCTGATAAAACAGAGACTATTTGGTGCCCTGGCCAGAAGGTGGCACTATCTCTCATATCACAGACTATTGTAACTGATCCACAAGAACTTCTGCTGGAAGTAACACGATACTAGATTCTTTGTGTTCTTTATGAATCATAATTTCCCCGGAGCAGGGAAGCTGCCCGGGTGAAGTCAGGGTATTCCTGTATGTTTAGTAAAAACGTTTATGTAGATTTTTATTTTCATTTTTCTACTTCTAAACCCTTGTTTATGAGCCCTAAAAATAAATAAATCTCCTCGTAAATCTGTTGCAGAACCTTTTGTTATAAAAATTTCCTGTGATAAACGGCCATCCTTGTCACAATATATATATATATATATATATATATATATATATATATATATATATACTGCACAATACTTGCAGTCTTATTAACCCTCCTCTGCCAATATATATACTGAGACACAGAGAGAGAGGGACAGGCAGAGATAGAGAGATAGAGAGAAAAAGAGGGACAGAGAGTGAGAGGAAAAGAGAGAGAGACAGTGGCAGAGAGAGGGGGGAGGGGGCATTTGTAATTTGTACTTACCTTTGTATATATCACTCTACTCTATTCTACTTTGTAAATGACGCTAAGGAAAATGCTGGCTCATTTTTAATAAAGAGTAAAATTTATAATAATTCCATTGGGTTCTTGCAATGTTACAGCTGACTCCTGTTGAGTCTCACAGTAAATAAACAGTTGGAATGCTGTAAATGCTAACACTGCAGCATTAAAAACATTTATAAAACAATGGAAATAGGTTCAAGTGAAAACATTTTTATACCTGTTCTACTTTATTTTAACTGTGGTACATTATGGATCAGAGACAGTTTATTTTCTTTTATTTGGAATAAAGTGCTTTCCTATCTTGCAAGCAGTTCTCCGTATATATGGGAACTTTGGGATCTTTTTCAGCTGGCTGAGATGTATCTTTGTGTTACAGTACTTTGAAAAACCAAGACTTGCACAGAGAGAGAATGAAGTCAGGTACACTACACTGTCCCTCTGACAGCTGAATAACTTACTACTGAAATAATATGACAGCTTGAATCGATTTTTTTTTTGTTCAGCTTATAAAATAAAATGTATTTACTTCCAAAATCAACCTTATTATGTATAATATATTTTAAATAATATATATATATATATATATATATATATATATATATATATATATATTTATTTATTTATTTGTTGTCAGATCCCTCTTCCTGAGTAGCTGGTGGTGTGTCCAAAGCTACGCTTTCTCGGCCTGCTTAGAGGGCCAAGGGATAGAATAAATGATAAAAAGCAGGGAGAGAGGGGTGGGTGACAAGAAAAACGGCGAGCAGGTGAGTGATGAGTGAGGAGAGGTTTAGAAAGGGGATGTGGGATAGGGCTCCTCCCACAACTCTCAGTTAATTAACTGGACATTTGTGGCCAGATCCTTCTCCCTGAGTAACTGGTTGTGTAGCCAAAGCAACTCTTTCTCTGCCTTGTTAGAGGGCCAAAATCTGCTGGAAGATTCGCTTATTAGGGTTTGGAAACCTTACAGGACTTCAGTTGGTTGGAGAATGTGACTACTGAAACAGTGAACTCCATCTGCCTATGGCCTTGATTATGTGCAATGGCATATTGTTTTTTGGAAGCCGTTGGGGCTGCCCCAATGTGGAGTGAGTGCTCAGAATAAGAGAAGGATTGTAGCCAAGTCTGGTGGCAAAGATTCTGACAGTGAAAGAAGGTAGTGGTTTGTGAACGTGAGATTGTGAATTGCTTGGTCTCAGGAACCTATGGAAGGTCGAGGTGGCGGCAATGATGGTTGGTGAGACTCTAAACCCGAAAGGATCACGGCAAAGAATTGAGAGGATTTGCCCTAGATGAGTAACCTGGACGAAAAACATGTGTGAAAGACTTTTAAGACTATTTTAACAGGTGGAGAGGAACCATGAAGATGCTGGTCATAAATGATTCATATTTTGTAATAAGCTTTAAAGAAATTATCAATCTATGTCCACGGATTTAATCTCTGTAACTGAGTGAACTGGTTATCTGGTCTAGAAAGAGCGGCGGGTTGAGCTGGTCCGGCTGCTTGGAGGATCCTATGCAGCTCTAACTTTCTAGCAGGAGCTGGATATTGGATACCATGATTCTGCGGGATGATCAAAGGGACGATTGATTGCTTGCCGCTTATGGAGATTTTCCAAGAGATGAAGGAACTTGGGAAGGAAGGCTGTCTGCACCGGAAAGATTGAGATCGGCTAGACGGGGTCTTTTGAGGTTGTGATCTCAAAGACATTTCTTGGGAAATTATTTTGCTATCCCCTAAGTCATGATGGAAGATGAGTAAGGGCCATGATTAATGGGTAGAATAGACTGAGGTGATTAAATAGGTTAGTGATTGTCATGAGGAAGTAGCATGGTCGGAGGCGGATGATTGGTTAGTTACTTGGGGCTATGTGCTCTGGGATCTGCGACTTGAATTGAGATTGAATAGGTATGACTATAGAAATAACTTCTTGTGGAAAGTGATGTGAAGGAGGGTCTCAAAATGTGCATCTGAATGGGCATTAAGGTTGAATAACGAGCTTAAAGTAAGCATTAATTAAAAGTGCCATGATGGAGTGTCTAGGTGAAGTCTTTGCAGTAAATAAAAAAATGAGGGAGACCATATAGAAGTGAGGGAACACAGCAAATTGAGTGAGCTTTGGATTAAAAATGCAATGTAATACTGGGATAGAGCAGTAAGAGTAAGCTCTGGAGCAGAATATACACATCACTGCTAACACAAATCACTGCTGTAAAAAAAAAGAAAGTGATAAAAGAAGGTAATGTAATTTCTGAAAAATTAAATTGGAGATACTATTAAGATAGTGGGTATTTAAGATTTGAATTTGGCGCTGAAGCCTTGAAAATCACGCAAGAGTTCATAGGACGTCGATTTGGGCATTGCTAGGCGACAGGACGCTCCAGGGTGAGGCTGGAGTCCCAGCAGCCATGAGTTTGCTAGAGAAGGCCAAAAAACAGCAGGAAGATCAGAAGAAACAGGCAGGGAGGTGTGAAAGGTGAAGGGCAGAAGGGAAGGGGAAAGGGGAGCCAGTAGGAGCAGTGAAGGGCAAACAGACAGAGTGGGGGCAAGGAGCAAACAGGGGAGACAAGAGCAGGGACAGAAGGCAAGGAGGGGACCTGCACAGAAACATTGCAGCTCCCGCTTACCTGCGGCTGAGCCACAGCAAGGGAGGAACGACCGGCGTGGACATGAGACCAGCGTCTGCCCATGAGACCAGCGTCTGCCCATGAGACCAGCGTCTGCCCATGAGACCAGCGTCTGCCCATGAGACCAGCATCTGCACACGATCACACATTCAAATAGATCACACATTCAAACATGCGGGACTTAGCCTCCAAACACTTAGGAAACGTGGGATCGCCTTAGGCTGCAAGAAGCTGCCGAATACAGGACTTCGAAAAAAAAAATTATGAGATGCGGGACTTAGAAAAAACAAAATCCGAGATGCAGGACTTAGAAAAATAAAATACGAGATAGGAAAAATACGAAGTTAACACCCGAACCGCGTAAAGCAAAAAACACAAAAAATATTTGAAAAAAAACAACAAAAACATCATACACAGCACGGGGGAACAGCCAGGACTGCGAGTGAGGTGGAACGCGAATTTGAGTTGATTTTCCCGAGTTTCAGCACTCGAACATCAGCTAAGCGAGAAATAAAATGGTGGCAAAACAAAATGAAAATGAGGCTACACGACCCTGGACCGCGCAAAAAACCTAAACCGTGTACCACTTTCACTCAGGAATGTACGAGGTACAAAATATACTATTACAAAGGACAGCAAATGCTTGCAAACCGCGTAGCATATAGACAAACGACGCAATTTTACAACCCTAAATTGTTTACACAAATAAACCAATGGTTTGCCATCGCGCACGCAGCCTTTTTCTAATGCACAGTTGGGACATTCATGACACTATCTCATTAGGCCAGCAACAGTCCCCCTGGACATTATACGCTGCAGGACAATAAAAGGAGATTGTTACCTCTTCAGGCTATTGATTGTTACATATATAAATTTGAAAATGGTAAACTATATTAATTTATTATTCAATTAATTCATTAATTAGTATTTTAAAAAATATAGAGAGGAGCCAAAGGACACACGAGGAGGGGCTCGCAATGAGCACCAAAGGTTTTTAGAGTATAAAAAGCTTAACATTGTATGCCAAAATAATTGCCATGGCTTAAATTTTTTTTGCTCCGTCACTTAAAATAAAAAGATTGTTAGCTCTTTAGGCTATTGATTGCTGGATATATTAATTAAAAATAGGCAAAGTATATTCATTCATTAACTACGGTAATTAATTGATTATTATGTGAAAAAATATAGACATATGTATGTCTTTGTGATAAGCGCCGAAGGTGCTCAGAGGAGCAAAAGTACAACAGAGGAGAGTCTCGCAATGAGCGCTGAACGTCCTCAGAGTAAAAAAAGCTTGACATTGTGTGGCAAACAGCATTGCCATGGCTTCAAATTGTATAGCTCCATCATTTTTGACAAGCAAGTCGCTAGTATATACAGTATATATATATATATATATATATATATATATATATATATATATATATTATAAATAATATATATTATCTTCTGGTTTGATGGTGATGTCTGGGTTGTTTTTTCTTATGGCAGTTATATCTGATGGAGTCTGTATTTTCTTTATTTCAATGAGAATCTACTATTAGTATTGCTCCAGACTTGACAAAGAGAGTTAACTCTTGAAAGCTAGATATATTTATGAAGATGTTTGTTCAATAAAAAAGGTATCATTATTTACTGCAGTACCTATGCATATCTGTGTCCAGGTAAGGTACCTGGTTATTGTGGGAGGGGGGCCCCCTCCTCTTCCACTGCCACCTGCTCCTCTCCTCCACCACTCACAACCTCCTCCTCCTCTCCTCCCCCACTCACAACCTCCTCCTCCTCCTCTCCTCCACCACTCACAGCCTCCTCCTCCTCTCCTCCACCACTCACAGCCTCCTCCTCCTCTCCTCCACCACTCACAACCTCCTCCTCCTCTCCTCCACCACTCACAACCTCCTCCTCCTCTCCTCCACCACTCACAACCTCCTCCTCCTCTCCTCCACCACTCACAGCCTCCTCCTCCTCTCCTCCACCACTCACAACCTCCTCCTCCTCTCCTCCACCACTCACAACCTCCTCCACTTCTCCTCCACCACTCCTTACCTCCCCCCTCTGACCTTTTAAAAGCACACTTCAGTAACTTTTGCCTCTGTGCCTGGAGGGTGTTTCACTGTGATTCCTCATTTTTTTGGCTTTACCAAGACTTGCTTTGCTGAATTTCACCCCTTATCTACTAAAGCACAAACTTTGCCTACGCCCAGGGTGAGTCTCTTTCATCAAGATGCACTTTTCGGCCTCTTTTTTTTGCCGATTTCTGCCCATATCTACTAAACATCCCAGGTAAGTCTTTCATCATTAACTGGCTTTTAACAAGCTCTACATTTGCAGATATGGCCTCTTTCTATCAGAATCTGGGCAATGCCATTCCATAGCCATGCAGCTTAATCAAGCCCTTCAGCGAAGTTTTAGGCCCATTTCACGTCAAAGGTACTGCCATTTCCACTGCCATGCATCTTATCTACTAAGCAACTATCATGCTTACATCAAAAGCATTGCCACTTTCATTGTCACATGGCTTCTACAAGACCTGCTGTGCAGATTCGAGCATATCTTATGTCCATAAGGGCATTGCATTGCTGGAGAGCGATGGTACCAAAGGCTCCTTGCCCAAGTCTAAGATAACGCTTTTCTGCTTTCGCTAAGCACTCCATTGCTGATTTGGCCCCCATCAGCATCCTTGCCCATGTCCAAGGATATGCCGTTTTCATCGTCATGTGTCTTCCGACAAGCCCCCATAGTAGATTCGTCCCACATCTACTAAGCTTCCTCCTTGCCCATGCCCAACGACTCGCTTTCTCCTTACCACAAAAATCTGTCCCACTTCTGAGGCTAGATTTCGTAGCTTTATATATATGACTTAAATCACAAGAAATTGTGATAATGTGTTATTTTTTTCTTATTATACAATAACGGGCTTGGCACTCTTAGCCAGGAATCCTACCCACGTACAGCTGTTTGATGAGAGGCAGTCACCTTGAGAGTGGGGCCGGTACCTAGCTTGTGTAGTAGATTCATTGCAGAGGTAGCTTCCCACAACAATCATTTAATTCATGGTGGGCAAAAGGGTGATAGAAGCCTCCACCATACAGTACTACAGTAAATAAATAGTACATTTGTGTACATATTTGATCGTCTAAAAAAGTTTCAAACGATTCATGTTTAGAATTTCTAGAAATACAGTTATTACACAGCACTCTGGAAACCTGGGTAGGGACACGCATATATACAGTGGATATAAAAAGTCTACACATCCTGGTTAAAATGTCAGGTTTCTGTGCTGTAAAAAAATTAGACAAAGATAAATCATTTCAAAACTTTTTCCACCTTTAATGTGACCTATAAACTGCACAACTCAATTAAAAAACAACCTGAAATCTTTTAGGTAGAGGGAAGAAAAAATATAAAAATCAAATAATATGGTTGCATAAGTATGCACACCCTTAAACTAATACTTTGTTGAAGCACCTTTTGATTTTATTACAGCACTCAGTCTTTTGGGGTATGAGTCTATCAGCATGGCACATTTTGACTTGGCAAGATTTGCCCACTCTTCTTTGCAAAAACACTCCAAATCTGTCAGATTGTGAGGGCATCTCCTGTGCACAGCCCTCTTCAGATCACCCCACAGATTTCCAATCGGATTCAGGTCTGGGCTCTGGCTGGGCCATTCCAAAACTTTAATCTTCTTCTGGTGAAGCCATTCCTTTGATTTTGGATGTATGCTTTGGGTCGTTGTCATGCTGAAAGATGAAGTTCCTCTTCGTGTTCAGCTTTCTAGCAGAAGCCTGAAGGTTTTGTGCCAATATTGACTGGTATTTGGAACTGTCCATAATTCCCTCTATCTTAACTAAGGCCCCAGTTCCAGCTGAAGAAAAACAGCCCCAAAGTATGATGCTGCCACCACCATGCTTCACTGTGGGTATGGTGTTCTTTTGGTGATGTGCAGTGTTGTTTTTGCACCAAACATATCTTTTGGAATTATGGCCAAAAAGTTCAACCTTGATTTCATCAGACCATAAAACCTTTTCCCACATGCTTTTAGGAGACTTCAGATGTGTTTTTGCAAAATGTAGCCTGGCTTGGATGTTTTTCTTAGGAAAAAGCTTTCGTCTTGCCACTCTACCCCATAGCCCAGACATATGAAGAATATGGGAGATTGTTGTCACATGTACCACACAGCCAGTACTTGCCAGATATTCCTGCAGCTCCTTTAATGTTGCTGTAGGCCTCTTGGTAGCCTCCCAGACCAGTTTTCGTCTCATCAATTTTGGAGGGAGCTCCAGTTCTTGGTAATGTTACTGCTGTTCCATGGTATAACTAATGCCTTGGAAATTATTTTGTACACTTCTCCTGACTGATACTGTTATGGATCAGGATCTACAAGAAAATGCATTTTATGTTTGCTCTACTCATACATTTTCTCTTTTCAGTATTACGTAACCTTATTAACAATGTTGATTATTGGAGACTCTAAGATGGAGGATTTGCCACTTCCGCATACAAGATGTCGGCAGCCCTATTTCCGGTCTGCTAAGGGTGACGATGACTACCACACCTTGGGCACAAGAAGAACGCCATCTTCCCTTTGTCCTAACCTTCTGACCAACGAGAGAAAGACTCATCCCACTGTGGGATGACACCTAGAGACTACTTAATGCATTAACCCAATGCCTTGCTGAGATTCTGTAAAAGCGGACACCTCAGAACCAATGAACTACCGAATAAACCTGATGTTTTGCTTAGTTGCAACATTTATCTGATTGTTGAATGTTATATATGGGGGCTGATTCAATAAACAGTAGGCGAGAGAAAGCTTTATACCAGAACTCTGTGTTGGTGTATTATTTCTCTATGGTGTGCACACTATATGTATATTGGTAATTTGGCCAGGGACAGATATCTCCAAGAACTACTTTAGTTTTCTCCAAAACAATACCTTTTAACAATGAAATCCCTCTGATGTTTTGGAAGCTCTCTGTGGACCATGGCTTTTGCTGTGGGATGCGACTAAGAACATTTCAGGAAAGACCAACTAGAGCAGCTGAACTTTATTCGGGGTTAATAAGAGGCACTTTAAATGATGGCAGGTGTATGCTGACTCCTATTTAACACGATTTGGAATGTGATTGCTTAATTCTGAACACAGCTACATCCCCAGTTATAAGAGGGTGTGCAGACTTATGCAATCACATTATCTGTCTTTTTTCTTCCCTCCACCTAAAAGATTTCAGTTTGTCTTTCAATTGAGTTGTACAGTTTATATGTCACATTAGGTGGAAAAGTACTGAAATGATTTATCTTTGTCATTTTTTTACAGCACAGAAACCTGACATTTTAACAGGGGTGTGTAGACTTTTTATATCCAATGTATGTATGTGTGTGTGATATATATATATATATATATATATATATATATATATATATAATTATATCACACAGTTCCTGAAATTTGATTTAGTAAGTGAGGAATGGACATTGTGTTTCTGAAAGGTTGCCTACCCCTGGTCTATATTATGGCCATTCACACTCTTCCATTATGCTGTTTGATTTTGACTATGCATCATTTTATTCGTTTTAGTATTTTGCACTCTTGTCGATTTTTATTGATTGCTTTATTTATTACAGTCGCCAGAATTGTACACAATGCTGCAGCTGATTTTGTTTTACCTTATATAATGTTCATTGCAAAATAAGTAATGGGTAACAGTCCCTTTTGACATTGAAAGGTTGTTGCAGAGTTCAATGCTACACGATTTATTAAATTGCCACAGCGGTAATGCTTCAAGTCCCACTTGAGCACAGTATATTAAGTTGCCATTGTGTTTATCCCTTGAGTCCAACTATTCCACTGACTTGTCTTCAGACATTGTTTATCAAAGCAATTATACATCTACCAATATGAGGCTGAGCAACCGTATACACAATTTATCTTCGGGAGTCCCTGTTGACCACAGATATATAGTATCATGACTTGTTTTGGTGTCTTGCTATTAATTCCTCTTTTTTCTCCTTCAAGCGCTTGAAAAAGCTTTAATTCCTCAGCAAATTATATCAATTAGTGTCTGCTCAGCAGGTTCCTTATGTGTATGTGTGATGAAAATAATATGTAATTGTGTATAGATTGAGTGTTAAAATACACAGGGAAACTAGCATGTAATTAAAATGCACTCAACTTATTGAGAAGGATAGAAATAAATATGTTTGTTTTTGTGGTCAAATATGGTATTTTGAGTAAATATACATGAAAATGTGCAATGTTTTTTAAAAAATAATAAATAAGCACAGCCTTTAATTATTTCACTTTTAAGTGCAATTATTCTTTACTGCAGGGTTAGGTTTTGTTTACTTAGTTTCTTTTTTCTGCTGCTGTCTCAGGAGTGGGTGTCTGTAACAATGTAACATCTGATATCTCCAATAAACAAATTTCTTCAGGGATGGATTTTATTATTAGTTCTCAGCTGCGAATTGATGCTCCTTCTCGGTAATGCAATATAAGAAACACAACACTTTATAACAAAAAATAGCTTTTCTTTCAGCACGTCTATACAGTACACAGAGGCCTAACACACCCCTGCCTGAGACTATACTGGCCTGTCTGAGCCTCAGCAAGCTATCATATTTAGCTCTCTAATTACAGCAGATTTAGGCCTAATTAGTTCATTGTTTGGATGTGTTCAGCAAAGTTGGAACATTATGGACAGGTTCTGCCCCTTACTAAACCCTTCTCTACACCGGCTGCCTCTTTACACCAGTGATGGGTCTATACCAGTGGTTCCCAAACCTTTCCTCCGGTTTTCCCAGACAGGTAGGGATTTCAATGTAACAGTATGTGAGCACAGGTGAGGCAATTAGTATTTAGGCAATGAAGCCTCAATTGTGTTCACACACTGTTAAATTGAAATCCCGACCTGTTTGCGGAGCCCTGAGGAGAGGTTTGGGAACCACTGGTCTATACAAATCCATCACAGTGTTATTTTTAAACTATTGATCTATAGGTTAGAGCACAGTCAGTTGTAGCAACTATTTTTACATTTTTAACAAAAAACAGGTCTACATGCAAAGTCTCCTTCAACTACAGGAAGATGATCACCAGAAAACAAAATGGTACATTCCATTGCAATATATAAAATTAATAAATTTGAGGCTGTTTTTTTTTCCATTCTACAAAATGTGCTTATTTTTAATAATAGCATTTCAAAAGAGCATATTTAAATATGTGACTGCTGCGAAACACATTAGAATTGACATTAAATACTATTATTATTATTACTATTATTATTATTATTATTATTATTATTATATTATAATATTACAACGGCCAAAGTTGCGTCCCCTTTTTTTCCATTGTCATATGCAGTTCTTCAAAAAAGTACAGTTTAAATATAAGATAATAATAATAATAATAATAATAATAATAATAATAACTACTTTATATAGAGATTTTCTTCCACTGACTTCGATTCCCTTCTCCTCCACCGTTTTTTTCCAATGATAGATACAGAAAACACACTCTTTCATGATCCATCTCTCAGGAAGTGATGTAACAGACACAAAATTGATTCTAAGAACATGAGCTGGCACATAAGAATTGAGGAGCTCCTTCAAGTAGTTGGAACCTTCATCATGTAGAGCTTTGTATGTCAGAAGGCCAATCTTGAAATATAGAGCCAGTGTAGGGCACAGAGGGCAGGTGTTATGTGACAGGAACAAGGTTGTTCTGTTAATAACCTGACAGCAGCATTCTGTACCAACTGTAAGAGATGTAGCTCCTTATTTGTCAGTCCTAGATATAGGCAGTGGCAGAAGTCCAGATGTTATGTAATAAAGTCATAAATCAAAGTAGGGAGGTGTAACAAATGCTTTATCCAAGCTATGTTCTTCAGATGGAAAAGGATGATAGGATCACAGAAGTATGAGCTGGAACATAAGAAGTGAGGATCTCATTCAAGTAGTTGGAAACTTCATCATGTAGAGCTTTGTATGTCAGAAGGCCAATCTTGAAAGATATGTGCCAATGAAAGCACATGTTTAAGGTAGTTATGTGGCAGGAAAGAGGTTGCTTTGTTAACTTTGCAGCAGCTTTCTGTACCAACTGTAAACTATGTAGCTCTTTATTTGATAATCCTAGATAAAAGCAGTTGTAGTAGTCTAGTTGTTATGATCTGGAGCAAATCCAAGGTTATGCACTTGTTCAGAATTTAATAGCTGTGAGTCTTGGGGGAATAATTTAACTCTACTCTCAGGACAGGAAGCAGTGGCAGATCAACCGCCGGTGCACCCAGTGCAATGCACTAGGGCCCTGGTCTGGGGGGTACATTGCTGCAGTGCACCTCAATTTTTTTTTTTTATTTCTTTGTTTAAATTCTCAATGCCCCAGCGCCCCCCCAATATAATTAGCACTATATATATATATATATATATATATATATATATATATATATATGGAAAATACATACTGCTCCATAGCGCTTGTGGCAAAATATGGTAATACATAATTAAGTTCAATTTTGCTGTTTTTGTGTCCCCTATTCGTTTAATATGTGGACATTTGTCCCCCCCAGTTCCTACAACCCTGGTCCCCAAGCTAAATGCCCACTCAAATGATGCTCTCAAAGCAGAAAATTATTATTAATTTGTAAACTAATCTGGGGCTTGCCCCTGTGAATCAATGGCCAGTAATACTTCTCTGCCAGCTAATCTACCATCGTTCATACTCTCTGTGCACTTTCTGTTAGTTTCAATGAAATAGTTTTACAGCATTTTAGTGTATTATAAGTGGCTATTTTTAAACAAGTGAGTCTGGATGGGAAGGAAATGGTTCAGAAAATGTTACAGAACGAGGGCATATCTTTTATTATTTTCATATCTATACATTTTATTTATAGACATAATTTCACGTCAAAGAAAGGAGCTGCTCTATTTCTTATTTTGAGATACAGAAAATCTTAAAGGCAAAAGGAAGTGCACAATTGAACATTTTATAAAAGAAAAGAATCAGTAAATTAGATGAAGCGCAAGATTTAAAGGTCCATGTGTTTCAGCTAATACAAATACGTTTATGGAACATTTTCTTTATTGGTAATTTATTATGATTTAAATAAGTTAATATTTTGTGAGAACATACATTAAAATAGCCATTTTTCCCATGACCCAACTCAACCCTTTCACCATATTACATGATGCACCGTAACATCATAGAATGCAGCACAAGCGAAGAGAGGGGCCGCATTTGGCGAGGCGGAGGCTCCCAAGGCGGCTGCAATGAGCATTTGCGGCCTGCAATGAGCCACAGGCGAGGTGCCGCATTTGTGGAGGTGAAGGCTCTACGGCGCCTCACAACCGGTTACAAACCACCACACAAGCGGGACTTTGAAACAAAAAAACAAACACGCAATCACTAACTACGGACTTACACAAAAAAATATGAGCTGCGGGACTTAGAAAATAACAAATTGCGGACTTACACTAAAAAAACATTACGGACTCACAAAAATACGACCTTAACGGACAACCCGGGCACAGCAGCAAACATTAAACACAAAAATACACACAAAAATAAAATAAAAAGACCCCCACGACCTCTGCAATACAGGTCAAACCTCAATTTCAGTCAAATTTACAAAGTTTAGACATTTGAAAATCCCCTGAGAGAAAAATGGCAGCCGAAGAAAACAAAGCTACACGACCCCTAAAGCCGCTAAATATGGCAAAGCAAATACGGCTTTTACAAAAACCCGTACGACCTACAACATACACCATTAGCAACTACGCTAAATCCTACAAACCCGCGTACCACATACACATTTCCAGCAATTTTACAACACTAACTTACAGAATGCGGAAGTACCCAGCTACACTAACGGCTTCCCCTCGCGCACGCAGCCTATTTACACTACACACTGCACACATTGCTGACACTTACACCACAGCTCCACAACAGTGCAAATCTACATTATATGCTGTAGGAACATCAAAACAGATTGTTAGCTCTTCAGCACATTCATTGCTGCATATATTAATTACAAAGAGGTAAAGTATATTAATTTATGATTTCATTAATTAAATAATTTGCATTAAAAAAATTAAATAGTCACAAAATAAAAAACAATTAACACCACACTAGTGCAAACAACCACAAACACCTTCACCGCGCCACCCACAAAGAGCGCCAACGCTGCTTAAAGGACACAAACTACACCAGGAGAGAGCATTGCAATAAGCAACAAAACAAGATCATTTCAGACCCTACAATAAGCGCAAAACAACAAATACACCAATCCAGAGGCTCGCAGTGAGCACCAAAGGTGCTCATTGCGAGCAACGCGATGAGCACCAAAGGCGCTCAGCCCCAGCCTCGCAATGAGCGCAGAAGGATCTCAGACCAGCAAAACACTTACTCTCTGTGGCAAACAGCATTACCTGCCTTACAATTTTATTGCTGTCATTTTTTGATGGGCAAGCCGCTAGTAATAAGATAAATGTATGGGTTAGAAAGTCAATTAACAATATACACGTAAACCATAAACACTGGTGTGTAAAATATTTAGAATATTTACTAGCTAGATCCTATTACTAAATATAACATAAACTAGCGACTTGCCCGTCAAAAATGACGGCAATAAAAATTGAAGCCTGGCAATGGTGTTTGTCACACACTGAGAGCCTCTCCCCCCCTCTACTTTATTGGCCTCGCGATGAGCGCCTTCGGCGCTAATCACGGGCCTCGCAATGAGCGCCTTCGGCGCTCATTGCGAGCCTCTCTACCCCTCTACTTGATGGGAGGGGCTCACTGCGAACCTCTCCCCCCTCTACTTTACTGGCCTTGCGATAAGCTCCTTCAGCGCTCATCTCGGGCCTTGCAATGAGTGGCTTTGGAACTCATTGTGAGCCTCTCCCGCCCTCTACTTCCACTCCCTCCCCTCTGTCTCTTCCCCCCTCTCCCTCCCTTGTTTCTCCTTCCCCCTCTCCCTCCCCTGTGTCTCTTCACCCCGTCTCCCTCCCCTGTGTCTCTTCACCCCGTCTCCCTCCCCTATGTCTCTGCCCCCCTCATCCCTCCCCTGTGTCTCTGCCCCACTCATCCTTACCCTGTGTCTCTGCCCTCCTCATCCCTCCCCTGTGTCTCTGCCCCCTCATCCCTCCCCTGTGTCTCTCCACCCCCTGACACTCATCTCTTCCCCCCTCCGCTGTGTCTCCTCCCCATGTCTATTCCTCCCCTCCTCTCTCTCCCGTTTCTCTTCCTCCCCTCCTCTCCATCCCCTGTGTCTCTCTTCCCCCTCCTCTCCCTCCCCTGTGTCTCTCTTCCCCCTCCTCTCCCTCCCCTGTGTCTCTCTTCCCCCTCCTCTTCTCACTCCCCTGTGCCTCTCTTCCCCCTTACCTGTGTCTCTCTTCCCCCTCCTCTCCCTCCCCTGTGTCTCTCTTCCCCTCCCCTGTATCTCACTTCCCCTGTCCCCTGTGTCTCTCTTCCCCTCCCCTGTATCTCACTTCCCCTGTCCCCTGTGTCTCTCTTCCCCCCTCCTCCTCTCCCTCCCTCATGTATCTCTTCCCCTGCTTCTCCCCACCTTGTCACTCTTCCCCCGTGTCTCTCTCCCTCCACTCCTCCCTCACCTCATTGCTGTAGATGTGCGCGCGCACGCTTCTGTGATGCTTCTTGGCTACCCGTGCACGCCACCAGAACAAAGAGCCTGCAGTAGGGCTGATGGGAGCCATGGTGAAACTGCGAGATGTCGTCAGTTGCGGCCCTCCCTTTGCGAGGGCCGCAAAGCGTGACGACAACTCGCAGTTGGACAATTATAATATGTGATACAAAGGATCTTAAAAATAGAAATTTGATCACTGTTTGGTATATATGATAAAAAGGCTTGAAGTAACACAAGACGTGTTGATAAGATATGTTTGAGTTTATTTAGAGGTGGCATTTGGTAACAGATAAGAAATGATTGACAAGAGTCAATAAAGTATACGGCATAGGTTATTTTCAACCTTGCCCCTCCTGGTAGTCTCCCCTAGGGAAATCCCTTCAAGAGACAATTTCTCCTTTCTCCCTCTTTATATTTGGGGAAGGAAGGGAAGGGGAATAAAAGAGAGGGGAAAAGTACATTTGTATACTAGAAGTAGTTATAATCTATATAGAACGTATAGTTCGATGCATAGGAAGACAATATTTTATAGTTTCCTCTTTCTTTTCCTCTTTTTTTCTCTCACCCTCTCTTTCCTTACTGGTGATCTTTGGTTTAGCTCCTGGTTTTGGGTTTCTCTCACCAGCCTAAGGACCGGATTTCTGTATGTTGATAAAGGGGATTACCCCATAACATAGACAGAATATTGAGGCTTCTTGTCTAAACTATGTTTTTGTTTTAAGAATAAATGTAAGTGTATGTTTTTTATTGTTATCTAATTGTTTTGTAAAGATGTCCTATATACAAGAGCTGGATGGGGCAAAGAGAGCGAGAAGTAAAGGAACTTGGGGTAAATTACTCTATGGAATTTAAGATGTTTCTTTGAATTTGCGGGGTTTAAACACCCCTTACAAGAGACACTCCATTATGCAGCTATTTAACAAAGAAAGCCCAGATGTAATATATATTCAAGAATCACACTGGGCAATAAATAAAGAACCCAATTTACCTAAGTCCAAATATGATAAGATAAACTCAGCTTCCTATAGAAAGAAGGCTAGAGGTGTCATAATCCTGTTCAACAAAAAAAATACCATAGTGGAAGAATTAGTTAAAATAGACAAACAAGGAAGATATATTGTCTGGATTGGGACTATAAATAATGAAGTCTATATGTTAGTATACTTATACGCTCCCAATCAAAATCAGAATTTTTTTGCACTCTATAGTAGATATACAAACAGAACGTCTAATTATAGATTGAGATTTAAATATATGCCATGATCCTTATTTAGATAGGAAATCTGGTGTAAAATGAATCCATACAAAGATTCTATAAATAAATTGTATAAATGTGGTAAATTATTGACCAGATATAATCTATATGATGGTTGGAGAGCTCTTAATCCAGCAGAGCGAGATTACACATTTTACTCAGCCAGACATTTAGCCTACAGTCGAATCAATTAGATCAAACAACATTAGAATTAGTGCAAAAAATAGATATTGACACCATAAATTGGTCGGACCATGCTTGCATAAAAATGTACTTTAACCCTTCTAAAAGATTAAACTCTATTCCCAGATTTAAAACTGATTGTACACTTTTTAAAGAAGCAGAAGATAGAGATTAGTTAAAAAAATACAATTGAAGAGTAAGCAATAAAAACCCAGCAATATGTGGGATATGCTTATGACATGCTCACAAAACAGTACTTAGAGGTGTACTAATCTCATGATTTGATGCTAAACGTAAAGCTAGAGGAGCCCCTCTGAGAAATATTTACATTAAGTTATATAATTTACAAAAAATCAATAAAGAGACTCCACAGAAAATAACAGCTGAAGAAATTAGGGCGCTG
This sequence comes from Discoglossus pictus, assembly GCA_027410445.1. Taxonomy (NCBI): domain Eukaryota; kingdom Metazoa; phylum Chordata; class Amphibia; order Anura; family Alytidae; genus Discoglossus; species Discoglossus pictus. Next base: position 120,575,093 of record CM050170.1, on the reverse strand, counting down.
CAATTAGGGATTCACAAAATCCTTCAGACTCAGATTGATAATAAGGCATGGAAAATGCAGCAAAAGTATTATAAACTAGCTAATAAAACAGGGAAAATGTTAGCAAAGCAACTGAAAACTAAAAAGACCATTAATAGAATTGAAAAGGTAAGAAATATGGAAGGCCACATAGAAAAGCACCTCAAAAATATAGGTGACTGTTTTGAAAAATACTATAGATCCCTTTACAGTTTAGAGAACTACTCTGAGTTGGTGAAGCCATCCAAAAATTATTAAAGAGACTTCTTGGCAAATACAAATCTTCCGAAAATATCAGAGGTACAATTGAAATCCTTAGAGGAAGACTTCACAGATAACGAGATAGAAGAAAGTATTGATTCTTTACAATTGTATAAAGCCACAGACCCAGACTGATTCCCAAGTATGTATTACAAAGTGTTCTCAGCATCCCTTGGAGGTCATTTAAAATATTTCTGTAATGAAATTAAGAACAAGGGTATAGCTCCAGTGGAGAATTTAGAGGCTGCAGTTATCACAATTCTGAAAACCGATAAAGACCAAACAGATATTAAGACCTTTAGATCAATTTTCCTGCTCAACTTTGATATTAAAATATACACGAAAATCCTGGCCAATAGGCTAAACCCTATAATGGCAAATTTAATTAACAAAGATCAAACATGATTTCTAAAAAGGAGACAGGGTGCAGACAACATAAGGAAATTAATAGATATTTTTGACTTTGCAAGGTCCAGGAAAGTCCCAATGGTTGCGCTATCATTAGATGCTGAGAAGGATTACCTGGACTGTGTTCTGGAGAAATTTGGATTTGGCCTTTTTGGTTCACATGTTATCAAAGCCTTATATCAGAATGTAACTGCCTTTGTGTCAGGTGTGGATTTCAGCTCTAATAAATTCAAGGTGAGCAATGGTACAAGACTGGCGTGTCCCCTCTAGCCACTCATATTTGTGCTCCTAATGTAGCCCTTTGCTGAGTTAGTAAGAGTGGAGCAGAATATAGATGGCGTACAAATAGACAGGATGGCATTTAAAATTACTATTCACTGATGATGTGGTCCTGACACTTGTAAATCCAGCTAAATCTTTAGACTATCTTTTTAACGTTATTGATAAGTTCACGTACATCTCGTATTTGTAATCTCAATACAGCTAAATCGGAAGTAATGACTCTGAATTTAGATCCTTTAACCAAAAAACAGTTTAGAGAGAAATATCATGTTAAGTGACAGCAAAATGGCTTTTCACACCTGGGTATTCACTTTAGACCAGTACTGTCCAAAATAGTAGAATTTAATTTTGGGAAACTACAGAAACATATTTTCCTATTTTTGGAAGGTTGGGAAGGACTCCATCTTTCATGGCTGGGTAAAATCCAAACTGTTAAAATGGTGGTTCTCCCAAAAGTTACATCCTTAATGAGGACTATACCTCTTGTATTCCTAAGCATATAATAAATACATTGCAAAGGAAAATAGACTGTTTCATGTTAAAAGGGAAAAAGTCCTGTATTGGAAAGACAGTTATGAATAGGAATATTGTCAGAGGAGGTTTATATACCCCTAATTTGTAGGATAATTTTTATCATTTGCAGAAGTCGGATTTACAACCATTAAAACATATGACATAGAAAGAGCTCTTATAAAGGATTTGGAGATAAATGATTTGATGTGGTACAAGAGTCTAGATTGGAAGATTAAGAAAAAAAATCTGCTTGTGGTTAGAGCAATATTGACAGCTTGGGTGCGGTGCAATCGGGAATGGAATTTAGTTCCTTTTCCCTCTCCGATTGTACCACTCTCTGTGGTACTGGACGAGTCTCTTCCAACTTGAGATGTCAATTGGGAACAATGGGACATGTGGACTGTGTCGGATGTTTATAAAAATGGCTCCTTTAGAATATTTGAGGAAATATGTAAGACATATAATATACCGAAGGAGAACTGGCTAAACTTCCTAATGTTAAAAAAAATAATAAAAAATCAAAATATCTCTTGACTTCTAGAGAATTGACACCTTTTGAAACTTGTATGTAGATCAAGTAAGGACATCTCTATGTCTATTTACTACAAATGTATAAGATCATTGAAAGATGAGGTTAAGTGGATCCCTATGTTAAAATGGGAAGAAGAATTCGAAAACTCTTTTACTGAAGAAAGTTGGTTCAAAGCTATTTCTTTGACTAATAGATGGCTAAATTGTTCTTCTTATAAAGAAATGTATTTTAAGATGTGCCAAAAGTGGTACACTGTTCCTACGAGTATGCACAAGATAGCCCCAGAAACGAACTCTCCACAATGTTGGAGAGGGTGCAATGAACAAGGCTCATATCTCCACATGTGGTGAACATGCAATAAGATTAAGGAAATTTGGAAAGAATCATGTTTACATATCTCTAGAATAACTGCATTAAATATACGACCAACTCCAGAATTAGTTATCTTCCATATAATGGCACAGGGAATGGAAAAGATTCTGGCTGTTATAATAATTAATATATTGATGTCAGTTAAATGGCATATAGTTAGGGAAAGGAAAAAAGCAGTCTTCCGTCTTCAAACGCAATAGACAACGAGAAATAGATTTCTGTCATTTTAAGTCCTTTAATATCAAGGAAGGTTATAGATAAATGGACCATATGGGACCAATATACTCATTAGTTTAAAGGACTTTTGATTCCCTCTCTCTTTCCCTGCGACGGGAGTAGCTTTTGAATGCAGGGAGGAAGTTGCTATCTGCAAAACACCAATGTGGCATTTACAACTGCCTGTGCTGTTATTAGGACTAATACAAAGTTTATTACTTTACAAGGACACAAAAGCTGCATGAAGCAGTCTTTTAAAAAAAATGAGGCCAGCAGAAAATAATACATTATTTTTTTATTTTCTATTTTTAATTATTCTAACGACTATTTAGAAAAAGTTTGACCACAGTGATCATGTAACTTTTGTAGGGCTCCAAATCAGTGTTTGGGTAGTACTAAAGGCACCCTTTGGACAAAGTATGAGAGAGGGGGCCTTTGACCAGGCTAGTTCAGCTGAGTCAGGGCTGGATTAACCATTAAGCAATATAAGCACGTGTGTAGGGTATCAAGGGAAGGAGGCACCATAGAAATGTGAATTAATTCGCTTTTTTTGCATCTGTTTAGCTTTTATTTTATTTGAAAATTATAACATGGTTTAACAAGGCATTTAGCTTTTTTTTTATTTTATGACATGTAATGAATAGGAATTTAGCTTTTTTTGTGGGTATCTGATCAAAGACTTTGCAATTAAAAAAAGCAGGAGAAAACTTTTCAACTACAAATAAAGTGGATGTATACAAAAATAAACATTATTTTCCATCTTTCAGTAAAATTAGTTTAATTTAGAAAAATACAATTTTATTTTAAGTTTATTATTGTTTATATTTTGAATTACATATATATATGGGGGCACCAAAATCTTATAAGTGCTTAAGGCCTCTAAGGGTCATAATCCCACGCTGAGGGGAGTGATTGGTCTGCTGAACCTACTATTAAAACTGGAAGTTCTGCTTTTGACAGAAGCACAAGCTTATTACCACCATGTATTCACCAATTGTGACTGATCTTGTGGCCAGGGTCGGATTTGCATTTTTGGAGCCCCTGGGCAGTGAACTCTAAGGCGCCCCTGTGAACATGTAGTGTGCACTAACGTTTTTTTGCTTTGATGTATGTAAGCATTCACTCATACACATCACATGCATATATACAGCACACCACACACATACATACATAGAACACATTGCAAACATACACATCTCAGTCACACATCACAGACAAACACACATCAGACACTCAACCACATACACAGACCCACATCACGACACACATCCATCACACATCACATACATACACATCATACACACATCACATACATACACACACACACACACATATCACACACAGTCTCACACACATCATACAGTCACACACACCATGCATACACACATCACATACATACAAACACATACACATACAAACACACCATTAACATTTATTTTGTTTACTATAGGGCAGATAGGTAGAATATACAATCTATCTGTGTCTCCTTCTCCTCATGGGCAGGAGCAGAGCTGCTAAAGAAAATGGGAGGACTGGGGAGGAGCCAACTCCAGCATCTTGGGTGATCTGTGTAAAATGTCCCATAGTCACTTCCTGTTCCTTCAGACAGTGCTGTGTTCTAAGAAGTGAAAATGAGGCACCCCTGTCATATTCCCACCTTTAGGCTAGATACTATAATGCCTAATGGATGACCCGGACCTGCTTGTGGCCCAATTGAAGGAGCAAGTTACAATTCATAGGACCAATTTGCTTCAACAGCTGGTTCAGACTATTATTAGTGGGACCAATCTACCTAAAGCTACTGGGACCAGACGCCCAGTAAGACCATTTAGACCACCAGATAAGTTAACTCCTTCTTCATTCCCTCTTAGAGGGACACAGCAGTGAAGATGGCCTCAGGGACAAAGCATTAAGAGTTTTGGCAAAAAAATAAATAATATGTGAGGGTGAAATGTGTGTGTGTGGGGGGTAAGGGTCATTAAGTAGGCTTAGTGGATTGAATTAGAGTGAGTTGTGGGTTGATTTTAGAGGTACAAGTAGTAGTTCAGGGTTTTGTCAGTACGGCTATGGGATGTAGGTGGAATACACCTGCAAGATGGTTTACAGTAGGTGGAATCTTAAGTTTTATGGTAGATGATGCAAGTTAGAAGGGAGCAGATCGGTATGAATCTGCAGGTTAGAAAATTGTGGGGATTATGTAACTAAGTTACTACTTATTTAACCAGTTAATAGGACAGCAAGGTTAACGCTGTGACTATTAGGAAGTGTCAATATGGGTGCAGGTGTGAATTAACATACAGGCCAATATTGGGTTGTTTTATTAATTCTTTGGCTCGGGTGGGAAGCAGGAGCTAGGGGAAGGGATACATGTAGGGATAAACCTACTAGAACAAAGGGGGTGTGATGCACACAGGGGGCCTGACTAGAACGGTTAGCAGAGTTACAAAAACTTTAGAAGAGAGGGAGCATCTTCAGGACCAGTAAAAAAGAGCAATCGTGTTTCAGGAAGGGCAGAGGAAAGCCCTGATTCTTAATGGCTCTGATACTGGTGAGGGCACCTCACACAAGTTACTGCAGGCATCTTCTTATAACACAGAGCAAACAGGTGGCCATGTTTTCAGCTTTAGGTTTATAAGTCCGCTGCCACTGCAAACTACAGTCTACAACTGGTAGGAAGGATGACCGCCAGTATATTGCCGGTAGGAGTGATGAACATTCTAACAGAAGTCACAGTCCATTGCCTTCTGCGTCAAGAGGTAGACAGGATGACCACACACATAGGAGGTACAGTCCACTGCCATCCTTTCACCAGGTAAGAGGGATGAACATTCTTACAAGTGGCACAGTCTACTTACTGCCTTCTGCGTCAAGAGGTAGGCAGGATGACCACATACATAGGAGGTACAGTCCACTGCCATCCTTTCAACAAGGGCAGGAGTTCTTCTACACATGAAAGCAGTCAGTGTTCAATGAGTTGCCATAATATTAGCTCTTCAGCTGTTTGGAGACATTACACCTCACAATCACTTTCACCATACCTGGACATTGCTATGGTCTCTCTTCATAGACAAAGGGCCATTTATCATATAAACAGATCACATATATAGTTGTGAGCATACGAGCTTGCTTAAGCCGTTGCTCACGCTTGTGAGGGCCGCAGTTGCTGGCATGGAGCGCCAAAGGCGCCCTATGCCAGCAACTGAGGCCCTCCTGGTCACCAACTGGTACCTGAATCACTTTATTTACCTGAGCCCGCGGCCCCTCGCGTCGCGCTAATAAAGAACCGGAAGTGGGTGTACCAGAACTCACTGCACAAAACTTCAAGTCCCAGAATGCTCAGCAGCACAAGCAGTAGCCACTCAGCACATAAGGGGGCGAGTCTAATATATAATATAGCTGTGTATGTAAATCTGTCTCTCACTCTGCAAAAACAAATGGAAAGATAGAACTGTTTTTTTTATAGTTTATGTGTCACATTTAATGTATATATTTAAATATTGTGGTAGGGAGGATTATCTCTGAGGACCTGGACTTTTATGTGAAATCAATATACTCTAGATGGCTTCTTATTTACATTATACAACATATATATTGTGACAAACCACTTCTTTTACAGGTAGGATTGTCACCGATCTTGCAGTAACCACAGCCTTCTAGGGTATACAAAGTCCAGGACACCTTCAGCTCAGTTTTCCTTTTTTATTCAGTTTGAAAGCAGGTACTTTAAATAATAACAAAACAAACAAAATCCCTTGCTCTTACTTGAGCTCTTACTAGACAGTACTTGCTATCTGCAATTGGGTGGCTTTCCCACTTACCAATTTCCCAAACAAAAACAATGTCTTTGCAATAAGCGCAGCCTCTCCTAGCTGTCTTTTCCTCTCCCCCATGGAGCAGGCTGCTCTCTTCTTTTAAAGGCCTGTCTGCTAATTGAGTAGCTACAGGTGAGTGCCAATTAGCTAACTCTTAAAACCCCAATCCAAGCTGTGGTCTGTTATACAGCAACTAGTGCTGTTGGAGCATTGGCCCCCCCTGCTCTCCAAATACTCCGCCCCAGGGACCCATACCATGTTTTGCAGAGCATCAGCTATGCATATTGCAAACTGTAACATCTCTCCCTGGGGCATTTAACTGAGAAATCCTCTGGTTGCTGTCTAGCAAATCAGGTCTGATGTATCTCCCATCCACCACTATTCCACCTTTATGCTCACATATCCTCCCCCCCAGCTCATACCCAAGGGTTTGAGCGACCATGGAAATCAGGGAGTGTACCCTCGAAAGCCCATCAGCATTACCTTGTTGCAGACCAGCCCTGTGTTCCACAGTGAAATTAAAAGATTGCAAACTCAAAAACCATCTGGTTACTCTGGAGTTACTTTCCCTGTTCTGATACATCCACGTCAGAGGAGCATGGTCCGTTATCAATCGAAACCTTCTGCCTAGTAGGTAGTATTTAAGAGAGTCTAACGCCCACTTAATAGCAAGACACTCTTTTTCAACAATAGAGTAGTTCTTCTCATGTGGGTTTAACTTTCTGCTCAGAAAGAAAACAGGGTGTTCTTCACCCTGGTATTCCTGTGAAAGAACAGCCCCCAAGCCCACATCAGAAGCATCTGTCTGAACTATAAAATCCCTGGAAAAATCTGGGGTCACTAAGACAGGATGGCTACAGATAGCTTCCTTCAGACTCTTAAAAGCCTTTTCTGCCTCAGGGCACCATTTAACTATGACTGGGGATTTTGCTTTAATAAGGTCTGTCAGGGGTGCAGCAATGGTAGCAAAATCTGGAATGAACCGCCCATAATATCCAATTAAACCCAAAAATGCCTTTACTTGTTTCTTTGTAAGGGGCTGTGGCCATTTTTGTATGGCTTCTACTTTGGCTTCCTGTGGTTTAACCAAACCCCTCCCAATAGAATAACCTAAGTACTTAGCTTCCTCTAAACCAATCGTACACTTGGAAGGATTGGCAGTTAAGCCTGCTGAGCGGATAGCATCAAGTACCGCTTGAACTTTAGGGAGGTGGGATTCCCAGTCTGCACTGTGGATGACGACATCATCCAAGTATGCTGCAGCATAACGAACATGAGGTTTAAGAATTCTGTCCATCATTCGTTGGAATGTGGCAGGTGCCCCATGTAACCCAAATGGCAATACAGTGTACTGAAACAGGCCACTGGGTGTTGAAAAGGCTGTCTTTTCTTTGGCTCTTTCAGTGAGCGGGACCTGCCAGTAACCCTTTGTTAAATCCAAGGTTGTTAGATAACGAGCTTTGCCCAGTCTTTCTATTAACTCATCAACTCTTGGCATTGGGTAAGCATCAAATTTTGAGAGGGCGTTTAACTTGCGGTAGTCATTGCAGAACCTCCATGTGCCATCAGGTTTTGGCACCAATACAATAGGACTACTCCAGTTACTCTGGGATTCTTCAATGACTCCAAGTTTTAACATGCTCTCAACCTCTAAATTTATAACCTCCCTCCGGGCCTCAGGAATTCTATAGGGTTTGAGGTTAACTCTTTTCCCTGGTTCGGTTATTATGTCATGTTTAATCACTTTAGTCTTTCCTGGAACTATCGAGAAAACATCCCTATTTCTTCTGATGAAATCTCTGACCTCTTGCTTTTGATGGACAGACAGAGTCTTAGATACGTTCACATCTGGCTCTACTATAGGAGGTTCTGAAGGTTTTAAAGCAACCAGGACCTCCCTGTCCTTCCATGGCTTTAACAGATTTATATGATACAACTGTTCAGGCTTTCTTCTTCCTGGTTGTCTGACTTTATAATTGACATCACTCACTTTCTCTATTATTTCATAGGGTCCATGCCAAGTCGCAAGGAACTTATTCTCCACAGTAGGGACCAGAACCAATACCCTGTCTCCAGGTTGGAACACTCTGACTCTAGCATTACGGTTATAGCTGTTTTTCTGAGCCTGCTGGACTTCCAGCATGTGTTCCCTGACAATAGGCATGATGGTGGCCATTCTATCCTGCATTTGAGCTATATGCTCAATTACACTCCTGTGAGGAGTAGTCTCCTGTTCCCAGGTCTCCTTAGCAATATCCAATATTCCCCTGGGATGTCTTCCATATAATAATTCAAAAGGAGAGAAGCCCGTGGAGGCCTGTGGAACTTCCCTAATGGAAAACAGTAGATATGGCAATAAAAAATCCCAATTTCTTCCATCTGCATCAATTACCTTGCGTAGCATACTCTTAAGGGTTTTGTTGAACCTCTCTACTAAACCATCAGTCTGTGGGTGATATACTGAGGTCTTAAGATGTTTAACCTGCAAGAGCCTGCACAACTCTTTTGTGACTCTGGACATGAACGGGGTCCCCTGGTCTGTCAGTATTTCTTTAGGGATACCCACCCTACTGAACATCAACATAAGTTCCTTAGCTATTAGCTTTGCAGAGGTATTACGCAAGGGAATGGCCTCAGGATAGCGAGTTGCATAGTCCAAGATGACTAATATATATTGGTGTCCCCTAGCGGACTTTACCAGTGGCCCCACTAAGTCCATAGCGATCCTTTCAAAAGGCACGTCAATTATGGGTAAGGGTACAAGTGGACTACGAAAAGTCTTGAAAGGAGCCCTGTACTGGCACTCAGGACATGAGGAGCAATAGTTTGTAATAGCAGCAAACACTCCAGGCCAGTAAAAGCGTCTAAGGACTCTCTCTCTAGTTTTTCCGACTCCCAAGTGTCCCCCTAATATGTGGCTGTGAGCCAACTTTAGCACTATATTCTGGTAAGTCTGAGGAACCAACAGCTGCCTAATGATGTCTGAATCCTTTTTTTCTACACGGTAAATTAGGTCATTTTGTACTTCAAAATAGGGGAACGGCAGTGCTCCTCCTGGCTGATTAACAACCCCGTTTACAACTTTAATATCATTTCTAGCTGTCACTAAAGTGGGATCTTCCCACTGAGCGCTTTTAAAGTTACCTGGACTAATTCCAATATCAATTAAGTCCTTATCCTTGTCTGCATTATTAGTAGGCTCCTCACTAGTTTGAGCTGGGTTATCTCCTATTAATACTGGTTTAGGGCAGTATTTTTTCTTTTTCCTTATTTTTCCGTCACAGTGGTCAAAACCCAAGTCAATATCGGAAAAAGGGAACACATTATCCTCGACAGACTGACTCATTTCTGATAAATTTTGGTCTGTCTTTTGTAAAGCTGCCCATAATTTTAGAAAATGAGGAAAGTCTCTACCGATCACTACCTCATGGGCTAATCTAGGTACTACACCCACTCGGTACTTTAAATTCCCATACTGGGTTCCAATATTTACTTCCGCAGTGGGGTATTCCTTTTTATCACCATGAACACAGATAATGCCTATTTTCTGTCCATGATCAGGTTTTACACAAGGTATTATAGACTCTGCTACCAACGTAACCATACTACCTGAATCAAGTAATGCTTTAGACATTTTTCCATTCACAGTTACACAGCATTTATGAGCGTTATTATCATAGTCATTGTTAACAATACCATAACAACTGAGCAAAAATGAACGTGTTCCCTCATTTTTGCCCATATTGCATTCCATAGGTTCATCCTTAAATGGACAGTCTTTGGCCATATGACCATCCTCTTTGCACTTGAAACATTTGACAGTACAGTCTGACCACCAATTAGTTCCTTTCCCAGGCCTATTAGACCTGGATGCCCCCCTTAAACCTTGAACAGTCTTACCCGGTCTTGCAGAATCTTGGGGCTTAGGATTGCGAGGGTTTGCCTGTGAAATAGGACATAGCAGTTCTCCTGCAGCCGCATATCTTTCCACCAAGGCAATCAGTTGGTCAGCTGTATGGGGGTCACTTTGGCTGACCCAGCGACGCAGGGAAGCTGGTAAACCACGCAAAAACCGGTCCATTACTAAGGTTTCCACAATGTGGCTAGCTGAATGGATTTCAGGTTGTAACCATTTCCGTGCAAGGTGTATGAGGTCAAACATTTGGGAACGTGCGGCTTTGTCTGAAGAATATGACCATGAGTGGAACCTTTGGGCACGTACTGCAGAGGTTACACCCAGTCGTGCCAAGATTTCAGCTTTCAATTTGCTGTAGATACTTGCATCGGCTGGTTCTAGGTCATAATATGCCTTCTGCGGCTCTCCACTTAGGAACGGTGCCAGTATGCTGGCCCACTCACCAGCCGGCCATCCGTCCCTCTCAGCAGTGCGCTCAAATGCCAGAAGGTACGCCTCAACATCATCTGATGCGGTCATTTTCTGAAGATAGTGGCTCGCCCGAATCACCTTTGGCCCCTGGTATCTTCCATCAGGGTCTCCATTCAGTTTTCCAGAGATCGCTTGGATTACCTGTTGTAGTCCCTGGGTGACTTTTTGCTGCTCCTCACGGGCTACTTTAAACATCTCCGCTTGTGTCACAACAAGCTGTTTCACCAAGGACTCAGTGCCCTCCATTTGTGTTTTGGCCAGGACTTTAGCACACTCTGCCTGGGCCAGCACCAGTTGCTGCAGGGCTGCACTGTTTTCTGCAGCTCTCCTGTTAGTCTCCTGTTGCACAGAGGAGGATTGGATCAGAGCCTTGATAACATCCTCCATGTTGAGCTTTAAATGACTTCTACCCTCAGGCTTACGTGGGTGCCCGCATTCTCCACCATATGTGACAAACCACTTCTTTTACAGGTAGGATTGTCACCGATCTTGCAGTAACCACAGCCTTCTAGGGTATACAAAGTCCAGGACACCTTCAGCTCAGTTTTCCTTTTTTATTCAGTTTGAAAGCAGGTACTTTAAATAATAACAAAACAAACAAAATCCCTTGCTCTTACTTGAGCTCTTACTAGACAGTACTTGCTATCTGCAATTGGGTGGCTTTCCCACTTACCAATTTCCCAAACAAAAACAATGTCTTTGCAATAAGCGCAGCCTCTCCTAGCTGTCTTTTCCTCTCCCCCATGGAGCAGGCTGCTCTCTTCTTTTAAAGGCCTGTCTGCTAATTGAGTAGCTACAGGTGAGTGCCAATTAGCTAACTCTTAAAACCCCAATCCAAGCTGTGGTCTGTTATACAGCAACTAGTGCTGTTGGAGCATTGGCCCCCCCTGCTCTCCAAATACTCCGCCCCAGGGACCCATACCATGTTTTGCAGAGCATCAGCTATGCATATTGCAAACTGTAACATCTCTCCCTGGGGCATTTAACTGAGAAATCCTCTGGTTGCTGTCTAGCAAATCAGGTCTGATGTATCTCCCATCCACCACTATTCCACCTTTATGCTCACAATATATATATATATATATATATATATATATATACACATTATATATATATATATATATATATATATATATATATACACATTATATATATATATACACATTATATATATATACACACATTATATTTATATAATATATTTATATATACACACATTATATTATATATATATTTACACATATATATATATATATATATATATCACATATATAGTTGTGAGCGTACGGGCCGTTGCTCACGCTTGCGGGCTCGCGTAGCAAGCCCGCGGCCCTCGCATAGCGAGGGCTGCGGGCAAGGGCCTCAGTTGCTGGGATGGAGCGCCTTTGGCGCTTTCCCCCCCAGTCTTTGAGGCCCTTGCTCGCAGCGTACAGCCCGTTGCTCCACGCTGAGACCCTGCAGCCACCTCCTCTCCACAATACCCCGCCGCTGGAGAGAGGGAGCAGACCTCCATGCCCTTGCCCGCAGCGTACGGCCCGTTCCAACGCAAATAACACGGCACACACATTACGACACTCGCAAACAACATACGACACACGTTCACACACATTACGGACTCGCAACACTCGGACGCAACTCGCGAACATTACAAAATTAAAGACACAATACATACACACAGCACATACATAAAAAAACTTACCTACAGCAACAGGGAGCATCCAGGACCTCAAAAAGGCAACTTACACCTTCGTTTCAATAAAAATAAAAGAGTTTGGACAATAAAAAATTTGATATGCGAGAGAAAAAATGGCCGCCGAACAAAACGAAAACGAGGCTACACACGCAAACACCATACGAGACACGTTACCAGACATTACGACCTCGCAAGCATTAGCTACCTTACGATTTCATTGCCGTCATTTTTTGACGGGCAATTCGCTAGTCATCATATAATATTCAGACATGTTCATATTCCCCAATGGACAGATGGACAGGCTAGGTTACTCTTCCCCATAAAGTGCATGCACACATAGGTCTCCCAGTCCTATGAGACCAAGGAGTGATGTGGGAAAGAGGCGGGCGGAAACCTATCACTCTCATTCTAGGTATTCCAAGAAAGAGGTTGAAGGAGATTCATCTCCTCTGGACCACAGTCACCCTGACCGGGTAATAAGCGATCAACGTAATGATGTAGCCTTGGCAGATCATACAGCCTCAGTCACGACCTCAGCAGCGAGGCCTTCGGGTCAGCAGACATGCACATCAACAGTTCAGGGTTTATTGGAGGGGTTGAAAGGTAGGAGTGATAAACATTTAAAGGACAGAATAATATAGTGGTGGGGTTCTTGCTCACTTTATTAGGGAGCCCTTATATGTAGTTCGCTACCTGTTGGTTGTGGTGTTTAAGTTTTCCTGGGCATGGGGTTCTAGGAGGCTGGTGGTCAGTATTTCAGTTCTCCTGGGTAAGGGGTTACAGGAGTATGGTGGTGAGCTCCTCTGGGTTGTGAGCAAGTGCCTCTATTGTGTGGTATTTCAGACACTGCTCTTTAAAAGTCAGCGGTTATGTGTCACTCAGCAATGAAAGAAAACATTTGGAGCATAGAGTTCATTGAGTATTTTCTTTACTACCTTTGGATAATTATTTTTGAGTTTAAACCGGATTCTAGGAAAGAGGAATTTAGGTAAAGATGTAGAAAAATCCCCCAAACATTTTCTAATTAGTAGCAAGCCTATGCTATTTTAGTCAATATTATTGAGGAGAAGCATACAGAGTGCTGTTCTTGACTTTTTTACTACCTTGTTGAAATAGATGGTATGCATAGGACAACAGACATACAATAGTACTATAGGAAAAGGGGTAACTGGTAAAAGATAGCTACTCCTTTGCTCCCAGTAGTTGCAGGTGGTTTAATAACAAGTGCTGCCACTTCAGGTAAAAAGGGTTTTATTTTGCATATGTGACTTGTCATGTAAGCTTAGATATGATTGGAGGCACCCCCCCCCCCCCCCACGCTGATCTTTCTGCCAGGCAACTGGACAACTGCCAGGCCATTGCTGGGGATGCAGGCCAGACAGTACATATGGGGGGTGTTATGAACAGAAGGGCCCACTGGACTGTTTGGGGTTCATCAGCTTAACAGTCATATCTGGGATATACAAATGGTTAAACATTCTAGAGAATTTATATGGCCCTGCGATCAGCCACATGTGAAGATTCTGGCTTTAGTCATGGAGGGGGGAGCTAGTTTTATGGGAGACAAAATGTGTAATGAGAAGAAAGCCAGACCCCTCTGTACATCTGGAAATGAAATAAAGTGGGTGAGGGGGGATAGCAAGCTATTTGCCTAGGAGGATGGGCTAGAACTGGGGGGTCTGCTTGTACTAATTAACGGTACATGGTGTGTGATACTTAGATCCTAAGAAAAGGGGTCTGATGGTGCCTGTCTCTTCAGAAATTATGCTGTCATCTGAAGTGTCTGCCAGTGTCAAGATCTGAACAAAAAGTTGTGACCCATAGAGAGAGAGAGATTTGGGGTGAGTGTAGTCCCCCAAATTTGGTGGGCGTGACAGCTGGTGGCATCAGTGGGATATCTCAAACATTTATACCAGCAGCCAGGATGGCATATGGAAACTTATCCAAGAGGGAAATCAAGTACTTTTAGAGGCTTGGAGGAGATGCAGAGGCCGTCAGGCGATTTGTCCAGCGATATTAAACCATCTCCCTGGTTGCCTACAGAGCAGAAGTTATTCAGGAGAAAAGGAACCAGATCACAAGGCTGATGGAGCGGAGAGCACATCACGTTGTCATGGAAAAGGATTTGGCAGCAACTCTTACTGATCAGTGGATGGCATTCCTGGGAATCCAGCAGGGAGGTGAGCTATCAACATGGGACTGGTTTGGGACAAGATTGCTTTGGAGGAGCGTTATGATGATCTGATGGAGCCGGCTATTGCATTGCAACAGCCCTCCTGCTACAGAATGGAGTTAATGAAAGGACTCCAGGGTGTACTGCAGGGTGATCCAGCATGTGGCATTGGGCCTATAGAACATGGGGTGATCCTGTATAATCAGCGCTGCCAAGAATTGGGACTAAAACCAGGGTTTCAGGAGGCTGCATTAATTGAACCCTTGGTCCAGCAAGAGCTGGAGCTGGAAATCAGTTACATGAATCTGCTAGTGGAAGCAGCCCAGGCTAGGACCTGGCTCAAGAGAAGGAAGGAGCCCAGCCAATTAGATGGGGATGATGAAGACACCTCCTGGCACCAGGAGGACCTGGAAGCATATAGCTGTTTTGATTATTGTTTGCCCTCAGAGAGCACTGGCTGTGTAAGAAGTGCAGCTCTGGAAGGAGGCACAGAGGACTGTTGGCAGAAGCCAGGCCAAACAGAGAGTTTGGATGGGATTAGCTATGTTCACTGTGCCCTGGGAATGGACTGTGGGCCAAGCATGGAACTCCAGCTGATAAAAAATGTCAGAGAGCTAGCCACAGACCAGAGGGCAGACCCAGCAAATCAGTTAAAGAGGGACCACATTTCTTATTGTGTCCTAAAGCACGGAGAGCTGGAGCACAGTGCCCTGACTGTGGTTCCAGGTGAGATGGAATACAGGGCACCGACTGTGGTCCAAGGAGATGAAGAAATAGAGTCCCATGCCCATACCATTGCTACAGGTGAGCAGGGGTACTGTGCCCATACTACGGTGCAGGGGAAAGTGGAGCCTCCAGTGCAGACCACCATCATGGATGCTGGGTTCAGGATCAGACCGGTATGTTCCTCCCTGGAGATATTAGTTTATGGGACTCCCAAGGAAAAAGAAATTGGGAAGAGGAGGGCACTGGCCCTGGTTTTTGGGGGTTGGGGTGACAATGGCACACTTGGACTGTATTGATTACCCTGGCACAGAGGACTATTGGCAGAACTCAGGCCAAGCAAACAGTCTGGATGCTCACTGGCCCTTGAGAAAGGCTGTAATAGACTGTGGACCTTTGATAAAAAGGGCTAGCCATGGCACATTGCGAACAGTCACCTGGACTGGGTACCACCCTGGGACCCTTTGAACTAATATGCCCAAGGACTGTTTTAGATGCAGCTTCCCAAGGAAATGGTATTCCCCAATGGATGGGGAGGGTGTGGGCATATACCATGGCCTGGGGAGGTGGTTGGCAATTAAACCATGGAGGCTATGCCCAAAATTGTGTGTCCATTTGAATTAGAAGAAATGTGGACTGTGAGGCAATTGCAACTCTATCACTCGCACAAGTGAGATCAGTGTGGCTAGAAATTTGTCCAGCAAGACGAATTCCTAGGACACACTAGTATAGATGGGGGAAGCAAGCTGTTATGAACAGAAGGGCCCACTGGACTGTTTGGGGTTCATCAGCTATTATATGTGTGGTTAGAAGGTACTAACAACTTGTTTAACAGTCATATCTGGGATATACAAATGGTTAAACATTCTAAAGAATCTATATGGCCCTGTGATCAGCCACATGTGAAGGTTCTGGCTTTAGTCATGGAGGGGGGAGCTAGTTTTATGGGAAATAAAATGTGTAATGAGAAGAAAGCCAGACCCCTCTATACATCTGGAAATCATGTGGGTGAGGGGGGATAGCAAGCTATTTGCCTAGGAGGATGGGCTAGAACTGGGGGGCAGTCTTTGGTGTTTTGTGTCATCTTTCTGTGTTTTGATATATCGCTGTAACAATAAAGAAGTGCCAGTCTGATTTCGGACACACTAAACAAAGGTGGTGTCGGAGTCTGCTTGTACTAATCAAAGGTACATGATGTGTGATATTTAGAGCCTAAGAAAATGGGTCTGATGGTGCCTGTCTCTTCCGAAATTATGCTGTCATCTGAAGTGTCTGCTAGTGTCGAGATCTGAACAAAAAGTTGTGACCTGTAGAGAGAGATAGATTTGGGCTGAGCGTAGTCATCCAAATTTGGCGGGCATGACTACTTATACACACACGTGCTGTCATCTAGTCTATCAGTCCTCAGAGACATTAACACACACGTTCCCATTCACAATCACCACATCAGGACAGGGGTACTGCCAGATACAGGCAACAAAAGGATTGAGATAGGTCCATATCAATGTTGCCTTTGGACAGGACACAATACATGCCCTCTTCTTAATGCACTGACAGGGTACACATGAGCGGTGAGGATATGAGAAAAGCTGAGTTGGTTGGGAAAACATGTCTATCTATCTATCTATCTATCTACCTATTTGTCGACTGCATGAGTTGATCTGGGTGGCAGTGCAATAAAATATTTTTACCCCTGGGGCCCAAATATTTTTTTGCACCGGGGGTTTCCATTCATTACCCCCACCAGTGCTTAGGTCAAAGATTTACAATAGTATATCAATAATTGTCACAGTTTAGAACTCAAGAACATTTTGATTGTCTGTTGAGCTAGCTCCTAATCCATCTGACCCTTTTGATCAAATTAGCACACAGACAAAAATCACTTTTTCAAATGTCCTCTCAACAAACATGTAGGGAATACTGGTAAAGTAGATAAGTTCCATAACATTTACATTGATAGACAATCGACTCGTCTTCTCCAAGAGTGATTTTTTATAGAAAATAAATGGTACTTGACCTTTATGTACAATATATTAAATATTCAGTATATGTTTGTCTGACTAAGAGTATAAATAAACTGGGATAAACCATTAAGCCTTTTTTCAATTAGAAAAAAATGCAGCTTTAAGCCTGGGCCCTGGAAAGATGTGTGTGAGTGTTTTTTTTACATTTACAGAAAGCTATGGTTACATCTATTGATGCAAACTTCTTTCTTCAGGGGCAAGAGTTTGGGGTGTCAATTTCAGCCTGATCTAAATATCTAACAAAGCCACTGACCTCTAATTCCCTACTCTTTCACCCCTCTTTCCAGTAGTAGATACAAAAAACACACACCTTCATGGTCCATCTCACAGGAAGTGATGTAAATTGATTCTCAGAGCATGAGTTTGTATATAAGGAGTGAGGAGCTGTTTCAGGTAACTGGGGTCATCATCATGTAGGCCAAGCTTGATACATATGTGGTCTTTGATAGGGAGCCAGCGTAGGGCATGAAGGATAAATGTCATGTGGCAGGACCAAGGTTGTTTGTTAATAAGCTCACACGGCATGAACCAACATAGGGAGGTCTGCTGGGTTAACCCAGGCTTTATTTGGGAGGAACCAAGTCATGTTCGAATCACATATAATAGTTGTCAAACTTCGAATCGTCGTCACGTTTGCGAGCGTCGCATAGTGAGACGAGCCGTTGGGGAATTTTTTTTTTATAAAAAATAAATTAATATGAGGTCGGAAAAATATGAAGTTAACTGCCAAACCGTGCAAATCGGAAAACACGAAAAACACAAAAAAAAATAAAAAACCAAAAAACATTACACACAGCACGGGGGGACAGCCAGGATGTCTGGGAGTGAGGTTGCATGCAAATTTAAGCAGAATTTGCTGAGTTTCGGCACTCGAAAATCAGCTAAGCGAGAAAAGAAAAAATGGTGGCCGAATAAAATGAAAACAAGGCTACACGACCCCGAACTGCGCAAAACACCACCAGGAACCCAGGAACGTAAAAGGTAAAAAATACACTATTAGAAAGGACGTAAAATGCTCGCAAGCTGTGTAACAGATAGACAATAAACGCCATTTTACAACACTGACTTGCAACTAATAATATTATGAATCTAAAATGACGCTTTACATGACTAAACAAACGATATGCCATTGCGCACTCAACCTATTTATACTGCACAATTGGCACATTGCTGACACTTTCTCCTCAGGGCAGCAACAATCCAATTGTACATTGTATGCTGCAGGAAAATAAAAAGAGATTGTTAGCTCTTCAGACTATTTATTGCTGGATGTATTAGTTAGAAATAGGTAAAGTATATTAATTTATTAAGTAACTAATTAATTAATTATTTAAAAAAAAATTAATATATATATATATATATATATGTCTTTGTGATGAGCGCCAAAGATGATCGTTGCAAAGCACAAAACTAGAAGGACACGAGGGGAGAGGCTCGCAATGAGTGCCGAAGGTGCTCAGAGGAGCAAAAGTACACAAGAGGAGAGGCTGGCAATGAGTTAACTTTACTACTTTACTATTCAAGCTTAACATCTGCCTCTCCCCTAACTCTAAACGCTAACCCTAAGAACAAAGTCTTGTAGCACCACCTACTGGCTGCTGCATGCCACTGCTCTGGCAGGGACAAAATAGGAAAGTTCCCAAGCATCCTTGAAGTTCAGTGATCCTTTAATATACCCTAGGCCAGTAGTAGGCAAGTTCAGTCATGGAGAGCCACTCTCAATCCAGAATTTCAGGATATCCATGCTGTGTACATGTGAGACCATTGCGTCTTCTGGCATGTTTTAAACACTAGAAAAAAAACAAGTATTACATGAAAAAGAGGTGGATACAATCATGTAATCTTATTTTATTCCTACTTCACACCTCTACACTCTCTCTATCTGAAAATAAACTGTTGTAGATATGTTTCATTTTTTTCCACAAATTAGAATATGTTGGTATCTGTATAGCCAATCAACGTTTGTCAGTTAGCCATCTAGTGAGCCATGGAACAATGTTTTGTATTGGAGATAAATCCCTACACAGAATAAAATATATATCATTTGATATGTATATGTGAAAATGTGTGTCTCAAAGCATAATTAGGCAGGGGAAATGTCATTAATCTAGTTTTAATTGTTGATGCCTCTGCTATCCCTTGAGGCATACATGATGCTTGGTTCATGGGCATGTGCGGGGGGGGGGAGTAAACTAAGCTAGTAAACTAAAGAAAGAGTATTTCACATGGGGTAGTGTAATTTAAAAGATGAGGCCACGGCATTAAATACTAAGTTACATAGAAGTATGCAGAATATATTTTGAGGTTGTTACAATTTCAGCTGACATTTGGATCACAATATGAAAGACTGTGGGGCTGCTCTTGTAGATATAGCTTCAAACAAGCTTAGCTCAGACTAGTTTTACATTAGTTTTCACAAAATATCTTCTCTGGGTCATAGTGGCCCCAAGATGTGTAGCTAGGCCTCTGCCACCTAAACATAACCAGCATAACAAGTCATTTGAAGACACGGCCTCCTTGTAGTGCACTCACAGCCTTCAGTATTGGTCTCCTTTTGTGTCTCAGTCTCCTGAGTTGCTGTCTTCTGCAGTTTATGCACTCATTACTCTCATGCAGCCTACACATGTAACATCCGGGTTTCAGTATTTCAGATGGTCTGCACCACCAAGTCTGGTAATATAAATCTAAACTCCATCACCTCTTCTGTTATGGTTTTAAGTTTGTTTCCAAGAGGGCTGCTCCCATAAAGTAGATAGTTCCTTCTGGGTTACTTAGCATCTTGTTTTTATGACATTACTGACTCTCTTGGAGGACACAACACTTCAAGGTTTTCACTGATCTAATTAGAAAAATAATACAAACATATTTATGGCCAAAATAGAATATGTTTTTTAGTATTCCTTCCAGAAAGGGAGTTTATGCTTAAACAAAAATACAATATGGAACACCTTTCAGTGAACTCACAAGTTTTGTATATGTTCAATAAAGTGTGAGGCTTCTAGTTTGAAAACTCTCACCTTACTCAATATAGCCCTATGTTCATCAGTATATCTAAGTGTAAAAATACTATATCCCACTCGTAGAGCATCCAATTCTTACAGATCATCACTTCCTCCCCGATCTTTCTGCCCTCAAGCATCATCCATCACTGTTTCTCACTTTACAATAATCAGAACTCTCTAATTACATCAAAATCACAATCATATTATATTTCCTCCATCATTCTATGCCTTATATGCCAAAGGAAGAAAAATACAATCTCACCTCCATTACTTGTATGATTGTTACAACCAACATTTAGAAGTTTGAGTTTCTCTCTCTCAGACTATCTTGTAGACCCTTCATGTGAGTCATTGCCCTCATCCAGTTCCACTGCTACTGCTGGAAATGACAGCTATACAGCTACATATATAGTGGTCAGGCTTTATGATGTCATCCACTGTGACATATGGTGATGTCATCCACAGGGGAGCAGTATCAGCTTACAATGAGCTTGTCTATATGTGTGATAGTGTGGCCCAATAGGCCTGGTGAGCAAATTACTTTATGTTGTTTGAGCAGAAACAAAAAGCAACTGGAAACCTTAAATCAGAAACTTACATTTTTTTGGACAAATACAAAATACTAAAAACTACTATAATAAAAACCTGGCTCCCATTTAGAACCCATCTCACTTATTGGCTCCTTTCTACAAGGTGGGTACCTAGGTGTGAGTAGGGGCTATACAAGCCCAGAGCCACCTGCTATGGACTACAGGTTATCTACCTGCAAAGACAGTTGGGTTCTTTGAAAACTCGGCACCATCACCCTGATATCTGGCTCCTGTATCAGTCTCTCCATCAGAAATCAGTGCTTTCAGGAGTCACAGTAACCTTCTTGTGGTAGTGACCAGAACAGGTTACTTGTAGGGTGGAGATATGTTCAGTATTGTAGCCACCAGGAACATAATCAGAGATACACGATATCTATATATCTCCAAGTGACCTGATTTATTTTTGAAAATTACCGCAGTATTTATAGGGGATGGGTACAGAGGGGTTGTACCCAGTTACAGGAGATGACCCCAAATGGAGTCTGGCAGTAGCTTCCTGAGATCAATCGGATTAACTCCAATACACATCCTGCTATCTCTATCACATATCAGATAGGATTAACTTAATCAGGCAAACAATGGAACAAAGCAGGTTTACAAATATAGTAGAGGTGTTTATGCAGATAATCCAGGGCTGGAGCCAAATAGTCTGTGTTTTAATGAGTTCAATGGGTCAACACCCAGGCCAGGAAAAAAGGGTCAGTGATACTAGGCCACTGCCACCTTATACATAACTAAAGATAACAAGTCTCTGGAATCTAAATTTCTTCTAGTGTGCTTCCAGCCTCCCAGCTTGCTTTCCATTACAGTCACTTTGCTCCACCAGGTCCCACTGGGCACTAACATGGACAAGGTGTGGAGGAGATTTGTCTTCTGCATCATAAGGGAGCTGAGTTAGCACACATGGATTTATAATAAGTAAAGATACCCAGCCTAAGTTGAAAGATGAAAAACTACAATGTTGATTGTGAATATAGAAGGGGGAGGGGGTATATTGGTTTTATGCCACCCTAGGGCCATTCAGATTTATGAAACCCATGCCCCATTTACTTGAGCACACCCATGCTTCACACCTTGCTATATCCAAATCATAGATTTATACGTATGTATGTAAATCATGAAGTGCTGGGTTCACTTATAGACAGAAATATCACTACAAATACTCATTTCTGTGCCTATGAAACCATCATTCAATGATACTGCACCAGCATCCTCAGGCAGCCTGGTGCTCCCTTAAAATGTGCTGCTCTAGGCATATGCCCCATGGACCTAGGCCTAAGCACCCCACTGTATAGATTTCTGTCCAATTTTTAAAAAAATCACTACCATCTGGCCCATTTATTCTGCTGTACCAATACTCAGTGTTTGATGTGGGCTCTGAAGTCATTAAATCTGCACCATTATGTAGAGCTGTTAAAATTGAACAGAAAATGTGTAACTTGAAACCTCCTTTACACATCATACAGCATGGTGGTAACAAATTCCAACGGTCATATTTTTTTTTCAAGAATATGAGTGTCCCTCTCCAGTCACTTGAAATCTGAGGTATGTATAAGAAATTGGATATTTCATAATGCGAACTGGTGGTAGAGAGATAGATAGATAGATACCCACAGAGGTTTATAGAATATTGGACATGTGGTTGGAATAGCTAATTGCAAACATTTTTCAAGATACAATATAGGGTTTAAGATACAATTGTGCCCAGGTGAGAGGGGTGTGGCTTGACTGTTTAACTAATATAAAAGGTTTGTGAGCTGTTTTGGAGCCTGTTTACAAGTGGGTTTTCCTTTACAAATAAAGACTGATAAATTGCAGAGTTCACTAATTGTGCCCGGGTGAGAGGGGTGTGGCTTGACTGTTTAACTAAAATAAAAGGTTTGTGAGCTGTTTTGGGGCCTGTTTATAAGTGGATTTTCCTTTACAGATAAAGGCTGATAAATTGCAGAGTGCACTAATTGTGCCCAGGTGAGAAGGCAGAAGTTAGTATGAACGGGAGAAGGGGCGAACTTGTGAGCTTGCGAACATTTTCGGTATCAGGTGCAGTTCTAGTGAAGTGTAGGAGTTTAAATAAGGGTAGGGACTTCAAAGAAAAGGCAGGGCAGATTTATAGTGCAAAGGAGGAAAACTTTATACAAATATATTATTTTATATTCTTTTTTTTTCCCACTGAAATTTTGTAGACAATAATAATAATTATGAGTCAGTTCAGTGGCAACCTCACTCAGTGTACAGCCTTTCATATGTATGCAATACTGGAACAGATAATCCAGGGTCCATACCTCTGTGACAGGTGTGAGCATGTTGCCTCTCTGCAAGCTCATATTGGAGATCTGGACCACTTAGTGATATTGCTCCACTGGAAAGGGGGTTGGTGCTCACTGAGCACAGTTTAGCTGGGCCTAGCATGGAGGGCGAAGCTGGGGCTATTGAGGATGTCCAGAGAGATAGCTGGGTTACAGTTACAAGGGGAAGCAGGGGGAACAGGAGGAGGCAGGCCAGTTCTGAGTGGGCAAACACCAACAGATTTGCCAGATTGAGTGAAACTGTTGGGGATGTCCATTCAGGAAGGGCAATGCCAGATAGAGCTGTTCTCTCTAACAGCCAGGAGAACATTTCTACTGAAGGAGTGGGAGTGCAGCATCGGCAGAGCAACAGACAGGTTTTGGTTGTAGGGGGCTCTATTATTAGGAAGGTAGACAGGGTGATTTGTCACCCAGATCCCAGCAACCAAACAGTTTGCTGTCTCCCAGGTGCTCGGGTACGTCATGTTGTGGATCGGGTAGACAAATTATTGGGAGGGACTGGAATTGAACCGGCGGTCTTGGTACATATTGGTACCAATGACAAAGTTAGTGGAAGATGGAGTGTCCTAAAGAATGATTTTAGAGAACTAGGTAATAAGCTGAAGGCAAGGACCTCCAAGGTAGTATTTTCTGAGATACTACCAGTGCCACGTGCTAGGCCAGGGAGGCAGAAGGAGTTTAGGGAGGTTAATGCGTGGCTAAAGATGTGGTGCACTAAGGAGGGGTTTGGCTTTTTAGAGCACTGGGCTGACTTCTCACTTCGGTACAATCTCTACAGTAGGGATGGATTACACCTTAATGATGAGGGAGCTTTTGTACTAGGGGATAGGATGGTAGAAAGGCTGGAGGAGTTTTTAAACTAGTAGGTGGGGAGGAGGGACTAGATATAAGTAATGGGGTAGAAAATGTAGAGGGTATAAGGGATGAATTAACAACTCATAGGAGAGGAGATGTGGGGAGTGGTAGTATAGTCAATAAGGAGGTAGTACTAAGTAATTCAAGTACAGTGGCAGGCACTTCAGAACTACAGACTCATAACATAAGGTGTATGCTTGCTAATGCCAGAAGCTTGCCAGGAAAAATGGGAGAGTTAGAATTATTAGCAATTAATGAAAAATGGGATTTAACAGGCATTACTGAAACGTGGTGGGATGAATCTCATGACTGACTGTTAATCTGGATGGTTATAACCTATTTAGGAAAGATAGAGGCAATGGTAAATGAGGAGGAGGGATTTGTCTGTATGTTAAGCCTGAATTTAAGCCTATAGTCAGAGAATATATTTCTGGTTGACCTAGTGATAAAGCTGAATGTTTGTGTGTAGAGTTAAATAGCGGAGCAGCAAATTCCAAAAGAATATTAGTAGGCGTATGCTATAAACCCCCAAATATAGCTGAAAGTGAGGAAATACAATTATTGTTACAGATTGAAAATGCAGCTAGGCATGGTCAAGTTCTAATAATGGGAGATTTTAATTACCCTGAAATAAACTGGATAAATGAGACCAGCAGTTCATCTAAGGGGAGCAGGTTCTTGAGTACACTCAGAGATCATTATCTGGCCCAGGTTGTACAATAGCCTACTATAAATGAAGCTATCTTAGATTTACTCATCACAAATAATATTGATATAGTATCTAATGTTGGAATAGGACAAGTTTGAAATTTAATTAAAAAAACTAAATTTTAAGGGGCCAACAAAAACTCTTACTTTTAAAAAATCTGATTTTAACGGTCTAAGGGCAGCAATACAAAGTATAGACTGGGACAGAGAACTGGCAGGTAAAAACACTGACCACAAGTGGACAACATTTAAATCCTTACTAAATATACATACACATCGGCATATACCGTGTGGGAATAAAAGTAAAAGGAGTAAATCCCATCCAATGTGGCTGAACAATGATTTAAAGATCAAGATACGGAGTAAAAAACAGGCATTTCAATTATACAAACAAGAGGGGACAGAGACTGCTTTACAGGAATACAAGGAAATCAACAAGGCTTGCAAAAGGCTGATTAGACTGGCTAAAATAGAAAATGAAAAATTAATTGCAAAAGAGAGTAAGACTAACCCTAAAATATTTTTTTAAGTATATTAATGGTAAGAAGACGAGGAAGGAAGCTATAGGAACATTACAATGTGACACAGGCCGTCTGATAATTAGTG
Source organism: Discoglossus pictus (assembly GCA_027410445.1). Lineage (NCBI taxonomy): Eukaryota > Metazoa > Chordata > Amphibia > Anura > Alytidae > Discoglossus > Discoglossus pictus. Next base: position 120,549,612 of record CM050170.1, on the reverse strand, counting down.
ACCAAGAAAAGGCAGATGAGTTAAATAGGTTCTTTTGTTCGGTATACACAAGGGAGGTACCAGTGGTTGGGACACGGCAACATAATGGGGCTACACTACCTTTGCCAAATAATTGGTTAACACAAGAAGTAATCCAAAAGAGGTTGGAAAAAATAAATGTTAATGAAGACCCGGGTCCTGATGGAATACATCCAAGGGTACTAAGGGAACTGGGTTCTGTAATAGCCAAACCATTATATTTAATTTTTCAAGATTCACTCAACACAGGGTCTCTACCAGATGACTGGAGAAAAGCTGATGTGATACCTATATTTAAAAAGGGAGCAAGAGCAAATCCTGGGAATTATAGACCAGTGAGCCTCACTTCTGTAGTGGGGAAGCTTTTAGAAGTGTTAATAAGGGATAATATACAAGAATATGTCTATTTGAACCGGATTATAAGTAGGAGTCAACATGGATTTATGAGGGATAAGTCATGTCAAACAAATCTAATTAGTTTCTATTAGGAGGTTAGTAGGAACCTGGATCAAGGCAACTCAGTGGATGTAGTCCTTTTGGATTTTGCAAAGGCTTTTGATACAGTACCACATGGGAGACTATTGTGCAAACTAAGAGATACAGGAATTGCAGTAAATATCTACTCATGGATTAAGAGCTGGCTAAAAGACAGGAAGCAAAGGGTTGTTATAAATTTAACATACACCGATTGGACTAATGTGATAATTCGGGTTTCTCAGGGTTCAGTATTAGGTCCTCTACTTTTTAACATATTTATTAATGACTTAGCGGTAGGATTGGAGTGTGGTGTCTCCATTTTTGCTGATGACACGAAGTTGTGCAAGGTAATTAAATGTGAGGAATTGACTCTGCTGGGTTTTGAACCCTGGTCCCCAGGCTGCTATACCTCTTCCCTACCACTGCGCCAGCCTGCCTTTTGTGAATTTCATTGAGATCTGATAAGCTTGACTCTGCTAGCAATAGTGTCAGTACCTAAGTCTCTTCAGCTGTGTCTGGTCAGGTGTCTGGTCCTTGGCCTATATAAGGCACTTCCTGTCAAATGTACCTTGCCAGATTATTGTGTGGTTCCTGATCACTTCAATAAAGCTTGTTCCTGTTTCACCTACAAATTGCTGAACTGGATTATTGCTGACCTTGGCTGCTGGTCTCCACAACCTTGTGATTCCATATCATTACATTAAATCAGATAGTGATGTGCTTTCCCTCCAAAGGGATTTACATAAAATTGAGGAATGGGCATCTAAATGGCAGATGAGATTTAATACGAATAAATGTAAAGTTATTCATCTGGGAAGGAAAAATAGCCATGCAATTTATAATCTTAATGGAGCAAATCTAGGTGTATCAGATATTGAAAGGGATTTGGGAGTGCTTCTGGACAACCACCTAGGAAACAGTGCTCAAAGCCAGCAGCAGCTGCAAAGGCAAAACAATATTAGCATGTATTAAGAAGGGTATAGAAGCAAGGGAAGCAAACATAATTCTGCCACTATACAAATCTCTAGTACACCCTCATTTGGAATATGGAGTACAATTTTGGGCACTACTTCATAAAAAGGACATTTTAGAGCGGGAAAAGGTACAGAGGAGGGCAACAAAACTAATAAGGGGAATGGAGGGGCTAAGTTATGAAGAAAGACTAACCAAATTAAACTTATTTTCTCTAGAAAAAAGGCGTCTAAGAGGAGATATGATTACCTTATATAAACACATCCAGGGTCAGTATAAAGATTTGTCAAGGGAGCTTTTAGTGCCAAGAGGTTTACAACTGACAAGAGGACATCCCTTGAGGTTAGAAGTAAAAAGATTCCACCTTAGAGAAAGAAAAGGGTTCTTCACAGTAAGGGTGGTTAATCTGTGGAATTCTCTACCAGAGGAGGTGGTGACAGCGGATTCGATAGATAACTTTAAAAGGGGACTGGATTTATTTCTAATTAAAAAGGGAATTCAGGGTTATCATGGATAATTGGAGGGGCAGTATTGATAGTTAATCCGCATATTGCAGATCAGAGGAGATCTTAAAAGGTTGAACTTGATGGACTGAAAGTCTTTTTTCAACCTTAAATACTATGTACCTATGTATCTATGTAATATGGAAAACACTAAAACTGGTTCAAGCACAATAGCTTCATGCCCCATAGAGCATATGATTTCCAATGTTTGATCTCTGAGCCGAAGGAGATAAATTGTCTTGTCTAAGGTCATAAGGTGCTCACACGGGAATCCAATCAGGAGCTCTAAGGCCCTGCAATTACTGTCTACACCATTCCATCTTCTCATCCATTTTATACTATATTTAGCCTTAGAGTTCCTTCCTTATTCATCTTAAGTGCAACAATTTGCTATTTTCCACTCTATTGCCATCCAAATAAAATATTGTCAAACCAGTTGACAAAAGAGGTGGACGTATAATGGAAGGAGCCTTAACTGAAGATGAATCATGTTCTGTGCAAGTGAGGACATAATGAGAATATACCAATTTTTTTTCAACTATAATTTTCATTCCTTTTAGCTATCTTTTTAACTATGATGGGAGTTCCATTCCAACATTACCACCAATTCCCAAAATAATAGATTTTGTTTTTATTTGTATGCCATTGTGGGGTTGAAAAACATCTTTATATAATCTGATGTACACATATATTTTTATTTATTATTACAATACTATCATTGTTCTGTCCAAGTTTTGGACAGATCTTGGAAACACTCTACATTTCCATGTCATCCTAATTGCATATTTAATAAGATTCAGCATCTTCAAGTCCCCCAACTCTTTGCCTTTTAGTGTAAATGGCCCAATAACTATCAATGATGTCAGTGGAGGGTTCACTTTGCAATTTCTTTTAACTGAATCTGAAACATATAAAGAAATGTGACTCCGGTATTACTGAAATATAGCAACTCTCATATCCTGGGAGCTGTAGCAATTAAAAGACGCTATCACTATTTTATAATTAACATACATTTTTAAACCCAAATTAATGCCTTGACTATCCATATGATTGATTTACCATTGTTAGGACTGTGACAATTGGCTTGGAGCCTACTGATCACGACTGATACCTGCCCCTGAAAAAGCGATATCCTTACCATTTATTAACAATTTTTAATGGTGTGAATGTAAAGTTTATTAAAAAAAATATGTGAAAAATTTTGCATACTGGGATAATTTTGGGACCTATCCTGTTTTATGTGCGTTACTGTAGAAGTGCGCCGCCGCCGACTCTTGGAACGCGGGTACGCTCACGCCGCCATATAGTGGTGAAAATTAGGTAGTACACCCACGCCATCTGGTAATATGCTCCTATAGTGTAAAAACACAACTAAATGAACCCCAACCCCCTGACCCTAAAACTCTAACACCTTTAACCCTAACCCCCTATCCCTTTAACCCTAACCCTCAAACCCCTTAACCCCCTAACCCTCTAACACTAAGCCTAAATCCCTAACCACTTACAGGGCGTAGTAGCTCATTTATATCACTAGATGGCTACTGGAGTGCGTTCGTTGCAAGAGTAGGCATCAGCGCGAAATACACGCGAACAGCGGCAAAAACAAAACAGGATAGGACCTAATTTTGTCCACCAAGGAGTTAAATTTAAATAACAATAACTAAAATAATTTTAGGTAATAGTTCTAATTTTGAAAAAAAAAATACCAGCGACAACAAGTAATATAACAGTGTTATCATACAAAAGTGTAGCAGTGGTTGCTACTAGTTATTGTCTTGATCTATTTTGAGTAAAATAAGATCGTTACTGACATTTTGTCACAATAAATTACGCTTGTTGTTAATCTAGAGAAATTTTTTACGTTTATTATAGATTTCAGCATTTTATGCCTTTCATCATACGGTATTAGAGCCAGCTTGTAGGCTATATGCCTTTCACATAGGAGGATCCCTTCTAGGGTCTTTATGTAGGCTCCTCTGTTATTTAGCAGGCATAAAGATCCCTCTAATTTTGCCTTGGTGATAGGTACTCAGGACATTGCCTAAGGTGCGGTTACAAGCCGCCATATTTTATGTTTAAATAAATATCTAATTAAGTGTGGAAATCAAGATTTCATTTTACTGTAAATAAACCTGTATGTATAGTGAACTTTTCTATCTAATATCTATTTTTCTGCTAATCAGTGTCTGTTACAACAGAAACATCTACAATCAGGGAAGCTTCCATATACTTTTAAGCACATATTATTGAAACTTGGTCATTATGATTAGCTAATAAGACCACCTAATCTTGACTTAATACCAGGCACACAATATGGATCCCTAATGCAGAAGAAATAGAGCATTGGTTTCTGTCCACAGAGACCACAAACAGGTAACGTTTTGAAGGTATTCATCTCAAAGCACTAGTGTCTCTATCAAAAGGTTTGAAAAATGAATTAGTGCAAATGTACTAAGGTATGAAGATTCTCAAACATGGACCCATTGGTGGCTCTGAGATTTGGGAGTCTCTTCACTAGAGTGTTCCCTCCCAAGTAGACCTATCGTTACTTCTCAAATCGGGAACCTCCAAACCTTACTAATCATGTACTCTGATGTATATTTGTGATGTTTATACTTAAATGGCAACTGTAGTGGTCTTGCAGTAGGGTTTTAATTGCTTTTTTAGTTTCTAATTACCAATAACTTCAGTATTTGAAGTAAATAAATGCAATGTAGATTTTAAAACTTACATCTGAACGTAAAGTGTTTCACATACTAGATGAGCTTCTCACCACTTTCAAATTGGTGTCCAGGGGGTGGCAGAGGTTCTGCCTATGAGAATCGTTTAAGGACAGTATCCTGGGCAAATCCTTTCCCACCCCATGAACACCTGAAAAGAGGTGGAGAGAAGTATATCTGATGAAGTCTAAAGTCTAAAGTATATTTTTCACCTCAGGGGCCAAGAGGAAAAACAGAGATGCGGGGACCTCGAGATATATTTCAGGGGACAGGTTTTTAATATTTTATGTAAATGTAGATGGTCCATGGTGCAAGGCTCTTCTTGCCATCTTCGCCCTTAATAAATTTCAGTGAAACCGCAAAATTAAATATCCTTTAATTTAAAACTACAAGCTACCCTCGACATTCGCATGGATTACGTTTGCGGCATACCTGCAAATATTGAAAAACCATGAATAACTGAAACCAGGCTTAAATGATGTAGAATAGCAACTTTATTTTCAAATTGAGAGAAGAATATAAATAAAAATAGAAATAAAAATTAAATAGAAATATAAAATAGAATTTTTTAATAAAGTATAACAATTTTATGGTGCACTCATGATATAACGGGAAAGTGAACAAATAAATGTAATAATTCTAATTCTAAGTTTTATTCACCTAATTCTAGAAATTGGTACGGTACAGTATAAGTGAATACAGTATACTGTTAATGGCGCAAAAAAGGGAAATGTTATTAAAATCAGAACATGTCCTCCTCTACAATATAAAGGCAAACAGAGATCCATAAGGTGACCTAAAACCAATAAAATAGTCACATGGAGTATGGTAAATCAGAGGACCCTGTTAAATATACCTGTACTGTATATCGGAGAGGAGTCCATGGTGTGATTACAATAACGTTTATCTTTTCTTTTGCTCAGTTTTTTTTTTTTTTTTCTCTGTTTTTATACAGTATTCGCAAATACCAAATTCTCTTTCTCAATTATGAGACTTGCAACACAGTTCATTGCCTACGCGCAAAGCAGGAAAATGCGTTTGATGCTGATTATCTAGCCACAGCATTGGATCATCAGGGTCCTCATCCAGGTCTTGTAGGGGTATAATGGGAATAGAAGAGCAATGTGCCTCAGGTTCAGCAGAGGTAGAAGGAGTCAAAGGGGAGGCAGGGATTCTTTTTTTTTTTTCTTGAAATACATTGTTAACTCTGTTTTCAGTTTTCCCATTTTCATCTCATTAAAAATGTTTGTGTATGATGGCCTCCTCTACCAATCCTTTTACCTGCAAGGAACGTACCAAAGACAGGTCAATTTCGTGGAAATAATCTATTAGAGATTGACCATGTAGTAAGCTTTACATGCCCATATCACCTCCTGATAAAGCGGCTGGATTTTTGATGTTGTGTTGAGGGGCATGTAGAGAGCCTTTATGCCTTCAGTTTTGAACTCTGTAACATGGGTGTCCTGGAACATTATCCAGTAAGAACAAAACTATAAACTTCATTTGCTTGCTGGCAAAGTATTTCTTGACCTCCAAAACAAAACTGTTTAAACCAATCAAGGAAATGTGTTCTAGTTCTCCAGGCTTTATTGTTGCTCATCCAAAAAACTGGGAGCTGGGACTTATCTTGTCCCTTTAATGCTTGCGGATTAGTATATTTGAAAATAGTGGTGGGCTTTATTATAAATCCAGAGGCATTTGCACGCTGCAAAATGGTAAGTCTATCCCGCCCTGCCTTAAAGCCTGGTGCTCACTTTTCCTCTTTACTGATGAATGTACATTGAGGCATTTACTTCCAAAAAAGTTTCATCAGCGTTATACACTTGCTCAGGTACATAACCCTTCTCTTCAATAAGTTTCCTTAATGTCTAAGGAAATGTTTTTGCTGCCTCTTGGTCCGCAGGTACTTTTTCTCCATTAATTTTTACATTATCGTCTTCTGAAATTCTGAAACCAGCTTTTCCTTGTCTGAAGCTCTGTAGAGTTAGACCCTTCACCACCACCACAACTTTATTTTATAGAAGTATATAAAGCATCCTCCTTCTGGATTGCTCCCTTGTCATGGTGAAGGGGCTTGTGTAGCTGTGAGCCGTTACCATATAGGGTCACCCAAGGTGGGAAGGTCATAGCTGAAAGGTCAGACTAATCACAGTCCACTGGAGAAGGAAATGGCAACCCACTCCAGCATCGTTGCCATGAAAAACTTATGGGTGTGCACAATCAGATACAAGATGTGCCTGGCATGATATGGTCCATAGGGTCACGGAGAGTCAGACACAACTGAACGACTGAACAACAACATAAAGACATTACATATTTTTTTTATTAGGTTGAAATCTACTGGAATACCTTTTTATAACAAAAAAAACTGCACTTTCTGGAGACAAGTGGATCTGCCACTTGATATAAAGTTTGTGCTCCTACTGGAGAAGCCACTGCCACAGCTGGACAAATTTGGTCTTCCTTTTTTATACAGATATCTGTCAGTAGATGAATTGATACCATAATGATGGGTATCCTCAGTCATTGACTTTGCTATTTTTGAATACATATTTGATGCCGGCCTAATTTATGTTTCTTTTACTGAAATTACTGGACTGTATAAATCCAATAAACAAACATGAAAAAAATAAAAATACAAGTCTGGGTTCCATAATTGTTAATCACAAAGTTGTGCATTTGAGTCATTTTTAATATTAACTTGATCTAATCCAATTGACCAAAAATGGCAGCCAGGGTTAATTAAAACGCTACATAATAATTCATATGTAAAAATATTCAGCTATTCAATTATGGATTGCTGTTTTTATCCAAGTAAATTAACAAACTTTGTAATTAACAGTGCTACTGTTAATACAAAGTTAGATTGATTAAATAAACTTAAAGACATAAATGGTTGTTTGTTTACTAAACTTACTCTAAAACCCCTTATCAAACTTACTGTTGGCCAGAATGCTTTAAAGGGATATGCAATGTTCCCTGTTTTTAATATTATACTACCTAAATGTGTGTTTGCATCTAAATATCATTTTATTAGCAAGTGCTTAAAAGCTCTATTTTTCCATCACTGAAACCTTCCAAATATTTCCTACAAAGCTCCGCCCAAGTAGCTCATGCATACAGTATTTCTATTGGTACTAGATGTACTAGCCAATCACAGACTGTTTCTCGACAACCTGTTTTGAAATGCAGCTGAGAGGCAACCTGTGAGTACTATAGAAGCACAATGTTCATGAGTTACAGGGGTGGAGCTTTGTAGGGACTATTTGAAAGTTTTCAGTAAGAAAAAAATTTGATTTTAAGCACTTGTTAACAAAATTAGGTTTTAGATATGCAAATACACACTTAGGTGCTTTACTTTAATACTAGTTGTTTGCCGGTCAAAATGATGGGATAATATATATATATATATATATATATATATATATATATATATACTGTATATATATTTCCCCACCCCCTGCCCCTGTATCTCTTCCCCATCTCCCTCCACTGTGTCTCTTCCCCCCTCTGTCTCTTTCCTCCCCCTCTCACTCCCCTGTGTCTCTTCCCCTTCCCCTGTGTCTCTTTACCACCCTCTCCCTCCCCTGTGTCTCTTTACTGCCCTCTCCCTCTCCTATGTCTCTTTCCCCCTGCTCCCTCGCCTGTGTCTCTTTTCCCCCTCTCCCTCCTCTTTGTCTCTTTTCCCCCTCTCCCTCCTCTTTGTTTCTTCCCCCCATCTGCCTCTCCTGTGTCTCTTCCCCCTCTCCCCTCCCTTTGTCTCTTCCCCCTCCCCTGTGTCTCTTTCCACCTTTCCCCTGTGTCTCTTCCTCTTTCCCCTGAATCTCTTCCCACCTCCCTCCACTGTGTCTCTCCCCTCCACAGTCTCTTTCCCCTTTTCCCCCCTCTGTCTCTTTCCTCCCCCTCTCCCTCCCCTGTGTATCTTCCCCTCCCCCTGTGTCTCTTTACCACCCTCTCCCTCTCCTATGTCTCTTTCCCCCTGCTCCCTCCCCTGTGTCTCTTTTCCCTCTCTCCCTCCCCTGTGTCTCTTCCCCCTCTCCCCTCCCTTTGTCTCTCCCCCCTCCCTGTGTCTATTTCCACCTTTCCCCTGTGTCTCTTCCCCCTCCTCCCTCCCCTGTGTCTTTCCCCCCCCTTTCCCCTGTGTCTCTTTCCCCCTTTTCCCCTCTGTCTCTTTCCCCCTTTGTGCCCCCCCCTCTGTTGCATGTTCACGCTGGCACTTTTTGCAGAAGCTACAAATTCGCGCACATGCGCTCGCAAATATGTAGCACTAGCGACTTGCCCGTCAAAAAATGACGGCAATGTGATGTATATGTTTGTAAAGTTGTTTAGTTATTAATATACATATTTGACACTTGTAAGTATTGTGATATGAACGTGTTTTTTTGTAAAATGTTGAGCTAATGTTTTTTTTACATGAAATTTGTATCTGAAGAATTGTTAACTTTAATATACATTGAATCCAGAGGAAAGCAAAGAGTAAAAAGCCTTGTTCAAACGTACACAATTTTAACATGAAATTTGAAATATATGTAAGCAATAAACTTGAAAGTATATTTTTTGAAACTTGAACTTTATTTCTTTGTAAGTTTGGAACTTGACAAAACATTTGTAGAATTTGGAACATTATAAACAGTAACATAGTGAATACATTTTGTAACATAATTTTGTATTAAAAGTATTAACAGTTGAATGTAAAAACAGTTGCACTTTAAAGTAATCATTATTGTAAACTTGAGGTAATGGTTTTTTAACATGCAATTTCTATCTGAAGAATTGTTAAATTGAATATACATTTAATGCAGAGTAAGAGAAACATTCTAAAAACCCTCCTTTAAACGTACCCAATTTTAACATGAAGTTTGCAATATGTTTAAGTCAGAAATTTCTTATGTGTGTAACTAAGAAACTTGAAAAAACATTTTTACAACTTGGAACATTATAAACAGTAACATAGTGAATTAATATTTAAATATAATTTTGTATTAAAAGTATTAACATTTGAATGTAAAAACAGTTGAAATTTAAAGTAATCAGTATTAACATGCAATTTCTTTCAGAATAATTGTTAACTTCAATATACATTGAATGCAGAGGAAGGCATACAGTAAAAACTCTCCTTAAAACGTACCCAATGAAATTAATTACTTCCTGACCACATGAACTGGCGATAAACATTAATCCAGGGAGTAATCTTAAGATAACAGACAATATTTACATTGTGAATTAAAAGGTGCTTGAGCTCTTAACATGAACTTTGTAATATGTTGAAGTAAAGAACTTGAAAATATTGTTTTCAGACTTGTAACATTAAAAACAGTAACATAGTGAATTAACATTTTAAGATAATTTTTCCAAAAAATGCAAGGCAAGTATTTTTTGAGGCGAATCATCCATAAACAGTACTTCCATTCATTATGACTGAATTAAACAATAAATTGTAATGTATTTTTGAATACTTTAAAAAAAAATTGCATGGGTTTAATTTCTATACTGAAAAGTTATAGTACTTCATAGTAGACAATGTTTTTAGTAAAAATACGTCCATCTTCTAATAAATCACCTTGACTTTCATTCTTTTCAATGTAAACTTTAATAGCCTGTGGATTTTTGCACCGTGACAATGCAACGTACAATTGACCATGTGAAAATACTGGTTCTTCCAAGAAAATACCAACAGATTTGAACGTTTGACCTTGTGATTTATTAATGGTCATGGCAAATGCCATAATAATGGGAAATTGTCTTCTTTGAAGTATTAAAAAGGAGACTACTTTCTTGGTACTTGGTGCTAAATCTATTCTTGGTATGAAAACTCTCTCTAAAATTTCAGCATCTATAAAATGGTCCTTTAATTGTTGAACAATTAATCTTGTCCCATTGCATAGGCCTTTTTTGGGGTTCATATTTCGCAGTAACATGATAATTGCACCTTTCTTTAGCTGCAAAATATGTGGTGGCATTCCAGAAGGAGTTAGTGAGTTTATGAATTCAGTAGAAAAGTTAGCCTGACTTTCATTGTCATCAGCAAGTACAGAATCAGCACTGTGATAATTTCTTTGTGGTGCATTCATTTTTTTAAAGATTTCATTATTGAGGATTAATGCATCTTTACTTTTACACGTCAGTATGACTTGGTTGGCAAGCTCGGAATATTCTTCATTATTGATGCTCCCTTCAAATATAGCCGATATAATATCTTGTTGACAAATCATATGAGGTGGGATCTCTACATTGTCGTCAGCTAAATGTAGTATTTTTTCTGTTCTGCCTTCTCCAATTTTAATAAGCCAATCATTGAAATCAGTTTGGCCTTCTGATCTCATATTTTGTTGCAGTTGAAGATGGGTAAAATGTTTCCATACTGTGCTTGACTTTATACAGGTTTCGATAATGTCAGTTCGATTTCCATGTACAACGACAGGTAATGTTTGTCTAAAATCGCCACCCAACAACATGACCTTTCCACCAAATGGAAAAGTATTATCCATGACTTCACGAAGCAAACGGTCAATACATTGGAGGGCATAGCATGACATCATTGTGGCCTCATCTATTATAATTAATTTACATTTCTTCAATTTCTTTGCTTGTAATGATGTCATGCGAATATCTGACACAGAAGTTTCTAAAATAGGCACTGGCAGTTTAAATCCATTATGAACAGTTCTTCCACCTTCTAATAAAAGTGCAGCAATTCCAGTAGTGGCAAACGCCATTGCTATTTGACCTTGTGCTCGTACTGAACTCATTAATAAATTATACAGATAGGTTTTTCCTGATCCGCCAGGTCCATCAAGATAGAAATAACGCTCTGTCACCATGTCATCATCTATTGCATTTTTAATGGCATGAAATGCTTGCAATTGTAATGTATTTAAAGTTGCAAGTCTTTCTTCTGTTCTTTCTACTTGTAGTTGAATGTCATAGTCTTCAAAGTTTATGTCATCTATAAGACCTGGATCAGGCAAATTAAAACTTGCACAACTTAATCCATGAGTTAAAAATACTTCTTAGATTTCCATTAACGCTTTTAAGTGTGCAATGGGTTCATTGTATCGTCGCATAAAGTCTTCAGCCATATTACTTTTAAAAGTCTCCCACAAAGCTAATGCATTTGGAGCATTTGAGAAGATACAAATAAAAGCAAATTGTTCTCTCATCTGTCGTGGCATTTGACATTGTGCTGCTTCTTCTAAACATCTTTCCCACTCTGTATCCTCAGCGAGTAAGTTTCTATGTCTTGCAGCTAAATGGAAGGATTCATATACAATGTCATTAACAGTTCTTAAGTGTTCAAAACTTTGTGCTCCTGGAACATTTAAAAGTAATATCCGTAAGCAAAAACGTTCAACATCTCTTGGACTGACTGTGTAAATTCGTGGAATTATTTTATTGCCTCTGCTTTTTCTTGGTCTCCATAATCCATTCACAAAAACATAGTGATATGGAATTTCAATATATAAGTATTGTGTTGCTTGGGCATCAGTGGAATTTAATTCAAACCATGCAGTTAGTGTAGTGTGACAATCTTCACTTTGGGCCAATGCATTCATTTCATTTCCAGCATGGAAATAGACTAAATGTCGTTGTGGCAAATGTACTGCTAATCTATATACTGCATGTGATCTATCATGCATTTCAAATTTTAAAAGCCGCCACATAGCTTCTGGCGCACTGACATAGCGAGCATCTACATGAGATGCAAGTTCATCATGTACTAACTCACTACATTCAGGGTTGTCTGCACTTTTGACGACTACAGTAGCTGCATCGTAGCCTTTGTAAATATATTTGTAGACATATTTAATGGATTTGATGGAAGTGCAGGCTTCTACGTTGATGTGGGCGTTGTACTTCATGAGTAAATGTGGATTGTAGGGTACTACATATCTTTTGTCCACTTTTTTCCCATGAATAATGGCACTATCTCCTTCTCTTCTTTTATAAAGTGGATAGCCATCACAATTTGCATATGTTTTGTCCCTATAATCTTTTGGAAATTCTTTGGAACATTTATTATTTGACATACATGCTGATTGTGGATTAAGGTCTCTACACGGTCCATGAATCATGCGATGAGTAACAATCTCATATAGTCTACCATATAGTTCTGGATCTGGTAGTTCAGCAACAATGACTGCATCCACTTTGTCCGAAGTATCTAATTTATCTTTCTCTTGAAGTATTATGAGAAGATGTGCATGTGGAAGGCCTCTTTTTTGAAATCCAATGGTATATACATAAGCAAGACATTTGCCAAATAACTGATTTATAGTGAAGTCACGTATTAATTCATTTAATTTGATCTTAAAAACTCTGGCTACTAAATCTGGTCGATCGGAAGCAGTTTGTCCAAGAAGTAGATTTTGTGTAATTTCTGGCCATTGTGGATTACATGTAAATGTCAGAAATAAATCGGGTTTGCCAAATTTGGTGACAATAGCCATAGCATCATTGTATCTTTCTCTCATATTTCTAGGAGATCCTTGAAAGGAAGATGGTAAAATGATGGCTTTGCCAGCTGTCATGTCTCTGCTTGTAGCCACGTCAGCAACATAGTCCATGAGTCCACAATATTGTTCTACACATAGTTTATCTTGTTGATATTTTATAAAGTTTAAATTATTTGCCTCAACTTGCAAATATGAATCAATAATCCATTGTCGGGTTGGTTTTCCACCACATAATATTGGATTAAATCCATGTCGAATGGCAATTTGAGCTACTTTAAATTCAAGCATAGAAACATTATTTCGGATTCTGGCTTTAGCATTTGGGTAACTGGGAAGTGTTAATTTTGGTTGCCAACCTGCTTCTCCGTGTGGTAAAAAGATGGGATATGTCATTGGATCTAAATTTGGACTTAAGATATTCATATTAATAAATGGTTGCTCCTCATTTCTGGGATATATTCTAATGTCTCTTTGAAATGGTGGTTCTCCTTCATCATTTTGAAACACCATTGCAACCTCATTTGATGTTGGCAAGTTATAGCGACGTTTATCAGTATGTCTGTCTCTTTTAAGCACCATATTAACCTTTGGCATTGGTAATTGATGTCTTTGAGCATGAAGTAGTTGTTCCTTTTCTACTTCTGCCAATTTTTTGTAAGCTTTACTGTAAGGTTTTTTGTCCATAATGTTATTTAGCTCTATAAAAACACTGTGTAAGCATTTTTTATTTTCTTCCATCTGCATACGTTGGTCAACAGCTTCCATTGTATCTATGACATATAGTTGAGAAAATTTTCTTTGCTCTCCTTCCTCTGGATGTAAATGGGAAGTACAATGATAAATTTGGCCTTGGACTTTAAAACAGTAACGACCATGTCCTGGTACATTAGCAGCTAATGTTGTCCCCATAGATGCAAAGGATATGGCACTATTGTAGGATCTTATGTTTGTCTTAAAATTTTTGTAGTTTGGAAAAGTAGGTTCAGTCATAATATTTTGTAAATAGATTGGAAATTCTTTCCTTTCTGGAAGTTTGAACTTGCCTTTTTGACAACAACTAATAAATTGGCCATCTCTGGGTCTCTCTTGTTTAAAATAATAAGCCTCACAAAACTGACATTGAGTAGTCATGTCCCCACAATTATGAACCTCTACTGCTAAAGACTTGAGTAAAGGACAATTTGCAAAGCATATAGGAGTTTGACTTTTATATTCATCAGGTGAAAAGTCATGGAATGTTTGAACAACAGGTTCTAAATGCTTAGGCCCTCATTCCATTGCAATTTGACCAATTGAATAGGGCTCTAAATAAGCAAATAACATATTTTTTTTAAAGAAGTTTTTAGTTAGTGAAAACCTTGCTTTTGGATAGGTGTTTACTAACTAAAAACTTCTTTAAAAAAACATATGTTATGTGCTTATTTAGAGCCCTATTCAATTAACCAAATTGCAATTGAATGAGGGCCTTAGTTTTTTTCGTGGTATATGTTGTCCTGGTTTTGTTGAAATGTCCTGTAAGGTTTCAGTAACAGGTTGTAAATGCTTTGTTTTTGTAGTTGCTTTTTTTGGTATGTCTTTAATTGTATCTTGTAAAATGTCATCTGATGTTTGAGGAACAGGTTCTAAATGCTTTTTTGCTTTATAGTTTTTTTTTGGCGTATCTTTCATTTTTGCAGCTGATAGTCTTTTGCTTGCAAGTCTTTTGCATTCTTTTTCTCGTTGAATTTCTTTCTCCTCTGGTGTCTGCTGTGCGGCCCATCTCTCTTGTCTTTCTCTAGTTTGACGTCTTTTTTTCTCTTGTTTTCTCTTGTTTGTAGCCATGTTAATCTGTAAAGGCAAAAAAAGAAATGTAATTGGGTATATTGAAATTTGTAATTACTGTTAAACATTATTGTGCATAATTGAGAAATAAGAGGTAAATCATTAATGTATCAGTTATATTTTGTTAAAAGTTATAAGTCCTGGCCTCATTGAATAACAATTTGGCCAATTCAATACTGCTGTAAATAAGCAGTTAACATCTTTTTTTGAAATACGTTTTTAGTTATTGAAAACCTTGTTTGTGGATAGATGTTTACCAATTAAAAACTTCTTTGCAAAAAAAACATTGATGTGGTTATTGACCCATGTATTGCATAGTGCCAATTTAAATAGAATAAGGGACATAGTTATTATTTTATTTTTTTCTGTTGACACGGATGCAGATGAAACATGTTTCTTTAGTTTTCTCCTTTTGTACTTATTATACTGTACCTTGGTTGAAGTGTGATTTTAATCCGAATGTTTGTTGGTCCTCGGTTGAAAATCTTTGTCCAATGGTCTGGTCCTCTGTTGGAAGTCCTCGTCCGATGGTGTAGTCCTGTGTTGAAAGTCCTCGTCCGATGGTGTGGTCCTCTGTTTAAAATCCTCGTCCTATGGTCTGGTCCTCTGTTGAAAGTCCTGGTCCGATGGTGTGGTCCTCTGGCGATAGCCCTCGTCCGATGTTGTGGTCCTCTGGTGAAAGTCCTCGTCCGATGGTCTGGTCCTGTGTTGAAAGTCCTCATCCGATTGTCTTCACGCAGTATCTGTTGTAAAATAAAATTGAAAATGTTGTTTGAGTTAAATGTCTTTTAAATAAAGCAAAAATGTCTTAATTTTGGTGAATTGTATCTGTTATGGTGAATTTTTTCTATGTGTTTGTCTAACTTTATCTACAATCCTTATTTGTGCGCACCACTTTTGTTATGCTTATTTAAGCTTCTTTGTAAGGCTTCTAGGTTGTTAAACATTAAAGAAGAATATTAATTCAGTTTGCTATGTGTTTGTGTGTTATTTTCTACAATCCTGTTTTGTGCGCACCACTTGTGGTATACTTATTTAGGCTTCATTGTGATGGCTATAGGTTTTTAAACATGAAAGAAGAATATTAATGTAGTTTGCTATGTGTTTGCGTGACTTTTTCTACAATCCGGTTTTGTGCGTACCACTTGTGGTATACTTATTTAGGCTTCATTGTGATGGTTATAGGTTTTTAAACATGAAATAAGAATATTAATGTAGTTTGCTATGTGTTTGTGTGACTTTGTTACAATCGTGTTTTGTGCGCACCACTTTTGGTATACTTATTTAGGGTTCTTTGTAAGGCTTATAGGTTGTTAAACATTAAAGAACAATATTAATTTATTTTGCTATGTGTTTGTGTTATTTTTGTACAATCCTAATTTGTGTGTAACACTTTTGGTATAGTTATTTATGTTTTTTTGAAAGGCTTACAGGTTGTTAAACATTAAAGAAGAATATGAATTTAGTTTGGTATTTGTTCTTTTTTTTGTGTCTAATCCTATTTTGTGTGTACCATATGGTGCATAGTTGGAGCCTCATTCAATTGCAATTTGACCAATTGAATTGGACCCTAAATAAGCACATAACATATATTTTTTAAATATTTTTTTAGTTAGTGAAAACCTTTATTTTGGATAGATGCTTGCTACCAAAAAACTTCTTTAAAAAATATATATAATGTGGTTATTTAGGGCCCTATTCAATTGTGCAAATTGCAATTGAATGAGGGCCTTGATTTACTTAATGAGACCGTCATTCAATTGTGATGTTGCCAATTGAATATGGCTGTAAATAAGAACATAACATATATTTTTTAAAGAAGTTTTTAGTTGGTGCAAAGCTTGCTTTTAGATAGAAGCTTAGAGCCTCATTCAATTCCGAGTTGCCCAATTGAATAGGGCTCTATATAAGCACATAGAAAAAAATTTAAATGAACTTTTTAGTTACTGAACCTCTATCCCAAACCAAGGTTTTCACTAACTAAAAACTTCGGTCAAAAATATATGTGATGTGCTTATATAGGCCCTCATTCAATTGCAATTCTGCCAATTGAATAGCGCTCTAAATAAGCATTTAACATATGTTTTTTAAAGAAGTTTTTAGTTAGTAAACATCTTTTCAAAAGCAAGGTTTTCACTAACTAAAAACGTATTAAAAAAAAATATGTTAAATGCTTATTTAGAGCGCTATTCAATTGGCAGAATTGCAATTGAATGAGGGCCATAGAGCCCAATTCAATTGACAAATTTGAAATTGAATGAGGACCTTACTAAGTAAAAAGTTACTTAAAAACAATATGTTATGTGTTTATTTAGAGCCCTATTCAATTGTCCAAAATAGCAATTGAATGACGGCCTTTGGTTGCTGCATTTGTTATATTGTCACCATTAAACATATATAGGTCCTCATTCAATTAGAAAATTGTCAATTGAATAGGGCTCTATATAAGCACATAAGATATTTTTTTGACAGAAGTTTTTAGTTAGTGAAAACCTTGGTTTTGGATAGAGGTTCAGTAACTAAAAAGTTTGTTTACATTTTTTTGTATGTGCTTATATAGAGCCCTATTCAATTGGGCAACTCGGAATTGAATGAGGCTCATAGTAGTTTTCTTTTTTATACTTAATACTTTACCTTGATTGAAGTGTCAAATGACAGAGGGTCCCCTCCTGCCAATCTTAATCCGCCGGTCTTCTTGTAGTGTCTTTTTTTAAAAGAAAGTGAAATGGTTAATTGTATATTTCTTCATTTTGATTTAGCAAAGCATGGTCTTTTTCAGCATTTAATGTATTTTTCTATCTTACCTTTTGTTCTTTCTTGGAGTTGTTTAAAAGGGATTGTGGGTCACAGTGCATGGTGCAAATTCTTGAGTGACGCTGTTGATGCAGAGTCTGTAGTTAAAAAAAAGGAGAAAGATTGATGTTTAGGTTATATTTTGAATTCCAATAAATTAATGTTATGTAAAGATATACTTCTGTAATTACTTTCAATGAACATGACTCATTTTTTGGGGCTCCACAATAAATGTGCGTGTGACATGTGACTATACATGATACACATATATATGCATGTCACATATCAGTATACCAATTTTTTTTTTTACTGTCATTACAAAATAGTTGTTTAATTATTTGTGATTAATATTAGTTATTTGCCAGGACTATACACAGAAATCTGCGTGTTACATGTCACATATATGAAGCTCATTTTCATAGTTAAATGTATTTATCTTTTGTGCGTGTCACATATCACTATACAGGAATCATATTTTAATAGTTAAATGAACATAATTTTTTTTTTTGGCCTTCACACATAAATGTGTGTGTGACATGTGACTATACATGATACACATATGTGCGTGTCACATATCACTATACCTAAATCCTATTATAAATTTTTGGTAATGTCATTTAAAGATTAGTTTGTTGCAGGGGCTATACACATAAATGTGCGTGTCACATGTCACTATACATAAATCACATTTTCATACTTAAAATTTATTTATTTTTGTCCTGTCTTGATAATACAATGTAATATATTATAGCTTACCTCTCAGTTGTAATTTGCACAGTGTAAAGTAGGAAATTAGGAAATAATTGTCTTCTCAAGTAACAGCAGCAGTTAACTATGAAGTCACTCCGTTCATCACCTGAGTAGAAATGTAGAATTTTGTGGAAAGTAGGCAGTATTTATAAACTTGTAGAATTTTCTGGAAAGTTAGACCGTTAGAACGCAATACGCATGTGCTATTTGCGTTCCAGCTTACAATTTGCGTTCCATCTGCCATTTTGTGCGTAGTAGTGGTCAAAATGGTGTTTAATATGATTGTGATACGTTCCGCATAGTATGTGTTTCATTCTTGCGAGTCAGTGTAGTATAGTTACGTCTGAAGCCTCGTTTTCGTTTTGTTCATCGGCCATTTTTTCTCTCGCTTAGCGATTTTATTAGTGTCTAAAGTGTTTTATTTTTATTTAAATGAATGTGTAACTTGGTTTTTTGAGGTGCTGGATCATTCCTCTTGCTGTAGGTAAGCTTTTTATGTGTGTGTTATGTGTATTTATTGTGTTTTAAATGTTTGTATGTCGGCGTGTTGCGTCCGATGTTTGCGAGGTCGTAATGTCTGGTAACGTGTCTCGTATGGTGTTTGCGTGTGTAGCCTCGTTTTCGTTTTGTTCGGCGGCCATTTTTTCTCTCGCTTAGCAAATTTTTTAGTGTCTAAACTCTTTTATTTTGAGTGAAATGAAGGTGTAAGTTGCATTTTTGAGGTCCTGGATGCTCCATGTTGCTGTAGGTAAGCTTTTTATGTATGTGCTGTGTGTATGTATTGTGTTTTGAATTTTGTAATGTTCGCGAGTTGCGTCCGAGTGTTGCAAGGCCGTAATGTGTGTTAACGTGTGTCGTATGTTGTTTGCGTTGCTTGTAAAATTTAGCGAGTGTCGTAATTGGTGTGTCGTGTAGTTTGCATTGCGACGTGAAGTTTGCTGTGCTCTATGAATGCCAGCAACTGAGGCCCTCGCCCACTGCGAGCCCGCAAGCTACGCGAGCCTGCAAGCGTTAGCAACAACTCGCATGCTCACAACTATATATGTGATTCCCAATAGTTTTAACAGTGTGTATGCTCCGTCCATGGAGCGTTACACACTGTTTGTAAACTATATTAGTGATTAGCAGGGAACCTTCCATATCCATTTAAAGATGTATAGAAGTGTATAACATTTAATTTATTAAAGGGTCACAATACAATGAAAGAAATATATGTCTGAAAACTTTGAGCTTAAGAGCTTACAGACTAATTAAAATGCGATTCGATAAATGTAAAAGGACTCCATATAAGCACACAGCATATTTTTTTACAGAAGTTTTTAGTTAGTGAAGACCTTGCTTTTGGATAGAAGTTTACTAACTTAAAACTTCTGTAAAAAAAAAAAATATGCTGTGTGCTTAAATTGAGCCCTTTTAAAATTACCGAATCGCAATTTAATAAGGCTGTTAATTAGGAAAAAGTCATAAAATTAGTTTTTACTTAAAATACTTTTTGAGAACTATAGTGGACACTGGGGGCATCCATGATACTTTTGTGGAAGTTGTGTATGCAAGAGGGATGTGTACATTTCTGGAGCGCATCTAGGACAGACATACGTCAATCTCCAGAGCCCCTAGCAAGCCCCCCTTGTGTCCTGGTGCAGAAATAGGGCTCCATGACATTTTGTTGACAACAGTCTGTATAAGTTTCCTTATTTATCATTAATCAGTAATATATTATAATAGTTTGCAAAACCACCCATTATTCAATAGGGTAATTTGGATACTTTATAGATCTGAAGAATCCCATTTAGGAGCAGAGCTGTATTGGACTTGTTTCTATGTGCCAAGTGAAATTTATTTGCACAATAGGGAGGGATGATTCTAACCTCATTCTATAAAAATGTCACATAAATTACAGAACAAGCCACTTTATCTACAATTTATATCCCACAAAGGGCCCAGTTTCCTGGCTAGAAAAAAAGTAATATAAACATAAACACTGGTAACAAGTCTGCCACCTTTTTATTGTAAAGTGCAGTGTAAATCTTATAGTAGTTCTTTAATGGCTCCCCATCACAATTTATAAGGGTAAATTGTATCTAAACACAAGTTGAAAGAGTTAACTTGTAGAAATTCAAATATATGTGTGAATGCTTTAGCATTGCCCTTATAAAGTACTCTGTATTGAGTAATGTGAGCTTTTGGGTAATTATTAGCTATTGAGCTGGGTCTTGAATTTTTAACCCAATACACTCAGTATTGTGAAACTGAACTTAAAATATATGTGTGAAAGAACGTTTTAGCACTTGTCCATTCATTTTGTAAGGCAATCTTTACTGGGTGATGTGAGCTGCTGAAGAACACCGAACATGAATGCAAACGGATTGATTGATTGACTCTTGAGGATGGTCTTGAGCTGTGTTGACCAATCAGCTCAGTATTTTGAAATTGAACTTAAAATGGAAGCTTTTGTTCTGGCAATTAATCTTCTCTAGGGGTACTCTTTATTTTAAAATGACTTAACCTTTGAGATATTTAAATGGCTATACATTAAATAAGCATTTAAAATAAAGTATATTCAAGCTTGACTCTTTTATGGCTTAAATAATGACGAGCTATTTGTGTTGTGATATCCACTATAATCTTACTTTCTTACTCTTTTGTTTTTACACATACAGTTCCTCATAAACTTTGTAAGATTACTTAATACATTGGAAGATTCTTCGTGATTGTGACAATGGATATGATACTCTACCCAGTGCCTTCAATCTAGCTCCGGCTAAGCTAAATTCTGTCCCCCTTTATTTGTTTCACTGTTGGGAGATGAGGGCAATCTACACATACCAGGGGAAACTAGACTTGCTGGCACCATGGCCATACCTCCCCCCCCCCCCCCCCCCCCCCCACCCCTCACTGATATCAGCATCCTAAGCCTTGCACCTTGGGAAATTATTGAACAATGGGAGAGAGTCAAGGAGGAAGGGGTTCATTTGGGATTTTGGACATGTTTTTGTTTTCTGTATATTGTCTGAAAAGCTTTTTGTTCAGTTCTATATAAAATGCTCACCCGCCCCCAATAAAGTCACTTCTGATCCACGATTACAAGCCGAGGGGCTGGCCTTTGTTGGTTCAGAAAGACTACTTTATAATTTTCAACAGAGAATCTCTGGTCTCTGCCCATGGTCACTGAGAATAGTCATACCCAGCCAATATGAGGACCTAACCAGTGGGGTTCCAGAGAGTGCAGTTCCTGCATTACATTTTTAAAGCTAGAGATTTACTTTGTGTCAAGGTTTAAAAGCCTCAAGATCCAAATACCCAACTTAAATCTCTCTCCATTGAGTCCCTCGATTGTCCACTAAATAACCATGGTACCAGGCCAAGGATAATGGTATCAGCAGGAGGGGATGGACTTCCAGGTATGGCCATGGTGGTAACAAGTCTCGTCCCTTATCTTAGTTTCCCCCAGTATGTGTAGACTGTGTGTAGGCACATCTACCACCGGGGTAGCTTAGCTTGGCTGGATCCTATGCACTGAGTAGGGGTACAACGACCATTGTCACAGTGACACTGTAACTGACTATAAACACAAGCCCTGATATACAGAGGAATGGTGCAGTGGGTAAAGGCATCTCCTAAGTACACAGTCAAATTGAATAAAAAGGCAGACAGGTCAATAAAAATGCATATAGATACATAATAATATAAGGACTTTAGAGCTGTGCTGTAGTGAGATGGTAGGTGTAAGGTAATTGCTTTATGTTTGTCTGGTCCAGAGGCAGGAAATAAACATTTAATACATCTAGATTAGTGACATTAGGGAGCCTGGTTGTGAGCTTGTCTGAATAGATGAGTTTTCAGAGAGTGAAACTGTGCAGATTGGAGGAGAGTCTAATAGTACGGTAGAAAACTCAGTGGCAGCATGAAACAATCCTGTGTAAGGAGGTAATGAGCAAGGAAGAAAGGATGCAGACAGAGAGTATTTGGAGATCAGATAATGATTAAATGCTATGTTATACATTTACACCAATGAAAACCCAAATTTGCCCAACTTATCCCAATTAGTTTATGGAAGATTATCAGTTTTTTTCCATTCCCCATAATGCAATGTGGGATTGGCAATATAAACAGCATGTAAAGAGAAAATGCATCATGAGGAAGGCTGTCAAGCTTCAGGCATGTAGGATTCAAGAGCCATAGTAGTGCCCATACAATAGGGCAGGGATAGGCAAGTCCGGTCCGGGAGAGCCACACACAGGCCTGGATTTGAGGATTTCCTTTCTGTGGACAGTTGAGTCAATCAGAATGGCTGAAGAAGAGATAGACTTGCCTATACGCAGAAAGGATATCTTCAAATCCTGTCCTGTGTTTGTTTCTCCAGAACCTGACGTGGCCACAGCTGCAATAAGGTTTTGTTTGTTTATTAACTAACCGATTAGCAATAAAATTCATAAAAAATAAATTCAATGTAGCTTTAAAATTTTCATATTAATTTCAATGTTTTTAAGGACTAGCAGCGCTGAGTCTTTGCATCCTGCTTTAGGTGTCTAGAGGTGGGAGCAGATCTGTCCAAGAGGCAGTCATTATTTATTTTTGAGCGGTCTAGGTTTTCCTGCAGTGGCCACTGTATCTGGCCAAGAGAATGTCATGATAGGAGTCTTTGCCTGACTGCCAATAAATACTTCTATCAGAATTGTCCCCTGATCACTGTGTGAACCAATCAGCCTGCTGCAAATCATGCCACCCGCTGGGGGTTATATTTGATTTAAAGGGACTTTTTCATCCTTAAATCAAGCTGATGTTTTTTTTTTTTTTTTTTCAAGAGAATAAAAAGTGGTTGTATGTTGTGTTATTCATTTTTTTCTAAAGTGAATCATTCCTAAGAAATCCCATGTTGTTGCTGCTGTCTTTATATGAAAATGAGTGGCTCATGCATATTAATTAGCTCATTAGGATTATAGTCTGCATGTAGGTCCCTGTAGTGGCCAAAATAAAGACCCCACAATATTATTTTGCAGTTAGACCCCTTTCTAATCCTTATCAAGCACTCTGAGTCGCACATTAGCATACAGGAATTATTTACTGTAGAGAAAAATGGCTAGCAAAACGTATGTCAGTTTTAATGCTCTTTAAATGTGAATCAACTTTCTGTTGGTGCGAGAGAGACCCTTTAAAATAAACTGTATTTTTTTTTTTATCAATTTCCCTTAATTGTTAACTTCACTTTTTTCTTTAGTTAAAGGAATTGACCACTATGGTAATTTTTTTTCTATTCTTTTTTCAGAAAGCAAGAAAAAAAATAATCACAGACTTTGCATTTTTATGATTTATATCAAATATTTTTTTACTGCAGGGATCTGTCTGCTACTTGATAAGGAAGAAATGTCCTTATGAAGTAATGTGTTCCCATTATTGTTATTAAACTCCTTGCCAGTTGTAAATGCCAGAATCTCATTGTACAGATAGAAACAACCTGCATGATCAACACCTCAAGAAGTGGATCAACAGAAACCAGATCCATAATTGCACCTACATGGTTAGAAGCAGTATTATTTTATTTTTAATCCTCAAAACATGTTGCATAATTCTTAATATATATATATATATATATATATATATATATATATTTATTTTTTTATGTATAATTTCATAGAAATTACTATAGATGAAGGTTCTATATTTTATGTATTGCCCTGTGATAAATGAGCGTGCTCAGCTCCGTGCTCCTAGTCTGCAGACATACTGACCAAACACTGTATCAGACTGTTCATCAGAAGCCGTCATTGATTTTCTCCAAGCCTAGTGACCAGGCTTTGATTACCCAACTGCAGTAATGTTGTTACTGATTTTAAGCTGTGCTTGCACGTTCCGAGCCTTTTAGCAATTTAAAAAGAAAACAGCTGCCACCTTCTAAAATTGATAGCTTTGCTGACCAATAGCTAAATAATTTAATGGAAATGTAATGGATGTTGTTAGAGCTCTCTTGGTGGACAGAGCTCAAGGTATTGGAAACCTGCAATAAAGGTACTTGGGCAATTACATTTTGGAACTAAGGTTTGTGAAAGTGACTTTAATGCTTTTTCAATCTGTGGAAATGATCAAAAACATCTTAAAATAGTAGAATGAGATCACTAAAGAAATCTATTATCTAAAGTTATAAATTCACCCAAAACTACCCCACAAGAAAGCATAAACATGTTTAGGCATAGGCCTATAAGATCCATTTGCCACATCTTCATATTCCCTACCTTTTCTTTCTTTCCTACCTCCTTTCCCCTCCCTATCGCCCCCATATTAAATCTTACTTGGCCAGATGGTGCTGGGTGAGTTTATGCCCTGACTGCATTGAACTGTAGAGGCAAGTGGCAGTGATGTTATAGACCACATGGCAGTGACATCATAAACCACATGGCAGTGACATCAGGCTGCCTGCACAGTCCACTTGCTTCTATCACACTGGGAAGGTTAATTTACTGCAAATAAATCTCGAAATTAGCTGCAGGAAATGTGATGATGTGTTATATTGGAAGAGGAATTAGCAGAAGGAAAAAAATACCTTCCCTGGAATACTATGTCCAGTTCTTTCCTTTTACTTTTTGTTACCCCCTTGTTCACCTGCTCCAAGCTGGCTGTATTAAAGTCCAGGAAGCAGTGTTTGACAGAGGGGGTTCCACTGTCACCCGAGGCCATGTTCCGGACACTGGTGCTCTCCCGTATCTGGGCAGAGTATCACCTGGCTTTGTCCACTGGTGGAATTGATGAGTTTATCTTCCAGTGGGCTGTAGATGGTGTGCTCTTCTCGGTGTCCCCTCATCTGGTTTCCTTTAAGCTCACCCTCGTTATATGATTTTGTTTATTTTACAGTTTAACATTTCAATTTTGATGGTTGGATATATCCCTCCCCATCACCAAGTGGGATTTGAGGATCCATGGATTGGCTCTATAAAAGGTCCATAGTTAATCTGTAAAAATACACTATGTCCAGTTCTTTCCTTTTAATTTTTGTTACCTCCTTGCTCACCTGCTCCTGACATTAGCCAAGCTGGCTATTTATAAGTCCAGGAAGCAGTGTCTGGCAGAGGAGGTTCCACTGCCATGTGTGTCCATGGCACAGTCCTAGTGGGCTGTAGATAGACAATTCTGCTCCGTAGCCTCCACCAGGTTTAAGTTCATCTCACACTCCTTATTTGATTTTAATTTATTTTGCAGTTTTACTTTTCTTTTAGGATTTGGCACATGCTTCCCTACTACCAGAGGGAGCTATGACTAACTCCAGACATGTGCGGCCATGTTCCAGGCACAGTACCACTTGGCTCTGCCCACTGGGAATTTGTCTGAATTTACCTACCAGTTGGTTGCTCTGTATCCCCAATACAGCAGGTGTGGTGTTGACTAGTCATTTCTAATTGTCCCTGTTTAAGGCCAATCAATGTAAACCTTCAACTGGGGAGCTCTAAAGAATCCTAAAACAAGCGTGTATTTGTTGAACAACATAAAATCAGTGATTTTTGTGACGAGAAGAAAAGATGGTATAATGGGGACCAAGGGTAAAAAGATTGATCACCCATGGTGTAAAAGATAACACTTATAAGAAAGACTTCATGTCCTGAGTATTTATAGCTTAGAGGACAGAGGATGTTATGATAGAAACCTGCAAATATATCAAAGTATATAATAAAGATTGAGAGCAAAACTTTATTTATGCCTAGATCTAGGCCAAATTAGTGCAGACCTAGGCCTGTGCTTTGTAGGCTGAGGCATAAATACCCTTATGTTTTTTTTTCTATTGGAAATGATGTCACCACTACCCATGCACCACAATTTCTACCTCTATTGAACATGGGCTGTTGTGTTTTCAAACATTTTCATGCTTCATTATATATATTTTTTTTAAATCTGGTATATGCAAACTTTTTTAAGTTTGAGAAATATGCATGTGTTCATTAAAATTTGCTCTTAAATTTGTTATTGGAAAAAATCTTTTTACATCAAAACAAAAGGAATCTGGCATATTTTCTTTCTTTCCATTAGTGGAATTTGATGAGAAGCTTGGTTTTGGCCTTTTGGTCTTTTGTCATCGTTTACAAGCTCTTTTTAGTTATTCTAATTCATATGAATGCAGAAAATGTCCCAATTATGTTACACATGTAAAGCATAGGCCAAAGTAAATAACTGTAATTTATTATAGAAAATAATTTAGTGGCTAAAAAGTCTGATGCATTGAAGGTTTTATGTGTTGTATGTCTGTTTATGGTACATCCACTAGCCTCATAGTTAAAACTCTCACTGATAATTGCTTTCAATTAGATTGACCGGTGTATTTATATGTATATTTTCAATAACAAAAGTGTGTGCATAGAAACACTGATAATTTAGATAGCAGTTCACTAACCACTCTCTTTTCTAACAATTTTCATTCAAATGTCACAGCAGCCTGCTTACAATGTCATTCAGATAACCAATGTTCTCCATCCTTGATTGTTTTCTTAAAAACAAAGAACCAATACAATGTCCCTCTCGGTGAGTATATCTTAATCGCTTAAAGATAACAAGAAGTAATGCGCTTGATTTTAAGCTTAAAACGACCTTTAGGAAATATCCATGTCTAAGATTCACTCCTCTATAGCTTCTCCTTCTTTCAATGGCTCCAGTAACATGATATGGGAGGGAAAACCAATAGTATCGAATTGTTATTACAATAGGTATATAATAAAACTTACACAGCCTTTAGCACAAAATTGTAGAATACAAGATTGCCAGTCCAATTATGTCTGGCGTTGAACCTCTTCATATCTCTGATCCATAGATCAGCCTCCAGGTAATGTCACACTGTAAATAACAACGCGTTTCGCCTGTTAGGGCTGTTACTGACTGATAGTTCATTATAGTGTTTTAGTAAAATTACATAAAAAATGTTTATGTGTATATATATATATATATATATATATATATATATATATATACATGCTAGTAACGTGCCCGTCATAAATGACAGTATTATCTCTCTCTGTGCTGTCTCTCTCTGTGAACCCTATCCCTCTCTCTGCATTCTCTCCCTGTCTGTGCGCCCTCTCCCTCTCTGTGTGCCCTCTCTCTTTGTGTGCCCTCTATGCGCTGTGTCTGTCTGTCTCCTTTCCCCTTCCTCTGCTCTCTCCCCTCCCTCCCTCTCTCTCTCCCCCTCCCTTTCTCTCTCCCTCCCTCTCTTTCTGCTTCTTTCTCTCTCTCCCTCTCCCTCTCTCTCCACCTCCCTCTCCCTCCCTCTCCTCATATTGGGATATATTACATTGATAGGTAATTTTCCATACTGTACACATTACATTGCCCTGGTTAAAGTGCTTAGAAGGTGTTGTAGATATTCCAATAAAAACTATTAAATTAAGAGACTCGGAGCTTCACATTTAAACAGCCATGTGAGTCAATTTGACTAACCTAGAGCACATACTATGCCTTTGACCATTAATATCTGTAGACATTCTTTACTAGTAGACTCAGATAACTTTAGTTTCCTACTCAATATTGCTATAGGAATCTGACAATATTATTTTTCTTTTTTTATAGTCACCTGTTAAATTAATTATCCCTATGTGTTGTTTCTAGCTGTAAATCATAATATTACGAAGTCCTGAAAATGTGTCTGTTTTTTAATAGTTTCCTTTTAATGTGAAGCTGACATTAACAGACCATCAACCTGCTAGAGACATTTTTCTAAAAGTTATATCAATAGGACTTATTTTAGGAAAGCACTTTTATAGGTAGTAGATACAATATTTAAATATTTATTTCTTTAAATGTGTCAATAAGGAACTTATCTTTAAAATTTGAACACACATGATATAATAAGCTTCTCCCCAACGCCTTAAATTTAGCACTTAAAGGATGTGTTCTTCACAATGTAAAAGAGCACAAGATAAACTATATTTGTTTTAATTACACTAAAAGGAGCGAAAAATGTTACCTTTTAAATTTTTGTATACATGCAGTCTATACTGCTCACCAGCTGTGGCATTAGTAATAAGCAGTGGGTGTGTGTGGTGTAGCACCACGTGGTGTGTGAGGCTATATGGGGAAGGCTATGATTGACAGCACAACTTCCCCCGGATGTGCAGGTGCGATAGAGCAGTGATATCTCACGACTTGCGTTCTGAACCTCTGTTACAATCATTCCCTAGCAGTGAATGAAGAATCCTTGCACAGCACACATACGCTGAGTAAGGAGAATCTGTGAGCCGATCAGCAAGTGTACGCGTGTGTCTCTCTCTCTCTGTGTTCTCTGTGTGTGAGCTCTCTGTCTGTGGGCTAACTCTGTGTTCTGTTTCTCTCTCTTTCTCTCTCTCTTTGTGCAGCTTCATATTCTCTCTATCTCTCTGTCCTGTGTCTCTCTCTGTGCTCTCTCTATGTGAGCAATCTCTCTGCCCTGTGTGCATGTGTGTGTCTCTCTCTGTGTCCTATGTGTGTTTCTCTCTGTCCTGTGTGTCTCTTTCTCTGTCCTGTGTCTCTCTCTCTATGTCCTGTATGTGTCTCTCTCTCTCTGTCATGTCTCTCTCTCTGTCCCATGTGTGTGTGTCTCTCTCTGTTCTGTGTGTGTCTCTCTCTCTGCCCGGTGTGCTTGTGTCTCTCTCTCTCTCTGTCCTGTCTCTCTCTCTGTCCTGTGTGTGTTTGTTTCTCTGTTCTGTCTCTCTCTCTTTCTCTGTACTGTCTCTCCCAGCACTGTCTCCTCCAGCTGCTGCATTATGGCAGCGGTGACCAGCGTACTGAGCATGTCCGAGCATGTCTGTGATGCCTGCACAGAAGGCACTATGCAGGCGTTAAAGACAAACTGTTGAATATTATAGGTGATGGGCTCAGTCATATGGCCCTTTTTCCTTTTAGTGGGGCCAATATCTGATGCATTTGCCAATCCAAATTGTTCTGAGTGTCAATGAAGTGATAGCATATAATTTCCTAATGTGCATTGCTTTGAAAACAATATATTAGTACTTGCAAACAGTAAGCACAACTTTTAGACAAAATAAACTTGTTGGGAACCAAGACCTCCTCACCATTCCCACACTTGACTTGTGCCTCAGATGTTGCTTTATGTGAGTGCTTAGATTAGTCTCTTCTTCTGGATTGTGAGATGTTACTGCCCCTCCAATATAGGACAGGAGGGGTATATCTACTTCCCAAACACCAGTATGTTGTCAGTCCACAAAATAATTATATCTCAAAGTAACAGAAAATGCTGTCTTACAAACGACTAGTTTAATAACCAACATCCTTCTAAAAGTCTTTCAAAATATCTGAAATCTCTTCCTACCCTATTGTAATTTTATTGTACCAAAGAGAATAAGAAAGGAAGAGAAAGTGTAGCTTCTATTGTAGCAATTTAACATAACAAAAATGTAGAATAAAATATAGACATGTTCGATGGGAGCTCCCACATTACTATAGTATCAACAGGCTCCTTGTACTGTAGCCTCATTCTTTAGAGGTATCCACATTGGTCTTCCTTCCAGCTTGTTTGATGAAGACCAATGTGGATACCGCTAAAGAAAGTTTCTGAGCTCAAAACAGGGCCCACCATTTTATGCTGATTGTTAACATTGTTTTTTTGTTTTTTTTCTCTCTCTGTTCTTTCCCCTGTACAGCGCTACAGAATATGTTGGCGCGTCACAAATAAAAGTTAATAATAAATGGAGATTGAAGAAAGGAGAAAAAAAAATTTCACAACAAAAACAATTTTATAAGATAACCACCCTTTTTACATTATTATAAAATGTTTACATTTCTCTGATTATTCCTTGTCCTCCAGATTTCTGGCAAACTCTCCCATGATCTTCCCATGTGCATGTCCTCTTTTTGGTAGGACAGTGCTGCCATAGCAAACCACTACATGTTAAAAAAAACACTCTTTATTTGACGTTACTGGAGTAACCGAATGCCATGACAGCACTCAACGTGTTTCATCCCTTTGAGGAACTTTCCCAACAGCTACATTTTAGCTAAACTTCATATTAATATTCATATATTATTTATACAGAGAAATTGCATTTTAAGAAGTCTGTTTTATAACCTATATTTTTTTTAAATGTGCCTGAGTTCCCTTAAAATGTTTAGTTATTTTGTTATTCTATGGAACCTAACAACCAAATGATCTAAAATTCTAGTTGCGTAAATAGGCCCTTCATAATACTATGGGGATTTAGATTAAGTTCCCTTTTCAACAAGCCATTATAAACTACTCTAATATATTTAAGCAACATTTGCTGCCTAAACAGCATAGTTTTACCTTACTATGTCCTCACTCTTTGATCTCACTTGTTGTCTAGTTCTAGCCAGAAGGCATATTTCAATCCTAAGAACAAAAAAAAGTAATAAATCATCCATCCTTAAAATACTAATGGGACACCATAAATAATTAGTTTCTACTTACACATACTCACTTTCTACCCAAGAAATCAATTAATAAACATAAATCACCAAACTTTAATTGTTTGTAAATTGCAAATACCCTGAGCTTTTTTCATCTTGTTTTAGAAATATTAAACACTGTAATTAATTAAAAAAAAACTCTGTGAAATTAATGTTGATTTAATACTATTAATCAAGTAGTTGATTAATGGAAATGGTTTAAATGATCCTGTACACAGTAAATGCATTTGCCTTGATTAATGAACTTGTAATAACAACAGTTGTTTTATAAAGCTGGTTTAAATCCTCTTAGCTTACGGGGACAATATGACGCCTTAAAGACGGATCAGTTTCAAAAGACATTAAACAGAGTAATTTTATGCTGAGTAATTGCAGTATTTATTTTTTGATTGAAAGGGGATTCATTCTGTCCAATGTCTTGTAGTGAGTGCTAGCCCCACCTCCATTACAGAAGGGTCAATAAATAATTTATATCTAGTTTGAGGACAAGGAAAACACAGTTTTCGGAGGATCCTGCTGCCTTAAATTGCCTCTGGCACAGATTAGTATAGCAATTATTAAAATAGTCGCTATGTGTAGAAATTAAATAAAGCTATCAAGATGAGCTTCCTCCCTCTATCCAAAGCAATACTAGATAAAGCTGTCCAAAGGCTTGCTATTAATCCACAAAAAATATAATATAAACTGACGTACACATGAATTTACTTATTAATATTAGAAATACGTGTACAAACAATACAGTCCATGGCAGAGTGGTGGAGAACTGATTTTTTCGGGAATAAGTGGATCCATGATATTTGCCAATATTCAAAAAGATAGGAAAGGAAAAAATAATGAAAATTAACATAACATTAGGATCTATCCAGTTATGGGCCTCCAACCACTAGATGGCGATGCAGGTATTTTGCAGCGCTACCGATATGTGAGAGAAGTTCTAAACTTATAATGTTAGCCTAACCCTTGAACTTTCCCTAACCCTCACCCCAACCCTAACCCTCAGCCTAAACCTAACAGTTTACTTAAGCCTTTACTCTACGATATGGCAACGGGAATATCATCAGCACCATCTAGCAAATGCTCACCGCCACTGCTGCTGCCTTGTGCTGCGCTACCATAAGAGGATAGGACCTAACATTAAATTAGATAACATGAAATATTAGTGGTGTGTCTGAAGGTCTACCAATGTATTCTGTAAGAACCCTAGCTTGTTGCTTCTTTGAAAGTAATTAGACCATCTTTAAGTCCTGATGGTCCAGTGGTTATGATTTGGTGCTTTCACTGCTATGACCTGGGTTTGATTCCAGTCAGAAAACCAATAGGTCACACCACCCTGAAATCATGCTGAGTTCGGCCTGGTCAGTATTTGGATGGGAGACCACCTTGGAAAACCATTAGTTGTGTATGCTGTGGCCTACTGGAAAAGGAACTGGCAAGCCACTCCAGTATCTCTGCCATGAATACCAAGTGGATCAGCATGGTATGTTGCGGTCAATGAGGTCACAGAGAGACACACGAGTGAATGATGCAAACACAAACACAAAAGTTCTGATGATGTCTTGGATTTTTATACTTTATATGTGCTGTATATGTTGATGGGCACATGGGATATCTGTTCAGGGTTAGATTAATCAAATATCTGGTGAGAGCCCTCCATATCTGAGATGTCTTACAGTATACTTTCCTGACATGATGCCAGTTTGAAGAAGAACTGTGCTGATGGTGTCAACATGGACACATAAATATAGACTTGAACCAGTGCAAATAAAATATGGATCTCTGCCTGTTTTGCACTTGGCATACCATTGTTATACTTGATTTTGTCAGAAGATATACCTGGAGAATATCCATATTTTTCAATTTGGCAATTAAATTGACAATTACTGAAACAGGTTTAAAATCTTCTAGGGAATGCAGCTACACTCAAGGGCATAGGAAGGGAAATAAATCTGGTGTGAGGGGGGGTAGGGTGTATATATATATATATATATATATATATATATATATATATATTTCTATATACTGTGTCTATATAGCATCAGGAGAGGAGAGATCACAATGCTGCAATCTCTTCGTCTCCCCCACCCACACCTCCTATACATTTGGCTTTCAGTCTATTTCTCATAGCTGGATATGAGCAGATCACAAAAGATTATGTCACGTGATCTAGTGAGAGCTGCTGATCAAGGCAGTTAAAGCCATAGGGGTGAGGGAGTGGGAGACAGATTACAGCGCACATATAATCTGGGGGGGAATTGTCCCCTCCATCTTCCCGGTTCCTACGTCTATGGCTACACCTTACTGAAGAGGCCCAAGAGAGGATGAAACGTACGTCTGGGGTTTGCTTTTTCTTCTATTCAGGTTAGAATTCCCTGGTATTTCGGGGCTGTTTTTTTCTTTTGAGCAAGACCAGACTGATATACCACAGGATATTTCTCTTTGTGAAGGGCGCAAGTGCGCTAAAAGGGGTTGCTCTCTGAGTAGGTAACCAGACCTAGTAAACAAACCCACATAGGTATTGTTCATTCACAGAATGAGCACCTCTTTCACTGTTTTTGTTTATGTTTGAAATCTTACTTCATGTACAATATTCACAGGTGTGCAATGTTGTTTTTTAGTTGTTTAGTCGGGTCTGACTCTATGACCATATGGACCTCAGCACATCTCTCAGCCACTACCCTCTAAGCTCCCTCAACGATTCTTTGTAGAAATGCTGGATGGACATGCAAATAAGAAACATTGGAAAACACACTAAATACTGATTAGGTGGGGAGTGTAGAGTTTGCAATGTTCTCTGCTTATAACTTCCTTAAGTTTCAAAATATGTTCTCCATATTATAATGAGTGCAGTGAACCTCGCCATCACTGAGCTATAGAGTTGCTATAACAAAAGCTGTATTTATGGTGATATGTGAAAATACACTGCAATTTTGCAAAGATTTATTATATAAAATACAAAGCAAATCATGAAATCTGTGCATATTATTTGAATTAAGACCATGAATTACTGTGAAAAAGAATTAACTTATACTTTTACAATTATGTTCTTGCCATGGATGATGCCTATAAATAGAGCTTTACTGTAATTTATATCAGTGTTTCTCAACATGGTTTGGATCCCAAAAAGATGTTTTAGATAGTAGTTATTATGCCTGTGACCATGAGTGTAGGAGTCAGAGAAAATCTGGTGGGGGGGATACCACATATAGTATAAAAATACCACACAACTGCGTCTCTACACATAAACGCACACAATGAAAAATCTTGGGGGGGGGGGGGATTTGTCCCCCTCGTCCCCCCCAGTTCCTACACCCATGCCTATGACAATCCCAGTTTCTCAAGGAAGCAAAAGCATAGAGATCAGCCATCAAACACATAGTTATCATAGCTTAGTTCAGAGGGATGATACAAGAAAGATGCACAACACACACTTGCAAGACCATGGATACCTAGAAAATTAAATTAACAATCAAAATAAAAAAACAGTATCCACACAATGATAAATAATTGCAAAGAAAAGTGCAACCTCAAAGGATGTAATAATGTACAGTTTAATAAAATCCCTAAGGGTGATAGAAGAGTTCAGCTGCACCTCACTGACGAGGCCCAGTAAAGGCCGAAACGCGTCTGTGATTTGCTGTTTCTCCTGTTCAGGGTAGAATTGCCTGGTATTTTGGGGCTAGATCACTTTAGTGAGTGAGACCAGACTGATATATTACAGGATATTCCTCCATGTGAATGGCACAAGTGAGCTTAAAGAGGTTGCCCTCAAAGTGGATAACCATATCCATAGAACTACCTATTGAGGATAGTTAATTCTCTGCCTGGGCACCTCTATTGTTGGTATTGCAAATGAGAAATATAGCCTGGTTGGAAAACTGGTCTCAAGATATACTAGTCAAAATGAAATATCCTCATTCCTTATGTTTTCTGAAGGAGCTGATAATCATATAGAGTTTAAATTAATCCCAACTGGATTTATAGTTCCCATAGAAAGTGGAGGTATATTATGTTTTAACTCCACTTAACTCCCTGCTTATCTGCACTTTTTTCCCCGCTTGCTGAATATACCCCAGTGTTTTCTCACTCTTAAATCAAAAACATGATCCCTTTGGTTTTTACTCAGATTCAATGCATTGGGAGCAGCTATAGCTTAGTATACTTTCTCAATAGCAAAAGTCATGTGAATTAGCAAATTTGTATATATTTTGTACATATCACCAGCACTAAGAAATGCCACATTTATGTAGAAGTAGAATAATGTATCTGTACCACTTCACCTGTAGAAACAGTTTAGCAGAAATAACAATGGTGACTCGGATCACCACATAATTGCACTGTAGTTACATTAAAAACATTATTTATTACATTTTTAGTTTTTTACAAATATGTTACCCTCTATAGTTTCAAGTTCTTCAGAAGAGCACATTTCAAATATGAGATTCCAATGTTCTTTTAAAGAAAATTCACACCTCTCTGTTACAACAATGTGAGCTGCATGTACGACTGACAGTGTGCTTTATTTATTGAATGTCTGTGTAAATTCATTAAGTATATATATATATGTCCCTGCTCAGCTTCCCAGAGTGCAGAGTGCACAAGTACCATTTATATACTATATATAGCAATAAATAGTACATTTGTGTTCACATTTGAATGTCTAAAACAAGTTAAAAAACTTGTTTCCTTCTCAGAATTATGAAAAATATAGTTATTACACTGCATTCTGGGCAGGGATATGCAAATATGCCCACAAAGACTTCACTCTTACAATCCATAACCATTTTAAACATGGCTTCCTTTAAGCTTAGGGTAGAATTACCTGGCATTTCGTGGCTGAATCACATTTTTGAATTTGACCAGACTGATATACTACAGGATATTTCTCCCTTTGAATGGCACAAGTGAGCTAAAAGAGGCTGCTCTCATTGTGGATGACTAAATCCATAGAACTACCTATTAAGGTATTGCTTATGCAAATGACCCTTAGGGCATTGTCTCCCTAAGGGTGACTCCAGACGTGGGTCCCTCGCTCACTTTACCTCAGGGAGGTCAGCTACCTGAGAACCGAAACGGACCAAAGGACGAAACGTATGTCTGGTGTTTGCTGTCTCTCCTGTTTAGGGTAAAAATTGCTTGCTGGATTACTCTGCTAGTTTGATACCAAACTTGCATCCAAAATACATGTGTAAGGCAAGCAGCTTGATTGGCCACAACTTGGAAACCATTTCCAATATCCACTCAAGATCAGGAGAAAGATAGGACAGGACCCCTCCTCCTGTCTTGGGGATCAAGTGTTTTTGTATTGGTTTGTTGTATGATTTGGAATTTGTAGATTATCTTTCTGTTTGGTGGGCCCCCTAATAATGTTCTGATCCAGTAAGGATCTATTGAGAGGGTCATTATCTGTTTGTGAAAATTTATTTTTGAGAGTGTAATCCTCATGTTTTTTTCAGACTAGTGACTCTCCTTTTGCATCTTTAGTACCAACTGTCCTTGAGCTTCATTCACGTGGTCTAAAATACAGTTGAAATTGCAATAAATGATAAAAATAAATAAAAACTATGTAAAAATGCATGAAAAGCATTGCACAAGTGCCTAGGTACTATATATTTTGGTGTATAAGACATAAACCATACTGGCTTGAATGTGTCTAATCTTATCCAATAGTACAGTGCATTATAGTTGTTAATAATGCATGCAGAAAAAAAAACATTATTAAGTGAATTGCAAACACTGTTAGCAAAATATTCAGCTGGTCCTCCAAGACCTTGATCAGTTTTAAGTAGCCTATTAAAATAAAAACATTTGTGAGCCATTGGCTAAGTACAGTGCCTTCCAAATTTTGTTACATTACAGCCTTAAGCTCAATGTTTTGTTAATCTGAATTGTATGTGATGGATCAGAACACAATAGTCTAAGTTGGTGATGTGAAATAAGAAAAATATATACATATATATACATTTTTTAGTAATAGAAAACCGAAAATTGGCATGTGCGCATGTATTCACCCCCTTTGTAATGAAGCCCCAAAAAAGCTCTGGTGCAACCAATTACCTTCAGAAGTCACATAATTAGTTAAATGATGTCCACCTGTGTGCAATCTAAGTGTCACATGAACTGTCATTACATATACACACCTTTTTTTTAAAGGCCCCTGGGCTGCTACACCTAAGCAAGAAACACCACTAACCAAATACTGCCATGAAGACCAAGGAACTCTCCAAACAAGTAAGGGACAATGTTGTTGAGAAGTACAAGTCAGGGTTAGGTTATAAAAAAATATCCAAATATTTGATGATTCACAGGAGCACCATCAAATCTATCATAACAAAATGGAAAAAACATGGCACAACAGCAAACCTGCCAAGAGATTGCTGCCCACCAAAACTCAAGGATCGGGCAAGGAGGGCATTAATCAGAGAGGCAGCACAGAGACCTAAGGTAACCCTGGAGGAGCTGCAGAGTTCCACAGCAGAGACTGGAGTCTGTACATAGGACGACAATAAGCCGTACGCTCCATAGAGTTGGGCTTAATGGCTGGTTTAATGAGATGAAAATTAATCTTTTCGACCTGCAAAGAAATGTTATGTCTTGAGCAAACCCAACACATCACATCACCCCAAGAGCATCATCCTCACAGTGAAACATGGTGGTGGCAGCATCATGCTGTGCGGATGTTTTTCAGCAGCCGGGACTGGGAAACTGGTCAGCGTTAAGGGAAAGATGGTGCTAAATACAGGGATATTCTTGAGCAAAACCTGTACCACTCTGTGCATGATTTGAGGCTAGGACTGAGGTTCACCTTCCAGCAGGACAATGACCCCAAACACACTGCTAAAGCAACACTTAACGTAAGTTCATTGAGCAGCAAATCTATCCACGGTCACGTGGGCAAAAACTCTAGTTCAAGTTCACAAGAAAAACAGACCACTGAGACTTCAGCCATTATAATCCAATTCCAAATTAGAGAATTATTTCTAAACTTCTTATAAGCAAATCAAATAGCTAATTAATCTTTATTTGTCCCCATTCCCCACTGCCCTCCACATTTATAGTAGGTCCACTCTGCTGCATTATTCATAGTAGATCCAGTGGGGACTTCATGTGCGATTGTTTGTAGATAGAGCTGCATAAATAATTCAATGTTTTCTAGAAATTCAGAACATTCCAGTGCAAGATATTAAATCAATTTTGCAAGTCTGCAATAATTTAATGCATTGCACTCAACCCAATTATTTAAGTTAATAAGTGTTTTTTTTCCCTTTATATTAAATGTATTCTTTTGTGGATAAGAACACCTCAGTATAATTAATCTATTCCCACAATCCTATAATAGATTTTGGTCAGGTCAACAATGATGCAAATATACTTAAAGAACCACTGCAAGTTTTGAAGACTGTTTATGTATAGAAGAACCAACCTAGTGCTTGTTCACCAGTTTATGAAAGATAAAAAAGCACATCCTCATTACTACTACTACAGTATTAGTGGAAAGAAGATTTGGCAACAGGGAAGATGAAGAGCTGAAATGGAATTGGTAGATAATTGATCTCACTGAAGTTGACACCCTCCCATATATGCCAAGATGTAGACAATCTTGCAATAGATGCTAGCCATGCTCTCCAGAAAAGTAAATGCCCCACTTACACACACACAGTTACACCAAAATATTATGGATGCCTCTAATGTAAAGCAGTGGCATCACAAGTTTTATAGCTTTATGAGTTTTTCTCAAGCTAATTATGCTCTTACTCAAAGTAAAAAAAAAATATATATTATTATATTTATAATTGTAATATATGCTATGCCTGAAAGCTGTATTATACAGCAGATTTATGCTAAAAGGAACCATGTATAAAATGGTATTAGATTGAACAAAGAAACTGTATTGTGGATTTATTTGCATCTCCTTGCCTAATTTCCCAATAACTGTATTTCTCGGAATTCTTGGCAGGAAATATTTTTTAACCCCTCTTTAGACATCCAAATGTACTATTTAATTACTGTACTGTGTATACTGTATATATGCATATATATATATATATATATATATATATATATATATATATATATATATATATGTGTGTTTTTCATTATACAGTTATATATTTTCCATATTTCATGAAAAATGTCTGCAGTATTTACCTAATTATCAGTTATACAGTGGAAAAATAACAAGGTCACTTGTTCGTCAAATAATATTTAATTATTCACTTCTCTTGCTAATTATCTATCATAATTATTATTCTGAAGATTAAGTTTAACAACTCTTCAAGTGCTTTCTTGAGTCCTTTCAAACTATGTCTTCATGTAGCTGCCAGAAATGTAAAAAGCATATTTACTGTAGACTTTCTGTCATAATCCAACATAAACAAGGATCTCACTGAGAAATTCTCTAAGGTAAATTGAGGCCAATACATAGACATACAAACTATAAGAAAAAATGTAAGAAAATAAACAACACATAAGAACACTCTTGATATTAAGACATGGGATTAAAGGTGAGAGTGTTAGAAAAATGGAGAGTGTGAACTGGTGAAAGAGTCTTTAGGCAATACCGTCATATCTTATCCGTAGTAAAACAGTAAAATGAAGGAATAACTGTTTGTCTGCAAGATAAAGCTTTTGTCTCGTTTCACTTCACTCTATATTTTTCTGAAAATGACTTTATCGGTGAAACGGAGAAGAGGAGTTGGCTGAAACTTTCTAATCCATTAAAGGTATTATTTATATACTAGCAACTTGCCCGTCAAAAATGACTGCAATAAAATGTGAATCCTGGCAATGCTGTTTGCCACACAATGGAAGTCTCTCCCCCTCTACTTTACTGGCCTTTGGCGCTCATCATGTGCCTCGCAATGAGTGCATTTGGTGCTCATTGCAAGTCTCTCCCTCTGTCTACTTCCTCCCTTGTGTCTCATTTCCCCCCTCCTCTCCCTCC
This sequence comes from Discoglossus pictus, assembly GCA_027410445.1. NCBI lineage: Eukaryota > Metazoa > Chordata > Amphibia > Anura > Alytidae > Discoglossus > Discoglossus pictus. The sequence continues at coordinate 120,509,771 of CM050170.1, read as the reverse complement.
CTTGTGTCTCCTTCCCCCCTGTGTTTTTCCCCCCTCTCCCCCCTGTATCTTCCCGTCTGACCCCCCATGTCTCTTTTCCCACCTCTCCCTCCCCTGTGTCTCTTTTTCCCGCCTTGTCTCTTTCCCCATGTCTCTTCCCCCTCCCATGTGTCTCTTTCCCCACCTCTCCCTCCCCTGCGTCTCTTTCCCCTCCTATTCCTCCCCTGTGTCGCTCCATCTTCCTCTCCCTCCCCTGTGTGTCTACCCCCTCCTCTCCCTCCCCTGTGTCTCTCCCCCTCCTCTCCCTCCCCTGTGTGTCTACCCCCTCCTCTCCCACCCCTGTGTGTCTCCCCCTCCCCTGTGTGTCTAACCCCCTCCTCTCACTCCCCTGTGTCTCCCCCTCCTCTGTGTCTCTCCCCCTCTCATTCCCCTGTGTCTCTCCCCCTCCTCTCCCTCCCCTATGTGTCTACCCCCCTCCTCTCCTACCCCTGTGTCTCCCCCTCCCCTGGGTCTCTTCCGCCCTCCTCTCCCTCCCTTGTGTCTCTCCCCATCCTCTCACTCCTTTGTGTCTCTCCCCCCTCCTCTCACTACCCTGTGTCTCTCCCCCTCCTCTCACTCCCCTGTGTCTCTCCTCCCCTACTCTGTGTCTCTCCCCCCTCCCCTGTGTCTCTCCCCCTCTCATTCCCCTGTGTCTCTCCCCCCCTCCTCTATGTCTCTTCCCCCTCCCCTTTATGTCTACCCCCATCCTCTCCCACCCCTGTGTGTCTCCCCCCACCCCTGTGTCTCTTCCTCCCTCCTCTCCCTCCCCTATATCTCTCCCCCTTCACTCCTTTGTGTCTCACACCCCTCCTCTCACTCCCACTTCCCTGTGTCTCTCCCTTCCTCCTCTCACTCCTTTGTGTCTCTTCTCCCCCTCTCCTCTCACTCCCCTGTGTCTCTCCCACCCACTTTTGTGTCTCCCCCCTCTCATTCCCCTGTGTCTCTCCCCCCTCCTCTGTGTCTCTCCCCCTCCCCTGTGTGTCTACCCCCTCCTCTCCTACCCCTGTGTGTCTCCCCCTACCCTGTGTCTCTTCCCCCCTCCTCTCCCTGCCCTGTGTCTCTCCACCCTCTCCTCTGTGTCTTCCCCCTCCTTCCCTGTGTGTCTCCACTCCTCCTCCTCTCGGTTTCCGGCGCGCATTGCTCGGCCTGTTGTGCAGTGCGCATGCGTGGCTTACGCCGCGCTATGCACGTGCACGGCCAGTTGCATAATATGTAGTTGTCAAACTGTGATTACTTGGAAACAATATGTAGAGGAAAGAACAGACACCTTTAAATTCCTTTAAATAATTGTACAATTATAATGAGTCTCCATCTGTGGATATGAATTTGTCTGGGAGCTATAAAAGACCCAGGCCATTACCCTAACGTTACTGATCCTGGAGGAAGCGGAAGTACACAAAACGCGCGCGTTGATCAGCTGTTTTGCGGGTCACCCTTTGATGACGTCAGAACAGCGTGTGCACGCTGTCGTGGAGCTATTTTTGAGTGTGCTGGGGTTTGGAAGCCTGTAATTAGGACTGACAGGTAAGTGGAGCAGAGTGGACTAGTCCTAGTTATCTGCAGTATAGGGCTTAGATTCCTTCAAGGGATAGGGGATAAATAGTGGGTCCCCATAGATTGTATGTCAGGGCCTTCTACTATAAGTGTCAGATAGGGCCACAGTGTTAATGTATCTTGTCCCCTTTGTCTCCACTTTAGTCCTTTGTGTATATAGATTTTTTGCACCTTTTTTTGGCTACCTCATTACAAATGTATTTGGCGACCTTCAATGTATATCCAAATGCTGTACATATAGTAGCATCTGTTAGCTATTTTCATGATATTTGATCTAGATATATTTACCATTGTGGTTTATCCATTCATAGATGCTATTGAGCATTTGATATACTATTTGGATCAATCTTCTTTTTAATTATATTGTATATACATTTTATTTTTTGTAAATAAAAGTTATATTTTAATACACATACAGTATTAGTTCCTTCCTTTTTCTTTTTTTGTATGACTATAATATGCCAATTTACATGGCTGAGAGGGTTTATAACTTGTGATTGGAATTTAAAGGTGTCTGTTCTTTCCTCTACATATTGTTTCTGATATATTATACACTGCCGATCACATAAGTTATTTCTTATGTTTATTTATGCATGGGTATTGAAGCTATGAAATAGCTAATCCTGATTTACATAAGGAGACTCCTATTATTGTTGTTCACCTAATCTAACTCTTTATTAAACTGTGATTAGTTGCAAGCGTGACAATGAATCGCAGTTTGACAACTATTATATGTGATTTGTGCTCGGGTCCCTCTCTCGCCCCGCCTCTTCTGTGGGTGGGACCCTCAACTGCTTCATACACAGTCAGTCCCTTTCTAGCCCCGCCTCTTATTTAGGCATGGCTCTCTGCAGCTTTATAAGCGCTTCCTGTTTGGACCTCAGCTCATTTGGGTCTGTGTCCTGCAGGGTACTGCTGCTCCTGTTTGCTGCACCGTTCGTTTTTTGGCCTTTTCAGATATCTTACTTGAGCTTTTGCACCTCTGCTCATTTTGACTCTACGTTCTGCAGTTTGCTTCTCATCTCTGTCATCTATCTATGCTTGTTCATTGCTTATTTGCGCCTCTCCGTCACTTTCAGCTCTCTCATTTCAGCATCTGTGCATACAGTGCCTTGCAAAAGTATTCACCCCTTGTCATTTTTCATGTTTTGTTGCCTCACAACCTGGAATTAACATGGATTGGTTGATGATTTGCATCATTTAATTTACAGAACATGCCCACAACTTTGAAGATGTTTTTTTTTTATTGTGAAGCAAACAACAAATAGGACAAAATAACAGAAAAAGTCAATGTGCATAACTATTCACCCCCCTAAAGTCAATACTTTGTAGAGCCACCTTTTGCAGCAATCACAGCTCCAAGTCGCTTTGGATAAGTCTCTATGAGCTTGCCACATCTTACCACTGGGATTGTTGCCCATTCCTCCTTGCAAAACTGCTCCAGCTCCTTCAAGTTGGATGGTTTGTGCATGTGAACAGCAATCTTTACGTCTGGCCACACTGGCAGAGTGGCCAGAAGAAAGAAGCCACTACTTTAAAAAAGTATGGCATGTTTTGAGTTTGGGAAAAGGCATGTGGGAGACTCCCAAAATGTATGGAGGAAGGTGCTCTGGTCTGATGAGACTAAATTTGGACTTTTTGGCCATCAAAGAAAACGCTATGTCTGGAGCAAACCCAACACATCACATCACACAAAGAACACCATCCCCAAAGTGAAACATGGTGGTGGCAGCATCATGCTGTGGGGTTGTTTTTCAGCAGCCAGGACTGGGAAACTGGTCAGAGTTGAGGGAAAGATGGATGGTGCTAAATATTCTTTTGCAGAGGCTCCCACGTCAGCTGCAATGAGGTGGCTCTATGCCACCTCACAAACCAGAAAAGCAGGACTTTGAAAACAAAAAATACTGCAGAGGAAAAAAATATATACAACCCTCAGGAATAAGAAAAAAAAATAATAACGCAGAATGAGGAAATACGGACTTAGTCAAAATAAAATTATGACCCGAGTTGAGAGAAAGATGGATGGTGCTAAATATTCTTGAGCATAACCTGTACCACTCTGTGCGTGATTTGAAGCAGGACAATGACCCCAAACACACTGCTAAAGCAACACTTGAGTGGTTTAAGGGGAAACGTAAATGTGTTGGAATGGCCTAGTCAAAGCCCAGACCTTAATCCAATAGAAAATCTGTTGGCAGACTTAAAAATTGCTGTTCACAAGCGCAAATCATCCAACTTGAAGGAGCTGGAGCAGTTTTGCAAGGAGGAATGGACAAAAATCCCAGTGGTAAGATGTGGCAAGCTCATAGAGACTTATCCAAAGCGACTTGGAGCTGGGATGGCTGCAAACGGTGGCTCTACAAAGTATTGACTTTAGGGGGGTGAATAGTTATGCACATTGACTTTTTCTGTTATTTTGTCCTATTTGTTGATTGCTTCACATTAAAAATAAAAAAAACATCTTTAAAGTTGATGGCATGTTCTGTAAATTAAATGATGCAAATCCTCAAACAATCCATGTAAAATCCAGTTTGTAAGGCAACAAAACATGAAAACTGCCTAGGGGGTTGAATACTTTTGCAAGGCACTGTATATATATATCACATATAATAGTTGTCAAACCGCGAATTAAAGTTGAATTTAAGAAGTGTCGCCCCACACAGAGCCGAGAAAATCACAGCCAGGCACGTACGAGTTAGCCAGTGTAACGGAGTTGGAATCATAAGTCCAATATCTCCTCTGGTATACGGTAAAATATCCAAGAAGCACCATCCCCAACCTCCCATATTGGACGACACTCAATTGGGAGTCAATTAATACTGTCTTTATGTTGTTGTGCAGAAATATATATACACATCTCTTCCCACAGGCAATACACATCCCCCATAGTTGGCCACACAATACACATAGAGACACAATAGGTGTGGTCACACCGCCCGGAGGTTACCTGGCTACTTTGATGCAATCAGACATTGATCAGATTATCCTTCTGTTTGTCTCCTAATGAAAACACTTTATACAATAGACTTCCTTATCTTATGAGGAGTCTCTGTAATAGGATTATCTATTATGCCAAGGTCTGCAATAGTCTGGGCTAATATTCTGCAGAGCATAAACCAACATACATACAGTATAATAGTAGGATCATATTTTAACCATAATAATTAAATAACCATAAAACAGGGTAAAACAGTGATGGGTTCCCGTTACAGCCAGGAACATAGCAGATACAAAATATACCATTAAAATGGACGGGAAATGTTCGCGAGACAAGTAACACATAGAAAAATTACGCCATTTTACAACACTAACTTGCAATTCATAACATTAGGATTCTAAAATGCCTCTTTACCTGCCTAAACAAATGGTTTGGCCTCACGCACGCAGCCTATTTACACTGCACACTTGCCACATTGCTGACACTTTCTCCTCAGATGATCAACACTCCAACTGTACATTTTCAGATGCTGGAAAATCAAAATAGATTGTTAGCTCTTCAGGATATATAGATTGCTGCATAGTAAATATAAATAGGTAAAGTATATTAATTTATTATTTTATATTACTTTATCAATTCACTGTACTCAAAAAATGTTGCCATTTTACACTGTTCTTATTTATCTGACTTTGCGATGAGCGCCAAAGGTAATCACTGCAAAGCCGGACAATTGAAGTACACAAGGGGATATGCTCACAATGAGTGCTGAAGGTCCACAGAGGAGCAAAAGCCTTACATTGTGTGGCAAACAGCATTGCCATGGCTTAACATTTTATTGTCCCGTCATTTTTGACAGGCAAGTCGCTAGTATATATACAATTATTTAAAAGTGAAGAATGTCTAGTAATATTACTGTGGACTACAGTGCTCTATTTGTTCATGTATATATTGGTGTATATGTGTATAAAGTATGTGTATATATGTTTCCTATACTATGTTGTGTTGAATCCCCCCTGTATGTATTTATCTAATGATGTCAGATGCTGTCTCCACTCTCTCTGTATCTGATGTTTACATTCAAACTGAGGGTTTCATCTCATGTCAGTTTTGCTTCAGACTTGATAAAGAGAGGTCAGACCTCTCCAAAGCTCATTAATATAAATAAGGCGTTCGTCCAAAGCAAGATATATATATATATATATATATATATATATATATATATATATATATATATTTATATATATACAGTATATATATATATATATATATATATATATATATATATATATATATATATATATATAAAATCTTATTAATGATTCAAATACTATATATACGTTGTGACAGAGTTATTCCAAGGGGTTATATGATCCATGGAATCTGCAAAGCTCTCTCCTCCAGTGGGAGTGCAAGGTTTAACTTTTCTGCTCAGGTACCTAGCTGCACCTGACCAGCCCTTATTTAAGACCACTCCTGGAGTATGATAGGGGCTGTTTATGGACTGATTGTTTGATGTTTGTCTCACCTGGAGAAAGACACACACACACAGTGAGACAGCAGCCTGTAGCCTATGACCACTTTGAGCAGAATGGAGACCTGGAAATCTGAAGACTATATAGGCCAGTGATTTTTTACAAATGATTGCACTGTTTTTGCTCCACCCAGGATTATCTGGATAAGAGCTAGTTAGTGAGGGACCTGTTATTAGTTAAGGTAGTGATTAAATGGAACTAGGCCTTTTATTTTCATTGATTTGTTTGTTATTTTTGTATTACTGGATACCTTTTTAGTAAAACTTGGAATAGTATATAGAGCCTCTTGCATTGTGTCCTTCATGAAAGTGCCGTAAAGACATGCAAACCAAGGGGAGACTGGTAACTTGCCTTGTTTTTTCTTAAATGTAATTTGGATAGCTACTCCAAATATTATTAAAAAAAACAGTATATATTGTAAATATTTTTTCCATCAAATCATGAAAATAGAGAATTATTGCTCACATTCATAACTGAAGAAGCTTATGTGACATGGGTAGAGTGATATAAGAATATGCATTGACGTATCAACCCTTAGTCTGTGTGGCAGATTCACTAAGCATCGCCAAAGGAGGCAATGTTTATCTCCTAGAAAGAAATTTGCCATTATATGTCATTGCAGTCTCTGCAATAGCTTAGTGAATCAAGTCCTATATTTCAAGGCTGATTTATATAAGTTAAATTATACGAAATATTGTGAATATATCTATATGCTTTTTTATACCACTCGTGTTCCACATTTGCATAAAAACACATCCTGTATTCAGTAAATAATTGTCCAAACAGCATTTTATTGCTACTGACTTCCAGATGTCTCCGCAGAATAGAAATTGGAGATGCAAATAAGGAAGGAGCTGAGTATTAGAAATTCACATTCATTATTATATATGGCATATAAATATTCACCAGGAAATCTCACTTCCATCAATCACAGGGAAGGTGAATTTAATAGAGAAGAAAGATTTCAGAGAAGGCAATGGGAACGTCCAATATTGTTATATCCGTCTCTATCTTTCTATAAGTCTATATGGTGTACACTATCTATTTATAGCATGTGAAATATAATATTATGTATTAACTATATGGAAAGCTGATATATTGTAGTGACTAAACTAGGAGAAGAATGATGGAACAAAACTTTCACAAAAGTTAACTGAAGTCCCATATTTACAGCAAATCATTTTAAAAACTAGACTTTATTATTAGTAGTATTATTGGTTTTAGTAGTAGTAGTAGTAGTAGTATCAGTACTATTATACACACATATTTTTTTCTTAGATAATTGTATTATTATTATTGTTGTTATTAAAACCTTATATTCTACACATTTATTATTATTATACACATATATTACTATTAATATTATTATTATTTTAGTTATTAGATAAATATATTATTAGATAATTATATGACTATTGTTATTATGATAAATTATTATTGAACAATTATTATATACAATAGCGACTTGCCCATCAAAAATGATGGGGCAATAACATTTGAAGCCATGGCAATGCTCTTTGCCACACAATGTAAAGCTTCTGCTCCTCTGAGGACCTTCGGCGCTCATTGTGACCCTCGCGCTGAGCGCCTTTGGTGCTCATTGCAAGCCTCTCCCCTTGTGTCCTATTGCTCCTCTGAGCACATTCAGGGCTCATTGCGAGCCTCTCCCCTCGTGTCCTTCAAGTTTCGTGCTTTGCAATGATCATCTTCGGCACTCATCGCAAAGACAGATATATAAGTACAGTGTAAAATATACAATTTTTTTAGTCTCAGAGCATAATAAAGTGATGGCAGCCAATGAGCAGTAATCCAGACATATAAGTGCAGTGTAAAATGTAAAAAACATTTAGTGCAGTGGAAAGTATACATTTTTTTTTCTTTTACTAATTAATAATCATTAAATTATGTTATTTAATAATTAGGAACGAATAAATGTGTGAGAAGCATTAATGTATTCATAAAGTAACGGCAGTGTAAAATATGCTATTTAGTGTTTTTTTTTTTTTTATATATCCTTTTTTTAATAATAATAATTAATTAATTAATTAATATACTTTACCTATTTGTAATTAATATATCCAGCAATCAATATCCTGAAGAGCTAACAATCTATATTGATTTTCCTGCAGCATACAATGTACATTTGGACTGTTGCTGCCCTGAGGAGAAAGTGTCAGCAACGTGCCAAGTGTGCAGTGTAAATAGGCTGTGTGCGCGAGCCCAAACTGTTTGTTTAGTCGGGTAAAGCACCATTTTAGATTCGTAATGTTATTAGTTACAAGTCAGTGTTGTAAAATGGAGGCGATTGTCTATGTGTTTCTAATAGTGTATTTTTGGACCTCGTACGTTCCTGGGTAAAGGTTGTACGTGCCTGGAGGTGTTTTGCGCGGTTAGGGGACGTGTAGTCATCTTAAATTTTTTGGGCCGCCATTTTTTTTCTTGCTTAGCTGATTTTTGATTTGGCTTGAATGTGAGTGCAAGCTCACTCCCAGACGTCCGGGCTGTGTGTAATATTTTTTTTTTTTTGGCCATTAACTTCGTATTTCTCTGACTTTGTAATTTTATTTTTTGTAAGTCCGCGCCTCGCAATTTTTTTTTCTAAGTCCTGCATTCCTCAGCTACTTGCAGCCTAAGGCAATCCTGCATTTCCTAACTGCTTGGAGGCTGAGTCCCGTGTACTTCAATCCCTGTACTGCTCGCCTTGCATTACTGCTTAAGTCACGCTTTTCAATGCCTCAACGGCTCGCCTTGATTAGCCAGAAATGAGTGCAGAAGGCGCTCCTGCAAATTTCGCAAAGTCCCATGTGTTTCAATGACTCAACTGCTCGCCTTGCTTTGCGAGGCTAGCAGGAGATGAGCGCCTTTGGTCCTGTGAGCGCCTTCAGCTCTCATGACAAAGACAGATATATATGTCTATTTTTTTTCTATAATTATTAATTACTTATTTACTTAATAAATTAATTTACCATATATACTCGAGTATAAGCTGAGTTTTTCAGCACTTTTTTTAAGGCTGAAAAGGGCCCCCTCGGCTTATACTCGAGTCACTGTCTCTCTTTCCCCCCTGTGTCTTTCTTTACCCCCCGTGGCTCTTTCCCTCCGACTTCCTTATCATCCTCCTCATCCTCAACCCCCCATCCTCATCCTTAACCCCCATCCTCATTCTCAAACCCCATCCTCATCCTCAACCCCCCATCCTCAACCCCCCCATACTCAACCCCCCATCCTAAACCCCCTTCCTCATCCTCAACCCCCCTCCTCATCCTAAACCCTCGGCTTATACTCAAGTCACTGTCTCACTGTCTCTCTTTCCCCCCTGTGTCTCTCTTTACCCCCCGTGGCTCTTTCCCTCCTCCTCCCTTATCATCCTCCTCATCCTCAACCCACCATCCTCATCCTCAACCCCCCATCCTCATCCTCAACCCCCCATCCTCAACCCCCCATCCTCAACCCCCCATCCTCAACTCCCCCATCCTCATCCTTAACTCCCCCATCCTAAACCCCCTTCCTCATCCTCAACCCCCCTCCTCATCCTAAACCCCCCTCCTCATCCTAAACCCCCCTCCTCATCCTAAACTCCCTCCTCATAATAAACCTCCCTTTTCACTTTACCCCTCTAATTACACCCCCTCTTCCTTTCCCCTCACTTACCTTCCATCTGCCGCTGCTCCTCCGCGCTCCTTCCGGGTGCGTTGGGATTCGGCATATGCTAATGATGTGACGTCACATGCACGTCACTTAATTGGCATTGGCCGGGTCAAGATGCACCCAGAAGGAATGTGGAGGAGCGGAGGAGCAGCTGCAGATGGAGATGGAAGGTAAGTGAGGGTAAAGGGAGAGGTAATTAGAGGGGTAAAGTGAGGAGGGGGATTTAGGATGGGGAGGTTGAGGATGGGGGGTTTGAGGTTGAAGATGGGGGGGTTGAGGTTGAGGATGGGGGGTTGAGGTTGAGGATGGGGGGTTGAGATTGAGGATGGGGGGTTGAGGTTGAGGAGGGAGGGAGGTTGAGGAGGGAGGGAGGTTGAGGATGGGGGGGTTTAGGTTGAGGAGGGGGGTTGAGGAGGGAGGTTGAGGAGAGGGGTTGTGGAGGGGGGTTGAGGAGGAAGGTTGAGGAGGGGGATTGAGGAGGGTGGATTAGGAGGGAGGATGAGGAGGGGGGTTGAGGCAGGTGATAAGGGAGGGGGAGGAAAAGAGACACAGGGAAGGAAGGGGGAGGGAAAGAGACACAGGGAAGGGAGAGGGGGGAGAGACACAGGGGAGAGAGGGGGGACACAGAGGGCATACAAGAGGGGACACAGAGGGCACAAGAGGGACACACGGGGCAGCACATTTCCTATCCTCGGCTTCTACTCGAGTCACTTCGTTTTCCCAGTATTTTGTGGTAAAATAGGTTCCTCGGCTTATATTCGGGTCGGCTTATACTCGAGTATATACAGTACTTGTCCTATTTGTATTTGATATATCCAGCAATGAATAGCCTGAAGTATCTATTTTTATTTTCCTGCAGCATACAATGTACAGTTGTCCCTGTTGCTGCCCTAAGGAGAAAGTGTCATCAATGTTCCAAGTGTACCTTAGAAATATGCTGCGTGTGCGAGGGCAAACCGTTGATTTAGTTGTGTAAAGCGCCATTTTAGATTTGTAATGTGTTAGTGTTGAAAAATGTGTTATGCGGGTCGCGAGCATTTTACGTGTTTCCTAAGTGTGTATTTTTGTACATTGTACGTCCCTGGCAAAAGTCGTACGTGCCTTGCGGTGTTTTGTTCGCTTTCATTTTTTTTTTCGTTTTCATTTTTTCCTGCCGCCATTTTTTTCTTGCTTAGGCGATTTTCAATTTCCTAAACTCGTTAAATTGTACTTTAATTAGCGTGCAATATCACTGACAGACGTCAAAAGAATGCTCAGTGTTTTTTTTATTTTTTTTTATTATTTTATTATTTTCATTTTGTATAGTTTTTGTTGGTTTTGAATGTATGCATTTCGGCTGGTAGGTTCGTATTTTTGCGACATCTTATTTTTTTTTCTAAGTTCTGCAGGTCGTAATGAAAACTCATAAGTCCTTGTCAGTGTTTTCTGAGCTGTCCCCCCGTGCTGTGTGTGATTTAAAAAAAAAGATTTTTTGGTAATTTTCATAGTTTTGGGTTTTTTTTGATGTACGCGTTTCGGACGTTAAGTTTGTATTTTTGTGACCTTGTATTGTTTTTTTTTTCTAAGTCCCATGGGTCGAATTTTCTTTTGTGTAAGTCTGTATTTCCTCTTTACGCGTTAGCGTTTTTTTTCTAAGTCCCGCGGGTCATATATTTTTTTTTGCAAAGCCGTGCTTTTCTGGGGTTTCTTTGTCCCAGGAGTGAGGCGGCGTAGAGCCTCAACCTCCGCAAATGTGGCTCCTCGCTTTGCGGTCTGCAATGAGCCTTTCTAATTGTTGTTCATAAAAGTCTTACGTCCTTGTCGGTGTTTTCTGCTCTTCGGGGCCGTGTAGCCATGTTTTCATATTTTTCGGCCGACATTTTTTTTCTCGCTTAGCCCTAAATCCGACTTCAATTCGCATGCAACCTGACCTCCAGACATCCTGGCTGTCCGCCGTGCTGTGTGTGATGTTTTTTTATGTTTTGTTTTTGTTTATTTTTCAGTGTTTTTGGTGTTTTTTGATGTACGCGTTTCGGCAATTAACGTCGTATTTTTGGGACCATGTATTTTTTATTTTTCTAATTACCTGTTTCCTCATTACACATTACTGTTTTTTTTCTTAGTCCAACGGCTCTTTTTTTTTTTTCAAAGTCCGGATCTTCTGGGTTATTTTTGTACCACGCATGAGGCAGTGTAGAGACTCCACCTCCACAAATTTGCGTCCTGCAATGATCCTTCGGCTCACTGCAGTTTATGTCCACTTCTGCAAATAGCAAGGGTTCGCATTTGCAGCCTGCAATGAGCCTTTGGCTGCCGTGGGTGCCTCCACCTCTGCAAATACGGCCCTCGCAAAGCGTGGCGACGACTCACAGTTTGACAATTATAATACAGTATGTGATATATCTTGATCGCCCAATAATTTAAATTAGATAATATCCTTCGATCTTAAAATATCCTAAATCAAATCACAGACCTAAAAAGTTATTCCATTTTTCCCATCTCTATGGCATGTGTTTCTTTCCACCATCTCCCCCCTGTCCCTTCCCTGTGTCTTTCTCCTCTGTGTGTCTGCTGAATGTTTGCGTGTTACACGCTGAATGCCGTTTGTTTTATTTTCAAAGTCTTGCGTGCCTGGAGTTCGTGTGTTACTGTCCGCCATTTGTTTCCTTGCTTAGCCAGTTTTCGATTGATGAAAAACGGCAAATAAGGCTCAACATCGCTTGTAACATCGCTTGCAACCTCACTCCCAGGCTTCCTGGCTCTCCCCCTGTGCTGTGTGTCAGTGTGTTTTTAAATATATTTGATTATTTTGCTTGTTTTTCGAGTTACACGCTTGAACTAAGTTTGGCCGTTAAATTAGCAAACTGCTTTCATCAACTGTGTTCATTATGGTCAGCGGGAAAGTGCTACATTTTTCGGCGGCGGCCCACGTGCTTGGCTAGGCTGCCAGTGTAATGAGCGCCTTTGCAAGGTTTGCAGTGCAATGAGCACCTCTGGCGCTCATTGCAGCCTAAGTCCTGCATGCGTCAACTGCTTGCCTCGCTTTGCGAGGCTCGCAGTGCAATGAGCGCCTAAGTCCTGTGTCCGTTAACGGCTCGCCTCGCAAGGCTCGCAGTCGACCAACATCGCAAACATTCCCAACATCACAAAATCCACAGGGGGGGAGGCTCGTGATGAGCGCCGAAGGTGCTCACATTTGGTGGCAAGCAGCATTGCCAGCATTCAAATTTTATTGCCGTCATTTTTGATGGGCAATTCGCTAGTATATATATATATATATATATATATATTTATCTTAACTTTGTTTTATGTATTGGACTTTTTGGTAATCTATTGTTTGTTCACAAGTGCAGTAACATTAAGCATTGAATAAGACATCCACCTACATTCTCAGTCCAGTCAGGTTAATCAAACACTCTCGATCTGAAGGGTTAGTTTCCTTAATATTTATTTTTTCACCCAGACAGAGAAAGTGTTTTTTTTATAGAAATTAAACTGCATTTTAATAATAATAAATTATTATAATATTAAAACTGTTATGTGGGGGGTTTAAATAATATTTTATATGTTTATATCCATTATTACAGTTATATTTAGGCAATTTCTGTGTTTTATAACTTCTTTTGATTTTGTGATGTATGAATACAATTTATAAATTTTCAAAGAAATTGCCAGTCTTTAGTGTTTTTTTTTTATTTATTTGAAACAAATACTTATAATGCCCCCTTACAAAATAAGATAAATATCCATTAAAACTGGTGAAACTCGTCAGTAATAAAACATTTGTAAATCTCCAAGGTGGTTGATGTATAAAGCAATTTCAGAGCTGATATATTAAAGACTCACGGGAAGGACTTTGTTCTTTTTACTTGATAATGTTCACAGTGTGTTTCCTTTAATAAGAATAGGGTTATTCAGCAGAATATTGCTCAAAAATGTGCCCAGTCAGCCAGTTTGGAGGAATATAGCTGTCGGAATCTACCAATCAGATCTATGGGCTCAAGTACCTTATTTCTATAAGGTTTAACGTTCTATAAGTTTTTTTATCTTGTATTTATATACTATAAAGTTTAATAAATGCATATAATAATAATAGTTAGATCATAATAACATGAATAATACAATTATCTAATAATATATTTAGATATTATAATTATTATTATTATTATTATTATTAATATTGCATTGAATGATACAAAGTGTCTACTTCTGGGCTTTTGTAGAGGTATGGGCGTGGTGTCAATTTCAATCTTATCCAATTAACTTAACCATAACTCTTTGTTCCCTCCATCCCCATGCCTCCCCCCACACACTACCATGATTTAGCTATGAGGAAGTAATGTAGCTAACACACCATTCTGTTACAGCCCTTGGTACCCTCTGGTCTCTGGACCTGGAACTATGGACCAAGGCTGTTTTAGCCAAAAGGACTCTATATAAAAATAATATATCACTTGCTGGATGTTATAGGACCAAAAGTGACTTTCAACATGGACATATGTCCCTATTGTTCCCTAATCCCCCTGGTTATATGCCCCGAACCTCAGGACTATTTTTCCATTGGATAAAACAAGCCCAGGGTTTATAATGAGTTTTTATTGTTTTGTTTTTTTGTTTTTTGCAGTTGCTATATGTTTATAAGGTATTTCAGAGTATTAACAATAAGTGGGGCTAATACAAATATTTAGAGGGTAGTATCACTTTAAGGGCTACCAAAAGCCACTTCCAGTAGCCCACTGTGATTCCTAGTTCGCTTCCAGTATAGGGATTTGTCCAGGTCTCTGGGCAGGTCAACCTGCAGAGGTGGAGAAGGCTCCATATACTTATATGGAGAGATCTGTGGAACTGATCAAGTATAGTTAACTAGTTTGTCAGACAACAATTGAGACATTTTGTTGTAATAGACAAAAGCCAAGTGCTGTCAAGTGCTTTGTAAGTGCTATCCCTGTGATCCATTTTCTTGCGGATAACCACCACTTGCTAGATACTTGACTCTTGTCAATTATGCCTGACCCCATACAGTCTAACCGAGAGCCCATATTGTTAGAGAACCTATGGAAGTCCTGATTGGCTTCGAAAAGTATATACTGCACTGTCCTATATGTGTATATATGTTTGGTCTGGGCCTGAATGAGTGCTGCCGGCACTGGGGAGCTACAGTTCATTGAGGGAACCATGAATGCCAACATGTACTATGACATACTGAAGCAGAGCATGATCCCCTCCATTCAGAGACTGGGCCGCAGGGCAGTATTACAACATGATAACGACCCCAAACACACCTCCAAGACGACCATTGCCTTGCTAAAGAAGCTGAAGATAAAGGTGATGGACTGGCCAAACATGTCACCAGATCTAAACTCTATTGAGAATATGTGGGGCATCCTCAAATGAAAGGTTTGGGAGTGCAAGGTCTGTAACATCCACCAGCTCTGTGATGTCATCATGGAGTAGTGGAAGAGGACTCCAGTAGCATCCTGTGAAGCTCTGGTGAACTCCATGCCAAGGAGGGTTAAGGCAGTGCTGGAAAATATTGGTGGACAAACAAAATATTGACACTTTGGGCTCAATTTGGACATTTACACTTAGGGGTGTACTCACTTTTGTTGCCAACGGTTTAGACGTTAATCGCTGTGTCATTGAGGGGACAGCAAATTACATTGTATCAGAGTGTAATTTCTTCAGTGTTGACACATGAAAATATATAATAACATACAGTATGTACAAAAATGTGAGGGTGTACTCGCTTTTGTGAGATACTATATATATATATATGTATATATATATATATAGCAGATGGCCTAGGCATAGCAAGCCTTTTTAGTAGCTATTTTAGCACTGTAGATGTCTATAGTGAAGGGACTGGGTCTTGAGCTTGGGGAAGCACCGACAGAGATGACTTATGTGACATTATATGATTTTCTGTTGATGGTGCTGTTTGTATATAGTCCGGGGATGCTCGTTCTTGCCTTTGTTCTGTGACTAATGATTCCCTAGAAGTTCATACTGTAACATTCGTTTCTTCATTGTCCTCTACAATCCAGGTTACTGACCTATTTCAGGAAATTTGATAAACTCTTGAGTGCATTTCAATGCCACATTTTACTCTGGAGACTGCAACAACTACAAATTACAGATAAAAGTTTTCCAGCATTATTTTAGATCAGAGTTATGAAGATAAAAAAGCTTTGAAAACCAGCTTGTTCATCATCATCACACCAGGCCACCTACTGACATTTTAATTAACAAAATCATACTGTCTTTTCTAAATTTAATCTAAATTAATGATTTGCCTGCAGGCATAAATGGGACTTCATCATCATCAATATCAGCATCTCATCCAAAGTAATGAGAAAACACCTACTGTTGATACTCTTCATCACATATCCTAATTTATCCCCTATACACAAGGGCATGGGACAGGTAATAGTGATAATATTAACAGCAGACACCAAACACCTCTAAATTAGTTTCCTAATTTAGTTTTTACTGTAATTTAATTACAGGATGTAAAATACCATGGAAATATATGGACTTGTCTTCTAATACCCTAAATCAGAAGCAAGATAATTTTATTAGGTACTGGTCATTAATACAATTCATGTTGGTCAGTCGTTCAGTCGTCTCCATCTGTTCATTACCCTAGTATTGTTATGTCTCTGGTCTGCATATCCATAAGGTTATCTTGGCAAAGATACTAGAGTGGGTTGCTAGTTCCTTCTCCAGTGGACCACAATTTGTCTAACCATGTCTGCTATGATCTGCCCATCTTTGGTGACTCTGCATCGTGTAGCTCACAGCTTTATTGAGGTGCACAAGCCCCTTCACCACGACAAGGTAGAGATCCAGAAGGGGAATGCAATTCATATTCATTGATAATTTAAAGAAGACATTTAAAATATTAAATTTACTTTTAAAGATTAGACTCAGCTGCCTCTGGTCTCAACCCATGATAAGGTGAGTAGCACAATGTTATATAGGCACCATTGGCTAATGTGCTGTGTTAAATTATTGATCTACCCTCCTAACCACCCAAAACCCTTTAAATATGATCCTCCTTACCCCCTGATGACATTATAATATTGAAGGCAAATCGCACCACTGGTGACCCATACTGATTAGAATCTTTAAATGTTTAATATTGAATATTCCCTTTATAAACAAATTAGGAAATGTAATGATCAATGCATAATTAAAACAATTAGCTCTTCTCGCAATGCCCTTTAAGGCATTTAAAGACATGACCTGTTTAACCTTATTTGACTATGGAATTGAGTACTAATGCATGTTTTTATTTTCAGAGCTAGTCATTTATTTTTTATAAGATTCACCAAGATCCAAATGTCTTTGTAAAATTGAGATTAATGTCCAAAATCCATATTTTATTAGATCAGTATAATGGGAATCAAAGGGGCACAGGAAGGAAGGCTTCATAGCAAAATAGATCCAGGAACAGGAAAACATGTAAGTGATAATTTATTTAAGGATTTGGAAAACATACGTTTTTAAGGGATATGGAAGTTTCTCAACTGACACACTTAAAATCTTTCTTAATATTGCGACATATTCTTTTAGCTACTCGCATTCGGATTACTAGTTACCCGCCCACAATCACTATGGATCAGCCAAAGATTCAGCTTACATCTCCATTGATTTTTGCACAGATTGAACATTACGAGTGTACAATAATTAAAATTACACAAAATCAATATTCTATTCGAACTTTACATCTGGCTGGCAAATTAAGTCTGACCCACAACTACAAAATATATCAAGTTTCTGACAAAAATATTAATATGACTCGCAAAGAGTTTTTAAAACACTTATTAGAGCTCTAGCAGCAAATAAAAATACACAATACTGTACCTTAAAAGTATGGGAACGCATGAAAACAGTCTCAAACCCATAAATATGCAATTCAAAAACATAATTTTTACCTGTTATTTGCGAGTAATATCGATCCCGGGACATAAGGGGTTGAAACATATCATGAAATCCACATGGTCTAGAACAGATGATCTAATGCATTTTATAGAGTGCTAGATTGCTTGATTGTGAGTCCAATCAACAAATATTACTTATTGGTACAAATTAATTCATAGCTGCCAATTGCAGATTACGTCTAACTTCCATTTTTTACTGACATCACAATGACGTACTCATTTACTATTACAGGCTTGCTTAAATATTGATCACGCTTCCTGAAAGGCTACTTAAAAAGGCTTGATTTATGTGAGAAGGCTGAAAGACATAAATTGCAAGCTTGAGTCAATAGAAATCATCTAAACATGTATTTAAAAAAACACCTGCAGCCAAAATGATGGGTTATAGTCACTTACGGGCTTCTAATAGAATATGGCCCTCTCTCGGGCTGGTTGTTCAGTGTAATGTCCTAGACTATTAGGCACCTTGTTTCGGCAGCAGGTTGCAGAATATTGCTGAGAGATGGTCACTGATTGGTTAGTATGAGACACTGCACATCAAGTACGACAGAGCTTGTGTCTTTGTGAGCTGCAGAGGGCAGACCTATACAAGGATTATTTGTTTGATTTTAGGCAGTAAAAGCAGATCTTTTAAGAAGTTCTTAATAAAATAATTAACATAAAATTAAAAAATCATTGTGTCTTTCACAGGCACATGCTTTATTTGATACACTCCAAAATATTTCAAAGCACTATACAAGGGTTAAGTACAAAGCAAATACATGGAAAAAAATGGAGGGCCCTCCTGTCTGAGCTTAAAAATCTTAAAATATGCATCGTCCTTCTCTCTAAGACCTCCACAGCCCATGGGAATACTGGTCTAGGCAGAATGTTATGTGCCATCTTCACATGTTTTTCGGTGATTATATTTAAATTTCACTGATTTTCTGACTCCTATTTACGTATACTTGATGAAGTGAATCTCCTTCCCAAAATCAAAAGCAAGACGTGAGGCCCCTCTCTCAGACCAAATGCTACAAGAGATAAGCAATGACAGAAAATGTAGTTACTAGAAAAAGTTGCTGGGTTATAAGGTATGCCCAAAAAAGTAGCTGATAACCTTAGGAATACGCTTGCCTAAAAGTACTAAGTCATGGGGCACGTCAAAAAGTACCCAATAACCTTAGAAATATGCAAACTGTAGAAAATGTATTGTACAAGATAAAATGTAAGACTGCTATATAAGGTCTATGCTGGATCACTATGTCAGATCCACATTTGTGCTACTATACTGTATGTGCATCTCTCAGGCTTGATAATAAATTGAAATCTGATTAAAGCGCTAAGATTTCGTGGTTTTCCTTGAGTGCCTAAACTGTGTGGTGAGAAACTCTGAGACAATCTTTTCTTCAACACAATCTCGGTAATCAATGAGTTAATACATTATGGTCATTCATTTTAATTATTTTGTACATTGGCGGATAGCGAGTCCGATCGCATGTGGGACTTCTAAACGCTAACAGATTGATATTTAATCTCCATGTTAGACGTCATGATGAGGGTCTCATTTACTATTGGCTGTTTCTAAATCGGTAGTTACTTAATTGATCATGATCTTGGCCTGAAATGCTACTTATGGGTGCATGGTTTAGGGTTTCGGCCAGGTAGCTGCGGGCTTGATTAATTTAATCGCTCTGTAACTATTACAAATTTCAAGCCCACAGACTTATGGCCGTTATGAAGTGGGCTTGCAATTGAATGGAGGCCAAGTATGCTACATAAGACAAAAGAGTATATGTTGCAAAACTGCATCACATGTTTAGCCAGACAGGCGTCCCTCAGTATGACATCCGTAGGTACCTGCCTATTTTGTTAATGGATCAGTCTACTTGTAGTTATTTCCTACTTGCAACAATCTGGCACTTAATCTGTATTGATATAAATATTTATAATAGTTCCTTGAAAAAGAATCATTAAATCTACATTATTTAACATACTGGCTTAGCTACAAATCAAAGGTAGTTATTTACATTAAACAAAATGGCACAACCATGAATCACAGGAAGTTTGGTATCTTGTGGAGTATGTAACAAAGTAACAACATTAAAGGCATATTCAAGTGAGCTGGTTTATTAATGCATCTGATAGAGGAGAATTAGTAGTTTATGAAAAAAAATATTTGCATGAAAAAATATCAAAATAAACATTTACCCTAAAGTTTGCTGAATTTCTTGCATTTGCAAACTGTTTTCTATCAATGTTGACATTATCATATTCCATATATTCATTATATTCTATAGACATTATATTCCCAGGAAAAAATTGCATAACTAATACATTCTATCTTTTTGGCCTGGGGATTGACCTGCAGCTTTCCTTTAGATTTCTTTAATACCCAGAAAAGGTTTGTGTCCCTTTATTCACTGATTGTTTTACCTACATCCAGGTGAAACTCCTCCCAACCACAGTAATTTATCCCTGTAAACCTCCAGCCCCAGTGATTTACCCCATCACCTCCCCCGCCCTAGTGAATTGCCCCATTAGCTCCCCTAGCCCCAGTAAATTGCATGCACTCACTCACAGAGAGACATATGCACATAGACCATGGCTGCCTCTTGCAGGTCATTGCAGGAACATAAATCAAGCATAAATGCTCATTCGCCTAAAAGACAAATTAGAATAGGAAGAAGAAGCTGAAATGTTTGGTTTCAGTACAATTATAATTTGTCAGAATTTATCAAGGTGAGGGTGTATGTCTAAAGAACAACAGTGTAACCGCTCAAGCATTTTTCTTATTATTATTATTATAGTTCATTTATAGCGTGTAAACATATTCCGTAGCGCTGTACATAAATTAGGTTCAGACAAAGATAAATACAAATTAACATATACCAAAGCAAGGAGGGCCCTGTCTGAGCTAGGAATCCAATGTCCATGGTGAATTCCCAAAGTACTTTGGATAGAAACTCGCAGACTTACAATCTAAGGTATAGTGAGTGGTAAAAGAGGGAGAGAGAGGTGATAAGTGTGTTAGGGTGGAAGGTGATACGCTTCTTTAAAGAGATGCTTTTTAAGTGAGGTTTTAAATGTTTTGAGGCAAGAGGATAATCTGGTGGAGCGAGGCAAAGAGTTCCAGAGACTTGGGGCAGCACGAGAAAAGTCCTGGAGACGGGAGTGAGAGGTGGTTACGAGTTGTAGAAATAAGAAGGTCATTAACAGAACGAAGAGGGCGGGTGGGGAGTATTTGGAGATGAGAGCAGATATGTCAGGGGAGCATTATTGTTGAGGGCTTTGTAAGTTAGGGTCATGATTTTACATTTTATTCTTGAGGCTAAAGGAAGTCAGCGGAGTGATTGACAGAGAGATGATGCCGACACTGAGCGTTGTGTACAGAAGATGAGTCTAGCAGAGGCGTTCATAATGCATTGAAGTGGAGATAGTCAGGTGGTGGGAAGGCCAACAAGAAGCGAGTTGCAGTAGTCTAGTCAAGAGATGATGAGAGAGTGTATCAGGATTTTAGTTGTGTCTTGTCCAGTAGAACTCCAAGACAATGGGCTTGGGAGGAGGGGGTGATGATGCCATTGTTGACAGTGAGAGAGATGTGAGGAATTGACGCTGTGGAAGAGGGGGGGGAAATTACAAGTTCAGTTTTAGACGTGTTGAGTTTGAGATGGTGGGTGGACATCCAAGAGGATATACTAGAGAGGCAGTTGGAGACGTGTGTTAGAAGAGAGGGGCATAGATCTGGTACGGAGAGATGATAATGAAGCCCAAAAGAGTTTATGATTTATGGTCCTTTAAGGACCCAGTGCAATAGTCAACTATGCTGGCTGCATTCAGCATTGCTGATTGGCTGCATATATGAGCATGCTCACATGGACTGGGTACACTTTTACAAAATCATACCCTGAGAAGCCTAGCTCAATCCTGATGGTGTAAACATCACCTGCAGCAATTTTTTCAATGTCTAAATGGTTTGAATTTTTTCATGCAAAATGTTTGCTAGGTGGGTTATGATGCTCTACAGCAGTGCCCCTCAACTCCAGTCCTAAGGCCACACCAACAGTTCAAATTTTAGGTATATCCCTGCTTGAGCACAAGTGAGCTAATCAGAGGCTCAGTAATTCTGTTTAATCACCTGCCAAGCCTCTGGTTAGCTCACCTGTGCTCAAGCAGGGATATACCTAAAATGTGAACTGTTGGTTTGTCCTGAGGACTGGAGTTAAGTAGCACTGCTCTGCAGGATGCATTCATAACCCACCTCACTTTAATATGCCTTTAATAGTTACTTATAAGACATTGCTTCTTATCATTCAATCATAGGACAGATGCTGGGAGGGTTATCCTACTGGGACTTGCTTTTTACTAATTTCTTGTGTCAACTGGCTGCTCATAGTGTCAATCTTTCAAAAGAATTGAATAGAGATGTTATTGAAGCTCAATCCCATTTCATGTGAGGTGATGTAACCCAAGCAATGAACAAGGTTACTTCTTTTAATGATCTTATCCAGACCTATCTGAGTCACTTTGTATTAGGTCGACTTTACATCTCAGGACTCCATTTATTTAAAAATCTACATTTGAAATGCACAGTGTGCATGTTAAAAGCACTCCATAATGTCCCTGCAAATGCATATTGATGATAGATTTATATTTATACATTTAATGTTGCCAGACTCAATGCAGACTGCAGCTTTTATGCATTATCCTAAATTGTACTGAGATTGGAGCATGGCTAAATGATTTCATAGATTGTGTTGATAAATGTGGCGTATTAAAAGGAAAAAAGTACTACGGCTGGTTTTATTGTTGTACAAAACAGGCTTTGGCGCCACTGCAATACAGACAATTAAAGCAACACAGCCATATGTCTCTTGTCAACCTGGACATAAAATTGTGAAATTAAACATTGGTAAAGTTGTTTCTTTTAATTCTTTTATAGTTATTTTTGTTCTGGAGATATGTTGGGTTGTTAGTTATGGTACAGATCAATTTAGTTGTCAAGAATCAAAAAGAAGGTGTAAGAAATGTGGTGCATCTTGTGATACATTTGTTTCTAAACACAAACAGCCTTATTAAATTGTGATTCAATAAATTTAAAAGGGCTCTATTTAAGCACACAGCATAATTTTGTTTACTGAAGTTTTTAGTTAGTGAAGACCTTGCTTTTGGATAGAAGTTCACAAACTAAAAACTTCGGTAAAAAAAAAATGCTGTGTGCTTATATAGAGCCCTTTTAAATTTGCAGAATCACAATTTAATAAGGCAGAAAATATATAAATCTTTAATCGAAAAGTAAATTTCAATATTACCACATTACTAATATATAACATAACATCCATAAAGTAAAAAATACTCTATTTTAAAATGTATTTGTGGGAGAGTTTTTTTTAATTATTATATAAGACAATATTTTTTAATTTGCAATTAAACATTCAATATGAAAATGTTCATTAATTCCTCCAGATAATGGGATATTTAACTTTTAACTGAATATTTATATATATACTAGCGACTTGCCTGTCAAAAAATGAAGGTCAATAAAATTTGAAGCCATGGTAATGCTGTTTGGCACACAATGTTAAGCTTTTTATACTCTAAGGACCTTCGGCGCTCATTGCGAGCCTCTCCTCGCGTGTCCTTTGGCTCCTCTATATTTTTTTAAATACTAATTAAAGAATTAATTGAATAATAAATTAATATAGTTTACCTTTTTCTAATTAATATATGTAACAATCAATAGCCTGAAGAGGTAACAATCTCTTTTTATTTTCCCGCAGTATATAATGTCCAGTTGGACTGTTGCTGGCCTGAGGAGATAGTGTTATGAATGTCCCAACTGTGCATTAGAAATAGGCTGCGTGCGCGAGGGCAAACCGTTGGTTTATTTGTGTAAAGCGCTACTTTAGATGCGTAATGTTGTTAGTGGCAAGTTAGGATTGTAAAATTGCGTAGTTTGTCTATGTGTTACGCGGTTCGCAAGCATTTGCCGTCCTTTAAATAGTGTATTTTGTACCTCGTACGTTCCTGGGTGAAAGTGGTACGCTGTTGGCGGTGATTTGCGTGGTCCAGGGTCCATATGCCCAATATTTTTTTTCTCACTTAGCCGATTTTAGAGTGCTACAACTGCTAAATTCTAGTAGCCAATGAGTGGAGTATTGCAGAAAGTACCATTGATTAAAACTGATAAAATCTAGAATACAATCTAAAGATGCCACAATCAACTGCCTGAATTGGAATCTGTTTGCTGCTTATTGTATAAAGCCACCAGTGCACAAACATCCTTACATTATTACCATTCTGTGAAAAAAATTGAAAATGAAGAAGAGATTACATGAAGGATTTGTAATCAAGAAAAGTATTTTTTTTTTTATAAGAATCACAACATGTGAAATATGACACATATTCATAATTTAATTTATTTGAACAAGATATTGTTACACATTAAATGATACAAAGTTCAAACTATAAACAAGTTGTTCATTTTAAACAAAGGAAGTTTAAAAGTGGAGTTAATGATTTTATTATTTTAAAGGATCACTGTAGGTTATGGAAAACTTTGCAAGCAGACATTATCAGAGAAAATATTAATTGTATCAGAATCTGCTAGTGCATGGAAGCTTCCATGATTGTCATAATTATTCTATATATATATATATATATATATATATATATATATATATATATATATATATATATCAAGACTCACATAGATAGATAGTTAGATAGATAGATAGATAGAAGATAGTTGGGTGTATAGATAGATGGATGAATAGGTAGCTAGGTGGGTTGATATGTAGGTAGATGGATAGATAGGTGGGTGGGTAGGTATATAGGAGATAGATAGATAGATAGATAGTTGAGTGGGTAGGTAGGTGGATGGATAGATAGGTTGGTGGATGGGTAGGTATATAGGTATATAGGGAGAGATAGATAGATTGATAGATAGATAGATAGATAGATAGATAGATAGATAGATAAATAGATAGATAGATAGATAGATAGATAAATAGATAGATAGATCCATCTACAGTACAACACACAGACCCCTCCAATTGACTAAACAAATTACATTCATGTTGCCATTTTGTATTCCTCACCCTCTTGTATCATACCTAAACCCTTAGATTGTAAGTTTGCGAGTTTTCAATTGTGTGTCCGTGTCTTGGAAACAAGCACTATGTGCATTTGATTATATGCTCAAAAACAGGGCCCTCCATTCTTTATAAGGTGTTAAGTTTGTTTTTTGCCTTGTACAATACCACTGTACAGCGCTACAGAATATGTTGGCGCGATATAAATAAAGACAATAATAATAATAATAATAATAATAATAAGATAGATAGATAGATAGATAGATAGATAGATAGATAGATAGTTGAGTGGGTTGGTAGGTGGATGGATAGATAGGTTGGTGGGTGGGTAGGTATATAGGGAGAGATAGATTGATAGATAGATAGATAGATAGATAGATGTACATCCCCAAATTTATCTGAGGCTTATTTTATGGACACATCAGTCTTTCCAAACAACAGCTCATCAGAGCAGGGAAAAAATTCCCCCATAATGAAAAATGTATATGTGGTATATGTGGGAAGCTTCACTTCACTGCGTGATAAAGGGAGCAGCGGTGCTCAAATACCACACTTGTTTTTTGTTCGGCTCTAGAAAGATTTATTCCCACAAGTTACAATGGACTGTGGATGAACTTTTAAGTTTCAGCTGCTTCTGTATTTTTCTGCTCTGTACAACATTATTTACACTGACTCTGTTGACATAAAAATGTAGATTTATTTTACTTAAAATATCGTCATGTACTAGTGTTTTATTAGTGTTTGCTATCTTATTAGATCCACTTTTACGGTCAAGGATCACTGTAGATAAACAAAATTGTCACATGTTTGTGAAGTATACAACAAGCAAACAACATTAGCAGCTATGTAAGTCTTCGTCATAAGAGCATTTTTAGAGAAACTATTTCAGCAGACTCTGCTAGAGCATGGAAGCTGCCATGACAGCCATACTTCCTTTTCAATGTGGTTATAGAGCAGGAAAAGCAAGGCTTGCATGTATACATGTAAGCTGTCCTACTGAGAGTTTGGGAGGGATCGGGAAAGTATCTTGTACTGAAATCTTATCTGAATCCACAAAACAGTCAACAATCACCCCTCCTTTCCTACTTCAACTCTTGAATAGATAATAAATATTAGCAGACCACACCCAATCAGACTCCAAGCCAGCAGGTAATGTGCAAGACACAAAACATAGTATCCTTAGGCACAAACTGTACTCCAAAATATTTTTATGCAGCTTTGTTGCTAATCTATTATGATTTTATCAAACATGTGACGTTTTTCCCAAACTACGCTGGTCCCTAAACCCAGATATTCATGTTTTACAGCCTGTAAAATATAGCTTTTTATGTGCAATTATGCTGCTGTGGAAACTATTTTGGTTGCTGGTCATCAACTTCCTGAGGAGCCATGAAACTCTGTAGAGTATGTTTCTATCTGCAAAATATGAATGTGGCAGCTAAAAATGGCAGTGCTTTCAAAATAGCTTATTTAGATAACAAGAATACGCCTTCCTGAGAAACTAGCAGAAATAAAATTGCAGTAAAGAATAATTTTATATAAAATATAATAATATAATTCTACAAATATTTTTGCCAGTATCACATTCAGTTATTCAATAAATTAGTCCAGCTTAAAGCAACAAGGATAATTTCAAATGTAAGTCCAATTGATTTTTTTTCTTGAATTACTGAATTTACTGCTAATCAGTAACTAAATAAACAAATGAAACCTTAATGAATGAGGACTGCAGTAGCCCTTTAAGAACTGCCAATATGCGACCCTTTCGTATTTTAAATAAGGTGTTATGTGTTGATATCTAAGTCTGTGCACACATAAGAAAATTATATTATATTTACATAATAAAAGCTTTCCCATTTGACAAAGTCACTAATGATTTAATTTGCAGATTTTTCCTACATTGCATTACCAGTCTGGTAATGGTATTTTAATGTACGTATAAATAGAGTGTAGATTCTAAATAAATCTATTTTATACAGTAATTGCATTATTGAATTCATTATGCCATTCATATATTTTGCTAAGTAATGCAATTGCCCCTTATATTACACGATAACTACCTTGTTTGTGCCTGCGGTGGAGCTTTTATATTTTGCAATTTCAAAGAAACAGAATGAATAGAAAGTAAAGTAATAACAAGATAAATGTTACTAATTAACATTTTAATATATAGAATAATATATACCATAGAATCTTATATCAAAAGGGATCAGCCATAAAACGTCTAAGATGATTTTAAAAGCAGCAAAGAACAGTTAGGTAATACAGTTGGTAGATGGTAGCTGTAACGATCACTTCTCTCCAGAAGAAGCCCTTCAGTGGATGAAACGTGCAGACATTTGATCACAGTGATTTCTACTATTGTATCTCATTGTTAATGCCAATGTCATTATGGTGCTATATCTCATCATCTGGAAGAGCAGAAAGAACCAAAGTCTGCAGCTACCAGTTGGATTGATTAATTATTAATCATTACCCAAGGAGCAATAACTTTTGCATAAACAGTTATTTTTTATATGCAAACCAGCACCCTTATGTATGATTCGACATATTTAATTTCTGAAAAGTCTGCAGCAGCATAGCTACTCATGGTGCAGGTAAGGCAGTTTGGTTTAATTATTATTTGTAGTGTAGGGCCATATATATGGCAATCTTAGTGAATGCAGTCAATGACTGCCTACAAAATATCACATGCTATGCTTAGTAATTGTAGCCCATTTTGTTTAAAAAAATACATTAATAGAGAATCCTTGAAAATCACTGTAGCACAATTTATTTTTACGTGTTAGGATGGAATTTACTAAACATCTCAATTGGTTAAGATGTGCATCCTTGTATTTGTTGTTGTTGTGTCCAACTCTCCTTGACCCTATGGATTGCAGCATGCCAGTCACATCTTGTCCTTATCCATAAGGTTTTCTTGGCACAGATACTACAGTGGGTTGCCAGTTCTTTCAACAGTGGACCGCACATTGTCTGACCTCTCTGCTCTGACCTGCCCATCTTGGGTGATCCTACATGGTTCAGATTACAGCTTTATTGAGGAACACAGGCCTCTTCATCATGAAAAGGTAGTGATCCAGAAGGGGATCCTTGCATTTACTATGCCCCATTTTCTTATAGGGAAACATTGAGACGGTCGAGCCCTTCACACCATGGCATTTTCTCACACGAGATGAGGTGAGAAGAGCTATCTTGCTCCAATGGAGTGCATAGTAGCTCAGGAGATGCAGTAGAGATGCTTAGTTAATTCCCACCATTATCTTAGCCACATGAGATGATTACTAAATTCCCCCCACTATTTGACACATTTTAGTTGTTATATTCTTATAGAGGAGCCTCAGCGACACAGTCTTTAATTAGGAAAAGGAAAACATGACTCCTTCAGTATTATGTATTGTAAAAATGCCAATTTTGACTTCAGCAGATGAATCATTGTTAAGGAAAGAAAGAGTTATTGATCCCCCCTCAAGCGAGCTGATACGACTTTGAAGGACTTAAAGATTTACAATTATTCCTCAGAGAAAGTATTATGTGATACTGTTATACCAGCTCATGACGAAAATTAACAATGAATGTTATGCGTTGGAAAATATTATTTATTTATTGAAAAATGATTAGATATAGACACTAATGAAATGCACCAATCAGTGCTTAAAATGTGAGTATTCAGATAATTACTAGAAACCATAAAAAAAGATGTTTGGTGCTTATGTTGTCTTTCTTAGATTTTTTGACATCGTCTCTACAGAGTTGCCTCTTCTGGATTGATACCTTGTCATGGTGAAGGGGCTTGTGTACTTCAATGAAGCTGTGAGCTATATAATGTAGGGTCATGGCAGAGAGGTCAGACAAATCTCAGTCCACTGGAGAAGGAAACTGCATCGCACTCTGATTACATTGCTAAGATAACTTTATGGACAGGCACAACCATAGACATAATGATATGTCACCAGAAAATACTTGATGTACTTAGTAAATTCCATCTATTATCTCAGCCAAATGAGATGCTTAGTAAATTCCCCCACTATTTGACACATATTAGTTGTTATACAGAGCCGCCTCAGCAACACAGTCTTTAATTAGTAAAAGGAAAACATGACTCCTTCAGTATGTAAAAATGCCAATTTTGACTTCAGCATATGATGAGCCTCTAAGGACAGAAGGTACCTATTACATTACTGAGGAAGAGCACAGGGCAAGTACAAGTAACACCAGATCTAGTTAAGTGGTTGGGCCAAAGCAGAAAGGACACCCAGCTGCGGATGTGTCTGGAGGGTATAGGAAAGTCCGCTGCTAAGAAGAACAATTCAGCATAGGAACCTGGAATGTTAGAATTATGAACCAAGGCAAACTAGGGACCTCATTCTATTAATGGCTGTAAAATGCTCGCAAAGCTGCAATTCCTTGTGAGGGTGCTGCGGCCCTTCGTAGCCCTACATCTACGTTGCTATTCAAATGAAAGGGGCCGCAGCAAACACCTTCCTATGGCCGATCCCAAGCCATGGAATAGGCTGTTAGCTTTGGCAGGTTTGGACCTGATCGCGGGCGTTATCTCTCAGATCAGAGTGCAAGCCTGCCAACCTAAAAACTCAAATATAAATTATATGCAGCACTGTACAGCGCTGTAATTGATAGGGGACACATTGGGGGACGTGAGGATGACATGTAATACATTGGGTAGCTGGCACATTCCTGCTAGCCAATACTGTCATTTGTGGCATATACACATAAACACAAAACATGATGAACATTACACATAAAATACATTAAACTTACGTGTCCACAATGTCCCCGGCCTTGTCATCTTCTACCCTGGCTGGGCCCTTCAAAAATCTGCACTCTAAAAAAATAAAAAAAATAACAGAGCTCCCCACTGGCGGAGCTCCCCGACGCTAATGATTCTTCTAGGCCTTCTTTCGGTAAAAAAACTGCATGGCTCCTTTTGATTGGCTGAAATGGCTGTCAATCAAATTTCAGCCAATCAGAAGGCGCCAAGGTGTGAGCCAATCAGAATGGCATACACCCCTATATTTCATCCTGATTGGCTTAAGGAGCTGTCAATGATTTTTGAACCAATCAGAAGGCATTATTGCCTTCAGCCAATCAGAATGGAATACACCCCCATGGGGTGATTGGCTGAAGGCATCTGCACCTTCTGATTGGCTACTATCTGATTGACAGTGACAACAGACAATCAGAAGGTGCAGATGCTTGGAGCCAATCTCATCTTGATTGGCTGAATGGAATAGCACCTTCTGGTTGGCTGTTGTCACTGTCAATCAGATAGTAGCCAATCAGAAGGTGCAGATGCCTTCAGCCAATCACCCCGCTGGAGTGTATCTCATTCTGATTGGCTGAAGGCAATAGTGCCTTCTTATTGGTTCAAAAATGACTGACAGCTCCTCAGCCTATCAGGATGGAATAGAGGAGTGTATCCCATTCTGATTAGCTCACACCTTGGTGTGGGATCAAAGGCTTTCCCACAAGGGAAAACAGGGCGCGGGCAGCAAGCCGGCCAGAGCCCTCGTCTGCAAGGGAATAGAATACCTAAGTAGCTTGCAGCGATCCCTTGCTGCCACGCAGCTTCTACGGCCATTAATAGAATTATGCCCTCGATG
Organism: Discoglossus pictus; assembly: GCA_027410445.1. Classification (NCBI taxonomy): domain Eukaryota; kingdom Metazoa; phylum Chordata; class Amphibia; order Anura; family Alytidae; genus Discoglossus; species Discoglossus pictus. The sequence continues at coordinate 120,479,465 of CM050170.1, read as the reverse complement.
TGGCCAAGAATGAGATGACAAGGTTAAACATGAATATCCTGGGAATTTATTAACTTATTTTGACTGGAGTGGGACATTTCACATCAGGCAACAACCAGATCTTCTACTGTGGTCAAGAATCCCGCAGAAGAAATGGAGTAGCCCTCATAGTCAATCAAAGGGTGGCAAAAGCGACAGTTACAACCCAATAAATGGCAAAAATTATTTGAATTCATATTCAAGCATTGAAGACCTCAATATTTTTTCCAGACATCTTAAAAAGCAAACTGAGATGGGCCGTAGGATGCCTTCCTGATAACAAGTCTGCAGGAGTTAATGCAATACCATTTGATCAACAAAATTCTGCAAGATTACGCTGTGAAATGTTGCTCGCCTTATGCCAACACATTTAGAAAACTTAACAATGGTCAATAGACTGGAAAAGGCCAGTCTTCATCCCAATACCACAAAAAGGCAGTGCCAAAGAGTGCTCTAGTTATTGATCACTCATTTCACGTGCCAACAAGGTAATCCTTAAAGCTTGATTCCAATAATATATGGACGGGGAACAAGAGATCAAATTGCCAATGTCTGTTGGATAATAGGGAAAGCAAGAGAGTTCCAGAACAAAAACATTTACATCTGCTTCATAGACTATTGTAAAGCCTTTGACTGCGTGGATCACAACAAAATTGGAGTACCAAATAATCTCATCTGCCTCCTGAAGAATCTGTATGTGGACCAAGAAGCCACAGTCAGAACCGAACATGGGACAACAAAATGGTTCAAGACCGAAAAAGGTGCACGACAAGGTTGTATATTGTCACCTTATTTATTCAACTTATACGTAGAGTACATCATGCGTAAGGCTTGACTGGATGAATCTAAATCCAAAATCAATATTGCTGGTAGAAATACTGTAGAGACAACCTCAGATACGCCGATGATACTACTTTGATGGCTGAAAGTAAAGAGGAACCAAAGGACTTATTGAAGAAGAGAGAAGAAAAGAGTGCAAAAGCTGTCCTGCTGCTCAAAGTTAAAATGATGAAGATCATGGCAAATGGCAATCTCAGTTCCTGGCAAATAGATGGGAAGAAGTGGAGGCAGTCACATATTGAATTCTCCTGGGATCCAAGATCTCCACAGATGGTGACTGTAGCCCTAAAATTAAAAGACATTTGCTTCTGGGGAGGAAAGCTATGGCAAGCTTGGACAAGCTAGTAAAAAAGTTAAGATATTAAACTATCAACAAATATCTGCATAGTTAGAACTCTGGTATTCCTAGTAGTAACATGCGGATTTGAGAGCTGGACCATAAAGAAGTCTGAGCACTGTAGAATTAACGCCTTTAAATTGTGTTGTTGGACTCAAGATCCAATAAATCAGTACTACAGGAAATCAAGATAAACTGTTCATTGGAATATATGATCATGAAACTGAAGTTTAAATACTTTGGTCAGATCATGAGATGCCAGGATTCCCTAGAGAAGACTCTGATGCTGGGAAAGATTGATAGATAGACGAGGTCAATGAAGCAATGAACATGAACTTGATGGAGCTCAGGGGGGCAGTGACTGAGATGCTGCATGCTGCAGTCCATAGAGTAAGGGAGAGTTGGACTAAAATAGTACATATTCATTTTGATAGATGTATTGATATACTTCACCATGTTCCTTTTTCGATAACTATTAATCTGCCACATTCCTATATGTATATATGAGTATATATATATATATATATATATATATATATATATATATATATATATAATCTGATATTTAAAATGAGCTAACAGATTTTGCAGCGCTATAAATATGCATGTGTATTTATGTATAGCTGTGAAATACAGCAAGTATAAGCTTAAAAGGAGCCATGTATAAAATAGTTATTGGATTAATAAAAGTGAGAATGCATTGTGGTCTCATTTGCATTTCCCCACCCATTTGTCCCAGAGTGCAGTGCATCAACTGTATTTCTGAGAAATTTGAGCAGGAAGTAAGTTTATTAACTTATATGTTAGACATTCAAATGGAATCACTAATGTACCATTCATTGTTTGTACTAATATATATATATATATATATATATATATATATATATTAGGATATGATCTTAAATGGCTATCATAAGTGTGCGGCTGATACCCAACTCCTGATATAGATTTGTTTGGACAGATAGATAGATAGACTATTATTGTTATCCTATATTCTGAGTCAGCTGTTTAATTATATTTAAAAAACATTTTAAATGACTGACAAAACCATCCAGGGATCAATACAAAACATTAGTGAGAATCATTGACCTTCTGGCTAAAAAGTTATCTTTGGAAGTGCCATCTCTAAAATGAATTTAATTGCTACTAATTAGTTATCCCAGTTCAGTAATCAATTGCTACATATGAACAAGAACTTATTCCAAGAAATAATTCGAATATATGAATATTGCAAAGCTGAGAGTATTAACACTGTAGGATAATGAAGTATTATGTATACAAATATATGCTATCTATTGGGTACTATCATAACTTTAAGGTACACTGTGGTGAAACATTTCTATATGGTATTTTGAATAACAAAATTTGGTGTTTATACAAAGTAAAAAAAATACTTTTATTCTTCTTTACATTCTTTTAATTTTTATTTGGGATTATTATTTGCTTCCATTTTTGTTACCGAGTGTTACGGTAGGAAACAGACTGCCAGGAATGAGAACTCCAGATGGGGACTCTTTAAACCACTCTTCTATACCACACCTGTCTCGTACTGATCCGAGTACTCAGGAGACAAAGTGATCACAGCCAAATGTAGCGTCAAAATGTCTAATTTATTGCATACAAAGTTTGGTGTTATGTAGACCATAATCCCACCCACTCATTGCACATATCACATTTTCCTTTTAGAATGAGCAAAGGTCACAGGCTATAAGAAACAAGCAGTTGGTTCATCATAAACACATTCCATTTTACCATTTTACATTGTGATTCTTACACAAATAGCGTAAATAACAGATAAAAGATAAGTGTGGTTACAAACTTTAAACTGTAACTTTCTGTTGCAGTGGATGTCCCATAATTGTTGTTCATGCAAGGCAGTTGAAGTTAACCTATTATACACCAACACTGAGACTGCTTCTTACAGCTTCTTTCTAAGGAGACACTGTCACCCCAACAGGAAGTTGATTTAATTTGAAAGAACATTCAATTTGCTATACATTGTAAAAGCAGTTTTTCTCTATATCATTTCTGAGATTGTTAGCATTGATTTTGCTGCTCCTGCATGCTACTGCACAGTTCAGATAACACTGTGGATTTTTATTTTGGCACCTACAAAGACAGGTCTGATTTAGGACATCAGAGCTGCTAATTAATAGGCATGAGCTGTTTATTTGTATATTCCCAGGACTGGTACAGTTTAGAAAAAAATGGATAACACAACATATAGCCAGGTTGCCATACTCTTTGAGAAAAACCTAAAGAAAAAAAAATATTTGGGGGTGACAGAATCCCTTTGACAGGATGTGTTCTTGCACATTCCATTAGGCCTAATGTCTCCTCCCCCTCCAGGAAGTTAATGACTGCAAACTGAAATGGTAGCTTCCACAACAGTATAAATTGCATATGAAAGAAATAAATTAAGAGTTTATGTTTTTATTACATTCTGACTATTTTTAAGTGTAGTTCTTCAAAGCATTAAATAACTAAATAACTAAAAAGTAAAATTGGTTCAATTTTAACAAATACCTGTTAATTATAGTTTATTGTTAAGTATTAAACAGGAATTGTAGCGCTCCTTAACCATTAATAACTTATATGTTGGTTGTTCTATGCGACCTTTCACCAGGTATAATGATGTACAACAAACAGCAGGAATAAACTCATTGTGCCGCTGACCCTGAAATATCTCCAAAGGGCAATTACCATATATATAAAGGTCAAAATCAACATTAATATATGTATAATAATATATTAATGTGCAATATTATTATATGCTAATATAGGCTCTATATATTACCATCTCATCATAACCAAATGTCAAGTCAGATTTTAAAATCAACTGAACTAATAAGATGTCAAGCACGGTATGCTTAAAGGTAATAAGCAATGCTTTTTCTCTCTCTGTGGAATCAGCAAAAGCATGTAAAAACTGAGAATAATTTTACTAATAGAAAAATACAATGAAAGGTATACAAAAGTGTCATGGCTTAAAAATGCATTTGACAATAATAAATCTACCATAAAGTTCGCAAAAAGAAAAAAAATTGATTTTGGGGTGACAGAATGCCTTTAACAGGATGTGTCCTTGCACATTCCTTTAGGCATAATGGAAATCCCCCCCAGATTTCAGGCAGTACATTTTGAGAAGGAACACCCCTGAAAATGTAAGCTAAGTTAGCATACAATTCATAATTAGTCGTGAGCAATCAGAAGCAGACACAACAACGTATCTGTTCTCCTCTCACTCCCTAAAGATATAAAGCTGCTCAGGAGGCAGCCGACTGATTGGCTACAATACAACTCCGCACTACTCATTGGCTAGGATGCTTTGCCTACATTGGTTCCTCGTGGGTGGAGCTCACACAAGAAATTTCAAATGTTCTTTGAATTACAAATATACAGAATTCCTCAATAAAATCATTTGATAGGAGACGCCCAATCCGACACACAGCTGACATCTACCTTTAAACAATTCTATTCTACAACTTTCTTACAAGAATGCTAGGCCAGAGTGCTTCATCCATAACTTGCCAGTTCTCCTTTACAATGTGATCTGCACACTATCACAATCTCTGTTCACCCTAAGATATATTTCCCTATGAACCTCTGTGCATAGCGGAGAACTGGCAATAAGGGATTTTTATAGTAAAGGGGAAATGGCAGAAATTATCTGATTATAGTTTCCTAGTGGTAGCCTCATGGTGACATTATAGCGCTATTTTCAATGTTGCAGGGCAACTAAGCATTAAGGATTATCTTTAAAGGACCACAGAATAATGTTAACTTTTATATGTTTGAACATTTAGATTTGACTAACTAGGCAATTTGTAAAGCCAGCTTTTAATTTGAAATAAATAAATAAATGTTTATGCCGGCTGGACCCTGGAGGTGTCCATGGCACTTTGTTGGTGCAATTCTTGTATCCATTGATGCAAACTGCTGCTTCTAGGCCAGTAAGTAGGAAGTGGTATGATGTCAGCTTTGATCAGACCAGTTATCTAACAAAAACCCTTGACTTCTCCATGTTTCCACCTCTCCCACACCATCCTTAACTGATACTTAAACAAATACACCTTCATGGTTCAGCTCTCAGGAAGTGATGTAACAAAAGAAAAATTAGTAAATATTCATTAACAATTTGCTAATTACATGCAGGAGATCTAAAAAGAATGGACATAATGGACAAAGTTTTTTTGCAACCTCAATAACTGTGTTACTATGTAAAATGGATCCATCTTTAAAAATTCAAATTTTCTAAAAAAAATAGGATTTACACCTCTGCTAATGATGTTAGTTTGTTATATACTTCACTGTAAAGTCAAAAAAATTTCTGGAACCAAAGGTCTATATTCTGTATATATGACATGATTAGTTAATGCTGTAATGCCTTCCCTGGTATTAGTAATACACGACCACTTTATTTTAAAAATTTAATAAAAAATCTATAGCCTCATTCAATTATCAGCTCACAATTCACTTGCTGACGGCCGCATGTCAGCGAGTGAGTTGCTAGCTGCGGTTCCCTTCAGTTTCCTAGACTATTCAATTAGCCAAGGCAAGGACTCGCTGCCCGATATCCGAAATCGTAAACCCAGGTTTCCGACGTAAGCAGAGCTGGGCTTGCGAGTGCAAGCTCGTAGCTCCTGCCCACTGTCAGCCAATAGGAGTGGAGGCTGTCATCATGATGGCATGAAACCTCTGAGTGCTCCCGCAGGCTCCCCGAATTGAACCTCATTGTTGCAGGGGTCCCAAACGGGACCCCACGCAGGGTCCTCACATTAACCCCATGCTGAGGTCCCCATCGGGACCCCTGTAGGGTCTCCACATTAACCCCATGATGTAGGGGCCCTGATCATGACCCCAGTAGTGTCCCCACATTGACTCTTAATGATGCAGGGGTCTAAATCGGGACCCCTACAGCATTTAAATAGTGAAAGTCCACGCCATGGGTCCTTAAAGGGCACACAAATGTTTACTCCCACTGTAAATACCCCCGCAGCAATTAACATTAACCCCCTCCCGCAGGCTCCCCGAATTGAACCTCATTGTTGCAGGGGTCCCAAACGGGACCCCACGCAGGGTCCTCACATTAACCCCATGCTGGGGGTCCCCATCAGGACACCTGGAGCGTCCCTACATTAACTCTTGCAGCGGGGGTCCCAATCAGGGCCCCTGCTGCGTTTAAAAATTCAAATTTCCTGCCACGGCTCCTGAAAGGAATTTAAAGGTCCTTAAAGGACCTGTGCTACAATAAAAATTAACACTAAGACAGACCCTTATGTGACATTACTTTACCCCATTATCCAAACCCTGATGGGACAATATTAACACCTATAATAACACGATATGTGCCATGAGGGTCCTCCAGGACCTTCATGACACAAAGTCTAAACACTACACTATTACCCCCCCTACACACTCAACCCCCCTCTACACTATTTACCCCACCTCTAGACTATTAAACCCCCCCCTAAGTAATAAACCCCCTCTAACTAATTAACCTCATCTAAGTAATTAACCCTATTTAACCCTCACTATACCTGATTAACCCTATCACTAAGCACATAACCCTATCTAGTCCTACTTAACCCTAACTGGACCCAATAACCCTAACTCGTCCTATTTCACCACAATGTGCCCAGTAAATCACTATCCTATAAACCCCCTCCTACCCTACCCTATTAACACCTACACTACCAACCCAACACTAATTACAGAAAATAAAAAAATACATTACTGGAAATAAAAATAAACACTACATAAAATAAAAAAGAACACTATAGAAAATAAAAAAGAACACTACATTAAATAAAAAAACACATTCCTGAAAATAAAAAAACTAATTTACAAAGAATAAAAAACCTAATTTGAAAAAATAAAAAAGCATACAATACATAAAATAAAACATACATTACATACAATTTAACCCCTCAATACATACATTAATACCTCTAACTACATACATTTAACCCCTATTTACATACATTTAACCCCTAACTACATACAATTTAACCCCTAACTACATACATTTAACAATTTACTACATACATTTAACCCCTAACTACATACATTTAACCACTAACTACATACATTAATACCACTAACTACATACATTTAACCCCAAACTACATACATTAATACCACTAACTACATACATTTAACCCCTAAATACATACAATAAAAATCCCTAAATCTGACCTAAAACCACCCGCTCACTAAACATAGAATTAGGTAAATAAGGCCACTTACCTTGCCCAAATGCGACGACGGGTTTCTGGCCTTCGTCCCTAGCATAAGGGCCCATCCTTCATTGCCGCAGGTCCAGCACCCCTAGGATAAAAAGTAACATTAAAATTAATAAAGACATAAACACAACATATAAAAAAATACATTATAAATAATAAACTTACCTTTCCGCAATGCACCCGTCCTTCTTCTAGCCTTCTCTGGCAGGGCCCGTCGTAAAAAAATCCACCGCTCTAAAAAAATTTAAAAAGTAACATAGCTCGAGGAGCTCCCCGCTGCAAATGAGGCTTGTATCGCTTCTTTGGAAATGGCATCAATCATATTTCAGCTAGTCAGAAGGCACCAAGGTGTGAGCCAATCAGAATGGGATACACCCCTAAATCCCATTCTGATTGGCTGATGGACCTGTCAATAATTTGTAAACCAATCAGAAGGTGCTATTGCCTTCAGCAAATCACAACCATTGGAGGGTTAATTTTAGGTGCCAGGAGTGGTACTTACAGCCCTTTAAGGCCCCGTGGTGAGGACTTTCCCTTTTTAGATGATGCAGGGGTCCTGATCGGGACCCCTGCATCATTGAGGGTCAATGTGGGGGCACTGCGGGGGTCTCAATCGGGACCCTCGCATTATGGTGGTCTCATGTAGGAGTGTGTGAGGGGGGTGTTAGGTGCAGTGGGGACATTCGGGGAAGCATACGTAAGGGCTTCTAAAGCCCTTGCGGGTCTTCCTAAGAACATGTAGGACTTTGTCGAGCATTTCCAAACTGTGAGCTGGGGTACTTTTGCGAAGTGGGAGGAATCAAGCAATTGAATAGGGATTTTCGAAAATCAGAAAAATCAGAAAATCAGAACCAGATCGGAGCTTGCAAAAAAATGCCAATTGAATACCAAATGTTCCTGTGAATTCCACTTGTAAACTCGGAGTTCAAATTTGCAGCAATTTAATGAGGCTACTAGTCTCTAAATAAAATTTATCTTGTTTTATCCATGGAAAACAAGGCAGAGGTTGAGTGTATGGTGTAACGGCTTAACTGAGTAAATAAATAAATATGTCATATATAATCACAACATTTACACACCTTAGGTTGTTCTGAACCTGTCCCAAAAACAGCCGATCAAGTCCAGGTTAGAGTGATATTTTTTGGAACCACTTCATAAAAAGGACATTTGATAGCTGGGAAAAAAGTACAGAGAAGGGCAACAAAACCAATAAAGAGAATGGAGGAACTAAGTTATAGAGAAAGACTAGGAGGGGATATGATTACCTTATATAAATACATCCGGGGTAAATATAAGCTTTGACAGAATAACCTTTTGTGCCAAGAGGGTTTCAACTGGCAAAGGGACATGCTTTGAGGTTAGAAAGAAAAAGATTCTCCCTTAAAGAAAGAAAATGGTTCTTCACACTAAGGGTGGACAGACTATGGAATTCTCTGCCAAAGGAGGTGGTGACAGTGGATTCAATGGATAACTTTAAAAAAGTGTTTGATATATTTTTGAATAAAATGGGCATTCTGGGTTATCCTGGAGAATTAGAGAAGGAGGAGTCAGAAAGGATTTTTTTACTGTTATGGTACAACTGGCAATGTTTCATTGGATTATTTCTGTTTGCCTTCATCTGGATCAACTAACAATTGATAATGAATCCACATATTATAAGGATCGTAGGAGATCAAAAAAGGTTGAAGTTTTTTTAACCTTAATTACTATGTAACTTTGTCCAACAAGTTAAAACTAAGTAGGATCAGTATAAAAAAAACCTGGGTGTCCATTGAAAGCCATCATGGGCATAGGAGCCCCAAGAAATCTAGGTAGATAATTAATCTCTCAAAATTTGTTTTCATTTCCTTGTTTAAATTCTTAATGCTCCTGCCTGCCCCATATAATTAAAAATTATATATATATATATATATATATATATTTATCTATATATATATATATATACATACATACATAAAATATACATTATGGGCTAAAGCTTTAATGGGAAAGACATACTGCTCCATAGCATGATTGAGTTTAATTTTGCTGTTTTTGTGTCTACTGTTCACTTAATATGCGGGGGTTGTCCACCCACATCCACTCCAGTTCCTACGTCCCTGATAACCATATATGTTTACTTGCTGCATCTTAAAATTTTAGTGCCTAGGTCTTTCATTTTTAAAAGGACACAACAGTGATTTCAATTAGGGTAAGTTAGTAAAGTAACAATACTAATTGGAATATTTGTAATTGGAAGTTATTAAACAACGTCCTCTAGTAAAGAATAATCTTGAAATTATTCAATTTTGGCTCACTCAGCTCAAGAAATCTGCCCACAAGAAAGACCTTATTATCATTGCCTAATTATATTAATTACTGATAGCTTCCTTTTGCAGATGTCTTCAGATGTGTCAGTCAATGTACAACAAGTCTCTATTGTCATTTGCTAAATTTGGTAATTAATGCCCTAATGAGATCATTCGATAATGAAAACAAGACCACTCCTGACTGAGTGACAGCTAAAATGTTGTAAATTCAAAGCTGTTTTTCTATTATTAAATGACATCTTAATGTATATCTACTAATTGCAAAAATACATTGTTTTATTGCCAGTGGCAGATCTAGTGAATGGAGGACATTTTTTGTGTGTGGCCCCCACTGGGTCCAACGCTGGTGCCAACTCATTATATATTATTAAAATAATGTATTATATATTATTTATAATATATATATATATATATATATATATATATATATATATATATATATTATTTATAATATATATATATATATATATATATATATATATATATATATATATATACATTTGTGTTCACATTTGAAGCTCTAAAACAAGTTAAAAAACCTGTTTCCTGCTCAGAATTCCAAGAAATACAGTTATTACTCTGCATTCTGGGAAGCTAAGCAGGGACATGCAAATGTGCCCACAAAATGCTTCATTCTTCAATCCATAACAATTTTAAACATCCTTTAAGCTTTTTTTTGCAACGCCAAGGTTATAAATATATTTTTTTTTTTCTGTTGTGGTGGGCCAGTGGTCTCCACTACATAAATTAAAAGAAATTATAGAAAAAAGAAAAATAAGACTGCACTGGGCCCCATCCAGAAGAGGGCGCCGGTACATTGCACTACTTGCAATGGCAATAACTGCACCCCTTTTTTCTGCTACATTACCATTGTACAAAATTGGAACATGTGCTGTGTCCCTTTTAGCAGTGTAAATATGCACAAACATGCATTTTTCATGTGTTGATTTCTTATAGTTTCAGTTCTATATGTGCATATTAACATGACATCCATTTTGTTTTATTTCAATTTACTAAATGGTTCTTGAATATAATATGAATCAAAATCCCTGTTTATGCAAATGATAATTATCCAAGGAAATATTCGAATTTAAATAAGTGTATTTATGCTGTTCCGTACCATGGAGAATCCCCTGAATTTCTTACAGGATTTCTGCCATAAATATTTTTCTATGAGACCGTTCCAATTACCTGTCTGTCAATTAGAATTTGTTTGGCATCAAAATGCTTTATACTGACCGCGAATTGTGTTTCGTCTTTCGGCAATGAATTTAAGTTGACACGTTATTTGTGCTGCGCATCTTAGGATGCCACGTTGGTTACCTAAAACATTTAATGAAGAGTGATTCTGCTCGTAACAGAACATCAGTCTCGAGAATTGTGCGAGCTGTTAAGACGACCCATAAATGATTGAAAGGTTTAACCAGTTGCCGGTGGCTTTATTCTTCTTTATCAAACTTAAGTCCTTTAATGTTTCAATTAAGTCCTTCATTTCTGCATCCCAATTAAAGCCTGTTTAATATAAGAATGGAATATGCACTTTAATCCATCTCCTTGAGAGTAACGCTATGTCTCTTTTCTAATAAGCAGACACTTTAATAAACTAGAATATTTATAAGAGTATTAATCATATCCTGGGTAATTATATCTGGTCAGAAAAAAAAATATTATTCATACTAGTGAAATTATCTGTCTGACCAATAAAGAGAAGCAGGCAGGGTTTGTGTTTTGTCTTCATTATAGAAGTGTCAAGTCTTACAAGCAGTGAGGCATGAACACAAAAGAGACAGCTTCTTGTTACGTGGAACTTATCGAGACATAGTGTGGGAGGATGTGCTGGCATGTGGTTTGATGAGGTATTTTAGCATCTTAACCTATATTAAACACAGCTTTTAGCAGTGTTAAAAATTAGTTTATTAACCCATCTGGTATTAGAATGGAAGAGAGTGATATAGAGAACGTAAGAAATCTGAATATAACACTTCTCTCTCCATATTATACAACTATACTAAAAGAAAAATAAAGTGTCATGGATTATAAATGCATCTGAAAGAGGAGAATTGGTAGTATATGAAAAAAATGTTTTGCATGAAAACATATCAAAATAAAAATTAAAGGTATATCTAATTTTCCCTGTGTTTACCTTTTTCTAATCTAACACATGCTGCTTATATCAGACACACACATTATATTACATTACATTCTATACACATACAGGTTTATTTTATAAAAAAAAAAAAATTCCACCCCCCCCAGAGCTGCCTACATAGGGTCCTGGTACCTACCAATAGAAAGACTACATTCAGGTATGGATTTTACAGCAGGACAGCACAGAGATCCACACAGTAATGTCTGAGCTCCTCCTTGCTTCCTTGTGCAGGGGAAAAACAAGACTACACATTCCTGGATACTTTGTTGCACAAACTGACTTCACAAATTGAAACAATGTATTAGCTGCCTGTGATTGGCCAAAATGAATTATGAATTCTATGCTAATTCTAGCAGGGATTTTCAAGATGTTAACTCTTAAAATCAGCTACATAAGCTGATAAGCATCAAATTCCTAATTAGCTGTGGACAATTAAAGGCAGGTCCAACAATGTGTGTGAGACAAAGCTGCAGACATGATACTGACAGCTGATTGGCTTCAACACAACTCCGCTAGCTCATTGGCTAGAATGTTCTGCTTACATAGGTACCTCGGGGGTGGAGCTCACACAAGAAATTTCAAATGTACTTTTGCAAACTTACAAAATTCCTCAATAAAATGATTTGATATAAGATGCCCAATCAGACAAACGCACACACAGAATATATCACAAACTCACATATAACTTTAATAATGCAACATTCTTAATACATTAAAGTAGTGTATAATTGTTTTTAATGTGTATATATTTATTAATATAAACCAATACAACATGTGCAATAAATAAAAAAGTGTCTTTGCTTAGAGATCGCTTAAAGGGACACTTTAGAGTTCTTATAAGGAGCTCTCTCAAGAATAATTAGGTAGAGTCAGATAAGAACAAATCCATTATTAAGCTTTTTCTGTACATTTAAACAATTAATTACTTTTTTTAAATCATGTCCCATTCAGTAGGAGCTCCAGATCTTACCACCGCCTGTATGATTCTGGAGTGGGAGCCGCACAGAGGGTAATGCTCTCCAGACAGAGATACCGTACTTGCAGTATGATAGAGGGAGGTGACTATAAAGTGTATTTGTGTACATTGCTAGCAGCTCATGTTACACTACTGCATGCTACTAAAGTGGTCTCAATTTGGTATTTCCCTCCGGGGCGGATCCCACTCCAGAGGCAATACATCATTGAGAGGGTGGGGAGTGCTGGAGCTTATACAACCTCGGGTATGATTTTTAAAAAAGTGCATATTTAATTAAGACTTTTTTTAATCAGTCCTTACCTAGCTATTCTTTAGAGAACCCTTTACAAGGTCAGTAAAGTCACTCTTTAAAGTTTGTAGTTTTCTCTGAAACTGTAATGCAGGGGCAGTCCTAACAACAAATGATTATAACTTGTGTTGTTTAATTTACCAGCAACTTCAAAAAGTTTAAAAACACTTTTTCCACAACATTGGCACCTGTGTAAACTGTGGGCATAAAATTATTTTTAAGTAATATCTTTATTTTAGTAGACATTGTTTATGCCAAATGGATGCTATGTTTGGATTGGAGGGTATGTCCTCCTTTTTTTTTTTTTATATTCCAACTTGGAAGGAATGGGAGGGATGAAGGAGGGGGATTTGATATTTTATTGATATATTTAGATACTTGCAAACCTTGCTTACCGTGCTCTGTAGCCACCCCTTTGTGCTTTTAAAAGGAAGTATTACTGTCATGGCAGCTTTCATGTACGAGTCTGCTAAATTTAAGCTATTTCCTGATAATGTTTTTTATAGCCATGAATTAAACAGCTGCAAATGTTAGTGCTTGTTGTATACTTCACCAAAGCATGAAATGTTTGGTAATCTACAGTGGTCCTTTAACCATGCACAACGTGATATATATAGCAGTGGGAAATCTTATATAGAAGAAGCTACTACTTCATTTGATAGATAGTTAAAAAGTACGTGGAAAAAGTGTTTTAGTTTTAAAAACTGATGTTATATTCATGGAGGTATGAGCTATAGAAGTCAGGCTATTTCACTGGGTTGCCTTTGCCAGAATGAGTGATAACCTCTGTATTGTGTGGAACAACTAATATTAAATTAAAATCAGTTGTAGTCAGTTTGAATGAAGCAGTGACTGAGTCATTGTATCTATTTCATTATATCATAGCAGCTAGTATGAGAGACAGGTCTTTTGTACACTGCGGATATGTATGTCCTTTCAGGAGATGTTACTGGGTTCAATTCCCACTAAGAGTGTTTTTTTTTCTTTACTATTTAAAAAAATCAGAAATATGTTCTTTAGTTTAAATAATAAAGCATAATATGTCAATATGGGATAACTGTCTTTTTGTATATCTTTATTTAAAAGTTAGAGTGTGCTGGTGTGTGGTGAGTGAGTTTAATAAAATGTTTTCATTAATAAGTCATTGGTTCTAAATCAATGCCTTCCACTTGTTTTTTATTTATTTATGTATTTATTTGTATTAACTAATGTATTTATTAACACACAAATGACTGAATAGGCAGGGGAATCGAACCTGTGACCAAATAAAAAAAATAAAACATTTTAAACAAATTGCTTACCTTTGTGCCACCATATAAGGGTAGTATTAATCCATAATACAATGTGTAACAGTTACAGACTCCAGCCTTATTATATGCAGGTCGGCTTCAAGGGCTAATCTAAAATGACAATACCCGAAGGTGTGTAAACTTTCCACTTGTTTTTCCACCCTCTTACTGATGATGCAGAGCACATATGGTGACTTTTGTGTCTTTTAATAAGAACGCAGAAAAGGCTGAGCACATTTTCATTGCTGGAAAGAGTTTTAAAGCTCAAAAGTTGAAACATGTTCATTTAATGAATGTAATATCTGTGTGTGTGAGTAGCTATGTTGTTACAATGGCTGTTTAGGGACATATCTCACACAGCAAGAGAGTGATATAAACGCACAGAAAAAGGAAAAATGGGTGCGTGCATACCTTGTGTAGATCCGGCACTGAAAATATTTTAATCAAAGTTATTTAACTTTCATATAACATTTTAACTCACTTAGAAGAGACCCAGGGAGTAAGTTTCTAGAACTTCCCTCTTTCTCCCTGTAACTTTTGTCCAGGCTAACATCATGCATGCATGTGGCCGACCCCGCTGCAAGTGGAGGGGATTCATACTAGACCATAAGTAAATAGTGACAAGCTGTGTGTAAGAAACTGTAAGACAAACTGACCTTTTTAGTCCAGCTTTTGATTCATAAACATTATATGTAATTTATCATAAAACATTTCTGGTAAAGAATGTAAAAAGCAGCTGTGTACATGTGGAAATAAAGCATCTAACACAGAGCATGTCACTTTTTTGCTCAATTTCTAATAGCATCACATTAGTATTATTAATCTTCTTCCTTGTTGGACTGATCTTAGCTTAAAAAATTAAGTGCTAAAGGTCGCATGTGATGATGGCAGCCTGCAGAAGAGAATACAGGGAGAAAGGGAGAGTTTCCAGGAGCACATACTCAGTTGGTCTTTTACAAGTGAAACTTACATTGAAATATGAAAATGACATTGAAAAGAATCACATTATTTAAATTTAATTAAATCCATCACATAAAAATACCCATAATCCCCTTAAAGGAGATAAGAAATCAGGCAGATTAAAACCGATTTTTGTGTCTGCTATCACATTTTATGTTGCATTTAACATCAATTTTAAAATCCTCCAGTTAAACTGAAACTACCCAAGCAGTGAGCTTCTCGACACAGCCAAGCATTAAATTAGATTATTCTTCACAAGCTCGCATCACGTCCAGTACTTCCATTTATATGGAGGTCACGTTTTTGAAGTTAATCAGTAAACGGTTGTGTTTTAATCATTTAAAAGGTGAATATGTTCTTCAAGCTTAGTTTTTTCTCTTGTTAACAAATGTGTACACCTGGCATGTTGTGTTGGGATGGAACGCGAAGCTCACAATTACGTTCCCAGCATCTAAAAACTCCAAATAACTTTTTAAATGCCAATTCTGTACAAATTGTACTTAAATGTATCATGTTGGAGACTGGATTTAAAAGATTAATCAGAGCTGGATTCTATATAGAGCAAGAAGAAGCTGAGTTAACTATACCCTTTCTCCGTTAATTGATAGATTCTGTGCTTTTTCATATTTGAGTACTGCCATTCCCAAAATAAATCCTTTGTTGGTTTTTTCATAATTATTTCAAAGATTAAAAAGGATTTAACAATGGTACAAGTATGTTAGATCTTTTACATTAAGTTGATGTAATTGGATAGATTCAGCATTTATTCATATTATATTAAAATCTAAGGAGAATTACACAGATGGTATAATTCTTATTTAGCTGCCTGAGATTTGTGTGCCTTCGCCCACATATGCCATGTAACGTTCATTTAAAAATAGGTCTCTTTTATATGAGACTCATCCAAGGTGTTTATGTGAGTCAGAGACTGTGTAAAGCTTTCTTCCCCCAGTAGGACTGCAGGGGTTAACATTGATGCTCAGGTAATTAGCTGCACCTGGTCAGCCATAATTTAAGCCTGCTCCTGGAGTATTGGAGGGGCTGCTTATGGACTAAGTGTTTTCAGTTTGTTTGACATGGAGAAAGACACACACTGTAGCGGAACCCATCACTGTTTTACCCTGTTTTATGATTATTCTTGGTTAAAATATGATCCTACAATATGTATGCTGGTTGATGCTCTGCAGAATATTAGCCAGACTTTTGCAGACCTAGGCTAATAGATAATCCTATTACAGAGATTCAAGAGATAAGAAAGTTGTAAAGGATCCTTGCATTTTCCAAAGTGTTTTAATTCTCTGATAAGAACAAAGAGGTGTAATTGAATCAGTGTCTGATTGTATCAAAGTTGCCAGGGAGGTGTGACCCCCCTATTGTTCTCTTTGTGTGTATTGTGTGTAGCCAAATATGGGCATGTGTATTGCCTGTGGCCAAAGAGATGTATAAATAGTTCTGCAATAACAAAATAAAGTCAGTATTCATTTGACTCCCAAATTGTGTGTCGTCCAATATGGGAGGTCGGGGATGGTGAAACTGTAGTGCCTCGTGGGTATTTTATCGTATACCAGCGGAGATTTTGGACTGCGTGTCCCAGCTCCGTTACACACACACAGTGAGACAGCAGGCTGCAGCTTATGATCACTTGGAGCAGAATGGAGATCAAGAAATCTGAAGACTTTACAGGCCAGTGATTTTACAAACTATTAGACTGTTAGTTTTGCTCGACCCAGGTTTAGCTGGATGAGAGCTGGTTAGTGAGAAAACTGTTTATTGGTTAAGGAGGTGCTTCAGTGGAAGCTAGGTTTATTATTTTCTAAGATTTGTGTTGATTGTTATTTTTTGTATCACTGGATAAAAGGTTAGTAAAACTTGGAAAAGTATAACAGCCTCTTGTATTGTGTCCTCCATCAAAGTCCCTGAATCCCAGACACAAACTGAGGAGACTGGGAACTTGTCAAAGATATCGAAGCCAGAACTGATGTAAAAATGATCAAGGCTAAAAATTGACAGAGAAAACACATTATTTTGACATAAGTAAGAAACAGACAACAACATTTCTTAAAATACTTTTTATTTTTATGAATATACAATATGTAATAATCATACTTAAATATTTAAATCAATAGTTGGGCGAGACACATAAAACTCCCAATATTGAAATGATGTATTAAATGGATGTTTTATTCACATATATTTTATGATTCATACTACTTGTGTGTTAATACACTTTGAAGTCCAAATAAAAATAGAAAAGCCAAGAGAAGGAGAGATCTTTATTTCTGGAAGATTCGGTGCAACGTAGTAGAGACTCTAAAAGCAAAATCAATCTGCATATAAAAGCAGAATGGTGGAATCTTATACTTCAATCTTCAATTTCTAATGTAAAGGACTTCTAAAACACATGAATTGTAGGGACAGAGACAAGCAATTAAACCACATTAATGGATGCAAAATAGAACCTCCTACATCCCTGAAGAAGGATTATTGACAAAACGTTAAAGGTGCAATTGTGAATCTTTACTTGGCTTTTGGATTTTCATTTCTTTTGCAGTATTTTGTATATCTATTATAGCAGAGTCAAAAAAAAATTGTGTTTTAGAAGTAAAATAAACTAGTACATTAACATTTTTAAATAATTTTATTTCATTCAAAAATTTTTTTTTACATTTATTCAAATTATTATTAGCTATGAAACAAAAATATGAACTATAGTTTTCTAAGTAGACACAACAAGGTCAAAGTCACTAACTCATAATTTGTCAAAATAACTATATACAGATTACTGCGTGTTGCTCCCATCTACAGGAATTCTCCTGTACCATCCCTGCCCTATTGAAAACTCTTCTATTCAGACAAGCTTTCAACCATGTTGACTAAAATCTGATGATATCTGGCCTAACATAGCTCAGTGATTACAATTTTCCCTCCAAATAATTGTACAAAATTAAATTAAATTTGTTTAATGTTCAAAAATGATCTTTTAAATGTACAATATAATTATTTTTACTAGTGGAAGAGATCATTGAATACTTTGATGTGTATAAGCAAAATGATTCCCAGTGATTGCAAACCTTAATTACTGTGACAGTGTAGCCTCCCAATGGCCTGTATAGTTCGTTACTTTGTGAGGGTTTAGAGCTGGAACTGACAAATATGATTTCTCACAATTATACCAAATAGCTAATGAATAAAATTATAGAAACCTTTCCTTAATTATTGACCCTTCTATAAGGTAGGTAGCTAGGTCAGTCACCAAAGATTGAAATTCTATTTAGTTAATGTAGTGTTCTCACAATATTATGGTCTTCTTGTCAAGAGTTTTGCATTATTCTTGCTTTTTCCCTGTTTCTTAATCCGCTGGCTTCCTCCCTTGGGTGTCTCATCTTTTCTGCCGTTTAGTAACCTGCATTTATACCCTTTTTCCACCAGATATGAGGTGATATAGGAGGAGATTTACAAGACTAAATGAGGAGATTTACTAAGACCATCACAGTATTTACTAAGTCTCATTTATTCAAATTAGCCCTGAGATGTACTACATTGGCATTGTAGGTGTCCACCTACTAACACTCATTGCCCGGTAGTAGTCTCAACACCTTGAGCATGCAAAATATTTTGCAATTGATATTGCAATAATTTAAATAAATCTAGTGGTGATCCTTGGACCCCCTCCTCCTACCTGCTTGGTAGGAAATAAAGCAGATAGGGGAGATCCACATGACCCCCCTATTTTTTAATGCTTTTTAAACATGTCCTTGTTGTAAAGGTATATTTTGGTTATTTTTATTTTATTTTTAGAGTGCCTGCAGATTCTATAAAGCTATGGTAAATAAAGAATGAATAGGAATTTTAATACCCTGGAAGGCAGATAAGACAAAATAACACATTTGTACATGAGGAGATGAGGTCCTACTATCTAGATACAATCTGTTGTCTTCAAATTAATAGGCTTCAGGTTTACCAGATTGCCAGGGCAGAGGTATAGAAAACAATTTCAGTGGCGATGATACTTTTTAATGGCTGAATAGGATTTGATTGCAAGCTCAAGCTTTGAGGAAGGGGTTATGACCTTGAACCAAGTAGTGATACAGAATAATGGCATGCTGGGATTGTATTTATTGTAATAAATATGGCTTTAGAGGTCGCTGCTAGAGTTTTAGCTTAAACTTTTTCCAATCATGATGGATCGAGAGGCTAAATTAAAGGACCACATTTTTTTTTTAATTTACTGTTTTAAAATACTACACCTAAAATATGTCACTCCACGTGCTTTTAAAATGTAAAACAAATAGACACTATTTAATCATTCTTTTTTATGAAGTTATCTACGGTTTTGTCTACATCAGTTCAACTTCCTTAAGTGGAAGGATACTTTAAATACACAGGATGTCTATTTGCATAATGAGGAAAGTTGCAGTTACATCTGCCAGTGTTCTCGGCAAGACTAAACAGAACTTTATTTGTTTTCAAGAAAGTAACAGGCAGCAGCAAAGCAGAAAAAAGAGTAATGATTAATTGATCATAAGATCTGTTTCCTACAACAATAACTTAGCATTACATGGAAACACTTGGTAAAATTGGCCTTTAAGAACTGGACTGGTAAGACACTGCCCTCTCCCCTCCTTGCACTCACCAAGGCCAGTATGCTTTTGCTATACTGTTAATGTTTCATTTTAAATCTGTGTGCTCTGTATCGGTTGCTTGCAGGGGATAAAGAAAAGCAGGTTGGGGGTAAACAGTTACAATACCCCCTGGTTTCATAATGAGGTTGATGGCCAATCTGATGGCCTATGGGTGTCATTTGGCTTTTGAAGCTCTCTCCCCTGCAGAGTTGGTTTACTGTAACTGGACAAATATGTTTTTGGTGGGAGTTGGGCATGGTCATAATGACTCTAATTACTGTGCACATTAGGGTGAGTTGTGGTTAATCAAACGGCCAGAAGATGGAGATATGCAGCCTTATTAAATTGCAATTCAGTAAATTTAAAAGGGCTCTAATTAAGCACACAGCATATTTTTTTTACAGAAGTTTTTAGTTAGTGAACTTCTATCCAAAAGCAAGGACTTCACTAACTAAAAACTTCTGTAAATAAAATATGCTGTGTGCTTAATTAGAGCCCTTTTAAATTTACCGAATTGTACTTATTTCCTGCTTTCCAACAGCCTTATTAAATTGCAATTTGGCAAATGATGTACTTTCCCTCCAAAGGGAATAACAGAAATAGAAAAATGGGCAACTAAATGACAGATGGAATGTATCACAAATAAATGTAAAGTTATTGGAGAACAAAAATAAGCATTCAATTTATAATCTAAATGGAACAAATCTAGGGGTATCAGAGATAGAAAGGGATTTGGGAGTACTTATGGACAACCACCTAGGTAACAGTTCTTAATGTGACGCAGCGGCTGCAAAGGAAAGTAAAATACTATCTTGTATTAAGAAGGATATAGTTCTGCCACTACAGTATACAAATCCCTAGTACGTCTTGATTTGGAATATGGAGTACAATTTTGGACACCTCTGCATAAAAAGGACATTTTAGAGCTGGAAATGGTACAGAGAAGAGTAAAAAAACTTATGAGCAGAATGGAGAATGGTAAGCTATGAAGAAAGACTAACCAGCTTAATTTTTTTTTATAGAAAAAAGGCACCTTAAGTTATATAATACATCAAGGGTCAATATAAGGCTTTGTCAGGGGAGCTTTTTGTGTCAAGAAGTTTCCAACTGAGAGGTTGCCCCTTCAAATTAGAAAAAAAAAAGATAAAGGGGTTCTTCACAGTAAAGACAGTTATAAATGAGGTTGTGAAAGCAGAATCAATCAATACTTTAAAAAGGGGTTGGATGTATTTTTTAACAACAATGGTATTCAGGGTTATCTTGGATAACTAGAGAAGTAGTATTGATCCAGGGAGTAATATCATTGCCAGAATTTAAGGTCCCCCCCTTATGAGACATTATTGGCAATGCTTCAATGTTTTGTTTTTGTTTGCCTTCTTCTATGTCAATTAATAATTAATCTACATATAAGGATCAGAGGAGATCTAAAAAAGTTGCACTCAATGGATTAAAAATATTTTTCAAATTCAATTCATGTGCAACAAGGGTGGGGTATGGGTGGCCTTTATTTAAGAGAGAGTTTGGGATACGATCAATCAGCAGCCAACTTGAGGAAATCCATGTCAACCAATCCGGTAAGGCCTATTTCCTAAACAGCCTTATTAAATTGTGATTCGGTAAATTTAAAAGGGCTCTATTTAAGCACAGAGCATATTTTATTTACAGAAGCTTTTAGTTAGGGAAGTCCTTTCTTTTGGATAGACGTTCACTAACTAAAAGCTTCTGTAAAAAAAATATGCTATGTGCTTATATAGAGCCCTTTAGAATTTGCTGAATTGCAATTTAATAAGGCTGCAAATGTTTTAGGACTAATTATATCATATTTGTCTGTTCTTGTTACCAACACAGTAAAACACACATGAACGTATATATGCTAATATAATATCAAATATGTGCACATATTTCTTAGAAAAAATATCAGCATCAGAATTCAGAAAGTAACATACAATGTACTCAATGTATAATTCCATGGCATTGTATTATAATGCTTCAGGGCATCTATTAGCAAAGTCCTAATTTATAAGTACATATCAGCCGATGTTGGGCACTTTGTTGCTTGGAAAAAACTTCACATGCTTATGAAGCGTTTTGAATATAAAGTTATTTCTGGTTTTAGTATGTCCAATTGGCTTGGAGTCAGGGACGTGTGTATCGATGGAAGAAGAGGTGGCAGAGCAAGAAAGAAATAGAGGAGAGAGTGTGTGTTATATCGTTAAAAAATGTACAGCCTTATTAAATTCCGATTCGGCCAATTGAAATGGGCTCTATATAAGCACAGAGCATTTATTTTTACAGAAGTTTTTACTTAGTGAACTTCTATCCAAAAGCAAGGTCTTCACTAACTTAAAGTATATGTAAAAAAAATATGCTCTGTGCTTATATAGAGCCCTATTCAATTGGCTGAATAGCAATTGAATAAGGCTGTTAATGCCAGTCATCTAACCCCTTCACCCACTAACCTTAAAAAGCACTAACTTTAAAAGCTTATAACTCCGTTATTAATTTTAAAAAGGACATCGCTTTTCTCACTTTTTGCTATTAACTCCGTTATCAATTTTAAAAAGGATAACACTTTTTTAAAAAAAAATTCAACCCAATATCTGTTGGTGCAGACTACTTATAATTACATCAGATCTCTCAACTTAAGAAAAAAAATTCTGAGTGCTTTTGAACCCAGTATGTCCGATGGAAGCTTGAGTTTCAGGTAGATTCAATTTAACTACTCAATATCGTGTCATGGAAATATATGCAAACTGAACTGTTTCATAAAAACAGACAAATACTTGTGAATATGCAATGTAAGTGCTTTCAAAGGTGCATAACAAATTCTAAGCAAAGCAAACACATTTTATATTAATTTGATTTAGACAAATAATTACAGTAAAATAAGGTATATGTATACATTAATTTTCAGTAAATTGATTAATTACCTAGTTTATTTTGGGTGTAATAAAATTGACTTTCTTTGTTTTTTAATGTAATTTTCATAATGATTAAATTAAGATGGTAATTATTCAAAGTGCATGTTTTAATATACTGATATAAGCTGACAGTATTTAAGGCAAATTAAGATGTAATTCCTACATAGCTCTGCATGAGTTATACTGAATTACGCTGCATACATCAAAAGTGATTTTTTTTCTTGGGTTGTTGGCTTTGATGTTTTTTCATCTTATTGATTTTATTTCACCTTTGTTGACTTCTTATTTTAATGTATAATTTATGTTTACACGTAATATATTCTACCAAGTACTACGCTTTGATCCTGAAATGTAAATTAATAATGGGATATAGACACCCAGGGATTTTGCATTTATTATATAAAATAAATGATTTAAAATATACTGCTGTGGATTGGACACCATTTTATTTTTTGGCTAGTAAAAGCTTGTGGAACAAAAGCATTGGTTAATTCAATGTTAATGATTTAGTCCCATATTTACATAATGCTACATTTGATAATGAACAAAATAATGTCAACCATGTTGTTCCATTTCAGGGGTGTTAGGATTTAGGCTGAGACTTACTTAGATTGAGCCTCTAGACTAACAGGTTTACTGTACTGAGTGCTCTGGGAGGACTGATTTTCTTTTTGCCAAGATAACTTTATGGATAGGCATGATCAGGGACATAAGACAGATGTGTCTGGCATCCTATGGTACATGGGTTTATGGAGTGTTGGACACAACTGAACAACAAAATATATATTTATGTATTGCTTTTTTTGCAATACCAGATCCCAAAAGATCCTTGTTTCAGAGAAAACATAATCATTCAGCCTTCCCTGAAAAAATTAACAGGTCTTATTCTGAGTTCTACTGACAATGGACTATTTGGAGATGATCTCTTTAACAAAAGTGAACTGGCATCCACTGTTTCTTACATTCATCCCAGGTTCCAATGATTTTTTAATACAAAAGTCTGTCCTTATTGAAGCAAAATGAAATACAATTAAAGGCTGTTGCCTATTTAAACTGTTAAAAAAAAATGGCCATTATAAGGTAAAGTTTATAAAATAAGGAAAGTATAAATATCAGTGCATTGTATAGGAATGATGCAATTACCTGCTTCTGATAATAAGTATAATTATTCTATTCCATACACTTAATTTGTATTTGAAACTTGCATTGTTGTATCTCTATACAAAAGTGCTTTACAATTCTAATAAATCATCACATGGGTAAGATACATGTATAAATAATGTAGTCTTTTCTCTGATCAATGTTATATTAAGGAAAGAAACAAGAGTCCCTGTTCTATTTCAGCCTCTGCCCAAGTAATCCTTGATCCGAATTGTAGGTCCAACTGGTGGGACCCTCACAGTGCTGATCCAACTAATCCCATTTTATTTATTTTCTCACTTATAGAAGCATCGGTAGAAACAAAAATTATGGCTCCCACTAGAGCATATTGATAATATTTAATATATTATTATTATAATTATTATTATCATTATTTGTAACATGCCAACATTTTCCATAGAGCTAAATTGGATCGATACAAGTAAAAAACAATTTTAACAATGGCACATATTAAGGCTGAAGGTGATAACGTATTTAAACAGATCAGTTTTTAGTGAGGTTTTAATGAAGACTAGAGCAGAAATATAAGACGGTGCATTATAATTGAGGGCTTTATACATTAGGGTCAAGACTTTACATTTTATTTTGGAGACTATGGGAAGCCAGTGGAGTTATTGACAGGTGCTACATACATTGAACGTTGAGTATGGTAGATGAGTCTAGCGGAGGCATTCATTATGGGTTGGAGTGGGTAGAGACTGTTGATACAGAGGCCAGCAAGGAGCGAGTTGCAGTAGTTGAGGCAAGATTTGTTGAGATTATTAGAATTTTGGTTGTGTCTTGAGAGAGAAAGTGGCATATTTTGGAGATGTTCTTTAGGTGAAAATTACAAGATTGAGTGATTGATTGTATGTGGGGAATGAAAGAGAGGACAGGATCAGGTAAAACCCCTAGACAATTGGTGTAATGATGGCATTGTCAATAGTGAGATATATGTGAGCAGTGGAAGAAGGTGGGAAAATTAGGAGTTTAATCTTTGATATATTACATTTGAATTGATGGACTGACATCCTGGAGTATCTGCTAGAGAGGCAGTTGGCAACAGGAGCTAGAAGAGAGGGGAATAGTTCTGGTGCAGAGAGGTCAATCTGCATGTAGATGATACCGAAATCCAAACAAATGTATTAGGGTACCAAGCAAGGAGGTATAGATGGGGAAAAGGAGGGGGCCTTGAACTGAATGTTGAGGGATGAAAACAGTCAGAGGGTGAGGGGAAGAAGAGGTTCCAGAGAAAGAAATGATAAATGTTCAATTTTCTAGATATGATTTGAACAAAGAGAGAACAGTGTCATCTATACCATGAGAGAGGAGAATTTGGATAAGAAGACCGTGGTCAACTGTGTCAAAGGCAGCAGAGAGATTGAGGAGAATAAGAATAGAAAATTAAAACTTTGACTTGGTGGTGAGCAAGCGAGAGTTGTCTTAGCTGTGTATTGGGGCCAGATTGGAAGGGGTTCGAGGACATGAATTGGGTAAGGTGATTGTAGACGATAAGCTCAAGCAGTATAAAAAACAGTTAAGTAGAGAAAAAGGGCGGTAATTAGATGGAGAAATTGGATCAGATGAGAGTTTCCTAAGAATACGTGTATTAGAGAAAAGTTGAATAGATATGTGAGGGCTGGAATAAGTGTGGTAGAGAGGGGAAGGGTTAGCTTTGATGGAAAAGGATCTGTGGACAAGTTGTAAGGCAAGTGGTTGATAAGACTAGAGTTAGGGCCAAACTGAAAGGGAGGGTTTGTTACAGATAATTTCAGTTTTATTATTAAAGTGGCTAGCAAAGTCTTCGGCCGTGCGACAGGAAGGGACAGGTGGTGGTGGAGGGCAGATGAGAGTGTTGAATGTGGCAAACAAACATTTGGGATTGGTGGCTAAATTGGATATTGGCAATGTTTGCCAAGATTGAGTTGCGAGATATTAAAGGCTGCATTTTCCGTTAGTTTGATGTGAACAAGAATGCTAATCAAAATGGAGAACGGTAAATTAAATTCATAAAAATAAGCATACATATTACCAAAACAAAATGCCAACAAACACTTAATACTAAGTTATATTCACCATTCACATTAAGATTTGTATTAAAACTGAGACGTAATAATAATTTTACATTCTGGTTTCTATTATGAATGGGATAAGGATGACTAAAAATATAAAATACTAGGAAAATGCAGATTTATTGTTATTGTGGAAAACTATACCTTATCACTATATAACGTGTACAGGCAGCAAGCTCAGAATATTGCATCATCTAATGTAAAGACAGCATGGTTAGTCCATGCAGAGGTGTACTGCTGGTTCCAACATTTCCTTACTGTGCTGCTCTTGTATTGAAGATTGGAAATGGATATTCACATAAGATTCATGGCTTGATTATTGCCAACGTCATTGTGGCATGGAATGGGAGGAGTAAAATAGGCCACCAAGACACCCCATTATGGGCAATTGGTAAATATATTAATTCATAACTCTCTATAATTGGACTAATAGGTCTTTCATTTTGCTAAAGACAACCAACTTCTGAAAGTCTAACTTGTTTTATCTCTATAATGTCCCCTTTAAGTAATACATTTTAGCACTATTTTATTTATTTTTTGTGGAATATTCTGTTATAGCCATATAAGTAGGATGTTGCATGGTGCTGCACCAGCCGAGTTATGGAGCTCTATCGAGAAATAATCCATTCCCTCTAGATTGCAGTTTATACTCCAAAATCAGGTTTTTCTGACAGTGCTGCAGAGCTGCATTGGCAGGGAAAATATTTTTTTAACCATAGCCATGTTTAAACCCAGCTTTTTTTAATGCATGACACACCGATGTGAATGATCTGTCCCATAAAACATGGACAGAAACTTTGTAAGTAGAATTTTATTGCCAAGTTTGTATTTTTTTTCCACATGGGTCAGCAGCACCTACCTAAGTCTATTTCACATTTCAGATGGTCAACACAACCTCTTTTATAAAGCTTTCACTAACAATTACTGTAGACTTTGACATAAAAATGAGTCTGTCTGCTGAAAATAACTAAATTACACTTGTACACAGTGCTTTTATGACACCATCACTCATCGTGCTATCCGTTTATATCATCAAAAATACATTATAATGTCGTCCCTGTGCAGCCAGCGCGAGAACTCATCTTACATCCGCTGTGAATCCTCTATAGCAGCAGCAGCCAGTAACAAAGCACTCGGAGGCATTAAATGCTATAATTAGATAAGTAAGCTTTCCAGTCCAGTGGTTAAATCAACACCGCGTCTGTCAGATCTTATGAATGACCTGTCACTTTCCCAGCTGATGGATCCGAGATTATATATTGATCTTGTCATTAAAACTGCTCTGCACCATCATGTAGAGCTGTTAAATAAAAAAAGACAATATCTGAAGCTACTTTCATAGTTTTATAATTGTTTAAAATACTATATTTTATTAACCTGGCCCTAAGCTGGACTCTGCACTGCAAGTTACAGGCTAGAATATATATATATATATATATATATATATATATATATATATATATATATATATATATATTTATTTACTGTACTACTGTACAGTGGAGGCTTCTATCACTCTTTTGCCCACTATAAATTAAATGATTGTTGTGGTAAACTATCTCCCCACAAAATCTATTATTCAAGCTAGGAACCGTCCCCACGCTAATGAGAGGCAGTAACCTAGAAACAGCTGCCTGTTTCTTGAGCATAATCCATCTTGGCATATGTCTAAAAAGAGGCATGTTTTAAATGTTATTGGATTAAAGAGCAAAGCCTTTGTGGACACATTTGCATGTGCCTGCCCAGGTTCCCAGAGTGCAGTGCAATACCTGTATTTTTGGGAATTCTGAGCAGGAAATAAGTATTTTAACTTATTTTAGACGTTCAAATGTGAGCACAAATTTACTATTTATTAATGTTTGCAATTATGAATTATATTGCCATTTGCAGGGTACTTGTGATTTTTGGTCCTTGCAGAACCTGGACTCATATAGGCAGTTGAATAAAAAACTAGAATATAGAAAAACAGTGACATATGCCGTAATTTTAAAAATATCTTAGCATTGTCACTTGCTTTCAACTGCAGTATTAATGAATTTCATATATTTTGAAGAAGTTTTCCTTTTTGTTTTAACCCTTTTTAATACCATGTGTTTGGAAAAAAATTTTGACCTCGAAGGAAGACATATTTTTAGCACTTTTCCTATGTATAAGTTTTGACAAGAGTCTAGTGAGCATTATTCAATGTGCATAGTTAGATTATTTATATATATTTTGCCCACCATATATTAAATGATTGTTGTGGTGAACTACCTCCTCATAATTTCCACAACACAGGCTGAGATCCCGCTCCATGCTGATGATATCCAGTAAGCTTGAAACAGCTGTACATGGATAGGATTTTCGGCTTGTGAAAAATCCAACCTTGGCTTTGCATTAAAGCTGTGTAATAGAGCAGGCATAAGCTTTAAAGAAGCCATGTTTGAAAATGGCTATGGATTGAAGAGCGAGGCATTTCTGGGCACATTTGCATGTCCCAGCTCAGCTTCCCAGAATACAGTGTAATAACTGTTTTTCTCGGAAGTCTGAGTTGGAAGCAGGTTTTTTAACTTGCTTTAGACATTCAAATGTGAACACAGATGTACTATTTATTTACTATATATATATATTAAGAATATGGTCAATTTTCTATTGATCTACTTGTTTTTGGATTGTCACATGAAAAAAATATAATACAAAATATATATAGTGCCCTATCACAGAACTGATCATTAACCCTACATTGCAATACTACACACAGCAGTTGACTTTAATTTGATTGACACATAAGAGCATCAGCTTGTACGCCGACCTGCTTCATCACTGTGAGTGCCGTACTCTTCATCAGATGATCCCTTATTTACCATGCTTAATAACAGTATGGCAATCTCTGCTGTAAGTGATTTTGTGTTATGGAAAATGCTGGTCCACAGCTACCAATATAAACAACCCAAGAATTTTAAAAAGAATCTAAACTCATGGATACTGCTCTTTTTGCTGTTTTATACATGCTGCAATATTTACTTTTATAGTTTATAATGTTAATTTGAGGGTTATCTGTAGTTCAGCTGCAAATGCTGTTATGTTGGGTCAGCCAAGATTGTCAGGTCATAGCAGAGAGGTCAGACAAATCACGGTCCAATGGAGAAAGAACTATCAACCTACTCCAGAAAACCTTATACATAAGCACAACCAGACACAAGATGTGCCTGGCATGCTGTGGTCCATAGGGTTAAGGGGATTTTGGAATGACTTAATGACTAAACAACAACATATGGACATAAAATGTTCTCAAGACTCTTTTTGAATAGCGGTAACCATTAGTGAAAGTAGCGGTGGGGTACGAGAAAAGGAAGCTTTGTTAGATATCTTGACCTGAGTGCAAATGAAACCACACCCCATCACAAGCATAGAATCAGGCTGCTTGCAACAGGAAATGCAAGCTGTTTTCCATAAATATAAAAAGCCCTTTTTACTCACAACACATCCACCAAAGTATCATGTATCTCCATGGCCCAACCAAGTCAACAATTTCTATTTCAAAACCAGTGTTGACATTTCCCCTGCTTTTAGACTCAACATTCTCAGACATTTTTATTTTTCATTGTACAATGCTTCTTTATTGCCTATTAATTTGTTATACATTTTATATTAATCCTACTTTTTATTTTACGTGGCGAAATCCCACACAGAAATGAGCAATTTGGTTTTATTCAGTGTACCACCGCTTCGTTCATGTTGACCAAGACATGTATCTCTGGAAAAAAGACCATAGATGCAACAACAAATAGGTATTATAGATAGTGAGATCTCCTTTAAATTCCAGACATTTTTCCATTTCAGTTTCTTCATTCAATCTCCTAGGTCAGCAGAGAATTTCCTGCTGCTTTTAATTTCACAGACAAATTCCTTATTTAATTGTTTTATGTATCCATTGTGTGATATCTTTTCCAAGAGATTGAAAATCTATCACTCTCACATTCTTATATGAGGAACAAACTTGAAGTATAATACATAGGAATACATTCTCTGGCCAATAATCACAAATGTTGAGAAATGGGAAAATGATATACTGGATATTTTTAACACATATATCCATGTTTGTTCTTGTTTTTTATTTATGTACAATGACATTTAAGTTAGATATTTTTAGATATATTTTTTACACATGTTTTAATATTTTTTATATATATTAATACTATATTTTACATATATTTTTATATTTTTATTATATATATTTTACATTTTTTTGAAGAAAATATGTACCATCATTGTTATATTCTTTATATATATATCTTTATACATATATTTTTAAATACATTTTTATGTATTTTATATTTATTATATTTTTTTTACATATATATATATATATATATATATATATATATATATATATATATATATATAATTTTTTTTTTTTTTAAATATGTTTTTATATTTTTATATATATTTATATATTCTATTTGTTTATATTTTGTCATTTTCTGTATTTCTTATATATATTTATATATATATATATATATATATATATATATATATATATATTTATTTATTTAAAATAAATAGTACATTTGTGTTTACATTTCAACGTCTAAAGCAAGTTAAAAAAACGTGTTTCCTGACAGAATTTCAATAAATACAACACATTCTGGGAACCTGGGCAGGAACATGCAAATATGCCCACAAAGGCTTCACTCTTCTGATCCATTGCCATTTTTACCATCATATGCCCACTGTATTACATATCTTTGAGAAAATCTCAGGATAGATTATACACAAGCCAGGAATCCTACCCACGTACAGCTGTTTCAAGGTTACTGCCTCTCATCAGCCTGGGGTCAGTTGAAGAAAATATATACCATATTTTTATATACATTTTTTTGAAGAAAATATATACCATCTTTTTTATATATTTGTTATTTATATTCTAATTTTTTTATGTTTTGTTATATTTATATATTTTTATATTTTTATTATATATATTTAGTATATTGTTTTTACTTTTTTTTAAATATATTATCATATAGTTTATTTTCCAGTATTTTAATAGTGTCCTGCAATTTAAAACTGACAAACATTCAGGTCAGAGATAATGAGAATGTATTTCATAGCCTTAATATTATAAAACAAGTGTATTGCTTAAATTAATCTTAATTAGCTCAGTCTGGTTGTTTAGTTGAATCTGTGTCGAGCAACACAGCATTAATAACTATCCCTGTTGCATATGTATGTCCAGCAAAGTCTTAAGACTATTCAACATCTTTAGAAAGCTCATTATCTCAGACTGAAAGATAGACTCAGATCAACATAAAATGTAACATTTGTAGATCCACAAACACACATCAGAAATATCAGCATATAAAGTGCATTATCTTGGCCAAGTTTCATTATCTTAAGAATCATTTTTCTACATTAAGACAAGATTTAGAGTGACCTTCATGAAATGATATGAGAAAATATTAATAGGCTTCAGATTTGAAGGATGCTCACTCATAACTCCTCTGGATTACTTTAATCCTTTAAACAAAGAATAATCTTATTATATATAGATAATAGATAATAGATATATAGATAGCATGTGGAATGCAAAACACATAGATTTGATGATAAAGAACAAAAGGCCCATATAGATTGCCCATTGTATCTGCCTAAAAGGCTTGGTTAAATGATCATTGTGGTTAAAGAAAGACACGTGTTTGTCAAGTATGTACCAAGCTAACATTAGGAGCTGTGTAAGATATGGGCTCCCCTTCTGGATCGCTACCTTGTCGTGGTGAAGGGATCTGTGTTCTTCAATGAAGCTGTGAGCTGTACCATGTAGGGTCAACCAAGATGGGCAGATTATAGCAGAGCGGTCAGACAAATCGCAGTGCACTGAAGAAGGAACTGGCACCCATTCCAGTGTATTTGCCAAGAAAATTATATGGATAAGAACAATCAGAAATAGTCAGATGTGCCTGGAATGCTGCGGTCCATATGGTCCCAGAGAGTTGTACACGACTGAAGCAAGGAATAACTAAGATATGGGGGTAAAAACTTTTAAGGAGAAATCTGAAATTTACTTACAGATCTGCCACTATCCACCCCTATCAGGTGTCCTTGGGGTGGGAGAGGATGTGCCGAATGGGCTGTCCTGATAGGAATCTTTATATGCATGTAGTGGTAATCGTAGGTGTAAGCTACATTGTTCATAATTAGTGATGTCCCAAACAGTTCGCCGAAGAACTATTCGCAGCGATTTTCGCATGTTCGCGTTCGCAACGAACGGCGAACATATGCGCTTTTCGGTCCGCCCCCTATTCTTTATCATTGAGGAAACTTTGACCCTGCACCTTACAGTCAGCAGACACATTCCAGCCAATCAGCAGCATACACTCCCTTCCAGAGCCTTGCATCTGTATGACAGCCTCCATTTTAGAATCATTCTGTAGCTGCATTCAAGGAGAGAGGAGATATATTCTACCTGCTCTTGATTTAATAGGGAAATAGATAGCCAGGCTGTGTATTTAGCTTTAACTACACACCTGAAGGACTCCTTTGATATCTGCTGTAAGGACAGCAACCCAAAAAGCCCTTTTTATTTTATCTTATTACTTTTTTCTATGTAATCTAATTGCATATGCCAGCCTGCTAGCGTGTGTGTGAGGCCTATTGCATCTAGTCTGCCAACTTTTGCCAGTGCACAGTGACACTCATATCTAGTGCCACCGTAGTGTGCAGTGAAATATAACAACCCTTTTTTTACTGTAATCGATTGAATATCAGTAGCCTGCCTAAAGGCGTGTGTGTGAGGCCTATTGCATCTAGTCTGCCAACTTTTGCCAGTGCGCAGTGACACTCCTATCTAGTGCTACCGTAGTGTGCAAAGAAATAAAACAACCCTTTTTTTACTGTAATCGATTGAATGTCAGTAGCCTGCCAACAGGCGTGTGTGTGAGGCCTATTGCATCTAGTCTGCCAACTTTTGCCAGTGCACAGTGACACTCATATCTAGTGCAACCGTAGTGTGCAGTGAAATAAAACAACCTTTTTTTAACTGTAATCGATTGAATATCAGTAGCCTGCCTAAAGGTGTGTGTGTGAGGCCTATTGCATCTAGTCTGCCAACTTTTGCCAGTGCGCAGACACTCATATCTAGTGCAACTGTAGTGTGCAGTGAAATCAAACAACCCTTTTTTTACTGTAATCAATTGAATATTAGTAGCCTGCCTACAGGCATGTGTGTGAGGCCTATTGCATCTAGTCTGCCAACTTTTGCCAGTGTGCAGTGACACTCATATCTAGTGCAACCGTAGTGTGCAGTAAAATCAAACAACCCTTTTTTTACTGTAATCGATTGAATATCAGTAGCCTGCCTAAGGGTGTGTGTGTGAGGCCTATTGCATCTAGTCTGCCAACTTTTGCCAGTGCACAGTAACACTCATATCTAGTGCAACCGTAGTGTGCAGTGAAATCAAGCAACCCTTTTTTTACTGTAATCGATTGAATATCAGTAGCCTGCCTAAAGGCGTGTGTGTGAGGCCTATTGCATCTAGTCTGCCAACTTTTGCCAGTGCACAGAGACACTCATATCTAGTGCAACCGTAGTGTGCAGTGAAATCAAACAACCCTTTTTTTACTGTAATCAATTGAATATCAGTAGCCTGCCTAAAGGCGTGTGTGTGAGGCCTATTGCATCTAGTCTGCCAACTTTTGCCAGTGCACAGTGACACTCATATCTAGTGCAACCGTAGTGTGCAGTGAAATCAAACAACCTTTTTTTACTGTAATCGATTGAATATCAGTAGCCTGCCTAAAGGCATGTGTGTGAGGCCTATTGCATCTAGTCTGCCAACTTTTGCCAGTGCGCAGTGACACTCATATCTAGTGCAACCGTAGTGTGCAGTAAAATAAAACAACCCTTTTTTTACTGTAATCGATTGAATATCAGTAGCCTGCCTACAGGCGTGTGTGTGAGGCCTATTGCATCTAGTCTGCCAACTTTTGCCAGTGCGCAGTGACACTCATATCTAGTGCAACCGTAGTGTGCTGTGAAATAAAACAACCGTTTTTTTACTGTAATCGATTGAATATCAGTAGCCTGCCTAAGGGTGTGTGTGTGAGGCCTATTGCATCTAGTCTGCCAACTTTTGCCAGTGCACAGTAACACTCATATCTAGTGCAACCGTAGTGTGCAGTGAAATCAAGCAACCCTTTTTTTACTGTAATCGATTGAATATCAGTCGCCTGCCTAAAGGCATGTGTGTGAGGCCTATTGCATCTAGTCTGCCAACTTTTGCCAGTGCGCAGTGACACTCATATCTGGTGTCACAGTAGCTTGCACGCATAGTACCACTAATCGTAAAAAAAATGACAGGCAGAGGCAGTCCACCCCGCAGGGGCCGTCGTGGTCGTGGTGCTGTGATTCCCTTTGGCCCTAGAATAATGCCCAGTTTTCAGAGGCAACGTACCCTAAACTTGAACAGTTCTGAGGACATGGTTGACTGGCTAACACAGGACACCCAATCTTCTACAGCTTCCGCTCGGAACCTAGACGCACCATCCTCCTCCAGCTTAGCTTCGGGCACCTCTCCAGTTACCACTCGCCCGCCTGCCGCCACCACCAACACTAGCACCACAGCCGCTTCACTTGATCCGTCAGCAGAGTTATTTACGGATCTGTTGGAAGAAATGAGTGATGCACAAACATTAGTGCCAGAGGATGTAGATAACAGGGATATGTCCCAGTCAGGCAGCATTACACACATGGACATACGGTCTGATGATGATGATGATGTTGTACCCGGTGCTGCTTCCTTTGTTGAGTTGTCAGATACAAGCGAAGCGGTTGATGATGACGATGCGTCCGTGGATGTCACGTGGGTGCCTGCTATAAGAGAAGAAGAACAGGAGGAAAGTTCAGATGGGGAGACAGAGAGGAGGAGGAGACGAGTTGGAAGCAGCGGGAGGTCGTCGAAAGTAGCTAGTGGCACAGTCAGACAGCATGCATCGGCACCCGGGGTCAGCCAGACAGCACGCCAGTCAACGCATGCTTTTGCCACCACCAGAATGCCGTCATTGCAGAGCTCAGCAGTGTGGCAATTTTTTTGTGTGTCTGCCTGTGACAACAGTGATGCCATTTGCAACCTGTGCGAAAAGAGTCGTGGGAAGTCCAACACCCACCTAGGTACAACTTCTTTGCGAAGGCACATGATGTCACATCACAAACGCCTATGCGATCAACACATCAGTACAAGCAGCACACAAATCCGCCATCCTCCTCCTGGTCCAGCATCTTCAGCCACGTCAACCACTGCTGCCCTGCTTGCCCCCTCTCATACATCCGCCACTCCGTGTCTCGCCCTGAGCAGTTTCTGCTCATCTGCCCACAGTCAGGTTTCTGTCAAGGACATGTTTGAGCGTAAGAAGCCAATGTCACAAAGTCACCCCCTTGCCTGGCAACTGACAGCTGGCTTGTCTGAACTCTTAGCCCGCCAGCTTTTACCATACAAGCTGGTGGAGTCTGAGGCGTTCAAAAAATTTGTAGCTATTGGGACACCACAGTGGAAGGTACCCGGACGAAATTTCTTTGCACAAAAGGCAATCCCCAACCTGTACTCGATTGTGCAAAAGGAAGTAATGGCATCTCTGGCACACAGTGTTGGGGCAAGGGTCCATCTGACCACGGACACCTGGTCTGCAAAGCATGGACAGGGCAGGTATATCACCTACACTGCGCATTGGGTAAACCTGGTGACGGCTGCCAAGCATGGAATACGTGGCTCTGCAGAGGAGTTGGTGACACCGCTACAACCTGCAGGCAGGCCTGCTGCCACCTCCTCTACTCCTCCTACTCCATCCTCTTCCATAACCTCCTCGGCTTAGTCCTATTCTGCTGCTTTGTCTTGCTCCACATCAACGGCACCCCCCCAGCTCCACAGGTACTATTCCACATCCCGGATACGGCAGTGTCACGCCGTCTTGGGGTTGACTTCCCTGAAAGCAGAGAGTCACACCGGTCCAGCACTCCTGTCCGCCCTGAACGCACAGGTGGATCAGTGGCTGACTCCGCACCAACTGGAGATCGGCAAAGTGGTTTGTGACAACGGAAGAAATTTGTTGGCGACATTGAATTTGGTCAAGTTGACACATGTGCCGTGCATGGCACATGCGTGTAATCTGATTGTACAACGCTTTGTGCATAAGCACCCAGGCTTACAGGACGTCCTGAAGCAGGCCAGGAAGGTGTGTGCCCATTTCAGGCGTTCCTACACGGCCATGGCGCACTTTACAGATATCCAGCGGCGAAACAACATGCCAGCAAGGCGCTTGATGTTCGACCGCCTGCTCCAACAAGGAGCTATTGGGAAGAAAGATAGGTAACGTAACAGGTATTACACTGATAGGAATGAGTATTACAACTTAATACACCTCTCCTATCTGGTAAAACCTTAGATTGCACGTGCAGTGCCCCAAATTCGAAGTAGGAGGTCCAACCAAGCATCTTTTTCCATCTCCCTGTTCCAAAAATCCATGCCATATACACGTCCCCTGATAGGTAACGTAACAGGTATTAAACTGATAGGAATGAGTATTACAACTTAATACACCTCTCCTATCTGGTGGCACCTTAGGTTGCACGTGCAGTGCCCCAAATTCGAAGTAGGAGGTCCAACCAAGCATCTTTTTCCATCTTCCTGTTCCAAAAATCCATGCCATATACACGTCCCCTGATAGGTAACGTAACAGGTATTAAACTGATTGGAATGAGTAGTACAACTTAATACACCTCTCCTATATGGTGGCACCTTAGATTGCACGTGCAGTGCCCCAAATTCGAAGTAGGAGGTCCGACCAAGCATCTTTTCCATCTCCCTGTTCCAAAAATCCATGCCATATACACGTCCCCTAATAGTGGACGTAACAGGGATTAAACCGATAGGAATAGTACTACTTAACAGTACACACCTTATAATAACGCAGACAGAGGCAACGCGTATAATCTTCCATGCTGTGCAGTGGAAGCCCCAGACTCTGACCTGTGTATTATATTCCATGCTGGGCAGTGGAAGCCCCCAGACTCTGACCTATGTATAATATTCCATGCTGTGCAGTGGAAGCCCCCAGACTCTGACCTGTGTATAATATTCCATGCTGGGCAGTGGAAGGCCCCAGACTCTGACCTGTGTATAATATTCCATGGTGTGCAGTGGAAGCCCCCAGACTCTGACCTGTGTATAATATTCCATGCTGGGCAGTGGAAGCCCCCAGACTCTGACCTGTGTATAATATTCCAAGCTGTGCAGTCGAAGCCCCCAGAATCTGACCTGTGTATAATATTCCATGCTGGGCAGTGGAAGCCCCCAGACTCTGACCTGTGTATAATATTCCATGGTGTGCAGTGGAAGCCCCCAGACTCTGACCTATGTATAATATTCCATGCTGGGCAGTGGAAGCCCCCAGACTCTGACCTGTGTATAATATTCCATGCTGGGCAGTGGAAGCCCCCAGACTCTGACCTGTGTATAATCTTCCATGCTGGGCAGTGGAAGCCCCCAGACTGTGACCTGTGTAAAATCTTCCATGCTGGGCAGTGGAAGCCCCCAGACTCTGGGAGTCTGAAGAAGAGGAGTCAGAGGAGGAAGGTGGCTTTGAGGAGGTGGAAGACCAAACACAGCAGGCGTCCCAGGGGGCTTGTTGTCACCTTTCGGGGACCCTTGGTGGCTGGGTGGAGGAAGAGACATTCAATGACATCAGTGAGGACAAGGAACGTGACATGGCTAGTTTGGTATCCAACCTTGTGCAAATGTGGAGTTTGCGGTTGTGCAAACGGACTGTTTGCGGTTGTTTGCGGTGTATTAAATGGGGAGATTGGTCTGTTACTGTGAAGCGGGTGTAACCCTTACACAACCTGATCGATACAACATCATACCTGATGTTTTAAAGCATGTTATTCCAAACAATTTAGGAATGTTAGATGATTTATGCCCTTTATGGCTTAAAACCAGACTCTGCATCAACTATGTAATTTTCCGTGGGAGTTTTGCCATGGATCCCCCTCCGGCATGCCACAGTCCAGGTGTAAGTCCCGTTGAAACAACTTTCCCATCACTATTGTGGCCAGAAAGAGTCCCTGTGGGTTTTGAAATTCGCATGCCCATTGAAGTCTATGGCGGTTCGCCAATGTTCGTCCGTTCGCGAACATTTGATGGAATTCGCGTCCGCGGTTCACAAACCGAAAATTTGATGTTCGCGACATCACTATTCATAATGATAAAATACGGGTGAAGGATTCTGCACAGAACTCTGCCCAACGGCACCAACCCAGGGGTGGAGAAAAGCACATCTACTGGGAACTACGATGCTAAACTATAAAATAGAAGTCTTAAAAGCTACACAAAATTTATTTTCTTATTTTCTATTTCCTGTTAAATACCATAAATGGTACTGGTGGAAAAAGTAAAGTCAACTGAGCCAAAGTTACAAAAATATATACAAAAAAAGTAAATAATTAATGCTCAGTAATGTAAAGATTAATATTTCAGGGCATATTATCATTCTTTTGCTTCAGGCTTGGAATAATCCCACATAAATCTTACTGCCTACATTTGTTTCTAGCTTTACCACCACGTGTTGGCGTTCAGTGATATGATCTGACAATGTGCCAGTGTAATTAGCACATAACTGTTCACATTGTGTTTTTATTTAGTTTATTTATCTGACTGAATACAAGGCAGACAAGCATTTTATTGTTTATGGGCCAGTTTGACTATAATATAATGGACTTGGGCCATTGAATGATGAGCTGGGGGTTGTGCTTGCCCCTAGACGAGGTCGCCATCCTATTTCAAACTGGATAATGTTATTATAATTTGGAGTTAATTACTGCTTTTCAAATTATTATTCTAACAGGGAATAACAAACTATACTGGAAGAATATCCGTGTGGAAAAAGTTTGTACTTCAGTGCACATTGGACTCACCAAAACTGCTGTGCACCATTAGACAGATGTTTATACTATCTAAATGATCAATAAGTAAGTTGTCTCTAGGCATGAATCAACAAACTCCTCCCTCCCACTCACACTCAATCTCCAAGCCAACAACAAATGAAGAAGACTTAAATATGTCCATCTTCAGGCACAACCAGCATATACTATTATCATATAGTTTATTTTGCAGTATATTGTTGATGTGTCTGGCTGTCTATGGCCCTATGGATAGAAGCATGCCATGCTTGTGTATGGTTGTGCTTATCCATAACATTGTCTTGGCAAAGATCCTGGAGTGGGTGCCAGTTCCTTCTCCAGTGGACTGTGTTTTGCCTGACCTTTCTGCTATGACCTGTCCATATTGGGTGACCCTACATGGTATAGCTCACAGCTTCATTGAGATACACTAGACCCTTCAGCATGACATGGTAGCGATCCAGAAGGGGAGTATTTTATTAGTGTACTTCAATGTAAAATTGGCTAACATTCAGGTCAGAGATAAAGATTAGGCCCCCTATTCAAATTTGCTACAGTTATAGAGCGATTCAATTGATCAAGCCCCCAGCTACCTGGCCGAAAGCCTAAACCATAAACCATGCACCCGTAAGTAGCATTTCAGAGCATGATCATGATCAATTAAACAAGCCCGTAACTACCGATTGAGAAACAGCCAATAGTGAATGAGACCATCATTATGACTTCAGTAAAACATGGAGGTTAAACGTCAATCAATCAGTGTTTAGAATTCTGATATGCGATCGGACTCGCAATCCGGCAATGTACAAAATAATAAAAATGAATGATGGAAATGTTCTAGTCCATGTGGGTGGCCTGATATGTATTAACTCCTTGATTCCCGAGATTGATATAACACAGAAATGATTTGCGAGCTGGAGACTGTTGTGCAATTAATTCTAATGTCTTTCATCACTTTCACCGTCTTTTAAAGTGCAGTATTGATTTTTGTATTTTCATTTACAGTGCTACGAACAGGTGTTTAACCCCGTTGCGAGTCCTATCTGGTACCAGTAGGATTTTCTTCTACATTTGCCACTTACAAGTGTGAAAACAATTGCGGGCTTGAGGAATTGTAGCAATTGGATAGCGATTTGCAATCGTAAAATTGACGGGCTTGAAAGATCAAAGGATTTGTTGGGTTGGAGTTACGATTTTGACAACCGCAGGATTTTCTCAGTCTGTAACCCGCAGATCATTTGCAGGTAGCTAAAAGCCGCCAGTTGAATAGAAATTAGTTTACGGGCTACATTACAGGCTCCAGTAACCAACAATTGCTCAACTGAATAGGGGCCAATGTATTCCATAGCAATAAATGAATATGGAAGGCTCCTGGATATTACTAGGTATACAATATCACAGTTTATCTATTTACTGTTATGCACTTTATTGTGTTAAGAAGTCCTTATAAGCTTTCACCCTTATTTAATTGAAATTCAGCAAATTCTAAAGGGCTCTATATAAGCACAGAGCATATTTTTTACAGAAGTTTTTAGTTAGTGATGACCTTGCTTTTGAATAGAAGTTCACTAAAAACTAAAAATTTAAGTAAAAAAAATATGCTCTGTGCTTATATAGAGCCCTATTCAATTGGCCAATTTAATAAGGCTGTTTGTTTTTACTGCCAACAATCACAGTTGCTGTATGGGTCTGCCCTCTGCATCATATCCAGACCCACTCTATAGGGCTGGATGTGCAGTGTAGTGTACTAGCCTATCAGAATGTTGCTTAGAGATTGTCACAAAGTCTGTATATTCATGAGCTGCAGAAAGCAGACCCATACAGGGACTATTTGTTTGATGTTAAGGAGTAAATACAGTGCTTATAAGCAATTCTTAATAAAATAAAGTAAATAGATACACAGGGATATTATATATCTAGTAGCATCCAGGAACCTTCTATATCCCTTTAAACTAGATATTATATAGTGTAATATTGCATATAAATTGTTATAACAAAATACAACTTGTTACATATCATTTCCACCTCTTCAATGTGCAAATATAATATATATGACATTTAACATGAGAAAAGTCAATCCTGATAAATATTGCAGAATCTCTGGTTGTTGTTTGTGCTTTTGAAGTTTTAACCTCAGGGCTTTTTTGTAAATATGGAATGAAGCTCCAAGGAAGGGTGAATGTCATTTGTGAAATTTTATTTCAATCAGACATCTGTATAGCGCTAGGAGCTTCTCGGAATTGAACAAGTATTTGCATCATTCATGCGCCTAATGATTTTTCCTTTGTGTTTTTGAATTCTCATTTCATCCTGGCGTTTGTACGCAAGAGACACCAAAGATAAACAAATTAAAGGGAAACTTCTCATGACAGTAGAATATCCCCCAGATATTTTAACTTTCCTGTCCTATAAATAAAATGGAGGTCACCTTTTATTTTAAATGGCTACTTTCAGATACTCAGTAGAACGCAATAAATTATTTCACGCTCACTTTTCTTCGTGTCGCTATGAAGAGATACTTTTAAATGGGATTCTGCAAATATATATTTCTAAGATGACCTAAATAAGGAGTTATTGAATAATGAAGGCAATGATACAACATGGCTCCTAAACTTCAAGCCATAAATCTTTAGTCGAGGCAGCAGATGAAGTTTAATACAAGAACATTTCAGAATGTTTAAGCAAGATTATATCTGAGATTTACTTATACATATTGACCTCGTTCATTGACCTAAGCATTCGTGATTCAGTCCGGTAAGGAACACCCGCCAATAAAAAATGACTCAATACTCCAACTTGGGTATAATTAGGCCACAGCTCTATTTGTAAACCAAGTTAACATAAACAACCAGAAGTAGCTGCATCACCTGGATTAAGGAGCTCAACCCCCTTCCAGTGGCCCATTGGAACCCTGTGCCCATGAGACCTCTGGAACCAATCATACCGGATAACTTAAGGTAATTGAGCTCCAACCTAAGATGATGCAGCACCCCCGCCAATAGCAATGACAACCATCAACAAATTGACCAAGAAAAAGAGGGGAGGGCGGGTGGAAGATCTTTTCTCTTGGACCTCCCAGGCGTTAACTGACGGGAGATAGTAGCTACCTCCCTATTCTTGCCACTAACTCCACCCCAGCCTTATGCACTAACTACTCCCTACCCTGCACAAAGCATGGTCAACTGCCCCCTCCCCCTTTTCAGTCTCCAGGGTCATTCTTTCCAAATGTGGAAATTAATGTAACGATCACTGATATACAGAAATACCCAAGAACATTATAGGGTCACAACATAAACACAACTGTAACATTTGTATCTTTTATCTTAAATTATTCTTCCATGGGCATCTATTTTCTTTAGTCAGTTGATTCTGTATATTACTTTCTCAAGAGGGTGTGTCTCTGTAAACTAATGCTCTAAATTACTACACTAGCACTAGGAGATGTCACATTCCTGAGTGGAGATAGAAATTTCCTGTGTATTCAAGACTTCCTCCCATCTCATGCTGCCATTTTGTTTGTACTCATCTTGCGAATTGTTATAAAAGGTAATATATTAAAGGCTGTATTTTATTTTCTCTTCTAAAACTATTAGGCATATTGAAATGTAACTCTTCAAAATATATTATTTTAAATACCGGTATATGACTACTGTTTACTTTTAATGTAATGGTCGATGCTATACAGAACTGATCTAGAACGCTAAAGGGTCAACTAATTTCAATGGGAAATGCTGTGGTTGTCTTATGTATTCACTTTAACTCATGTTGTTGTACAGTCCTTCAGTTGTGTCCGACTCTTGGTGACCATATGGACGCAGCACATCAAACAAAACCACTTAATGGTTTTCTTGGCAAAAATACTGGAGTGGGTTGCCAGTTCCTTCTCCAGTGGACTGTGATTTACCTGACCTCTCTGCTATGACCTGCCCATTTTGGGTAATTCAACAAGGTTTTCACAGCTTTATTGACATCCACAAGCCCCTTCACCACAACAAGGTAGCAATCCAGAAGGGGTTAAATCCTGTACGTCATACTATTTGGCTATTTGAAATGTGGGAAAGTATTTACTAGTAACAAAAGTGTTTGGTTACACCTAAACTTGCTTTCTTTATATTAGTGAAGAAGCTTAGAGTAGATTTGCAAACTAAGCAAGATTCAGATCAACAGTCCCACTGTACATTTTCTGGTGCAGGAAAATCCAAAGAGATTGTTAGCTCTTCAAGATATTGATTGCTGCATATTAAATATAAATAGGTAAAGTAAATAAATTTATTGATTCATATTAATTTGTTACTTCACTGTACTAAATATATTTTATATTTTACACTGTACTTATATATCTGTCTTCGCGATGAGCACCGAAGGTGATCGTTGCAAAGCAGGAAACTTGAAGTACACAAGGAGAGAGGATCGCAATGAGCGCCGAAGGTCCTCAGAGGAGCAAAAGCCTTACATTGTGTGGCAAACAGCATTGCCATGGTTTCAAATTATATTGCCGTCATTTTTTACGGGCAAGTCGCTAGTTTATAATAGTTACCAAACTGTGGAATAGATGGATTTCCATGTAAATAGGATGGTATGGTTGCACAGATTGCAGTTATATATGGGTTGTATCTGGACTGTTATTTCCCTGCGAGCAGGGAAGTTCTGGCGAGGTATTAGGCTTAGATCTGGCAGAGAGGAATGGGAGCTTGTTTGCTGGGAGGTTCTGTTCGGTTAGTAGGCTTAGATCTGGCAGAGAGGAATGGGATCTTGTTTGCTGGGAGGTTCTGGTGAGTTTGTAGGCTTAGATCTGGCAGAGAGAAATGGGAGCTTGTTTGCTGGGAGGTTCTGGTGAGTTAGTAGGTGTTGATCTGGCAGAGAGGAATGGGAGCTCGTGTGCTGGTGAGTTTGTAGGCTTAGATATGACAGAGAGTAATGGGAGCTTGTTTGCTGGGAGGTTCCGGTGAGTTAGTAGGTGGAGATCTGGCAGAGAGGAATGGGAGCTTATTTGCTGCAAGGTTCAGGTGAGTTGGTAGGTGTAGATCTGGCAGAGAGGAATGGGATCTTGTTCGCTGGGAAGTTCTGTTGAGTTAGTAGGTGTAGATCTGGCAGAGAGGAATGGGATCTGGTTTGCTGGGAAGTTCTGTTGAGTTAGTAGGTGTAGATCTGGCAGAGAGGAATGGGAGCTTATTTGCTGGGAGGCTCTAATGAGTTAGTAGGTGTAGATCTGACAGAGCGGAATGGAAGCTGGGTTTCTGGGAGGTTCTGGTGAGTTAGTAGGT
Organism: Discoglossus pictus; assembly: GCA_027410445.1. NCBI lineage: Eukaryota > Metazoa > Chordata > Amphibia > Anura > Alytidae > Discoglossus > Discoglossus pictus. Next base: position 120,435,109 of record CM050170.1, on the reverse strand, counting down.
GTAGATCTGGCACAGATGAATTATATATAGTAGCCAATCTCCAAAACAATAGAGCTGTGCCTGTGTTGTAGGCTTTACATTTACTGTATTAACCGACCCCCTCACTTTCTTCCTCACGGTTTCATTGTGCATGGTCCTGCTGGAAAATCACAAAGCATATCGAGGATTGATTCCAGGATGTCCAGTATTAGAGTACCAGTCATCCCATGATCTGACTATACATAAACAAACAGTAGCACAAATGTAGAAACCCTTGACTTTCAAATTGAACCTATGGCATAACCTCTTAGACTTGGTGGATCTTGTCATTTTGTGTATGCTTCTATATAAATAGTTATTGTTATACCAATACCTTTCTTTCCTTTTTGCAAAATAAGCATAAATGTATCTTTTTCAACTCTTAACTTGATGTGTTTTCATTTTCAAATAAACCCATTTTGAATTCTGTTATCATTGCACAAATGTTCAAAGCCTCTCACATGATCTGACCGCACCGAGTGCCATAAAGGAAGTTTACAAACAGATTTATCTGCACATAAGTAAAAATGCATTTACTTGTCAGGTTGTTTCTTTTCACTGATGCATCACCCGGTAGATCAAATGAGCAAATCAATTATTTGTCTTATGCCAGCAGAACCACAGCTCCAAGTGATGATATTGCTTTCATGAATGTGAAATCTGGGTTATTAAAGGGGCGCTAACATCAACTTGATTTTATAATTGAAGTAGGAAAAGGAAAAATGCAAATGTAGCATTACTAAATTGCTGACATTGCTTCACTGTTGTATTTTGTTGGCATCTGTTGGCATCTGCTATATTATTATTACTAGCGACTTGCCTGTCAAAAATGATGGCAATAGAATTTTAGGCCTGGCACTGCTGTTTGTCACACAATTTGGGCACCTTCGGCACTCATCGTGAGCCCCGCTCTGAGCAACTTTGATGCTCATTGCGAGCCTCTCCCCCGTCTACTTTACAGGCCACATGATGAGCGCCTCAAAAATGATGGCAATAAAATTTGAAGCCTGGCAATGGTGTTTGCCACACATTGAGAGGCCCCCCAACCTGCCTGCCTAGCGATGAGCGTCTTTGGCGGTTATCACAGGCCTCACAATGAGCGCCTTTGAACGTGTCTCTTTTCCCCCTTCCCCTGTGTCTCTTTTTCTGCCCTTCTCCCTCCCCTGTGTCTCTTTCCCCCCTCTTTCTCCCCTGTGTCTCTCCCCCTCTCCCTCACATGTGTCTCTTTGCCTTCCTCTCCTTCCCTTGTGTTTCTTTCCGCCTCTCCCTCCTCTGTGTTTCTTCCCCCCTCCTCTACCTCCACTGTGTCTCTTCCCCCCCTCCTCTCCCTCCCCTATGTCTCTTCCCCCTCCTCTGTGTCACTCCCCCCCTCCTCCGCTTTGTGTCTCCCCTCTCTCCTCTGTGTCTTCCCCCCCTCCTCCCCTGTGTCTCTTTCCCATCCTCCCCTGTGTGTCTCCCCCCACCTACCCTGTGGTCTACCCCTCCTCTGAGTTTCTCTTGCCCCTCTGTCTCTTCCCCCCTCCTCTTCCTCCCCTGTTTCTCTTTCCCCTCCTTTCACTCCCCTGTGTCTCTCCCCCCTCTCCCTCCCCTGTGTCTCTTCCTCCTACTCTAACTCCCCTGTGTATCTTCCCCCCTCCTCTCACTCGCCCTGTGTCTCTCCCCCCTCTCCCTCCCTTGTGTCTTTCCCCCTGCTCTCCCTTTCCTGTGTGTCTCTCCCCCCTCCTCCCCTGTGTGTCTCACCCCCTCCTCTGTGTCTCTTCTTCCCTTCTCTCCCTCCTGTGTCTTGCCCATCCAGCGGCGCATGGCCGCCCACTCGTGCGCACGCGCCTGACGCAATGCGCATGCACCTCGATGATGCGCAATGCACATGAGCAGCATAGTAATCGATCGTAGGGTTAAGTACAAAGCATAATATAATATTAACACATTGCAAAAGAATGGAGGGCCATGTATTTTAGCTTAAAATCAAACATACTGTACACAGAGCTTGTTCCCAGAGCACAGACACAATATTGAAAACTCACAAACTTACAGGGTTTGGGTGTTATAAAGGAAGGTGATAGATGCAAGATAGTGGTGTGTAAGACAAGCAGAGGTGTCTGTGTGTTGCACTGTAGATTATGGATAATATTATGCTGTAGAGTGTGCAATGGAGAGAGGGGTGTGGGAGGAGGGAATGGTCACAAATCTGTTTGATATCTGAATAAAATTAAAATATGCACCACATCCATACCCCCTCACTGGCCTAGAAGCAGACACCTTGCATCATTCAATGCAAACACATATCTCCAAAGATGCTCCAGCTCTCAGGAAACAATGAATTATTTTAGATGGATTATTTTATTCACAGTCTCAAAATATATCTGTCCTTCTGCAAAAAAAAGATGTTATGTTCATTACTTATGTTAGTTTGTTGCATACTTCACAAACAAATGCAGTTTGTCTTGCGCTCCAGTGATCCTATAAATATATAAAGATGTTTTCTTGCTCTGAGCCTGCACTGGGATCTTCCTTTTAAGCATCTCATGTTTTTATCTTCTTTGCTGTGTTTTGTTTGCATTCTGACTCTATCATGACATCCCTCAGAAGCTCTTTTGTCTGCCCCTGGGGCTTTACTTGCCCCCTGTGCCCCTAAGCATTCCTCAGTGACATCCAGCCATGCTGACAAATTACCATTTGTCAGGATGAGTTACAGATATTGTTACAAGGTGAACGTATTAAACACATTTCTGCTAAACCAAAAAAACAGAGAGAGGTCACTATGCAAATATTCTGCTAATGTGAACAGTGTGACATCCGTGTCATTGACAAACAGCATCGTGGTTTCATTATGTGTCAGCCTCAATGGATAAAACAAATATTGTCGTACAGTAACTGTGTAACAAAGAAAGAACAACACAAATACCAAGGAAAGATTTAAATAGACACTGAAATATTCTAACTAAAATTAAAAAATATGCTGTAGTCTGACATTTGCAGTGCTATATCATATATCAGGGGTATATCATAGGGTTTTTTTTTACTTCTAAATTGCAATACATTTCACATTTCAAGTAATAAAATGAATGCAACTGCAAGCTGTGAACTATACCATGTAGGGTCATCCAAGATGGGCAGGTCATAGCAGAGAGGTCATACAAATCACAGTCCACTGGAGAAGCAACTGGAAACCCATTCGGTGCCATGAAAGCCTTATGCATAAGAACAAGCAGGAACACATACAGATGTGCCTGGCATACTTTGTCCATATGATCATAGAGAGTCCGACATGACTGAAGTACTGAACACCCGTATATATGTGTCCATGCATCAGAGCATCTGCATAGCCACTGCAGGGAAGGAGGTAGATAAACAATGTTATTAGGGCTACAATGACTCCTGTCAGGACAGTCTCTATGGGAAAAATTAATCCCTCCCCCTGGACACCTGATAAGGGTGGAGAGCGCCAGATCTGCCGACGTATAGAAACTAAACTTTTAATGCACAATTTAAAATCTACCTTGATTTTTTTGTCCATGTTATTGCTCATTGACTAAACAAATTCAGCACACTCTATAAGGTTCCCACATACATTCTTCTATATTTAAACAGAGGCTTAAACTCTAATTTTCTCTAAATCGTTTTATGTCTATGACACAGCTTCTAGTGTGTGCATACATCACAAACAAGGGCACCTATTCCTGAACTACATTGATGGCTTTAATGAGAATTTGTAACATCTTAATAGGGGGTTTATTTCTCCTTTTGTGCTATTCATTTAATTGTTTTGTTTTTCAGATTATTTTGTTAATAAAATCTGTAAAGAACAAAAAATGTGTTTCTGGAATAAATGCATATTTTAACATACTATTCATCATTGCTCGTGAAGATCCTGTATTTATGAGTCATTCCGACAAATTAAGTAATTATACATTTATGTGTTTGTCATTTATTGCGATCCCCTGATTCTTTTTTTTTTAATCTGTACAATTAACTTGTTGTTTTCAGAACCCTGCTTCTCAGAGCTAACATGAAAGATATAAAAAGGTTTGTGTCTGTTGGGTCTATTAATTGTGTTTCCATGGGAATCGCTGAGCTTTTGTTCCATTATCTTCAACTATTGCAGCTTAATGTAAAAAATCCCCCTGGATGTCGTCTTTATTGGCTCTTTCACTGTTTTTGTCATGGTCAGACCAAAAGTTCTTTGATGTTTTCTTCTACTAATCTGGAAGTCATGAAATCTATATCCTTGGAGGATTATTGTCCAACTGAAAAAGGTCCAGGAAAATTTGGAATAAGCATAAAAAGAGTCCCCAACTGTTAAACAACTGTTGAAGATTTAAAAGACCATTGCAAAAAATATTAACAATGTATTTGTGGTTTATTATAAAAGTGCTTCATCCCTGGGTGTCAATTATTGCATTCTCTCGCTGGTCGTGGCACACTGTGGATCAAACTGTAGTGCTGCAATGCAGATATTGTTGTGCGAAATGCGTCAGCACACATCGTTGGAAGTACGAGCACCCAAAGAGCAGACTTCCTTGACATGCAAAAACGTCTTTTGGTGTTTTATCATTGTAATACACCTTGATTCCCTTTGTCTACTGCCAGCCCCTGACGTTTGATTATTATGGGATAACCATAATATAAAGAGCACACTTAGGGGCAGACATCACATATTACTGTATCCTGTAGGATAATGACCACCTAGGATGCAGTATATTTGGACTTGCCTGTGTTACTACAGATCATACACCTCCTGAAGCATATTTCTCTGTACCCACTCCTAAGTGCAGTTAAGAACAGAAATACCAGGCAAGTTTTACTGCATGGGAGAAACGACCTCCAAACACTGAGTACAGCCATAAATGGCTTTTATCATTGGGGAGCTACTGATCTCTAGGCATGGAGAGCAAAGAGTCCATATCTGCTTTATGCTAGATTAGGATTAGAGAGACTCTACTTATTTGTATAAACAGAATTTTTTTTTTAAATGCACACATGCAAATGCAAAATGCATTAAAATTGAAATGCACACATGCCAAGCATGCCTACAAAGTATATAAAGTGATAAAGATTATTTTCCTTCTGTTTTTTTTACAAGAATCAGTTGTCATCCTGAATTTGTATTCCAGCCCAGTGCATGCTGCCTAACACAGGTTCATGAAGGAAGAAGGTGTCTACCTGAGCATGGAAACAATCTCAACATTCATGTCTTGAGGTTATATATGAATGCAAAAGCCCAGGATCCTTCTTTAAGGGCCGCTTACATCAGTAGAGCTGGTACACCCATAAAAATGGCCCTGATTTTTTCTGGTCTATTTGTCTGTGATGAGTGACACACATTCTGTGAAACAGTTATAGGACCAATATACAATAAAATGGAAATATATAAGAGTATAATTTAGCAGGGCATCCTAGATATTTAAAAATCACATATCTCCCTTCATTTCAGAACCTTATGAGATGACCTGACACTATGCTTGTAATTCCTAATGCCAGCTTCTTGCATCTGGGTCTGTACAGGGGAAGGGGTGTGGTGCTAATTTCAGTCAAATTCAATTATCTAATAAAGCTCGCTAATTTCACCCCACCCATCGCTCCACTCCCATGATACAGCTGTAAAGATAATGGATTCCTCTCTTCACAAACAAATACAATTGACAAAAATATTATTTCACAAACAAGTGCCCTTTTCTTGATCCTTTAAATACATGCAGTTTTAAATTCCAGCCATTAAATGCAATGGCGGTGCTAGTGAATGGAGGGCCCCAGTGCAAACTAAATACTCCCCCCCCCCCCCTTGCACATTGTTACACATCCCACAGGGTTAAAGAAAAAAAAACAGAATATATGTACCTAGTCAGATCATCTTTCTCTAAAATATTTATGTGCCCTCCTCTAAAAAATGAAGGGGAGGTCATATAGTACAGGGACCCCATCCTGCTGTGGCCCCTGGTGCATTGTACCTGCTGCACCAGCAGTAGCTCAGCCACTGATTGCATGGTACATTTACTATTTTTCTCAATTGGTGAATTTTACCGCTCTGCTCTTTTCGAGTCCCAGCATACATGTTTGGAAACTTTCCTTGGTTCCTTCCCCTATTTATCTACATCTATCCACCTGACCTCTCCAACTCCTGTCAAATACACAATTACACCATGTTTAAATGCGGAAAAGAAAAACACAGAAAGGTTTCCTAAGGTTCCCTCATCATATTACAATATACAATGTCTTCTGGATGTTAGATTAGTGTGTTTGTTCCTTTAGCCAAAAGCATTTGTGTTCCCCGTTCCTGGACGCCTGCCACAAGCGCCTTACTTTTAATTTATCATATTCCGTACAAGAGCCCTTTAACTAGGCAACGACTCCTCGTTTCCACTGAAATCTTTTTATCATAGAACTGGGTTCTTTTGCTGGAGTTTATCATATTGAAAGGTATCTGCATTGTAAAAACAATATAATTAATCAGCAAAAAAGTCAACGCTTATTTTTTTTCCCGGAGATGATGTATTTCTTGCTTTTATCCTCTGCTAATTTTAACTTCAGCTCGTCTTTAGTTGATAAATCTATGTGACATAAAATATTTTAGTGTCTCTTTATCCTTATTGTTTGAATATGTATTTATGCATTGGGACAGGCTGCATGGATTGTCAACCTTACTGACCCATGTCAAGTTATTATGTGCATGAATAACATTACCATATATAACATGTCATGCAGAGATATAGAGACAAGCTGTCATATAGCCGCAATGGTAAAATGCGTGTTGACAACGCAGATACTATGGCTAATTGCTCAGAGATTTTTACAATGCCTTGGGACAAGCAGTGTTAGGAGATAAGATGCTTGCAGCATATGACATGTTAAAATAGGACAGGAAAATAAAAGGCAGGAGATACAGTATGCAGCGTACAAGTCTTAAAAAGGACATTGCTGCGGCCTGTCTTATAAAACAAATACAAATAACACACATTCAACTAAAAATAACAAAAGCTGTGCAGATTTGATCATTTATTACGGTGTCCACATATTCAAAGTATATCTATTTCTTTTCAAAAAATCATCTTATCAGGTCATATTAAAATAGGCAACCATGGACTCCAGCGGCACGTTCTTATATAAGTGCTGCGGTGTAGAGGTGCTTGCAGGCACTATGCTGGTGCAACTCTAGTTCAGGCTTGATTTAATCACAAACACATGTAACAAAAACGGTGCCAGAAACAAATATGGCTGCTTCACTTATAATACAAACACTGCCAGAAACAATCATGACCACAGCAAACATGCTACACACACAGTAAAGCAGGGCCTGCAAAGTTTCATTTTTGTTAAAAAATGTATCAATATATATTGCTAAAGAAAACCTAATTGTGGTTATATTCGAGGACAATAAATCAAGTGCAAAAAAATGGATTATGTGAATTCCAACAAGAATTTGAAATTCACTGTGCACTCATTTGCAATACTGATCAGATCACTACTAAACTGTATACTAAGCCTACCGATACCAATGGCTACCATCATGCCACCAGTTGTCATGACCCTAGGTGGATTTGTAACATTCCTTTTGGCCAATTTCAATGAATTATAAAGATTTTCAGTCACCTTAGAATTTTTTATAAGGAAAGTGGAGCTCTAAAGGATACATTTACAGCCATCAAAAAAGCAGGAGCTGATCTGATCAGTAAACCCAGGGGTCAACAAAAAGGGAAACCAGGCATGATAATAACAAGGATTCCTCTGGCTGTTTCCTCACTAGATACAACCAAGCAGCCAAACCAATCGTAAAATTATAACTGAACATTGGCCCATCCTTAAGAGATGTACTACCAGATATCTCTACTGTGACATTTAAGAAAAAAACTAACTTGAAATAACAACAAGCACCTAGTGAGCTCAAACATAGTAGTACACAAAACAGTGGCCACTTTTGGCTGAAACCTCTTACTGGCAGTTTATATGTGGCTTCAGGGGGAGCAGTACTTGCAAACATTTGAAAACCAAAAACTAAAATATGGACATATTTCAAATCAAAAAGAAAAGTTTAAAAATCAAACACCTCACAAATTGTAAATCTGACTACGTGGTATACGTCATAACATTTAAATGCCAAAAACAGTATGTCGGCCGCACTAAAAGGTCCTTGAAAACAAGGTTCACATAACATCTATACAATGTGAAAGCCCATGTTGTGAAAGCACATAATAAATACATGAGGGATGTCTCTATTGAAGCTATGGACCATGTAAAACTAGGACCTAGAGGTGGCAACAGATTACTGACCAAATGGGTGCACCATTTGGGTACTCTAGAACCTAAACATCTAAATAGGGACATTGATCTAGCAGCATTAATTGAAAAGTAGCTCCTCTGTTCTAGACCTGTTGGTATTTTTGGTCCTATCCATTTGTGTCTAGACCTTACTTTTTCATCTCTGTATCCTTTTGATACCCACATATATCCTTTTTAGGCAAACCTGGTCTGTCCATTATGTATGTCCTTACCAGTGGCGGAGCTAGTCAATGTAGGGCCCCTGTGCAAAAAAAACATTTTTGGACCCCTCTGGTTTGATTCATATATTTATAATATACATGATATAATATTATATAAAATATATATACACATATATATTTATACAGTGAGGGAAACAAATAATTGATCCTCTGCTGATTTTGAACGTTCGTCCACTGACAAAATGATCAGTCTATAATTTTAATGGTAGGTGTATCTTGACAGTGAGAGAGAGAATAACAACAAAAAAAAATGAATGCCAAAAAAGTTATAAATTGATTTGCAGGTCAATAAGTGAAATAAGTATTTGACCCCTTCGACTTATTACTTGGTGGCAAAACCCTTGACATTTCTTGTAGTTGGCCACCAGGTTTGCACACATCTCAGGGGGGATTTTGTCAACTACTCTTTTCAGATCCTCTCCAAGTCATTAAGGTTTGGAGGCTGGTGTTTAGCAACTCGATCCTTCAACTCCCTCCACAGATTTTCTATGGGATTAAGGTCTGGAGACTGGCTAGGCCACTCCAGGACCTTAATGTGCTTCTTCTTTTTCCACTCCTTTATTGCCTTGGCTGTGTGTTTTGGGTCATTGGAATACCCATCCACGACCCCTTTTCAATGCCCTGGCTGAGGGAAGAAGGTTCTCACCCAAGATTTGACGGTACATGGCCCCGTCCATCGTCCCTTTGAGGCGGTGCAGTTGTCCTGTCCCCTTAGCAGAAAAACTCCTCCAAAGCATAATGTTTCAACCTCCATGTTTGACAGTGGGAATGGTGTTCTTGGAGTCATAGGCAGCATTCCTCCTCCTCCAAACACAGCAAGTTGAGTTGAGCTTGATTTTGGTCTCATCTGATCACAACACTTTCACCCAGTTCTCCGCTGAATCATTCAGATGTTCACTGGCAGACTTCAGACGGGCCTGTACATGTGCTTTCTTGAGCAGGAGGACCTTAAGGGTTATGCAGGATTTCACGGCGTAGTGTGTTACCAATTGTTTTCTTGGTGACTATGGTGCCAGCTCTCTTGAGATCAATAACTTGATCTTCCCATGTAGTTCTGCACTGATTCCTTTACAGTTCTCATGTTCATTGAAACTCCACGAGGTGATGTCTTGCATGGAGCACCAGACCGAGGGAAAACTGTATTTTGTGTTTCTTCCATTTGCGAATAATTGCACCAACTATTGTTGCCTTGTCACCAAGCTGCTTGGGAATGGTCTTGTAGCCCATTCCAGCCTTTTGTAGGTCTACAATCTTGTCCCTGACATCCTTGGACAGCTCTTTGGTCTTGGCCATGGTGGAGAGTTTGGAATCTGATTGATTGATTGCTTCTGTGGGCAGGTGTCTTTTATACAGGTAACGAGCTGAGATTAGGAGCACTCACATTAAGAGAGTGCTCCAAATCTCAGCTCGTTACCTGTATAAAAGACACGTGGGAGCCAGAAATCTTGCTGATTGATAGGGGATCAAATACTTATTTCACTCATTGACCTGCAAATCAATTTATAACTTTTTTGACATGCATTTTTCTTGTTTGTTTTCTGTTGTTCTGTCTCTCACTGTTAAAATACACCTACCATTAAAATTATAGACTGGTCATTTCTTTGTCAGTAGACAAACATTCAAAATCAGAAGGGGGTCAAATTATTTTTTCCCTCACTGTATATATATATACACATTTGGGGAGCCACCAATAGCACCTGAACCCCACATCTGCTCTCTCTAGTGTGTGATGTCATTGGGATGCGCTGGCAGGTGAGGATGAAGTTCGGGGGAATGCCGCTGGTCAGGTAGGAAGCACCAATGGGGGCGATGATCAGGAGAGGGGGGGGGATCAGGAGTGGTGGGGGAGATCAAAAGGGACCAAGGGGGGTTTAGGATGTGGGGGGATCAAGAGGGCCAAGAGGAGGATCAGAGGGGCCGAGGGGGGACCAACAGGGGGCCCCTTCCAGGAGCAGGGCCTCGGTGCATTGCACCGGGTGCATTGGCAAAAGCTCCACAACTGGTGCTTACACTGGTTTTTACTCCACTATATTTGTTATGTACTCTCTAGTATTTTACATTCTCTGTTCTATTAATATTAATAACAGTATACTACTAGTATTGATTTTCGATTCTCTGTGTTATTAGTAGTAATATATGAGGAGACTCCTTCATATGTAACTAGTATTAGGAGGGGGGATCCTTATCACGGAAACATATATGCAATCTCCCCTATACATTTTCCTTGTATTCTAGGTTGTTACTGTATACTTGCTAGTGTCCTTATGTTGGGTTTAGTTTATTCCATTACTACTTTCAGAGTCCATTTATTTTTTACACCCATTAGTCTTTTTTGTGCTTTTTTGTTCAAACCAATTATTAACTTGTATTTGTATCACGCCAGCATATTCCATAGCGCTGTACAGGGGATAAAAAAATATTAACAAATTTAGAAAATGGAGGGCCCTCTTTTAAGCTTAGAATCTTTGCAGAAAGGTTTTTTTTCCAAAGCACCCTACCAGATTGGAAACTTCCTACTTACAATATAAAGGGAATTAAAGGGGCAGAGACCTGGGGAAGAATAACAGATAAGGATTATCAAGAGTCAGGAATAAAGTGAAAGTTAGGAAGATTATTTAGTCGGAGAGGGGAAGGATCTGAGGTGAAAGACTCTAGTATGTAATATGTTGTCTGCCCCTAGTGGTGAGATAATATAACCAATTCAATTTATATGAAGCTAGGGACATATCTATCAGTTTGGCCCATATGTCATAAACATTCCTAGCATGTGTATAATTCATCCTGAGCTTTGCTCAAAGCTGTGTAATACAGCAGGCATATGCTTAAAGGAAACCATGTTTAAAATGGTAATGGAATAAAAGAGTGAAGTAACCAGTTGGTGGAGTTTCTAAAATAATCTATTTCTGGGAAGATAGATGACCAGTCATCTTCAAATTGTGATTGACAAACAATGTTCATTTAGTTGATTGACCGCAATATGTGACAAACTAGAAGATTCTTTAGAATCTTTATACCAATTCCTTCACACACCCTGTTACATGTTTTACTGTGTGGGTTTTTATTATGTCTTATGAATGCTTTATGTAAAGGTGTAGTGGACGGAGGTAGTGATTAAAATGCCTGACTTCCTTCTTACAAACTATAACAAAGCAGTTGGATGGGGGTTGATGAAAAGTACACTTTCAAGGAGTTGGGATAATTAGCTGGTAGTTAATAGTCCTCAGTCTTGTAACTAACCCACAATAAAGAGTGTATAGAACAGCCATGTTAAGACCCATATTTGTTTATCTCTAACTACAGAAGTGGTTTGAAGGTTGGTAGAAATGTACTCTTACTCTGCAGCATTGGTCCCCAATACTCTGCTCAATACTATTATTGATGGTTTAACAATCTGTCTGCTGAATAATAGTTGCTCACGGTATACAGGACTTATGCCTGCAGGCTTGCTGCCCGCAAGTTAGAGGCCAAAACCGTGAATCATGCAGTAGTATGTAGCATTTCAGAGCGTGAACATGATCAATTAAGCAAGGCCGTTGCTACCCATTTAGAAAAAGCCAATAGAAAATGAGACCGTCATCATTACATCAGTATAATGTCAATCAGTTAGTGTTTAGAAGTCCGATATGTGATCAGACTTGCAAACCTGCAATATACAAAATAATAAAAATGAATGCAAATACAGTTCTAGTCCATATGGGTGGCCTGATATGTATGAACTCATTGATTCCCAAGATTGATATAACCCCAAAATGAAACATAAATTATTTTTTTTATTGCCGATTTACGGGCTTGAGACGGTTGTGCAAATAATTCTAATGTCTTCCATAGCTTTCCCAATCATTTACAGTGCAGGACTGATTTTTTATTTGCATATACAGTGCTACGGACATGTCTTTATCCCCTTTGCCGGTCCCATCTGGTACCCGTAGGATTCTCCTACATTAGTCATTTACGGGTATGAAAACATTTGCGGGCTTGCGGAATTGTAGCAATTGAATAGCGATTTGTAATTTTAGCCATTGTAACTCTTGCGGACATGAAAGATCAAAGGCTTAGATGGGGCGTAAATTATGGTTGTAACAACTGCAGGGATTTTCAGCCCGTAACCCCTTAGATCATTTTCGGCTCGCAAAAAGAATGGAATAGCAAATTAGTTTACGGGCTACATTATGGGCTCCCATAAGCTACAATTTCTAATTTGAATGAGGCTCCTTATGACTGATTTTGGGACTCCCCTGAACCCCACAAGCAACCCTGCTATTTTGGATTCTGGTACATTGGATTACCAAAATTCAATGTTATTAAAATGGACATGATACTTGTTTGAGGACTATTTTTATGTGTAGTACAGTGTGGGCCACAATAATTAATGTTAGGATTGCTACATGGTGCTATGTGCACTGTAATAATGTTATTTTACCTGTAAACTAACAGATACACTTTCTGCCATATTGTGTTAGTGGGCCAGCAAAGGGTTAAACCCAATGTTTCTGCAAGAATTTATATCGCCCCTCAGAGAGGCCAGGCATCCACTCTCTGGTCACAGATAGTCATAAAGTGTTACACTTCACCTAACCAGATAACCCCAAGTTCTGCTTTATCCAGTAAAAATAACAGATCTGATATATATCAGAGGAAGAAATGAAGGAGGGGGGTGGTAGCAGTAGTAATGGTGTGGAAAGGGCCATGTGTTTTTATTTGGTTTTAAAATGTGTGTGAAGGAAGACTAAAGGTGTCACGACCCAGATTTGGGGTTTAGTACACCCACAATTCTCCTACTGTAGCTTATAGGAGCCTGAACATCTAAGATTTCACCATGTGCTCTCTTTCCTGCTTCATATACTTTCTAGAGGGACCTTATTTTTTCTGATCTATACATTCAAGGGCTGACCCATGCTAGTAGGTAACAAATGGCTTTTGGCACCACACCATCTAAGATGCCACAAGGCTAGATACATTTAGGACAGGAACATGGCAATATGGAGGTTTTTTTTCCATACTGTACTGGATTCCCTTATGACCAAGCATTTCACAACCGATGACCCCTCTGCCAAGAGACCCTGGCAATACTCCTCATTAAACTCTCTGAGGAAAATGCAGCATGTGGGCACCAAACATGCCTGTGTACCCCCTTTGCATCCTTAAGGCCATACACACACACTGCTCTGTATAATGCCCATCATTTAGTGAACCCAACATTAATTATGGAGGCCTACTGTACATTACATATAGCACCATCATGTCATATTTCTTAGCAAGTCCCATGTCCACTGAAATATTTAGCAATATCGGTTATGAATAACAGAGTACATAGTGCAAAAAGTTCAGTAGGGCCCTTTGGGGCATGACAAAAGTCTCAATCTGTTTCTACACTAAATTGAAGGCTGTTGCTCATCTGATTTCTCTGCTTCTCCATTAATGATGTCCTGAACTGAATTGCTGGGTGGTGAAATTAATATAAAAGTCGCAACCTGCAGATTACTCCTGTAAAGTAAAAAAGGAGAATTAGGGGTGTACTGAGCCCCTCATCTCTGGATCGCAACATTCACACATTGCTAAACCTAAATCATAGCCTATTTGGGGGTCATTCAGTAGAAGGTTAAGAAACAATGTTTCTACTGAACCTGAGCCACCATATTTTTCCACAAGTCATATCATGAGAAGACATGATTCCTTAGAGAAGACCCTGGTGCTTGGAAATATAGAAGGCACACGAAGAAGGGGTGGCAGAGGTGGAGATGGATAGATGCTGTCATTGATGCAATGGACATGAGCACTGTGGGGCAGTGGCTGACAGATAGCCCTAGCGTGCTGCGGTCCATACTGTCATGGAGAGTTGACTTCATGACTAAAACACTCTATCTCTACCCTCACCTTCTGGATCACTACCTTGCTGTGGTGAGGGGGCTTGTGTACCACAATGAAGCTGTGAGCTATACCATGTAGGGTCTGCCAAGATTGGCAGGTCATAACAGAGAGGTCAGACAGACCCCAGCCCACTGGAGAAGGAACTGGCAACCCACTCCAGTATCCTTGCAAGAAAACCATATGGATAAGCACAAACAGAAACATAGACAGATGGCTATCATGCTGTGTCCATATGGTTACAGAGAGTAGGAAACAATTGAAGGACTGAACATCATCATGTTTACCCTATGGGAGTGTCATCAAGGGCAACTCATTTTACATAGGTTTTCACCAGAGGCTCAAAATCTGATCTTTCCTGCAGCAACCATTCATGATCTGAGCAGGTGCGACTCTCCATTGACTAAGAGCACTTAGTCCTTTTTACAGTGCCCCACCTTGCCTCTCTATCAGCCCTATTAAATTGGAGCTACGTGTTAACACGTAGTCCGTAACTGTCATCTTGGGGCTATTTGCGTGCTAAGATGCCTCCTAACAATGCTCGCAGAGGACTTTGTGTGGTAACACGCTGTAACGCTGTAACCCGCATGTTATAGAATATCATATTTACGGATTTTTTAATATTGCATTATAGCTGGGTCCGAATGCAAACTGGGTTTGAAGCACGTAGGACTTTTTCGGTGACGTAACACTTACAATCTCTCTAAATAATTTAATAGCAACGTAAGAAGGGCAAATTTGAAGCACGTAGCCCTTACGAGCTTCACGTTGGACTTACGAGGGTGTAATTTAACATGGCCCTATGTTAGCAATTAATTTTTTATACACATATACTTGAACTTCCTTAAGTGAACACTTTCACATAAAGGCAAATTATGTTTAGGTGAAAATTCCTCTAAAGTCACTTACAAAGAGAAAAAAAAAACATAAAACAGTTTGATTCAGCAAGTTAAGGTTTTAACAGCTTGATGGGAAATAGAACAAAGTCCCTTTGGAGTTACCAGGAGAACCAGCTTAAAACAGAACAATAATAACCATTTAGCACTATCAGATGGCTACACTCTGTGCGAACAAGCAAAGGATGTTATAATGGTGCTTTTTTTTTACTGCATTCATTATACTTTGGTAGAGATATTCAGATACTGATATTCTTATGTTTGTCATCAGTAAATTGATGCTAAAAAACAGGATTATTTTGTTAACAATACATTTATTTTTCCATTAAATAAAAAAAATAATTTATCAAATCTAAAATGTTTTAATACACTAAATTATTTTCTTAATATTTTGTATTTCTAATATCTTGTGTGAGTTTATTATCTTGAATAAAATAATATGTATTTACCTATTTTCTACTAACAGCCTCTATATATGAGTAAGGACTATATAATTCAGGGGGTCCACATTACTACAAATGTATCAGGCTAGTCCAGAATCCAGACTGATAATTATTCAATATTATATAAATGCAGACTTTGCTTATAGTAGGGTTGGGTTGAGTAAAAGGAATGGGGACTTCATTCTTTAAATTAAATATAATGCAAAACAACCTTTGATGTATGGAGCAAAGTCTGCAGTTTAGGTAGTATTTGGAGATAAAAGTATTTACCCAAAAGATTCCACTTGAGTACATATGATCTGAAGCCTTTGTGGAGGAGTCCAGGACTGCATGTTGTTGTTGTTGATTCCTTCAGTCGTGTTTGACTCTCTGGTTGTGCTTATCTATATGGTTTTCTTGGCAAAGATACTGGAGTGTATTGCCAGTTCCTTCTCCAGTATACTGTGATTTGTCTGACATCTCTGCTATGACTCTACATGGTATAGCTCACAGCTTCATCGAGGGACACAGGCCTCTTCACGACGACATGGTAGCTATCTAGATGGGGCTATATCAAGGGTGTAGAGATTTAGCGGTGGGTGGGGGTGTGACAAATTCCTCCCAGAGTATTTGAATAGTGGACATTCAAAATTATGAAATTAAACTTAATTGTGCATTACTGGAATTTGCCACTAGAGAGAGCCAGAGCTATTGAGCAGTTTGTCTCTCCCAGGAAAGCTTTGACCCAGTAAAGCTTTTAGCTCCCATGCTTTTTGACAACCCTGGCAAGATGCAATGGTCAGGACTTTTGGCAAGAGTTATCAGAAAGAGTATTTGCACAAAGCAGGAATAGCAGTGAGGAAGCCTGTGTTATACAGTGATATGATAGTGAGGAAGGAGGAAGTCTATGCTATGCAGTGATATGGAAGCGAGGAGGGAGGAAGCCTGTTGGGTACGCCAACCGTCAGAGGGTAAAGCAAAGTAAGTTTAGGTTATTTTAATACACACATGAAAGATTGTACGTAGAAAATATAAAAACTGCAGACACATGTCTACAATCTCTGACAGTACACACAAAACTATTGTTAAGATAAATATACCATATAGCCACAGGGTATGAGATTACTAAAAGTCTCATATTAAAAAGTCAATTATCTGCCATAATACATAGTCTAAAAAAAAAGGTTCTACATATATTTTATGCCAAATAATTGACTGTTTCTGAATTAATTCAATAATATTTTTTATGTGTTGTAAGTACAATATTTATGCATGTATTAAAATAATCCAAACTTACATCACCATACATATTTTTATGGGTTTTTTTTTTTTGCCCACTCCCCTATTTTTTTTTTAATCAAGCTTATTTACTCTGCAGGGAGGTCTCCCAAAATCTTCAGGATAGCTGCTTATCATTTATCCATACTTGGTTGTGGACTGATACCATTAGAATCAAGGGTGAATCTATTTCACCTCAGATCTTCCATTGGTGGAGGATACGTACCATTTCTGGAGTGGAGTTTTACTATATATATATATATATATATATATATATATATATATATATATATATATATATATATATATATATATATATAAATATATATATATATATATATATATATATATATATAAATATATATATATATATATATATATATTACTTATATTACTGATATACAGTGTTTGTCACTGATATTTATGAGCTGAAAATTCATAGAGAAAAAAAGAGAGAAATTAAATTGTCTAAATGTCAGTTTCCAAATTATACGTGTGTTTTTCAACATAATATCTAATCAACAGAAAAACTGAGATTTGACATACAAAATGCAATTGTCAATATTTTCCCATAATTATATATTTGCTCAGCTCAGAATAGACTGCTAGAGGATATGTGTGTTGTTTGCTTTCAATCATTTCTTTTATCGAACTTCTGCGTAGTAAGTTGAAACAAGCTGTTTTCAAGTAGGAAAAACGTCAAGTCTAAAGGCACGGATTTCAAAGAGCTTGGTTTTCTAAAGGTGCTGAATATGCTTGAAGACAGACAGCAGGTACTGAAAAGCCAAATATAATTAAGGACTAAGGTTAATGTCAAGAACTGCCATTTAAGTTGGCGATTGCAACAGTGAGGAAGAGTCAACGTCTGAATTGCAACTTATCATGCAGTAAGGAAGCTTTGACCTTAATACTTGCACTCCCGTAGGAGCAGGTTACTTCCAAATGGAAGGCTAAAGGCCATTTTTATCACAGAATCTTGAAATATTGTAAAGTAACAGAATAATAGGCATACTGATTGCCTTAGATTCAACAAAAGATTTGCATTATTATGGGCAATAAAGCACCAGGAGTTCTAAAAAGCAAGTGAATCGTTTAGAATAATTGCATAATATATGGAGCACGTAGAGGATGTCATTTGTAGGCCCTTATAGTATATATTACTTTTAGGTTAGAAAAAAAACAGGAACTCAGAAGTGTCATATTTGTAATTTGCTATAATGAAGAATATGACTTGAGAAAATGTTTCACATAAATAAGGTATTTCATTTTTAAATAAAAATGTGTTAAATTTTTAAACCTAAAATTTAACTTTGTTGAAGATCGTGATGTAGGTAAAATAATAAAAACATATGTGCAACTGCAAAATATGAATCCATTAATTAGACATCTGTACAAAAATGGGCTAATGGATAGAAAATAGCAACAAGAACTAGGCCCTTGGTCTTATGGGTCACCCTGTTTGTGAGTCATCTTAACAGATATCCACAAGCTGACTGTGTAAGCTTATGTAAAATGAACAAAATCTGATGTCTATATACTTACGTTGGTCCAATTTATGTAGAAACTTTAGTGATTGAAAACAAAAAGAAATAACATTTTAAGTTTTAAACACATGTTCCATATGATATTGTAAATAAATAGTACATCTGTGTTCACATTTGAATACCTAAAACAAGCTAAAAAAAACCTGTTTCCAACTCAGAATTCTGAGAAAAACACTTATTACACTGCATTCTGGGAAGCTAAGCAGGGACATGCAAATGTGTCCACAAATGCCTCGCTCTTCAATCCATAGCCCATTTTAAACATGGCATCCTTTAAGCTTATGCCTGCTGTATTACACAGCTTTTATGCAAAGCCAAGGTTGGATTATACACAAGCTGGGAATCCTATCCACGTACAGCTGTTTCAAGCTTACTGGATATCATCAGCGTGGAGCGGGATCCCAGCTTGGTTGTGGACCTTATGAGTAGATAGATCACCACAACAATAATGTAATATATGGAGGGCAAAAGAGCGATAGAAGCCCTCCACCATACAGTAGTACAGTAAATAAATAGTACATTTGTGTACACATTTGAATGTCTAAAACAAGTTAAAAAATATATATAAATATTTCTCTTGCAGGTTGTAAAAAGGGAAGTGCTATATTTTCTCCTTCCCTGAAACCTTTCTGGAACCTCACAAGATTAACAAATAGTATTCATAGTAACTGAATATACTATAAATCACTTATCTGAAAAACCTGATGATCGTTTCACCGATGTAGCGGCTTTCTCAGGAACCATGTTTGTACTGAATCATTTTTAACTGATATGATCAAGTTAGCTTCAATGCCAACACAGATTTTCTTTTATTCCTAGCTGGTTTAGCCAACTAGGAGGAAGTTTTGATTTACATGATAGCTCTATGAATTTCTAATGAAAGGCTTTCATGAATAGCCACGTTACCAGTCTATGATGGAAAAGTACCCATAAAATAAGTCTGCTGAATTAAAGATTTTCAATGAATAAAATGATTCTATGTTATTGAATTCTATAGATGCTGATGAGGTCAGTTAGTTATATACTTCACAAATGTGAAATTTTTCCCAAACTACATTAATTCTGTTTATCCAGGGCCAGATTATTATTAGTATATATAAATATAAAATAAATATATTTGTAGATATATATATATATATATATATATATATATATATATATATATATATATAGTACATTTGTATTCACATTTGAACATCTAAAACAAGTAAAAAAAGACTTGTGCCCACAAAGGCTTCCCTCTTGCAATCCATAACAATTTTAAACATGGCCTCTTTTGAACATATGCCCGCTGCTTTACACAGCTTTGTGCAAAGCTCAGGATGGATTGTACACAAGCCAGGAATCCTACAAATGTACAACTGACTCAAGGTTACTGCCTCTCATCAGCGTTGGGCTGAATATATATACACATATAAAAAAAAAATAACTAAAGATTTGGGAAACTTTACCTGGTGTTTCATGTTTTTAAACTGTTCCAATGACATCAGTACTAAGAGCATAATTAAGCAGGGAGAAAGTGGTTAAGCTAGTATTTAATTAGCAAAATAAATTGTGGTGTCTCTACTTGATCCATGAAGTGTGTGACAGGGCCGTTTGTATTTCTGGAAAGGAATGATTGCAGTTACTGGTACAAGCTGCCTGCTTCTGGGCCTGTGACGAGGAAGGTGTATGGTATCAGTCTCAGTCAGATCCAATTATCTAGTACATTTTTCTTTGATCACCCTGTTCAATCCTATCCCTCCCACCACTTTGTCTGCTTTTTTTATAAACTAATGAGCTTTCCATTTACCCAGTTTAAAACACTGGCAGTTATAGATGCCACTTTCAAATCCAACAAACTGCCTCCATGTATATAAAGTCACCTCCCACCTTTGGAAGCTTCTCTCTCTCTCTCTCTCTTATATATATTCCAACCTTGGCTTTGCATTAAAGCTGTGTAATACAGCATGCATAAACTCAAAGGAAGCCATGTTTGATAATGGCTACGGAATGAAGAGCGAGGCATTTGTGGGCATATTTGCATGTCCCAGCTCAACTTTCCAGAATGCAGTGTAATAACTGTTTTTCTTGGAACTCTGAGCTGGAAGCAGGTTTTTTTTTTAACTTGCTTTAGACATTCAGATGTGAACACAGATGTACTTTTTATTTACTATATATATATATATATATATATATATATATATATATATATATATATATATATATACATATATATATATATATCTACAATCCCTTATCTGAAATCTTTATGGCCAGATGTGTTTTGCATTATGGGATATTTGGGAATCTAAATATTATAGTATATGTATATTAAAATAACACCCCAGCAGAGTCTTTGGTAGAATCTCATGTGCAAACATATTATTTTATACTGTACTTGACAGCAACTAACATGGTTATCCATATTGAGTGGGATAAATAAAGGCTATAAATAGTCTTAGATCAGGCTTGATCCATTTCAGTCTATTGAGATACTTTGTGAAAAAAACTTTCATAGCTTTAAGGATTTCAGATTTGAGTATAAATGATTGTGGATATATACTGTAGATAGAGAGAGAGGGAGACAGGTGTATTGAACTATCAGTAACTTCATTACCTCTACTTTGCCATATAATTCTTCTCTATATGAGCACATGATGAAAATGTTGTTAAAGGGTTAACTTTTTTCCCAGTGCTTTTTTTTTTCTGATAAGGACTACGCTCTAAATGAGATCCCAAAGGTCTTCAGCTTGGCCCTCACTAGAAAGCAATCTGAGCTGGATTGTGCTTTACAAACGACCTATGGTTGGCTGACCTTCCATTACTATTCCTGTGCTGGATGAAAGGGCTGGAAGGTTGAAGACGCACTATGTATTCTTTAAGTCACTGTTCCTATTCAAGAATCTTACACCGGTGACAAGTTGAATGACTAGCACTCACACTGTTATTATCTTTTAAAACATAAGACCTTACAAGTACTGTGGACAATAGGGCCTAAGAGATTGATGTCTCCATTGTTCTATGTTGATCACTTTACATTTTGTCCATTTTATTAATCACATTACCATTGTTTTTTATCTTTTTTCTTACAAAAGAAATTACACCTTTAATTATAGCCTATCTCTTCTGAAACATTTAATTAAAATGCATTAAGTATAATTGTAGAAAAAGTAATTCTATGACCTAGCTCATCTTCAAATAATAAATTACATTTTTCTTCTAAATACAGATATTTTCAGTTATTCTTCGGTACTGAGCATTATGTCATACATATGTTTCTCATACCAAACTTTACAGTTTATATATATTGTGTTCTCTATCCGGTGACAGTTTGTGACACCGCTAAAATGTATCTTTATTTATAGAAAATTATAAATTGATTATAGTCTGTCTTCTATATTTTTTAAATACTTGTTTGTAATATATTACATATAATTACTGAAAAAGGCATTCTTTGACCTAGCAAATCATTATGATAATTTATTTCCTTCTCAGTAAATAAATAAATAATCAATATTGCTGGAAGAAATATCAACAACCTCAGAGTCAAAGAGAGTCGAACGAGACTGAACAACTAAACAACAACAACAACACTAAAGAGTGGAAAATGGAGAAAACGTCTGAGGAAAATGTGCCGTTGTGCATTCTCTATTAATATCATTTAGAAGATTTAGCCTTTGGTAATTAACTTGGAGAGATATGTTTAAATGCATACAGAGTAACCCACACAATACTTTTAAAGCACTTACGATATTTGGTGGGTTTTTATACCTGTATTTGATATGTATATGTCTTTAATGTGATAAGAACTTGGTGCACCCACTTCCTCCATTTGCCAGCATAACACAGTAGACATAGGTTTGAAGGTGAAAAAGTAGTATAGGCCTGGCTTGTAAGTCCTAGAAAACCTAGTCTAACCTGATTATAACATCCTACACTGACAGTAGAATATCTTAATGATACTCTCCACAATACCAATAGATTAATCATGTTATACATGCAAGCTTTCATTAAAACACATTGTCAAGGAGAAGCAAGTCACTACACCAATATGAGACTACTTACGGGTTCAGTTGACATGTTGGTGGAATTAGTCGTCCACCTTGGTGCTCTTTCTATAAGTTGACAATGTCAATAAGGAGTCCTGGATTTGGTGGAAGTGGATGTTGCTGTCCATCTTTGGTCAGGGTGGCGGAATACAGAAGCAAGACTAGAAACCAAAGTGTATCCTTGAATTGTACTTACCCACAATGCTGTTCCCCTCTTATATTGTGTACACACAAGTGATATGTTTAGTAGGTAATACAATTCCTAACAGCAGTGGGATCAGTATAGCCAACAATATTATATATGTATATATTTTAGACATGATTTTTATTATATGTTCTAACAGGTTAAAAATACAAAAGTAAATTAACTAAAACAACCAACATATAGCAATAACAATTATCAATGTCCTGAATGCTGGAGGAAAGTGAGTTTAGTAAAATGTTTTCATTAGTAATTCATTTGTTCTAAATCAATGTCTTACACTTATTTTAAATTAACTAATGTATTTATTAAGACATATGACTGATACACAGTTGTGCTTAAAAGTTTGCATACCCTTGCTGACATTGTCAAATTCTGCCATTTATTTTGAAAATATGACGGACCATGCAAAAAAAATGCTATTGTAGGATAGTGATCATATGAAGACATATGTTTGACTCCTTTTTAAATTATAATGTTAACAGAAATCAACCAAATGGCTCTGATCAAAAGCTTACATACCCTTGTTTGGCCCTGTTACAGACACACAAGGTGACACACACAGGTTAAAATGGCAATTCAAGGTTAATTTCCCACACCTGTGGCTTTCTAAATTGCAATTAGTGTCTGTGTATAAATAGTCAATGAGTTTGTTAGCTCTCACATGGATGCACTGAGCAGGCTAGATACTGAGCCATGGGGAGCAGAGAAAACTGTCAAAAGCCCTGCATAACAAGGTAATGGAACTTCATAAAGATGGAAAATGATATAAAAATATATCCAAAGCCTTGAAAATGCCAGTCAGTACTGTTCAATCACTTATTAGGTAGTGGAGAATTCAGGGATCTCTTGATACCGAGCCAAGGTCAGGTAGACCAAGAAAGATATCAGCCACAACTGCCAGAAGAATTGTTCAGAATACAAAGAAAAACCCACAGGTAACCTCAGGAGAAATACAGGCTGCTCTGGAAAAAGAATGTGTGGTTGTTTCAAGGAGCACAATACAATGATACTTGAACAAAAATGAGATGCATGGTCATGCCAGAAAGAAGCCTTTACTGCGCCAATGTGGCAAGACTGGTTACAATATGCCCAACAACACTTTGACATGCCTCACAGCTTCTGTAATTTGGAGTGACAAGACCAAATAGAGCTTTATGGTCACAACCATAAGTGCTATGTTTGGAGAGGGGTCAACAATGCCTATAGTGAAAAGAATACCATCCCCACTGTGACGCATGATGGTGGCTCACTGATGTGTTTTTTTTTTGGGGGGGAGCTCTAAAGGCATGGGGAATCTTGTGAAAATTGATGGCAAGATGAATGCAGCATGTAATCAGAAAATACTGGCAGACAATTTGCATTCTTCTGCACTAAGGCTGCGCATGGGATGCTCTTGGACTTTCCAGCATGACAATGACCATAAGCACAAGGCCAAGTTGACCCTCCAGTGGTTACAGAAGAAAAAGGTGAAGGTTGTGGAGTGGCCACCACAGTGTCTTGACCTTAATATCATAAAGCCACTCTGGTGAGATCTCAAATGTGCGGTTCATGCAAGATGACAAAAGACTTTGCATGACCTGGAGGCATTTTGCCAAGATGAATGGGCAGCTATACCACCTGCAAGAATTTGAGGCCTCATAGACAACTATTGCAAAAGACTGCACGTTGTCATTGATACTAAAGGGGCAATACACAGTATTAAGAACTAAGGGTATGTAAACTTTTGATCAAGGTAATTTCAGTTTTTTCTCTGTTGCCATGTTTTGTTTTATGATTGTGCCATTCTGTTATAACCTAAAGTTGAATATGAATCTCATAAGTAATAAAAGAAATGTGTTTTGCCTGCTGACTCATGTTTTCTTTAAAAAATATTAAAAACAAGAGGAAGGCAGGGGAGTCAAACCAATTACTTAACAATCATTAAAACAAATTACTTACCACTGGACCACCATACCTTGCTTATAAATAGTGTATAACAGTGTATAACAGTTACAGAAAATGTAAACACATTTTCCATGTGATTTTCCACCCTCTAACTGATGGTGCAGATCATATATGGTGACTTTAGCAAACTACTGAACTGTTTGATTTGCTTCACCCAGGTTTAGATGGATGAGAGATGTTCATAAAGAATCTGTATTTTAGTAAAGTAGTGCTTCAGTGAAACTACAGGGAAACACCTCTTACAGCTACCCCGGTGAGGGCTCACTCATTTCCGCTCTAATTTTCAGTTTGCGATAGCATGGCTTTTGCACGCCAAATCTCGTTTGGCCATTTAAATTCCACTTAGCGGTATTAGATTCGCCATTGTGCTGTCTGAGCTTTATGGGGAATACAATGCCCATAATTTCACATAATGCTGCTGCATGCAGGAACGTGTGTGGAGTGCTAAATGGGGGATTCCTGTTTATTTTTTAATTTGTTTTGGTTTGTTATTTTTGTATCACTGGCTAATATTTTAGTAATCCTTGGAAAATCATATATACAGCCTCTTGTAAAGTGTCCTCCATCATAGTTCTGGAAACATGGTCTCAAACCCAGAGGAGGCTGATAATTTGTCACAGTATATATCTGAGTCTGTGTTTTTCTACTTTTCTTGGGCAGAACATACTTGCCTGGCATTTTCATACTGGACTATCCTTTAGTCAGACTAATGCAGCATGATATGTCTAAATTGATTGTCACATGAGTGACCTAAAATATACTTTACCCTTAATAGCATTAATCCCCATAGCTCAATTTACAATATTTAGTGTTATTAAGTATACATATAATTTTCTTTACATTCTATAATAAATTAAGTATATTACACGGATGGCTGGGTATCCCTACTCTTCACCTATTCATAGTTTGTTACCTACATCTAAACCCATTTGGCATCCATTCTACGGGAAGCATATAAACACTTTTAATAGCATAGGATGAAAAATATAAAAACATCTGTTTTTCTTTATATGTTACAATTACATTTTGTAACAAATCTCCAGTATGGAACATATATATTTGTTCCTTTTAATAATCTCTTGTGGTTCCCATGGTAACATTTCTTATTAAAAGCTCTGTTTTGTTTCCGCCTAAAATCATATATATTTTTTTATATGTTTGAGTCTGCCCTCTGCAGCTCTTGACTACAGACTGTGAACGGTAGTATTTAACTTTAGCCTGTCAATGATTTCTCTCAAGCAGCATGTTGCAGAATGTTGCCACTAATTGGTTACTATAAGACACTGCACACTCTGTACTTTGAAGTATAAAGAGGAGAAAATAATTAGGAACTACTTGTATGATTATAGGCATAAAAATAGCACTTCTTAATAAAATACAGTACATAAAAGTAAATATATTCACATGAATAATATACACCTAGTAACATCTTCCATATGCCTTTAATCAATATAAGCCTGCAAGTTATAAACAACCAGCCATCATGAACCTCAAGTTTAAGGCAACATGTTACTGTAAAAAATGGTTTAATCTAAAAACTATGTATACATTGAACTGACTATTTTTCTACAGTAAACCATTCTTGAGATATTCAAGAGTGTTTGTGCAGCTCCTTTAGGCTAATATGTGACCAGATATGCTAATTTGAGTGCTTGATAAATGTAGAGATGTGATCTAACTGCATGATACACTTAGAAGCACATTGATTTACATAAGAATGCAACTGATTATTTCAGGAATTACCATATATACTTGAGTATAAGCCAAGTTTTTCTGCCCCTTTTTTTAAGGCTAAAAAGGGCCCCCTCGGCTTATACTCAAGTCACTCTAACCAGTGTCTCTCTAACCACCCCCCCCCCGTGTCTCTCTAACCCCCCCCCCGTGTCTCTCTAACCCCCGCGTGTCTCTCTACCCCCCTGTGTATCTTTCCCTCTCCTCATTCTCTCCTCATCCTCAACCCCCCTCCTCATTCTAAACCCCCGTCCTCATTCTAAACCCCCTAAATACCTCCCCCTCTCCCTTTCCCCTCACTTACCTGCTTCTGCTCCGGCCTCCGCTCCTTCTTGACCCGGCGCGCATGTGACGTCACATGCGCGCCATGTCATTAGCATATACCGGGTGCCGGCACCCGGTATATGCTAATTACATGGCGCATGTGACGTTACGTCATTAGCATATACCGGGTGCTGGCACCCGGTATATGCTAATGACGTGGCGTGCATGTCGTTAGCATATACCGGGTGCCGGCACCCGGTATATGCTAATGATGTGGCGTTGAGGATGAAGATGGGGGGATTGAGGAGGGAGGATGAGGATGGGGGGTTGAGGAGGGAGGTTGAGGAGGGGGGCTGAGGAGGGGGTTAAGGATGGGGGGTTGAGGAGGGAGGGTGATAAGGGAGGGAGAAAGAGACACAGGGAAGGCAGAGGGGAGAAGAGACACGGGAGAGAGAGGGGGGACATAGAGGGCACAAGAGGGACACAGGGGGCAGCACATTTCCTCACTCATTTTACCCAGTATTTTGTGGTAAAATAGGCGCCTCTGCTTATACTCAGGTCGGCCTATACTCGAGTATATACGGTAATCACTTTAGAAACGAAATGCTAATGCCACATATAGCTAGTGTTTCCTCTTTAAGAATAATACATTGATATTGTGGTGGATTTTTTTTCTGTATTTATAATAGGCACAATAGATGGACCTTATTCGTTTGTGGTCTCACATAAAATGTTATCTATATCATCTGAATTAAAGGTCGACGTGTCTAATCCCAAACAAAAGCAAATGTCTGTGGTGATTAAAGCAACAGGGAATCCAATAGTAAAACATGAGAATTCATTCATTAATTTTGGATTTTCTAAAGACATTTTGGAAAGTATCAAGTCAAAATTCGAATAAGACATTTTAAATGGACTTAACC
Source organism: Discoglossus pictus (assembly GCA_027410445.1). Taxonomy (NCBI): domain Eukaryota; kingdom Metazoa; phylum Chordata; class Amphibia; order Anura; family Alytidae; genus Discoglossus; species Discoglossus pictus. The sequence goes on along the minus strand of CM050170.1, from coordinate 120,407,493 downwards.
CATTGACATATTTGTATCAGCCCTTTGTAAGGATATATTAGAGCTGTTTTGCTTTAAGGGATATGGAAGGTTTCAGGATTTTCCTAGGTATATAATATACCTGTGTATCTATTTACTTTTATGTACTTTATTGTATTAAGAACAGCTTATAAGCTCTGTTTTGCTGTCTAAATTCTAACAAATTGTCCCTGTAAGGGTCTGCCCTCTGTAGCTCATGAAGACACACTCTGTAGAGCTGGATGTGCAGTGCAGTGTTCTAGGGGGCCATGTCTCAGCAGCAAGTTGCTAAACCATGGTCACTGATTGGTTAGTATGAGGCACTGCACAATCAGTACAGCAGTTTGTGTCTTCATGAGCTGCAGAGGGGGGACCGAAGCATGTAATATTAGTTTGATTTTAGGCAGTAAAAACAGAGCTTATAAGGACTACTTAACAAAATAAAGTTAATAACAGTAAATAGATACCCAGGGATATTATATACCTAGTAACATCCAAGAATCTTCCATGTCCCTTTAACATTCATGAACTGTTCCCACTGATGCTCCATGAGGGGGGTATTCCTATTTGTTCCAGGCACCATGTAAATTCCGTGTTCACATTTGCAATCTCCAATATGTAGCAAAATACACAGAGGGGACACTTCCACAAGTATATAACCTGATGTTTATTTTTATTTCAATTATCAGAAAAGTACTACAAACTAATAATTGTGGTACTGTATAATGGAAACAATGATTGCCAACATGTACTGTGACATACTGAAGCAGAGCATGATCCCCTCCCTTCGGGGACTGGGCAGCAGGGCAGTATTCCAACATGATAATGACCCCAAACATACCTCCAAGATGGCCACTGCCTTGCTAAAGAAGCTGAAGGTAAAGGTGATGGACTGGCCAAGCATGTCTCCAGACCTAAACCTTAATGAGCATATGTGGCGCAAGGTCTCTAACATCCACCAGCTCCGTGATGTCATCACTCCAGTGGCAACCTGTGAAGCTCTGGTGAACTCCATGCCCATGAGGGTTAAGGCAGTGCTGGAAAATAATGGTGGACACACAAAATATTGACACTTTGGGCCCAATTAGGGGTGTACTTACTTTAGTTGCCAACGGTTTAGACATTAATGGCTGTGTGTTGAGTTATTTTGAGGGAACAACAAATTTACACTATTATACAGGCTGTACACTTACTACTTTACATTGTAGCAGAGTGTCATTTACTCAGTGTTGTCACATGAAAAGATATAATAAAACATTTACAAAAATGGGAGGGGTGTAATCACTTTTGTGAGATACTATATATAGGTAGGTATAGGTAGGTAGCTATAGATATGTAGGTATAGGTAGGTTTGTAGGTATAGATATATTTGTATGTATGTATATATTTGAGTCTGATTAAGAGCACAATTAAGCAGGGAAGAAGTAAGTAAGTTTTTAATTAGATGCCTCTGAAGGGTCCTGGGAGCATCCATACTATGTTGATAGAAGGTGTGAGTGTGAGAGAGGGGCATTTACTTTTCTGCAGAGCATTGCTTGAATTATTTTATTAAAGAAGCCTGCTTCAGGGCCAGTGAGAGTGAAGATTATGGTGTCAATGTCAACCAGATCCAGTTATCTAACAAAACTTTCTGATTTCTCCCTTTTCACTCCTCCCCTCATTCATCATTAACTGGTAGATAAAAAAACACTCATGATCTACCTCTTGAAAGTAATGTAACAAAGACAAAACGGATTCCTCTACTCATGAACTGTTGTAAAAAATGCAAATATACTTAATCCATGATTTGCACACACGCAGATATATATATATATATATATATATATATATATATATATATATATAATGCTCAGTCCTTCCGTGCTGTGCAACTCTCCGTGACCCTATGGACCTCAGCTCACCACGCACATTTAACTATGTCTCTGCCATGAAATCCTTATACATAAGCACAATCAAAGTTACTGGAGTGGGTTGCCAGATCCTTCTCCAGGGGACTGCAGTTTGTCTGACCTCTTTGCTGACCTTCCCATCTTAAGTGACCCTACATAGTATAGCTCACAGCTTCATTGAAGTACACAAGTCCCTTCACCGTGACAAGGTAACGATCCAGAAGGGGGTCGTATATATATATATATATATATATATATATATATATATATATATATATATATTTAAAACGTGTAATAATGCCAGTGCTCTCATTAGCTGTAATGGAAAACTCTTTATTTTACAAGGACACACCTGCTGAGCAGAAGCTGCGAGAAACAGGCTCAGTAAAGTAAATAGATAACTGCAGGAAAGAAAAAGTGAAAACTGCAAGTCAGGGTTCAGGGTGGTGATTATTTATTTTACTTTCTAACAACATTTTGCACTTTATCAGTATTTTTTTTAACTTGTAACCATTTAGAAAAAAAAATGACTACAGTGGTTCTTTAATTATAAAAGACACTGCTCATGTATACGTTCCATCTTGACTGGCTTCAACTTTTCTGCTAACTTGGAGCCTGAGAGGATGTGCTTATCACCTGCTTTTGCTTTTGAAGAAGGGGTTGGAGATGGGATGGGATTTGTTACATCAAAATATATTGAGAAGTAGGCACTCCCAAACCCTGCTCCGGCAGAAATATAAACACAAAATGTTATGGATTCCTCCAGAGACAAGCAGAAGCACCTACATTTATTTATTCATATTAATATATATATTTTTTTTAATTAAAAAAATAGTTTAATTACATTTTACCTGCCTAATTATGCCTTTAGTCACACTCAAATGTTTAACATTTTAAATTTTCAATTCATTATTTTCATCTGTCATTTATATAGCGCCAACACATTCTATAGCGCTGGGTACAGTTTTATACAAAGTACACTTTTATACAAAGCGCTTTGCAAGACCAAGAGCTCTCAAATGTGCAGACTAACAAATTAAAGGTATATGAAACCTTTTCCAATCAAACACATACTGCTTATATCAGAAACATAAATTATATTGAGTCATTCTATGCAAATTCTATATTTAATTGTTTTTTTTCCGTAGAACTGCTTGCCATAGGCACAATATACCTACCAATAGAAACACTGCATTTGGGTACAGTTTTAAACCTATACTAACCTTCAACAGCAAAAGCAATGCAGAAAGCTACAGCAGCACTTGTGAGTTGCATCATTCAAGGGAGAAGAGAGAGGTGTTGTTTGGGGTCCCATGGTACCTTGCGGCAGAGACTGCTGTGTCTGCCTCTAATTGGCAAAAACAAGTTATGAATTGTATGCTAATTTTAAGCATTATTTTTCAGGGGTATTAACTCTCAAAATCAACTGCTAGAGATTCAGCAAACTTTAGGGTAAGTTTAATGTTTTTTTTTCATGCAAAACAAATGTTTTCATACACTGCTGATTCTCCTCTATCAGATTCATTCATAATCCAGCAAACTTTAATATGCCTTTAATGAAACTAAAGGTGAATTAATTAAAACAGAGAAACATGGGCTTTGCAAATAATTTAAAATATAATAGGGGGTTAATTAGTGATTAATTCTGCAGGTGTATCAACTGTGAAAAATGGAGGTGATAGCGCAGAAACATGCACTATAAAGTAACACAAATCATAGGTGGTGGGTGTGGACAACAGATAAACATAGAAAACAAATTTACATTTAAAACATTACCATTCAGCAAGACATTGCCAATTCTAAAACATGTGACCTGCATATATTTATCTGTTTTTTTTAAACATAAAATATAACATTTGAATAAACCACATTGTGTGAAAATGTCAATCAATGCACAGGAATTTTCTGCTGCAATTCAATGTAACCATCAATTATTAACAAGGCAATACATATTTTCAAATCCTTGAGCATAAGGAGGATTCTTGTCTGTAGATAAGTAGTAAAAAAGAGTCTAATGAATAAAAAGAAACAATTAATAGAGATCTTCATCTTTTATGTATTTTAGCATTGACTGAGCGTTATGTTTGTACTAGTGTAGAACGGCAGTGCCCCCTGGGGCTAGTTTTTATCTGTGCTTTACTATTGCTCAGAAACTAACAATTAAAATCCTATCCTATTTTATGTATGTTTCTAATATTTTTATTTTAAATTTCCCTTCTGAATACATGTTAAAGGGGCATGGTATTCACTCTAATTTTAATAAAATAGTAAAATATGCATCAATTTTAAACTATTAAAATGTTTTATTTATCAGTGTTCTCTTTGATGCAGAAGTTATTCGTTTTACCGCCTTACTCTCTGCAGATTGTGTGAGTCCATGTGATGCAAGGACCAACAATCACAAGTGCCCTATCTATAAAACTTCCATTGCAATGAAACCTTATTCTTTTTAGTTCCCTTACATTCTAATCTCAAATGCATTTTATTATTGTGATAAATGAGCACTTCTAGGGTGCTTGCAATTATGTCCCTTTCAGGACCTGGAGTGATGTGCCTACAAGCTGCATGTGTTTAGCTGTTAAGAGACTTCTACTTAGATTCAATATAAATCAACAGTTTAAGTGACATAAAAGCTGTCCCGACAGTACAATAAAACAATACACAGAAAATAATTTATTTAGCTGCTCTACATGATACTGCAAAACTATTTTAATAACTAAAAAAATGTTTTTCATATTTTTTTAAATATGTTATTTTATATATGTTTTGAAACCAAATAAAACCTATTTCAGTCCTGAACCCGTATTTCTCTATAGGAAGCCGTCAGGACTTGCTTTAATGTTTGTGTGTAGTTTGGTTGTGGTGGCCATATCTATTTCTGGCAATGTTTGTAATGTGAGTGCAGCAGCCATATTTGTTACTGGCACAGTAATTTGAAATAGTTGCACCAGTGCCTGCAAGCACCTCTGCACTGTAGCACTTACATAGGAATGTGATATTTTCATTAAATTAATAAACTTGTTTTATATTGTACATCATTTTATGGACATAATTAAATTAATAAGCTTTGAAATAGACAAGGCTGTGTTGTTTTTAGTTGTCTATGGTTCTGTGTCATCTTTGTATAAAAACGGCACTGTATTATTGTATTAGGTGATATAGATATTTATTGAGCTAAAATTTGATAGTTAGTACAAATGTTTTCTTGAGGCTGTTGTTGTTACTTTTAATTCATATATGTTCTTGCCTGTGTCATGTCGGGTAAATTATTTAAAGGTATATCCAAGTTTCCCTGTTTTTACTTTTATCTAATCTAACACATATTGTTTATATGAGACACACACATTACATTGATACACAAACAGACTTATGTTTTTTTTTATGGTTTCCACACCCCAGAGCTGCTTACATAGGTACCTGGTACTAACAAATAGAAACACTGCATTCAAGTATGTTTTTTAACCATTTACTAACCTTTCAGCCAATAGCAGAACAGAGCCGAGATCCACATAGCAATGCCTGGGCTCCTCCTTGCTTCCTGACTTACTTCACGATTGAAACAATGTTATAGCATGTGATTGGCCAAAACAAATTATGGATTTTATGCAAATTTTAACTGTGAATTTTAGGCGCATTAACTATCAAAGTCAACTGCTAGCATACTCAAGAGATTTAGCAAAACTTTGTAGGATCTAGCGATCATTGAAGATGACATAGAGGAACTGGCAGTGGCTGAGCATACAAATGAAGGTGGCTTCCAGATTCATATAAGCATGTTGTTAAAAGCACAGGCAGAACTATCACTGGTGCAAGGCACTAGGCTCTGCTGTGGGGGGCCCTAGGTAGTGCTGTCTTTTATTATATATATATATATTGTTTTTTTTCTTTTTTTTCTTTTGTAGTGGCACCATGCGACCATCCCCTGGTCCACCCCATGACTGCCCATCAGCCCCCCCTGCGATGCTCCTGGGCCCCCCTCAATGAAAACACCAATTTCGCACAAATGTGCGTGAGATCAAGAACGTGGTCATAAACGCAAAAGCTACTATAAGCTCAGGCTGCAGAGCAGTGAGGGACGCTGAGGGCACCAGGTAAGAGTGGGAGCGAGGCTGGTCTGGGGAGGCGGGCCTGGATACCACCTGTATAATATATATATATATATATATATATATATATATATATAACTACTGTATTTCTTGGAATCCTGGGCAGGAAACAATTTTTGAACTTGTTTTAGATGTTCAAATGTGAACACAAATGTACTATATATATATATATATATATGTGTGTATATATATATATATATATATATATATATATATATATATATATATATATATATTTATATATATATCCCAAAACAAATTAGTTAAAGGAGATAATTCAAAATGGTTATACTTCATTTTGAAGCAAAAGTAATAATAGGCCTAGCTTCCACTGAAGAACCACCTTAACCAATACAGCTCTCATTCAGCTAAACCTGGGGGGAGCAAATAAACAGTCCAATAGTTTATAAAATCACCGGCCTGTATTCTTCAGATTTCCAGGTCTCCACTCTGCTCCAAACAATCACAAGCTGCTTTTTCACTGTGCATGTCTTTCTCCAAGTCAGACAAACTGCAAACAGTCGATAAGCAGCCGCCCGTACTCCAGGAGTAACCTTAAATCAGGTCAGTCCAGGTACAACTAATTAACTGAGCAGAAAAGTTAACTCAATCAGAGGTTTACAGAGTCTGTTTGACTTTGTCACGATAGGTATATTGTATTCCTAGTGAAATTCAGAAACCTGAATTTGTTTAGTTTCTATTTCACTGTCTTTATTTGTATTTTCTCTCTAAAAATCAAATTGAAGTGTTTATAAATAAATGTTACCAGGTTATTACTGAAGCCGGAGCTGTTTATCCCAGACAAAACATTGTTTCTGCATGAAAGACCAGCAGCATCTATCCTGAGTGACTCATGTGACTTCATGCAAGGTGATTTAACAAAATGCTTTTACTCACCTTGTCTGCATCATCATCTCAGTGCACTGAATATTTAGGTGGCACGAGGGTAATTGTCATTTTTTTGGTCCATTGCAGTAATGCAAAATGTCAGATTTACAGAAATATATTTCCATTATACGTTTTGAATTGATTTTCTTGTAAATTCCATGTGAATCTTTTGTATTCCTGACTTGCATTAATATGATGGAGCTGTGCAAAAAAAGTACATTTTGTAATTGTAGACAAATAATCTTGCTGCCAGGCTTACGCTTAAAGGCAGATAAAACCTGAATGGCCCATTCTATTCTATCTAGTTTCTATTAGGATATTCTTAAAGCACATGAAAAACTGGTTGTACATTGTATTATCCATTTATTTCTAAATAAAGTCAATCCAGTGAAATTCCATGTTGTTGTTGCTTCACTTATGTTCGAATAAGAGGCTCACACAAATTAATGCGCTACTTTGATGTCCTAGTTAGAATTACAGTCTGCTTGTCTGTCTCTGTAGTGGTCACAATAAAGACCCACACTTTATCTGGTAGTTAAACCCCTCTCCCACCCTTATCAAGTACTCTGAGCTGCTCATTAGCACACTGAGCCACACATTAGCATACAGGAGCCGCATAATCAATTCTAATTATTTCAGAAATGATTTACTGTAGAGAAAACCTGCTAGCACAATGTATAGTCAGTTTTTAATGTCTAAAATAAATCATTTTAATTATGTGATGACAAAGTTCCTTTAAATTATCCTCAAGAGCCTTTATGCTTATCCCAAAATATGCTTGAATCATTTTACTGTATTTCTCCCTGCCAATTGCACTAATAAGCTATTTCACCTATCTATTACCAAATAAAACAGCCCAGGCCCCTGCCCCCACAACATAAATACGTTCTCCACAACCATTTGTATGCCTCCACCCATAACATGTATTTACATTAAAGTAAAGAGTATGTTGTGCTAGCCATTTGTTTCTAATATGAATAATTCCGGAAATAACCCATTTTGTTTGTGCTGCATTCTTAAAACAAATGATCATATCCTAAATACGAATTGGCTACTTTAATATGCTAATTAGTAGTACAATTTGTTGGACAGTCTCTGTGGTGGCAAAAACAATGACCCTTAAAGTTATCATGCAGTTATACCCCTCCCCTTATCCTTATCAAGTCACTGATTAGCACTGATTGAGTGAATAACTCAGGAATTATTTTCTAAAGAGGACAATGTATATACATTCTCTTTAAATGAAAACTAACTTTAATCAGGTATTTTACACTGATACATTTATATTACACTCCTCCCACTTGTGGGCATTGCCCTTACAAGAAATGGAGGACGCTGAGCAGTCATGTGACCATTCCGAGTAGTCACATGTTAGTGCTTTGCAGGTATCTACTTTAAAAAAACAAAACAAAGTGACCATAGAAGTAAAAACATTTAGAGCATTTAGAAGAAGCCATGTGACTCTTTTCAATAAATTGACCTAAGATGCCAATATCCTGGTACTTTACACCTATAGTTGATAACTACAAACTTTATTAGGATACTCTAAAACCAGAAAAAAATGCTGCTAAATAGTGTTTAAAAAGTGCTAATAACTGAGCAAGTCTAGACAGTGCAGAATAGGCTTGTGTCTCATTTACCCCCTCCCTCCCATGTCCTTTCCCCGTCAACTCCCTCTGTGTCTCTTTGCCCTGCTCTCCCTACCCTGTGTCTCTTTCCCCCACGGCTCGCATTTTTTTTTTTTGTGTAAGTCCGTAATTTTTTTTTCTAAGTCCCGCCGCTCGTATTTTTTTGTGTAAGTCCGTATTTAGTGATTGCGTGTTAGTTTTTTTCCAAAGTCCCTTTTCTGTGGTTGTTTGTAACCGCTTGTGAGGTGCCATAGAGCCTCCACCTCCGCAAATGTGGCCCCTCGCTTTGCGAGGGTCTGCATTTGCGGGCTGAACTGCGGTCCTCGCGTGACAACTTTTAGTAGTTTTACAACTATGAAATATCCACATATACAGTATCTCATAAAAGTGAGTACACCCCTCACATTTTTTTTAAACATTTTATTATATCTTTTCATGTGACAACACTGAAGAAATGACCCTCTGCTACCATGTAAAGTAGTAAGTGTACAGCCTGTATAACAGTGTAAATTTGATGTCCCCTCAAAATAACTCAACACACAGCCATTAATGTCTAAACCGTTGGCAACAAAAGTGAGTACACCCCTAAGTGGAAATGTCAAAATTGGGCCCAAAGTGTCAATATTTTGTGTGGCCACCATTATTTTCCAGCACTGTCTTAACCCTCAAGAGCATGTTGCCACTGGAGTCCTCTTCCACTCCTCCATGATGACATCACAGAGCTGGTGGATGTTTGAGACCTTGTACTCCCCCATCTTCTGTTTGAGGATGCCCCACAGATGCTCAATAGGGTTTAGGTCTGGAGACATGCTTGGCCAGTCCATCACCTTAACTTCAGCTTCTTTTGCAAGGCAGTGGTCGTCTTGGAGGTGTGTTTGGGGTCGTTATGTTGGAATAATGCCCTGCGGCCCAGTCTCTGAAGAGAGGGGATCATGCTCTGCTTCACTATGTCACAGTACATGTTGGCATTCATGGTTCCCTCAATGAACTGTAGCTCCCCAGTGCCAGCAGCACTCATGCAGGCCCAGACCATGACACTCCCACCACCATGCTTGACTGTAGGTAAGACACACTTGTCTTTGTACTCCTTACCTGGTTGCCACCACACATGCTGGACTCCATCTGAACCAAATTAATGTTTATCTTAGTCTCATTGGACTACAGGACATGTTTCCAGTAATCCATGTCCTTAGTCTGCTTGTCCTTAGCAAACTGTTTGTAGGCTTTCTTGTGCATAATCTTTAGAAGAGGCTTCCTTCTGGGATGACTAGTCTAGCCATGCAGACCCATTTGATGCAGTGTGCAGTGTATGGCCTGAGCACTGACAGGCTGACCCCCACCCCTTCAACCTCTGCAGCAATGCTGGCATCACTCGTACCTCTATTTCCCAAAGACAACTTCTGGGTATGACGCTGAGCACGTGCACTCAACTTCTTTAGTCGACCATGGCGAGGCCTGTTCTGAGTGGAACCTGTGGAACCTCTGAATGGTCTTGCCCACCATGCTGCAGCTCAGTTTCAGGATCTTGGCAATCTTCTTATAGCCTAGGCCATCTTTATGTAGAGCAACAATTCATTTTTCCAGACCCTCAGAGAGTTCTTTGCCATGAAGTGCCATGTTGAATTGCGAGTGACCAGTATGAGAGAGAGTGAGAGCGATAACACCAAATTTACCAAGCCTTTACACTGTAGCAGAGTGTAATTTTTTCAGTGTTGTCACATGAAAAGATATCACATATAACAGTTGTCAAACTACGAAACATCGTAACTCTTTGCGAGCTCGCAAAGCGATCTCGCAAGAACTGCTTCCCTCACGAAGCGAGAAGCCGCATTAGCAGAAGGTGGAGGCTCCAACGTCGGCTGCAATGAGCCAATTACTAAATTTGGACTTACACAAAAAAATACGAGCCGCGGGACTTAGAAATAAAAAATGACGGACTTACACTAAAAAAATACGAGCCGCGGGAGTTAGAAAAGAAAACATTCCGAACTTGCAAAAATACGACCTTAACTGCCGAACCGCGCACAGCGGAAAACAGTAAAAACACACTAAATACAAACAAAAATAAAATAAAAAGCTTACCCACAGCAAGGGGGGGGGGGGGGGGGGGGGGGGGGGCACCCAGGACATCTGGAAGTGAGGTTACACCTCAATTTAAGTCAAATTTAATGAGTTTGCTGCAGGAACATCAAAACAAATTGTCAGCTCTTCAGCACAATGCTTGCTGCATATATTCATTACAAATAGGTAAAGTATATTAATTTATTAATCTATTAATTAATTAATTATCATAAAAACCTACATATACACATACACAAAAAAACAAACACTATCGCAATAAACGCCAAAGCCCTTCACTGCGCGCCTCACAAGGAGCGCCAACGGTGCTCATAGGGCACAAACTACACCAGGGGGCAGTCTTGAATAAGCGCAAAAAGGAGATCAGCGCGGACCTTACAATGACAGCAAAAGCGCCTTTGATAACAAAAAATACAACAACCAAGAGGCTCGCAATGAGCGCCGAAGGATCTCAGACCACCAAAACACTTACTGTCTGTGGCAAACAGCATTACCTGCCTTACCATTTTATTGCCACGTCATTTTTGACGGGCAAGTCGCTAGTAATAAAATATTTACAAAAATGTGAGGGGTGTACTGATTTTCGTGAGATACTGTATATATTGTGACAAAGACAGCCTCCTGGAATTGTGGTTACCTTAAAGGAGTATGCAAAACATGTACTGTATGGAGCAGTAGGCTAGAGAATACTTGGCTAGAGAAAATGAAAATCTACATAAACGGTCTTACTAACTTGTTGAAATGCCCTGTCTAAGCTTAAGACGATATTTGGCTTCAGGTAAAAACAAAAAAAAAGAACCAAAATAAGAGACAGCAATTGCCTTCACCAGTGTGCATCAAACAGTCTCTGGAATACTGCTAAAGTATTTTCAACTTTCTAAATAACCGCAGATGAAGCATAGGGCCCGCCCGTCTCTCCCTTTTAAATGGCAATATTATCTTGCTGCAAAATAACAGGATTTCCCTGGGGCATAATATGTCTGGTACATTAATTCCATGCCTCAGACCTAAACCCTATTGAGCCTTGGCAGCTCCACACTGGCATAGACTTTGTCTTCTTAGGCAATTCTGCCTGGGAATCCTCAGTACACAATTATTTTACTTGGTGCCTTTGTAGCTTTACCTCCTGACTCTGTATTTGCTCTCTCTGACAGCTCTGTTAGTCCAGTGACTTCAAAACAGCACACACTCTTTCTGTCATCCAAAACTGGCAGCCACAGTAAACAAGATTTTCGCCTTCAGGTTTTCTTTCACAGTACTCAATGCAGATCCACATAGGACCAGCCAGCAAGCTCCTCTCTGTAGCTTGTACTTGCTGCTAGCAGCAGTACACAACTTGGGCCCCTTCCATCTCTGCTTCACAGGCCTTTAAATGCTGTTCCACCTGGCTGGTTAAGTTTCATGCAGGAGTTTAACTCTGTCACTCCTGTATAGAACTCTTCAAGGCGCTGTACCCTGCTTCATCCTCTGGGGCACCATCTCACAATATATATAATAAAAAATGGTTAATAGTTCAAATGCTTATATATATATTACATAAGCTACATATATAGATGTATAATGTTTGATTAAATTCTCAATTCCCAAGTTTTTGAGGGATACTGCAGCATTGGAGCCCACAGAGCAGGGCTATTGCACTGACAATAGATCCACCCCTGCTTTCTGTCCTGAGAGTAGAAATGAATTATCAGCACTGTGATAGGAGGAGTCACAATTACTGAATATTTAAACAGCTTCCAGATCAGTTGAATGGCTCCCAGACAAATGATGTAAGTCACTGGGTGGAGTTAGACACACACAGGCATTCATTTTAAACCAATTTTATTTACAGGTGGCTTTATTGTTAACTAAACACTTCTCTTGAACTAACAGATGGTTCTCTAGATAATTACAGCCCTCTTCTGCTTACCCTGGCCCTTTAAATGTTCTTGGGCCATACCTCCTTGTTTAAAAATGTCACATATTTGTGACGTATGTAAAAAACTAACATCAGTAGTGGTGTAAATCATAAATATTATTTTTTAAAATATAAAGACTCTGTACAGGAGATTTCCATATTGTCTGGCTTTAGCACATCCAGCCAGCTTGGAGCCTGAGGGGTGTGCTTATCCTATCCATCAGTTGAGAGATGGGTGAAAAGTAATATATAAAAATCAAATCAAATAGTAATTAATTTGCAGTAAGAATGTTATTTTTTTTCCAATTATTTGTGTGCAGACCTTATATGTGCAGACCTGCTTGTCAGTAAGATATATGGAGATCTACATTCGGTACAGGTTCTGAGAGCAAGCAAAGAGATTTTAAGCTGGTTTGTGTAAATAAGATTAGCGCTATCACTTGTTAATTGTAACTCCATTTTTCACTTGGATAGTTTTAAGAAGTGCACCTGCGGTTTTATATGTATATAATAGGTGTCTGCACCATTAACTCTGATGATGAAATCCAATCAACTTGAAAGCTTGCTCTGATACTGAACTCTTGTTTGTTTGAACGCTTGTAACACTATTAGTTAACTCTTAATATCCGCTTTTTAAAACTTAAAGGTATATGGAGGGTTCCTGGATTTTACTAGGTATATAATATCCCTGTTTATCTTTTTACCTTTAAGTACTTCATTTTATCAAGAAGTGCTTATAAGCTCTGCATTTACTGCCTAAAATCAAACAAATAGTCCTTGTATAGGTCTGCCCACTGCAGCGTATGTATATACCTTGAAGCATCTGCATATGTAAAATGAGGATAAAGGTTTGGTCATATATCTGCTCTATGTAGGCTGTTGAACCAACCCCTAGAGAGACCAGAATCGGTGTCTCTGGTAAACTATAGTAGTGCGAGTTATAAATCCATTCTGTAGGCTTTTATCAAGATTCAAGTTTTAGCATCATTAGATGAATAGTGCCATAATTGCCATAGCTTAGTCTGTCAGCTATGCATGAGTGAAATTATGTTCTGTAATTCATTGAAAGTAGAGGAAAAAAGTAATACACTAAAGCTGTGCTGTATGTTAATGAGTGAATGTGACTGTAAATGCACTGCAATGCTCAATTTTGCAGTTTTTGTTTGATTTATCATTTGAACTAAAAGCATGAAATAAGGATTTTAACTATTAACCATTTTTTATTTAATCAAATTATTTTCATATCTCAACTTGATGCAAAGCAAAATGTTTGACTTTATGACCCTTTAATTAGACATTTGTTAATGTGATAGTTATAGCTCAAGAAAGGTTCTGGGAATGGAGTGGAAGACGTAACAAGAAAGAAAGCAAAGCAGACCAGAAAGTTGGCAGTTTGAGAAGTATTTGTATTACCCATCCTTGGCACATGATTTATCTCCAGTCTACTGACTTTCCTTCCAAATGGCTTACAGTCGACAAGAGGAGATCCATTAAGGTTAAAACTAAATAAACCATAGCTCACACGTTTCTCATGCATACCAAAATATATAACAACCATGTTTAGCAAATTTAAGCGAGGGTTGATGCACCAAATATAAAATAAGTCTAACGGAAAAAAAAAAACATTGGTATCATAAAATGCCACTTTTAATAATAATGGTTAAAATAATTAATGTAACGTTTAAAAGGGTATGTTTTTCTTCATCTGTCAAATTAATTGGCATGAAACACAAATCTTCAGAGAAGATCTGAAATGGTTGGACTTGAGGGATCTTTGTCTATTTGATTTTGTTGTTTAGTCATTTAGATGTGTCCGACTATCCGTGACCCTATGGACCTCAGAACTCCAGGCACATCTGTCAGTTACTGCCCCTCCGAGCTCCCTTAAGCTCATATTCATTGCTTCAGTAACCTCATCTATCAAAAGGTTTTGTTGTTTAGTCATTCGGTCATATCCAACTCTCTGTGACCCAATTGACCGCAGCACGCCATGCACATCTGTTAGCCACTGCCCTGCTGAGCTCCATTCATGCTCATTGCTCATTGCTTCAGTGACCACATCTATCCATCTCTACCTCTGTCTTCCCTTCTTCTTGTGCCTTCAGTCTTTCCTAGCATCAGTGTCTTCTCTAGGGAATCTTGTCTTATCATATGGACAAAATATTTGATCATCAGCCTCATGAGCAAACGTTTCAGTGAACAGTTTGTCTTGATTTCCTGAAGATCCTTTTATAGGGCACACCTGATTATCCTAATCTCAAAAAAGAGAATAAACTAAATTATAAAACTTAACTTTTATTAAACAGTAAAATCCATATTAAAATATGTGAACATAGGATGCAAGGATTAGAGATGATAGAATTAGCTGATATAGAACCCAAGTAATATAAAGTCAAATATTCTACCCTTCTTAGGCAATTTATACTAAACTGCTAAAGTGACAATTAAGCAACATTGTGTAGACTGCTGGTGACAAACCATGTTTAAAGTGCCGATGGGAAAAAAATTGCTGGTGATAAACAAGTGGCAAGTGCTATTACTTATAGAGTTATATAATTATATGGTTATATAAAGACAATCCTGTTGTATTGAGACTAAAGATTGAGTATAAATTAATCCAAATATAAATTGCTACAATGGTATAAATAAATATTATATACAACTGTATGCTAATAATGAAAGAGATTCTAGTTGCTTCCTCCTATTTACATGCAATGCTATAAAAAAGCACCAGAATGGCAAGCACCACAAGTGCTTATATCAGTTTTTCCCTTCTGGTGCTGTTCCAATCTCATAGAGTTCTATAACCAGGTGTTCCCCAATAAAGTATCCAACTCTCCTTTGTATTGACCAGAGTCTCTAAGCTACATAAGCTGACTGGTTAGGGAAAGGGACTTTAATCTATGGGCCTGTGATTAGAACGCTAACTGTCTTGCATGCACGCCGCAATCTAGACGCTTAGAAATGACGTCATCGATCTGAGACAGCGTTCCTACGTTAACCCGACGCACGTTTCTTGAATTTCATCAAGGGTTACGCCTGCCTTCTGCTAGCTCCTTCTTAAAGGCTGGCGTAGTCATGGCAACACTACTGTGAAGATTAAAACCATTTCAACCATGTTCAAATCTATAGTTTATTATCTTATCACTACATCAGCAACAGTGTTCATCATCTGAATGTCTATTAGGCATCCCTTTTGAGTAAAATTAGTATTCTAAAAAGGAATATATGTATTATTTGTTATGCAATGGAACTAGTATTTACTATGGGCCTAAATTACATATTTATTAGTTGGACATAAGATATAATATTTTATATCCACCTTATTCATCAAGCATTAGGTGCTATATGATAAACAATTAGTATTTCACAGCTTAAAAATAATAATATTAATGTATTTTGTTTATCAAATTTATTTAGATATAAGATGGTTACTTGCCAGTATTTTACTACCTTCCTTATTTGTTTTTAATCATATTTATCCTTGGCAGTACACTATGGCCTACCCTATTAATAAAGAATGAGTACTTTCCTAATATATATATATATATATATATGTTTTGGCTATCTCAACTATTATATCCTGTTTAAGATATTCCAATTGTATTACTCATTCTAAAGAAGTTATTATTAGATGTGAATATGTTTTTATCCCAGTATATAAATCACAAATTATTTGTATTTCTCTATATCATGTGATTGAGTTGTTTTATAACTTTTTGGAATATTAGTTATCGATATTATACAGGTATACTCTGGATTTGTAAGATCTTAACAGAACCATTATTTTAAATATAAGGGGTGAAGGTGAAACCTTCATTAAGGCCTTTTGGTTTTTTAGTGCCTAGTAGGTAAATCCATTTGGCTTCTTTCTTTAGTAATTCTGTGTCTGTATCACCTTTCCTTATGGTTTTTTCAACATGATCTATAGCTGTAAAGGTCAGAACTTTAGCATCATCCTTATGTTTTATTATTAACATGCAAAGCTATTGGGGTATTATATTCTTTCTTGGCACTATAGATATAGAATAAACCTTTTTCCTACTATCCAAAATCTATCTGAAGACTTAGTAAAAAATGGGATCAAACTAATAAAATGTTCAAGTGAACTAATGAGTATGATCTTAGAGTGGGAACAACACTAATTAGTAGAAATAGAGTCCCTGTTAAAGACAAAAGTGGAGAACATAAAAGAATTTACTGAGAACCCATTATTAACAGAGTCAGAAATGAAATTACAAAAAGATAAAGAACATTTTCAGACGATATTAATGGAAAGAAAACAAAAGAAATTTCAAAGATACTTGAATGATTTTCAAACTGGTAACATCTTTAGAAGACCCCAAAAATATAGAAACCCTAAACAAAAAAGTGAGGAACTACAAACATCAGAATCCTAGTGGTCAGATATAGATACTAGACCCACTCTCAATGGAGACTAGATCCAATATATTTTTTTTAGATGGAAAACAAAAACTAGGAGGGGTAAGGAAAGCACCAAGTATATTCAAACCACACAAAAGACCAAAAAATAATTAAATCCCCTACAGGTTTTTAATCTTTCACAGTTTCAATTATCAGACCATCATATATCTGTATTACAAAAAGGATTGAATTTCTCACCAACAGATGATTTTAATCTGTTTGAGTGGGTCAAGGATGTTCATTTATTTGCCAGGAAACTTGCCCCTAAAAAACATTTCTCAAAAAAAAAAGTAATAACTACTTGAACAGTTATGATCAAAAAACGTTGAAAACATTAGAATGTCTATTAGCGGACAGTGAAGAAGTAGAGTTAAGAGGACCCTTTTCCCAGCTTAAAACAAAGAGTAAATGTACCCCACCATAACATATAAGTCCAAATATAGAATTATTCGTCCAAAACATGGAAAAGGACCTGGAACAACTTTCACTAACAAAGACTAAATCTTCAAATTTAACAAGACAAGAAACACAAGCCCTGCAAGAATTGAAAGTCAATGAGGACATCATTATAAAAAATGCAGATAAAGGGGGCAATGTGGTAGTTCTGGATAAAACAGATTAAATTGAAGAGAACCTCAGATTACTCAATGCCAAAAATTGTTATGTTAAACTGAGTCAGGATCCGACAGTAAGGTTCTTAGATGAATTATCAGAGATACTCACTACAGGTCTGGAAAATAAAACAATTAATAAACAGGAATATTATTTTATGTTCAATAAAAATCCCCAAATTACTACTTTCCACACCATACCAAAAATTCATAAGAATCCCTTAAAACCACCGGGAAGACCGATTGTATCAGGGATCGCTAATTTAACCGAAAATTCCAGCAAATATTTAGATCAAATTATGAGAGAATTTGTATTTAGCCTTTCGTCCTATGTTAAAGACTCTAAGGAGGTATTGTCCAAATTAGATGGCATACAATCAAAGAAGCAAACCATCTTAGTGTCATTGGATGTAGAATCTCTGTACACTAGCATCCATCATGATAAGGGAATACTTGCAGTTAAATACTTCCTGGATAAAAAAGGCAATCAATATGTCACACATAACGAATTTCTCTTAGCACTACTGGAATTTGTCTTAACCCACAATTATTTTGTCTTCATGGATAAATTCTATCAACAAGTCCGTGGGACAGCGATGGGCACAGCCTGTGCTCCCACATACGCAAATTTATTCCTGGGATGGTGGGAAGAACAAAGGGTTTTCAGTGAAGAAATGGAGTCATATACCACACATGTGGAACTTTGGGTACGTTTCATCAATGATCTTGACACTCTGGAATGGCTTATTACAGCATCTACAGAACTTTATTAATCCTTAATAATAATAATAATCTGGGGCAATATTTGACTTCTGAAATTAGTTATGATTCCATTACATTCTTGGACTTACAAATATTCAAAACACAATATGACAGTATAGGCACTAAGACCTATAGAAAACCAACAGCTACCAATAGTTGGCTACATGCAAAAAGCAGTCATCCAAAGGTACTCATTGAAGGTATACCAATTGGACAATACTTGAGAGTGAAAAGAAACTACTCCAATGACAAAGATTTTGAGAAAGAATCCCAGGACTTACAATCTCGCTTTTTGGAAAGAGGTTATTCAAAGAATACCCTAAAGACAGTTTAATATAGAGCCAAAAATACCAAGAGAGAAGATCTGTTCAAAGATAAAAATAAAGAATCAGTTAATAAAGTAAGGTGTTTTGGGACCTATAACAAGAAATGGCATGAGATTAAGAGGATATTCAATAAACACTGAGGTATTCTACGGGAAGATAAAGATCTTAAACCGTTTTTACCTATCCATGCAGCAATTACTAGTAGAAACTTCAAAAACTTTAGAGACTATCTTTCTAAAAGTCATTTGGATATAAAAAAGAACAAACTATGGTTACAAAAAACAAAAGGATGTTTTAAATGTCATTCATGTAAGGCATGTCAATATGTAAAACCCACAAAAACTTTTCTTTCAGAAAAACAGACATAATAAAACATCTACTTACATGCAAAACAGAGGGTGTTATCTATTTGATAACACGTATTTGAGGAGCCAGATACATAGGAAAAACCTGCAGAGAATTCAGGCGGCGTATTCTGGAGCACATCTACAGTGTCAAGAAAGAATATAATACCCCAATAGCTTTGCATGTTAATAATAAACATAAGGGTGATGCTAAAGTTCTGACCTTTACAGCTATAGATCATGTTGCAAAAACAATAAGGAAAGATGATATAGACACAGAATTATTAAAGAAAGAAGCCAAATGGATTTACCTACTAGGCACTAAAAAAACAAAAGGCCTTTATGAGGGTTTCACCTTCACCCCTTATATTTAAAATAATGGTTCTGTTAAGATCTTACAAATCCAGAATATACCTGTTTAATATCGATAACTAATATCCCAAAATGTTATAAAACAACTCAATCACATGATATAGAGAAATACAAATAATTTGTGAAAAACATAGTCACATCTAACATCCAATAACTCTATAATAACTTCTTCAGAATGAGTAATACAATTGGAATATATTAAACAAGATATAATAGTTGAGATAGCCAATATATATATATATATATATATATATATATATATATATATATATATATATATATATTAGGAAAGTACTCATTATTTATTAATAAGGTAGGTCATAGTGTACTGCCAAGGATAAATATGATTAAATACAAAGAAGGAAGGTAGTAAAATACTGGCAAGTACAAACAATTTGTTGTTTGGCCTTAACAATGAGCACTATATGCATAATATGATAATTTTACCATCTTATATCTCAATAAATTTGATAAACAAAATACATTAATATTATTATTTTTAAGCTGTGAAATACAAATTGTTTATTATATAGCATTTAATGCTTGATGACAAAGGTGGCTATAAAATATTATATCTTATGTCCAACTAATAAATATGTAATTTAGACCCATAGTAAATACTAGTTCCATTGCATAAAAAATAATACATATATTCCTTTTTAGAATACTAATTCTACTCAAAAGGGATGTCGAATAGACATTCAGATGATGAACACTGTTGCTGATGTAGTGATAAGATAATAAACTATTGATTTTAACATGATTGAAATGGTTTTAATCTTCACAGTGGTGTTGCCATGACTACCCCAGCCATTAAGAACGAGCTAGCAGAAGGCTAACGTAACCCTTGATGAAATTAAAGAAACGTGCGTTGGGTTAACGTAGGAACGCCGTCGCAGAACGATGACGTCATTTTTTAGTGCATGCAAGACAGTTAGTGTTCTAATCACAGGCCCATAGATTAAAGTCCCTTTCCCTTTTTGCATTGCAAGGGACTCTAAGCAGTTTTCTCCAACATTACAATTCAAAGGCATCAATTCTATGGTGCTCAGCCATCTTTATGGTCCAGCTCTCACATCTGGATATTACTACTGGAATACCGTAGTTCTAACTATGCATACATTTGCTTATAGTGTAAACCTCAATCACATATAATAGTTGTCAAACAACGAAACGTCGTCAAACTTTGCGAGCTCGCAAAGTGAGGGGCCACGTTTGAGGAAGGTGGAGGCTCCAACGTCGGCTGCAATGAGCCGAAGGCTCATTGCAGACAGCAAATGCGGCACCTCGTGGAGCGAGAAGCTGCATTTGGGGAGGTGGAGGCTCTACGGCGCCTCACAAGCGGTTACAAACACACACAGAAGCGGGACTTGGAACAAATACATCTAACACGCAATGACTAAATACGGACTTACACTAAAAAAATACAAGCCGCGGGATTTAGAAAAAAAAACATTACAAACCGACCTAAAAAGCCGAACCGCGAGCAGCTGAAAACATAAAAAAAACTATAAATACACACAAAAATTACATAAAAAACGTAGGTCCTCTGCAAGTGAAGTTACTCCTCAATTTAAGTCCAATTTACCGAGTTTAGACACAGGAAAATCCCCTAAACAAGAGAAAAAATGGTTGCAGAAAAAAACTAAAACGAGGCTACACGACCCCTAAAGCCGCAAAACAACAAGCACATACAGCATTTCCAAAAAGCTGTCCGAGGTACAAGATACACTTTTAGCAAGGACACTAAATCATCCACACCAGCGTACCACATACACATTCGCCGCCATTTTACAACACTAACTTAAAGAATGCGGAATTAAACAGCTACACAAACGGCTTCCCCTCGCGCACGCAGCCTATTTACACTACACACTGTACACATTGCTGACACTTACACCTCAGCTCCACAACAGTGCAAACCTGCATTGTTTGCTGTATGAACATCAAAACAGATTGTTAGCTCTTCTGTACAATGCTTCCTGCATATATTACTTAGAAATAGGTTAAGTTTATTAATTAATTTATTAGCATACAAAAATACATATACACAAAAAAAAACACTATCACAATAAACCCAAAAGCCATTCACCGCGCACCTCACAACGAAACCAACGCTGCTCATAGCACACAAACTACACCAGGTGCAATAAGCGCAAAAAGCAGATCAGCGCCGACCTTACAATGACAGCAAAACAGCCTCTGATAAAAAAAATACAACAACCAAGAGCCTCGCAATGAGCGCCGAAGGATCTCAGTCCACCAAAAAATATAATGTCTGTGGCAAACAGCATTACCTGCCTTACAATTGTATTGCCCCGTCCTTTTTTGATGGGCAAGTTGCTAGTTACTATATAATTACTAGCGACTTGCTCGTCAAAAATGACGGCAATAAAAAGTAAAGCATGGCAATGCTGTTTGCCACACAATGGAAACCTCTCCCCCTCTACTTTACTGGCCTCCTGATTAGCGCCTTCGGCGTTTATCACGGGCCTCGCAATGAGTGCCTTTGGCGCTCATTGCAAGTCTCTCCCCCTGTTTACTTTCTCCCTTGTGTCTCATTTCCCTCTTCCTCTCTCTCCATTGTGTCTCATTTCCCCCCTCCTCTCCCTCCCTTGTGTCTCCTTCCCCCCTTGTGTTTTACCCCCTTTTCCTCCTGTGTCTCTAACCCCCTCCCCTGTGTCTCTTTCCCTCCTGTGTCTCTTTCCCCCTCTCCCTCCCATGTGTCTGTTCTCCCCTCCCTTATGTCTCTTCCCGCCTCCTCTCCTTCCCCTGTATGTTCCCCCTCCTCACCCTCCCCTGTGTCTCTTTCCCTCCTGTGTTTCTTCCCCATCTCTTCTTCCCCTGTGTCTATTCTTCCCTCCCCTGAGTCTCTTTCCCCCTCCCCTGTGTCTCCTTCCACCTTCCCTATGTCTCTTTCCCCCTCCCCTGTGTCTCCTTCCACCTCCCCCTCCCATGCATCTCTTCCCCCCTGTGTCTTTTACCCCTCCTCCCTTGTGTCTCATCCCCCCATTTCCCTCCCCTGTGTCTCTTCCCCTCCTCCCCTGTGTGTCTCTCCCCTCCTCCCCTGTGTGTCTCTCCCCTCCTCCCCTGTGTGTCTCTCCCCTCCTCCCCTGTGTGTCTCTCCCCTCCTCCCCTGTGTGTCTCTACCTCCCTTCTCTGCCTACCGTAAAGCAGTTAATGGCGCACAATGCTCATGCGCGCGCCCGGACGCAGTGCACACCCGCATGCACGGGGCTTTGCGATCGTCAAACTTTGATTTGTCGCAAAGCATGACGACCAATTATAATATGTGATGCAGCTCTTAAAGTCACATTTTAAATGTATTTATTAAGTAAATGAGGTGTTCCTCCCAAGGAAGTGCCCCTAGGCAGCTGCTTTGTTTGCCTAGTTATAAATCTTTCCATGATCATCTAAACTTAAGAAGAAAACAGAAATAATATAATAGAGTAGAATCTTAATTTTTTTGCTTTATGCTAATATGCACAGAACACGTTTTGCTAAGTTTATCTAAAAAATGTACCAGTAATTGCCAATCATAAAGTTACATTTACACAGAATTTGCATTTAGTTTGTGTAATATATCAGAAAGTAGAAAGAACTCAAACAGCATCAATGTTGTGCTAAAAAGTTGCACACATTTCTTTCAGTGCTTTTTAGTATATTTCTCAATATTCTGACATTTTAGACACAGCTTTCACACTGACTGACAACCTCAAATTCTGATTTGATTTAATTTCCATCTCAACTGGCCATTTACAATCTCTCCTTGTGAATAACTGTATATTTTTCATTTCCCCTTCCTGACAGTTTTTGGCTTTTTCCACTCAAAGATTACATTTATGTCTCATCCTCCTGACAACGCTCCCTCGTGTCCTTAAACTGATCCCAACATCTACTCAACATCCATCTCAAATCCGCTAGCGACACAGATTGGCATTGTTCTGTAAATGAGATTTACGTAAGGGATTAAAGAAAACTAGTTTACAAGATATTGTCGTTTTATGGGATCACGAGGAAGAAGAACGTGACCAAGTAATGAAATAGCAGTTTACAAATAATTCATAAAATGAGACGGATTAACAGCTAAATGTTTGTAATTGAACAGCTAAGAATATATTGATAGTTGTATTCATGATTATAGGGTTTTACATACTTAATTTAAGTTTTTACAACTTTATTCATTTAACTTTTTTTTTTATTATTAAAGTTTGAAAACTTTACAGTATTAAAATGTTAACTGTTATATTTAAAGTGAAAACGCATTAATTAATTCTAAGGATACAATGAAACTAAAAATAAGTAGAATAATACTATTCTTGAGAGTTTACAATCTTGAGAGTTTCAGTTTGGGTTTATAATATTAATATTATTCGATTAGTTGGCGAAAACTTTTAATTATTGGTATGAAGTATTAAAAGGGATATAGTAGTTTTCTGGAATTTACAAGGTATATAATATTAATATGTATCTATTTACTTTTATATACTTTATTTTATTAAGAGGTGCTTATCAGCTCTGTTTTTACTGCTTAAAATTAAACAAACATTACCCGCTTAACTCTGCCCTCTGCAGCTCATCAATACATAGACTCTATAGTACTGGTTGTGCTGTGTCTCATAGTAACCAATTAGTGAACATCTCTCTAAATTATACCTTCTCTCTCCCACCTTGCAATGTAACACAAAAATTAAGTTTTTGCTTTGTTATCCCTAAAGAGCATGACAAACTGGCAATACTTTGCATTATGCATTTATTTCTAAAGGGAACCATTACTGAGATATTCAGGAGTGTTTGAGCTGCATTCATATGCAAATGAGCGATTCACAGATTTTAATTATCGGCCCATGTTCTAACTGGTTTGACAGTCTTCTTGTGTGTCTATGTGGTGGCCAAAACAATATCCCTCAATGTTATCATGCAGATAGACATCCACCTTCCACCTAAGAACCTTGAGCCACAAATTAGCATTCTAAGCGAACATTAGCATACATGACCCCTATAAATATCTCAAGAAAGACTCACTGTAGAGAAAAATGACTAATACAATGTATATACAGTTTTTCATGCTCTTGTTGTAGTGACCGTGTCCCTTTAACTGGTACACAACTGAAGAACTGATGTAAGAGGTTTTAGTTTTAAATCTCATTAATAAATGCAGTTTTTAAATTACATTTTCAGAAATTAAATTTACTTTTTGCTAAAGTAAAGATAAACTGCAAACTTGCTTCTTTACACCTGTAGTTTACAGTCACTAAATGGTGCTGTCTCTCTTTAAATCTCAAAACAATAGGCACTTTCATTCCCTCATTAATTCTACTTCACAAAATGCTCTGGACAAACTTTGTAACTGAAACTTATTTAAACTAATAATTATATCTGATTAATAGCTATGCAGAGCATTCAAAGCACACGCTGTTTTAAGTTATATAAAATATGAACTTGAAGTTTATAAAGATATAACAAAAAAAAATCAATTAAGTAAAGTGGTACAAAGACACTGCAGGAATACTATTCATAGATATATTTGCAGAAAAAGTGTGCTTTTATTTTAAATGTATGTGGGCCTCGGAAAAATACTTAACAAACTGTATTTGTTAAGTATTGTAACAGAGTTGTACAAGGCATTTAAGTAAGTCACAGACCGTAAAGTTCTGTTCTCACAGGAGGACTGAAGGAGTTAACTTTTCTGTTCAATTGATTAGCTGCCCCTGGGCAGACCTGATTTAAGACTGCTCCTGGAGTATGAGTGGAGCTACTGATGTACTGACTGCTGTAGTTTGTGTGAGCTGGAGAAAGACATACACAGTGAGACAACAGTCTGCAGCTAGTTATCGCTTGCAGTGGAGACCTGGAAATCTGAAGACTATACTGGCCAGTGCTTGTTAATAAACAATTGAACTGTTTGTTTTTGCCCCACACAGGTTTAGCTGGATAAGAGCTGGTTGGTGAAGAAACTGTTTACTAGTAATAGTGCTCCAGTGGGAGTTAGGCCTATTATTATTTTTTGTTTGTTTTGTTTTCTTAAAACTTGGAAAAGTATCACAGCCTCTTGTATTGAGTCCTCCATCAAAGTGCCTGAAACATGGGCACAGATCCAGAGGAGACTGGGAACTTGTCACTGTATTTTAGCTGTAACTATGTATCAAGTTGTACAACTTCCATCAGTTTAAGTTGGATACTAAATATTTTACATTGCTAAATATTAACATTAGAACTATCTGTCAGCTCTTTAAATAAGGCTCATTTGTGAGTGTAAGTAACTCAGCGGAGGTCCTAAATATGACATAATTAAAAAATCCAGGGAATAGGAAGTACTTTATCAGTTGATTGTTATTTAGAAAAAATATTTTTTTCTACAGTAAACTAACAGTGGAGTTTGCCATTTTGAGCTGCCAGTTAGCTTTTCTGAATCATCCACAAAACGAGATTAAACTTTTGTTTATAAGAGATCAAGTGGCATGAATTACTGATAACCCCCTGGGGCACTCAGGCCATTACCTTAAGTTTAGTTACCTGGACATAAACAGCCTCATTCAATTCGGGGTTCGTAACTTGATCGCAAACAGCCAAATGCCTGCGATTGAGTTGCATGCTCCCGTTTCTCTACTTTTACAATGCTATTCAATTGTCCTGGCCCGATAGCAAAAATTGGAAACCATTGCTGTCAGATGTAGCATTTGCAGGATTGGGAGCAAGCCCGTAACTGCAGATGCAGAAATAGTCAATGGAAACAGAAATTGTCATCATGACCAACCTCCAAGCCCGTAACTCGTAAGTGAAGGCCGTAGCACTTTGATATCCAACCTCCATTTTCGAAGTCCTACAGCCATCAACCTCCAAGCCTGTAGGACTTTACATTGATTGCCGTGATCGATATAACACAAAAATAGAATTAATAGCACAACATTCTCCAATACTTTATTTCATGTTCAAAGACCTAACATCACTTTTACTCTTCATAAAAGTACAGTATTATTTTTTTATTTGCTTTTAAAGTGCTCCAATTTGACATTAAGCCCTTTGCGAGACCTTGTTGGTACCAGTAACTTGTGGTTAGGTATGTGCCATTTGCAGACTTGACGGAGTGGTTAGCGAGGGGGAATCGGAGCAATTGAATAGCGATTTGCGAATTTAGCGTTCTGGACTTTTGCGGCCGTGGAAGATCAAAGGCTTGGAGGGCATTAACTTGCGATTTGACAAATTGTAATGAATTGCAGCTCAGAGCACGTAACTCGATTGGAGCCCACAAACGTAAGTCAGTTCAATAGCAAAATAACTTGCGATCGGCACTTGCGAGCCCGGATCACTAAAACGGAGCAATTGAATGAGGGTCAAAGAGTCTAGGCCTGCTCAATGTGCAAAAGACGATGGCACCAATGCTTAAGTGTATTCCGAAAATAATAGCATTTATCGCTCATTTGAGACCTATTATTATAATAATTTGTCATTGTGAAAAAGTGGCTTCCATCCCTAAAAAAGTGGCTGTGATCACAAAAAAGACAGATCCACAGACAGATAAACAGACAGGTAAATATCTCCCTGTTTTATTACAGAATCTCTAGAAATACAATGATTCTAGTCCATTGGGATTTCTGGACATCACATATTATAATTGTCCAACTACGATTCATCGTCACGCTGTTTCCGTATTGCGTATGACTTAGCGATGAGCGCCGCAGGTGCTCATCTCCCAGCGAGCCTTGCGTAGCGAGGCGAGCAGTTAAACAGTAGCACTTAGGCAATGAGCGCCTTCGGCGCTCCCTGGCGGCGAGCCTCGCTCATTGCCAGCTGTTAAATCGTAAGCAATTAGGCAATGAGAGGCAATGAGCGCCAAAGGCACGTGATTGGGGACCCCCGCTGCAATGAAAATTCAAAATTCCCACGTTACAGGTCCTTAAAGGACAGTAAAGGTCCTTAAATGACCCGTTGTAAAAGAAAAAAATATATACACTGTCACCCTGTCAATCATGGGGGTCAATACAGACCCCCATAAACCCCTCATTAACCTTGTCACTCATGGGGGTCAATATAGACCCTCATAAGCCATTAATTAACCCGGTCAGTCATGGGGGTCAATACAGACCCCCATAAACCCCTCATTAACCCTGTCACTCATGGGGGTCAATATAGACCCCCATAAGCCCTTCATTAAGCCTGTCACTCATGGGGGTCAATACAGACCCCCATATGCCCTTCATTAACCCTGTCACTCATGGGGGTCAATATAGACCCCCATAAGCCCTTCATTAAGCCTGTCACTCATGGGGGTCAATACAGACCCCCATATGCCCTTCATTAACCCTGTCACTCATGGGGGTCAATATAGACCCCCATAAGCCCTTCATTAAGCCTGTCACTCATGGGGGTCAATACAGACCCCCATAAGCACTTCATTAACCCCCTCACTCATGGGGGTCCATACAGACCCTCATAAGCCTCTATTTAACCCCATCAGTCCCATAAGGGTATATTAAGACCATTATGGGCCTGTTACAACACTACATTAACCACACAATCCTCAAGGACCATCATGACACTAAGTATAAACACTACACTGCACTATACCCCCTGTAATCAGGTTGGCCGCGTATAGCGGTGGTTTCTTAAAGGAAGGGCTGACACCGACTTCAAATGCAGCAAATTGGTTTATTTGCAAAATGGAAATTAACAGTTGAAGCAGTAGCTCTGCTTGAAATAACGAAACATAAATAACTTTGTCTCAGCGAGGTGGGAGAATGCCACCTTGTGGCCAGGTATATACAGTCCTTAACTTGGGAGACTGCCACCTTGTGGCCAGGATACCAACAGTCCTTTCACTTGTGATAGTGCCACCTTGTGGCCAGGATACAAATATTTCCCTTTTACTTGGGAGGCTGCCACCTTGTGGCCAGCTTGTCAACAGTCTTTTAAGCTGGGGAGACTGCCCCCTTGTGGCCAGCACACGATTAGTCTTTGAGACTGGTGAGAGTGCCACCTAGTGGCCAGGAAACAACAGTCTCTTTTCATGTTGAAAATGCCAGCTTGTGGCTAGGAAACACACAGTCTCTTACTTGGTTGAAAATGCCTTTTCTTCTACAGCTTCTGTCAATGGTGGGTGAAGCATAGGGCCCACCCTTCTCTCCCTTATGCTTCACCCCAGGGACCCTTGTCACCCTCTGGGGATGAGGGACTATTACTTTCTCTCAACGCACACTTCTCCCTGGGGCCTTTGTGCTTCTTATCCACATATGGTGAAAACATGTATCGGTCACCAACCTGTTTATCCCTTGTAGCATCCGACTTCTTAGGGATGGGGTCTGGAGATAGTCCTTGCTCAGTGGAATATCTCCGATACCACAGAAGTCCTTTCTGTGAACCAACTCTGGAATATAGTAGTCTCTCTCTCAGATTCTGGTACAATTTCTGCTTCCAGCAGACTGTGTGAACGTACTGCGTTCCTCTATATGTCAGTTAGCAACAAGCGTCCTTCTTTGGCTTGCTTCAGTCTGAGGCCTTCACTCACTGGCTACTCTCTGCTAGGACAAACAGGGCCTAACTGCAGGGGAATCAATAATCCCTTCACTTACTTGGCTTTACTTGTATTTTCACCTCTGGCGTCTATAGTCGCTCTTTCAGCTCAGTCCTTCCTGTGACTGCAATCAGCACCCTCTTCTCACTGTTGTAGTACTTGCAGTCCCAGTAAATCAAGCTTCACACAGCCCACTGTATTTCCACATAGGAACAGTCTTCACTCTCTGTGGTGTGCTTCTGTCAGCAGCCCACAACCTGCACAGAGCCTAGCCGGCCACACCCCCTTCTCTAGGTCTGCTTTCAGGCTTTTAAAGGGCAGTTGCTCCAAATTAGGAGTTCTTCAGAAGTTTAACTCCTTCACTTCTGACACGAACTCCATACTCCACTTGCTTGTCATACTTAAAGGAGCAAACGATCACACCCCCCAATAAAACATTAAATATCAACTAAACACCCTCTACACTAACCTACCAACACCCACACTACCTAACCCCTAATAACCCCCACCACTCTAATTACTGAAAATAAAAAAACCTAAAGTCACAAAAAAAAATCTACTTAACAGAAAATAAAAAAACCTGTCACAAAAAAAGGAACATTACAGAAAATAAAAAAAAACATTACAACCCCCCCTCACTAGAGAAAAAACAATTACACACTTGAAAAGGAAATACATATAATACAATACAAAACAATTACATACAATACAGTACAAATACAATACAATACAATTACATACAATACAATACAATACAGCCCTATCTAATATACATCACACAATCTATCTAAATAAATACCATAATCTAATATACATCCTATCTATATAATAATACATCCCCAATCTATCTAAATAAATACCACAATTTAATATGCACTACATCATATGCTATCTATATATAACGCATACCCCTAGCTAACATACAATAATCTATATATAAACTAATCTAATTCTAAGCTAAAATAAAATAATTAAGACCACTTACCTTTGCAGATGTCCATTGAGATCAGCCACTTCCTCTTCTGCCACGCCCTGTATTAAAAAAAAAAAATACTTACATCCGCACTCCCGGACATCCCTGACGCTAATGAGGCTCCCGGAGACGTTTCCGGAAGAAAATAAGCAATGGCTGATTGGTTGAAAACGCTGTCTATCAAATTCACCCAATCAGAAGGCGCCAATGTGTGAACCAATCACAAAGGGATACACCCTAAAATCCCACTCTGATTGTATAATGCACCTGTCAATATTTATTTAAACCAATCACAAGGCGCAGATGCCTTCAGCCAATCACAATGGAATACACCCCCACAGGGTGATTGGTTGGAGCCTCTGCGCATTCTGATTGGTTGCACTGACAAGAGCCAATCACAATGGAATACACCCTCACGTACTGATTGGTGAAGGATTTGCGCATTCTCATTGGCTACTGTTAATATCAATCAATATTACAGCACATGGGAAGGCACAGATGTCTTCACCAATCAGTATGTGGGGGTATATTCCATTGTGATTTGCTGATGGCAATAAAGCCTTAGGATTGGTTAAAATAAAGATTGACAGGTGTGTTATCTAATCAGCGTTGTATTTTGGGGTGTATACATTTTTCATTGGTTCACAATTGGGGTCTTCTCATTGGCTGAATTTGATAGACAGCCTTTTCAGCCAATCAGAAGCCGCCATTGCCAATTTTATTCTGGAACACTCCGTAGGAAGCTCATTAGCGTCGGAGACATCCGCCAGGGCGGATGTGTGTCGCTTTTTTTTTTTTTAACGAGCAGATGCTACCGGAGCAGAACACCAGGAGGCCGGAGACATCGCGGAAAGGTAAGTATAATGTACATTGTGTTTATTTCCCTTTGTTTTATGTTTACTAATGTAATGTTTTTTTTTAACAGGAGCAGCGCCGGAGAAGACGCAAAGATGGAGGACGTGACATGCTGGGACATTACATGCTGGAACGCGACATGCTGGAAAGGTGAGTATAATATTTAGAATATTTAGAATGTTTAGAATGTTTAGTTATTTCATGTAAACGTGCTGTATTAATTTTTTAAAAATCTTTTTTACCGTAGGTTGCTGATCTGAAGAAACATCTCAAAGGTAAGTGGTCTTAATTATTTTATTGTAGCTTAGAATTAGGGTTGCTATATATAGAGATAGCATGTATTGTATATTAGATAGATAGATAGGTGGATGTATTATTAGATAGTATTGTATATTAGATAGTGGGATGTATATTACATTATATAATGGGATGTATATTACATAGTGGGATGTATATTAGATAGTGGCATGCATATTAGATAGTGGCATGTATATTAGATAGGGGTGTATTGTATTTAATTGTATTTAATTGTATTGTTTTATGTTTAATTGTATTGGATTTTATTTAATTGTATTGGATTTTATTTAATTTTATTGTACTTTATGTAATTGTATTGTATTGTGTGTATTATATGTATGTATTGTATTGTATGTATTATATGTATTTCCTTTTCAGGTGTGTAATTTTTTTAAACATTTTGTAGTGGGAGGGGGGGGGGGGGTTGTAATGTATTTTTTTATTTTCTGTAATGTTCCTTTTTTTTATTTTTTGTGACTTAGGTTTTTTGTTGTTCTGTAATGTACATTTTTTATTTTTGGTGATTTTAGTTTTTTTTATTTTATGTAATGTAGATTTCTGCTTTTTGATGAATTTAGTTACTTGAGGCACACAGTACACTCACATTGTGTGACAAACAGCATTTCAACACTTTCTTTTATTGACCGTCATTTTTTGACGGGCAAGTCGCTAGTTGACATATAAAGGGGCATATAATTCTGTACACCTTGCATGGCATATGTATAACACTTCTCCTGGAACAAAATGAGATCGGCTATGTTTTTTCATAGTGCTTAACATTATAACCATTTACAAAAAAGAAAAAATACAAAAATGATGTTGGAAAAATAATATTTATTTAATAAACAACACTGTTTATTAAAATATACAGTGCAGTCAAGAATAGTATAAATATACTTATGGTGAACTTAATCTCTAGGGTTGACTAAAGATTCTTCCTAACTGGAAGGGGCAGTAAAATGCACAACCCAAAACTGTCTTGAACCCTATGTTAACCTATACATACAGTATATAGAGAGATAATAAAAGATAAACAATGTGGACTGGGTCTGCAATATACTATATCAAAGAAAAGTCAGTATATACTGTGCACATGCACTAATAATGATATACTTATAGGAATCTAAATCCCTAGGATCCGCAAAAGATTCCTCCTTACAGGAAGGTGCAGTAAACTGACACTGCAAAACTGTCTCAATCTCTATATTAAATCCCTATATCCAAAAATATATACAGACCCAATCCATAATTGTTACAATCTAATCTTATAGTGGTTTTAAACTGTCCAATTTATGATGACATAATAAAGTGCAATCTATGTACAATGGATGATACCATACGAACGATTGAGTAATCAATATGTAAACACTGTATTTTAAACAATAGTTTAAAATCTGCCAAAAGGAATGCTCTACATAAGACTAGATAGTTGGCTATTTTAATAAATCATAACTATGTTATAGTTGTGGCAATTAATACATTGTCTCAAAACTACATAACTCCAGAAGCCATTTGTCAAGGTTTTTATGTCTGAGCAAAGGCAAATGGTGCATTTGGCAGGTTATGTAAAAGGGTTTGGAACAACAAGCATCTGAATAAATGCACCAAGGCCAATGTGTACAGAGCTGTTGTGTTGACCATACTACTGTACAGCTCTGAGTTGTGGGTTACCTACCGCCATCACTTACAACTTGAACTCTTTCATCAATGTTGCCACCACATCATCCTCAACATCCACTGGAATGACCAAGTCACTAACACTAAAGTCCTATAACAGGCTGTAATCACCGATATTGAGGCCAGGCTGTTGAAGAAACAGTTGTGCTGGGCAGGACACATTTCTAGGATAGACAGGGATCGGCTTCCAAAGATTGTGCTATCTGATGAGTTCACCACTGGTAATCGTGACAGAGGAGCACCGAACAAGAGGTACAAAGACTTGTTGAAACAGTCCCTTGATGCTTGTCACATTGACCATCATCGATGGATGGCTTTAGCTTTAGAACACAAAGGCCTGGAGAAATACCATTCACCAGACCGTCTCCTCTTTCGAGAGCACACACAGGGCTGGTCTGATTTGGCTCTAAAGGGCAGCTCGGTAAAAATGAGCATAAAATAATATATAGAGAACATTGGATGTTTAGTAGACTCTATTAATGTCAGGGGCACTTTCTTATTGGACTGCTAGGTTGCTTTAAACTGAGGGGAGAATTATCCTTCTGAGGCTTCTTATTCTACTTCATTCTGTTGTCAAATTACTGTTCATGGTGGTTGCCTTTCAACATAACTGAATATATCTGCATTTTAGGTTTGTTCCATTCCTCCCAGGAGTCTAATCCTGTTAAGAACAAAAGCAAAGGTAAGCTGCCAAAAACAAAAAATAATCTAAAAAAGATATAAAAGGCTGTATTTATTTATTTGTTTATTAATAAACCGGACAATTCATTAGTATTTTGCTTTTTGTGAATTTCACTCATAATTCCTATTGTACTTGCAAATTCTTGGACATAAGTTAAAATAAGATTTGCAACCTATATAAGACTTTTGTCATTGTCGTATACCATGAGAAACTCACAAACTGTAAAATGATACCATGCAGTGAAGAGAGAATCAAACAGTTTAAGACAGTAGAGCGAGCGACGCAGAGTTTCTTTAACCTCCTGCGTAGGAAATGTTAATAGCATCATCAAACCCTTTACTGTCAGCCTGTACAATCCCATTATACTACAAATGCACCATCCTGCAATAACCTTGGCTAAAAATGTAGATGTATTTTGTTAACGTTATAGACACCATTAGGTTTTTCATAATTACAGCTGCTCTAAAGTACCTTATGTTTTTCTAAGGAAGATGAGTGACTCGTAGACGCATGAGCTGAGAACCATGTATGTTATATATATATATATTGATTATGATTTTAAATTAAAATTCAAATCTGGAACAAGTTTAGGATTCTTTCTTTCATTATAATTATTTGTAAATGAAAGTTGTACCAGAAACCATTAAATAGAATAGACTGTATTAAAGGCATATTTAAGTTTCCTGGATTATGAAGTGTCTGAGAATCAGTAGTGTGTGAAAACATTTTTTGCATGAAAAATACCAAAATTAACATTATTATACTTACCCTAAAGCTTGCTAAATCTCTTGAGTTTGCAAGCATGTGATTTTCAGGGTTAACTCCCCTGAATATCGCTGCTAAAATTAGCATTAAATGCATAATTAATTTTGGCCAATCACAGGCAGCTATACATTGTTTCATTTTGTGATGGAAGTTTGTGTAGCAAGGAATCATGGGATTTGTAGTCCACTGCACAAGGAAGCAAGGAGGAGCTAGACGTTGCTCTGTGAATTTCTGTATTGTGCTGCTTTTGTCTTGAAGGTTAGTAATGGGTTAAAACCGGTACCCAAATGCAGTTCTTTTGGTACTGTGCCTATGTAAGCAGCTCTGGCGGTGTGGAAAACAAGTTGTATTGTTAAATAAAATAAATATGTGTGTGTATAGAATGACTCCATGTAATGTGTGTGTCTTATATAAGCAGCATGTGTTAGAGATTAGATACAGTTACACACAGGGAAACCTTTATGGTAATGCACATGCTACTGAAGTGGTACGAAGGATGGCGAAACGCGTCACTCAGAGTAGTGAATGTGGAACAACTCCAAATTTCTACATTGAACACACCTGGACATTATCCAGCAGCAAAAAAGAGGACTTGTGGGTTACTTAAAGCCATTCAACTGTCTAGATCTCTTTTCACTTCTTTCTTTGTTTTATATACAACCATTAAAAGTGATAGTACATAAGGAAGGGTTTTTTTGCACATATTTTCTTGTTCTAACATAGTCTGAATTTGTTTGATCTCTTAGAAATAGTTTCTTGCAGCCCTATATTCACAAAAGGCTCTTCATGTTAGGAAATAGGTTTTAGGCAAGTAAATAAAATAAACCTGCATTTGAATTTGTAAACTATTATAGACTATGCAAATATGCTATAGTTGAAGTCAGTTGTTTTAGTTCTCTTCATTCAACTTCACCTCCCACTTGCAGAAGCAGTAAATCATTGACTTATTTCAACTGAAAGTGCTAGCGCTTTCTGTAGGATTAATTAATACCTTTTGAGAATGCACTCGAGTTAAGGCATAGGCTGCCTACAAGAAGTCTAAATATGACATTGGCACCATGTTTCAGGAATCAAATAAATTAATTAATTAAGAAATATAACCTTCAAGGCTTTTCACTCCTCAGCTCCTCCTTATATCGCTTTTCACATTTCTCACTATAATAAAGCATGTCTTTAGTGCTCTGCTCAAGATGTCTCATTAGGAATCCCCTTTTTTGAGTATCTGCTATTATTATATTTATTTAAATATTTATTATTTTGTTTTGTGGGGAATTTTGTATGATATATAT
Organism: Discoglossus pictus; assembly: GCA_027410445.1. Classification (NCBI taxonomy): domain Eukaryota; kingdom Metazoa; phylum Chordata; class Amphibia; order Anura; family Alytidae; genus Discoglossus; species Discoglossus pictus. The sequence goes on along the minus strand of CM050170.1, from coordinate 120,372,120 downwards.
ATATATATATATATATATATAAATATATATATATATATATATATATATATATATAAATATATATATATATATATATATATATATATATATATATATATATATATATAGATTTAAGTAATAGTAGTAAAATATTAAAATTGGAAGAAGAAAGGGTAACTTGGAATTTCCTTTAAAAACTGAATATATAAATAAGAGAATTATATCCCTGAAGAAGTTTTTTTTTAATGAAACATGTTGGTATGCCTTTTCTTGTGTATCTGCTCATATTTATATAATATTTTGTAGGGAATTTTTAATGCTTTTAATATATTAATTATCTGAATAGTGTATATATATTATCTGAGTAGTTGTAGTAGTCCAACAGTTAAAACTTGAAATGAAAATAAACCAAACCAGAAACAGTATCTTGTGATCTTCCTCAAAAAATCTGAAAAGATAAATAAGAAAACAAGAACCCTGAAGAAATAATTTTTGGGTGAAACTTTTACTGAGTGATAAATCTGCTGACTACGGGATTTCTTTTAATACTCACACACACCACCGCACACCCCACCACTGCATACTACACCACCGCAAACCACACTAAACCACCACCGCACCCCCCCCCCCCTCAATTTAACGTGTTTTAGACATTTAAATGTGAACTCAAATGTAGTATTTCTTTCCTAGGAAACACACAGATTAATGGACAACCGGCAATAGCAGAACATTGCTTCCAACTCGCCTCTTTACCTTTCATTAACCTGGATTTCTGTTTAATCTTCCATTTTACTTTTTGTTTTCCATAAGCTGTGTGCTGGTCTCTGAGCTTACAGTGGATATAAAGCTATACTGAGTTTACAGTAATTCCAAACCATAAAATATACTGTTATTGTAAAATCTAATTGAGTGAATATAAATGCAATTTTGCAAATACATTATTATGTTACTGAGCCATTAGTGGTCCAACCAGCACTTACCATAAATACATATATGGCTAAGAATAGAAGGTCGTTATCTAGTTACCGTCACTTAATATGAAGGGGATACTGTAAGCTCGGCTCCAGGATATTTTGGTTCCTCTCAATAATACATTTCATTACTTCTTAATGAATAAAAAAATAAGTAGATAACAGAAATCCAGTAACTACAGTGGGCTAAGCTTTATCCTAACATGATTAGGTAAACAACTTTTCTACAACTTTTTATTCAAGCCAATTGAGTGGTTATCAGTTTGCCAAACCAATCTGGTTAAAAAAGAAAACTGTATTTTAAGAAAAAGTTCACATATTTGTGACATTTGTTATAAAACATAACAATGTTTAAAAATTCTGTTTGCATATAGAACCCTTTCATCTTGTCTGACTTGAGTATCTCCTATTAGAATTGGGATTGAGTGCCATTTATATCTACTGAATAGAGGAAGGAAGAGGCAGAGGGGTAAATAATGTGTTAATTCATAGAAACATTCACTAGAGAAGAATGATCGAAGGCTCAAGAATGAGGGAAGGCAGAGCAGGAGATGGATAGATAATTGAAACAATGAACATGAGCTTGAGGGAGGTCACAGGGGCTGACAGATGTGCCTGACATGATGCGGTCCATAAGGTCACGAAGAGTCGAACACTACTGAATGACTAAACGGTTGTCTATTAGCCTAGAACTAATTAGCTGTATAGAATAACAAAGAGCATAATTTTAAAGGGCCAATGTACGTTGGTAACAACTTCACATGCTGTTATTTTATTTATTTGTATCATATTATTATTAGACTCTTTTAAAGCTTTTAATTTATCTTCAGAGCCCAAGAACAGAGTGTAGACTTTTTTTTTTGCAACAATTCTAAACAGGAACAAAGAGGTGATAAGAACTGAAAACTATTTATAATCATTGATAACACAGTCCAGCAATATATATAAATCATTTCTTGTAAAGTCATTCAGTTGTACCGACACCCTGTGACCCTATGGACTATAGCACAATAGGCACAACTATCGTTATGTCCTGGTCATCTTTATCCAGAAAGGGTTTCTTGGCAAAGATACTGAAGTGAGTTGCCAGTTCCTTCTCCAGTGAGCTGTGATTTGTCTGACTTCTCTGCTATGACCTGTCCATCTTGGGTGACCCTACATGGTTTAGCTCACAGCTTCATTGGGGTACACAAGCAACTTCCCCTTGACAAGGTAGCGATCCAAAACGGGGCATTATCATTAGGTCCATATTAAATACCACTTTCAAGTTTTAATCTCAATGTTTATCTCCACATTTTTAACTCAATTTTATTTTTGCTTAGTTTTATCTCCAATTTTTAATAACACTCTTTTGTCCAGTTTAATCTCCACTTTTGTATCTCCATTTTTATCTTCAGTTTTTTTTATTCTCTGGTTTTATCTCTAGTTTTAGCGTACATTTTAAATTTTCATCTTCAAATGCTCAAACTAACTTGTATATGGTCTGTGGACTCTCCATATCCTCATCAAGCTTCCCACACCTGCGCTCAGATGCTCCTCACATGCTTCTCACAGTCTCAAGATGTCAGTGTCAAATTAGAACATATGGTATTACATTTAGAAGCGGGCCTATTTCCACCACATCATAAATATCTGATCTTCCATATTTTGTTAGTGGCTAAAAGGGTCATCTTAAAATATTGGAAAAATGTCTAAACTCCTAGATGGGAGGAAGTAACCCAAATAGTTTCAAGAAATAGAGACTTAGAAAAAGATTGGCCTGCAAAAGGGCCTATTAAAAATAATTCTCACATAAATTGAAATGCTTGGGGAAAATATATAAACAAGTAATCTATGTAATATTTTCTTTACAATTGTCTTCTAATGATTTTCTTGCTATATAAATTAGAGACAATGATAATTAATACACTTTAAAAGATAAATCTCAGGAACAGTATGACTGGTATGTATGGATTTACAAAATATTTCTATACTTTGATACAACATGAATGTAAATTTTATATATATTTTGTAATGTTATTTATTTATTTATGTATGTTTTAAGATGGAAAAGTTAATAAAGAGAAGTAAAAAAAAAATACTAAGTATGTTTTCGTTTAGTTTTAAATTGTAACCTCTAACAAGAATAATTAAATAAAATATATAGTGTAAATATAAAGCTGTAGTGGTCCTTTAAAGGGCCACTAAATGTATATGAAAGGTCGTCGGATCACTTTTCTGTAAAAATAATTATCTGCCCTCTGTCGCTAATATAACAACATCCCCCATAGTCCCATACTGCTGCCAGCAGCACAGGGTCCCTATCCTGTTGTGGGCCCTGGTGCTTTCGACCTGCTGCACCAGCAGTAGCACCACCATTGATGCCTATCTACAAGAACTTAGTATTACATTTAAAAAAATCTATTTTCAGCTGCCTTTTTATATGTTGTTTATGCATTTTTGTGTATATATCATAAGTAACTGCTTACAATGTGTTCTTTTCTTGTAGTTTTACAAGTCTCTTCTATAGATGTCACCAACCCATTGCACATTTATGTATTTTTATGTATATTTTAATTTCTACAACAACTGGGGGCCTTCCTTTGTCCCTTTGAATGCAATTGGGTCTTAGTACAGTGCAGAATTTTTCCCCAGTTTTTTTGCGAGACATCATGTTGTACACATAATAAAAGTGTATTGTTGTAAACTATACTAATGAGCTATTTGTATTTAAAGGACCAATGTAGCACAAAAAAAGTACTTTTTTGGGAAAATCTAAATGTTTGAAGACTCTGTTTATCATTACAGGAATCCATTTTTCCTGAGAGCTGGATGATGCCGGTGTATGTTTGTAGTTATTACTGGAGGGTGGGAGCAGAAGGAATAGGCAGAAGTTCAGGGCATTTGTCTGATAGCTAGATAAAATTGAAATTGACACCACACCTCTCCTCTCTGACTGGTCAGAAGCAGACACTTTGCATCATTTACTCTAACCATATCTCTCCCCTGACCACCTAGGCTGATATGATCCACCTAGGATGATTAGGATTTTGAGGCTAGCTGTATAATGACTCCTATCAGGATTGCCTCCTGGAATTATATGGTTGGGGGACTATGTTATGTTATGTTGATTTCCCAATATCTGTTAATTACTGTATGTTATGTTGCTTCTCTATGTGTGTTTGACATGATGTTAGATTCTGTATGTTGCATGTTCAGTTCATGAAGAGTTAACTGATTTAGAATGTGATGATGTAATCTATTACTCTAATGTTGATATTCAATTATGTAATCTGTCAGTTATGTAATCTTGCTCTGTGGTAAAATCTGTTCTGACTGGTGTGTGTATGCGCCTGACTGAAAAGAGTTATCTGACAGCTATCACTGTCTGACTGGATTAATATATACATGGAATAAGATATCTGGAAGACATATATATGTGAGAATCCCTATAGAAGATGATAACATCTATTACTGTTTGACTGGATTAATATATACATGGAATAAGACATCTGGAAGATATATATGTGTCAGAATCCCTACAGAAGATGATAACAGCTATTACTGTCTGACTGGATTAATATATATAAATATATATATATATATATATATATATATATATGTATATATATATATATATATTTATATATATATATATATATATATATTTATATATATGAAATAAGATATCTGTAAGATATATATATATATATATGTCAGAATCCATAGTGAAGATAATAGATGCTCTGGTCCTATACAACTAGTGAAGTGGATGTTATGGCAATTTATACAAACGCACTCACAGACTGTTAGAGAATGTTATCAGTTCAAGTTTAAATATATATCTATTGAATCTGCTATGAATTTCCACAGCAATGAAATCAGTTCATGATGCTTTTTGTAAATGCTGATCCTGTGTTCATATTTTTAAATGCTGCATTTGAGTAATGGGAATTTTAGAGACATCTGGCTGCCTTGGGGAAGGGATCAAAAGAACCTGAAATATTTTTCCTCGGTAGGTTTGACGATAACAGCCTTATGAAGCCCAACTGGAGAAAGCAGATCGCCACACCTCTCACACACATACCTTCAACCAATGTATCATGGAACCCTACAGGGTCAAGCAGAGACATAAACAAATCCAATAAAAATAACTGTATTACTTTTTTCCTCTTTAATTATGCTTTTAAGTCCACAATTTTCAAAAATGTATATACATTATATTGTCAACTGGTCGTTTATTAAGTACAGTGGCAGTTATATCTGCCACTTTCCAATTGTAAAGATACAAACTTCTTGTGAATTCAAAGTCTTCTCACACCTCACAAAGTAGGTAATTGGAAACTAAAATGGAAGGTTCCATGGCAGCATAATTTCACATAGAAACATGTACCTAAGCGTAGCTATTCAAAAGAGGCTATTTTGAACATGTCCATTCAGAGAGGATGGATAAATCACAGCATATAACTAGATTTGAAGTGAGAAATTTCTGATTAGTGCATCATTTGGCTAATCATGCAGACAACGGGAGGTGTGATATACGGGAAATAACTAGCAAACGCATCTCATAGCATTTTTCACACATTTTTATTCAGTGATGTCAAACTAAGGTAGGTCATGATTATCTGTCACTTTCGACAAGTTTACCAGTTACATGGGGCTCATTAATTGTAATTGTATTGTAATGGGAACTTTGACATCTACTTTATAGCATATTCATCTCAAGTTCTTGGAAAAAAAGTAAAGTGTAAATTAAATCAATTCATGAGATCATTTTGACTAGTTATTTTTACTCACCCTCTGAAAAATATAATTTTTCATATATGTAATCCATACTATATTCACACTGGTTGTATGGACAGAACATACAACATGCATTGGGCCAAAGAAATGTAATATTACTGGTATGCTTGCAAGAGACAATATTGAGTGGAGGATATTTTTTATCCAGTTACTGTATGTGAATAATATGGCTCAGTTTGATTGGCTTTTAAACTTGGTCCAATCAGCTCAACATTAAGAGGGTCATTGACCAAAATTAAGCTTAAAATGGCTGCTTCCACATACCATGGAGGAGTAAAGAAAGTTCTACATGATGGACACAGCTACTTGAATTAGCTCATTGCTCCTTCTGTTTCACCTCGTCTTCTGACATCTGTAGATAATAACATATTTTAACCGCCCCAGGGTTCCTTTCAAAAACACTGGGTCAGATATACCCATAACTTGAGCATTTAAAAAAAAAAGAAGAAAAAGAGAGAGAGTTTATACAGCCTGGGTGAAGAGAATGGTCTTCAGTCTCAAAGTGAGTCCCTTCTTATGAATTAATTCTTCCTCCTCCTCTTCTTTACCCTCCTCTAATTCTCCCTCCCTCCTCTTCTTCTCACTCCATCTTCTTCTTCTCCTCTTTCCCTCCCTCCTTCTTTTTCTCCCTTCTTTGTCCTCATTGTTTTTCAGGTTAAAAAATATTTGCACTTACTCTTACAGTTTCTTAACAAAATTTCTTTGTAAGACATTTTGAAACGCATGCTATCTCTTTTATACGCACATCTGACAACTGATTATTCCCTTCTGCACATCTTTTTTGCTCTGATCAGTTCTGTATTCCTCTAATTTTTGTGCCCTTGTTCGTCCTTCCAAAATGTGTTGAACAGTGTCAAAATGATATCAGATATATGCATCCGTGATGTCTTTTTCTTTTCGGTATATCACCATTTGCATCTTCGAAGGTCATCTGTGCATAAACTGAAGAATCAGATCTGGCTGCAAGAACAGAGAAAATAAAATTGCAAAATGTGTATCGGACCAAAGATATAACGATTTAAATAGCTATTAAATAATGGAACATTTCATTAATATATACTAAAATAATATATCCATAAATTTTGTAACATAAACACATAAATATTTAACAATAAATCTCAATAATTTTAATTTTTTTTTGCTAATGCAAAATTAAGAATATATTTTTACAAATTTTTACTAATATCAAATATAGAATCTTTCTTCATAAATTAAAATCCCCAATAATATTTCATACTAGCGAATTGCCCGTCAAAAAATGACGGCAATGAAATTGGTAGTGAGCTAATGGTATTTGGTGTATAATAATAAAATAAGTAATAGATTAATAAAGTACTATACCTATTTTGAAGTAATATATGCAGGAAGCATTGTGTTGAAGAGCTGCAATCTGTTTTGATGTTGCTGCAGCATCAGTGCTGTGGAGCTGCTGTGTAAGCGTCATGAATGTGCGCAGTGTAATAGTGTGCGTGCGCAAGACCAAATCGTTAGCGTAGTTGTGTAGTTCCGCATTGTCATGAAATGGCGGGTAATGTGTGGTATGCGTCTTAGCGGAATATCCGTAGGTGTTTTGTGGTGTTTTGCGAGTTTCTTGTGGTGTTTTCCGTGGTTATAGTGCTGTAGCCTCATTTTCGTTTTGTTTGCCGGCCATTTTTTCTTTCGCTTAGCAAATTTGTTAGTGTCTAAACTTTTTTATTTTGAGTTAAATGAAGGTGTAAGTTGCTTTTTTGAGGTCCTGGATGTTCCCTGTTGCTGTAGGTAAGCTTTTTATGTATGTGCTGTGTGTATTTATTGTGTTTTTATTTTTTTCATGTTTGCTAGTTGCGGCCGATTTTTGTGAGGTCGTAATGAGTGTTAACGTGTCTCGTATGTTATTTGCGCTGCGAGGTAAAGTTTGCAAGGGTCGCAGTTGCTGTGTCGTGCTGTTTGCGTTACAACGTAAAGTTTGTGAGGGTCGCAGTTGCTGGCAAGGAGTGCCTTTGGCGCTCCATGCCAGCAACCGAGGCCCTCAAAGGCGCACCATGCCAGCAACTGAGGCCCTCGCCCGCAGCCTTCGGCGCTCCATGCCAGCAACTGAGGCCCTTGCCCGCAGCCCTCGTGTTTAGAGTGCTGTAGCGTTGTTTTCCTTTTCTTTGGCAGACCTTTTTTCTCTCGCTTAGAGAATTTGTTAGTGTCTAAACTCTTTTATTTTGAGTTAAACGAAGGTGTTTTTTGAGGTCCTGGATGCTCCATCTTGCTGTAGGTAAGCTTTTTATGTATGTGTTCGGCGCTCCTTGCCAGCAACTGAGGCCCTCGCTTCGCAAGCGTGAGCAACGGCTCGTATGCTCACAACTATATATGTGATAAAGGTAAAGTTTGCGAGGGTCGCAGTCGCTTGCAAGGAGCGCCGAACGCTTCGCGAGGGCCGCAGTTGCTGGCAAGAAGCGCCTTTGGCGCTCCATGCCAGCAACTGAGGCCCTCGCTTCGCAACTGAGTGCCTTCGCAAGCGTGAGCAACGGCTCGTATGCTCCCAATTATATATGTGATATATATATATATATATATATATATATATATATAACTACCTATGTCAGTCTATCTACATTTCTATCTGTCTATCTACAGGAGCTCTTATGTGTGAATGTCAATATGTATTATATGTAGTTTTCTGTCACATACAGTATATAACATATAGGTGCTTTACTTAGGAAGTCATATTACTGAAAAAACTCAAAGGAAAAAACATCTGAAATGAATTGCTGCACTGAAAGAAATGTATAGGTATTTACAGTGCGATTTATGGACCTTTCGTGGCCTGTGGAGAGGAGGAAGGCTGAGAGAATTAAGTAGGAGTCTGGAAAAAGCAAAGTAAATTGAATTTTAGTTGTGCAGTGTTTTTGGTTAATAGTTCTTTCAGGACCTGTCGAGTTGAGTGGGTTATATGCAGGGCAAAAACAAAAGAAAATAGCTGCTGAAATTGTTCTAGTGGAAGAAGTGTATGGGAATTCTCAGCTGGTTGTGATTTATGGTCCGTTAAGGACCTGCCCGGCTGAGGGGGAGAGGTAGTTTACATGAATCTCATGCAAGAAAGTAGTGAGAGGCCAGGTTTAACTGCTCCGTTGCTATTAGTCTGGAGCCTTTGTGAGTTCAGCCAATAGGCGGCAGGCACTGTCTGTGACTCACTTGTTGCTGGAGCTGGGCCGTGCTGGAGGCAGAGGGGGTGTGTGGATGTCTTTCATGAGTTGCCAGGGCCGAGCCATGGAGCAGGGGTATGACATGCGGTCTGCCTGTGAAGTGGTGATGAAGACTGAGCAGGAAGTACAGAGAAGGTAACTGACCGGGGGTGGGCAGGGCCGGACAGGAGCCAGCACTTACCACTCAGCGACAGGGTAGCTGTCAATCTTGTGTGGGTCTCAGGGTCTCACTGTGTCCTACCCCCTGTAACACCCAACAATGGACTCATCCACAGGGCTCCTGTACAGCACATCTCTCTCATCTATGCGAGCCCGCAAGCGTGAGCAACGGCTCTGGCTGGCTCGCATGCTCACAACTATATATGTGATATACATCTTCCTATTAGGTAATACTGAGCTATGTATAAATGAGGCCAAAATAAACTGTCACCATTTCAGTCCCTTAATATTCAAATATGTAGAGTATGGAAAAAAGCCTAACGTTGGCAAAACGCGTATAGATATTGCCACAGTGTTTGCCCCGGTAATTGCTACTAATGTGTCTCCTTGGTAATGCCAATGCTAACGTCAAAACGATGCAACACCGCCTCAATGAGAAGCACAGCAGAGACCAAACACTTCAACAACTAACTGGACAGAATTAAAGAATGACTAAAGATTGTACTCAGTTTGGTTTGCAAAAAAAGAAACATCAAGGTTGATCCAAGAGAGGGCAACAATGTTCTTTCATATATTATTCAATATATATAAACTATAAAGTTAATTATTTAAACACTCTTAAATATAAACATATAAAAAAAGGCTACTTTAATACTTCAACACTCTACAGTATACTATATTCTACAGTTAGATAAATAGCTTCCTCTGGGTCAGTTAACAATTTATCCACAAATTACAAGGATCAGAGGAGATCCTAAAAAGGTTGAACTTGATGGACTAAAAGTATTGTTCCAACCTCTACGTAAAAAACTCTTCACCTCCAACCCTACCAGTTCCTTAAAACGACTTTCTCTTGTACCTTTCCATTATCATATATATATATATATATATATATATATATATATATATATATATATACAAATAAACAATTGTGGAAAAGTCTGACGAAATCCATAATTAAATAATTTATCAGGAAAAAAGACACACAGCTAGATTTTAATTAGAAAAAAAAAATCTTGATGTTTTTGCTGGACCCTTGAGGGATCCATGATACACTACGGGAAGTTGTGAGTGTGAGAGGGTAGTTTACATTTCTGTATAGCTATGATTGCATTATTTGATGCAAGGCCCTGCTTCTGGGACAGTGAGAAGGAGTGCGGTGTCAGTCTCAATATTTAAAAAAAGAAAACACGCTATGGCACATTATCAAATACCCTCTTTCTAATGCAACAAAAAATATAATTCCATGCCCCTTTAACTATTATATTCATTTTTGACAACTGGAAGAAATACTTTGAATTAAAATTGTATCTCTATTCAGTTTTACTGAAAGACTGCCACTATAGATAGTTTATTGACTGTGGGACTTACTAGATGAGTAATTGCTAACAGTATAACAAACACCCTCTGGTTAGTAATTCAAGATACATATATATATATATATATATATATATATATATATATATATATACTAGCGACTTGCCTGTCAAAAATGACGGGGCAATAACATTTTAAGCCATGGCAATGCTGTTTGCCACAGAATGTAAGGCTTTTGCTCCTCTGTGGACCTTCGGCGCTCATTGTGAGACTATCCCCTCGTGTACTTCAATTATCCGGCTTTGCAATGATCACCTTTGACGGTCATCATGAAGACAGATTTATAAGTACAGTGTAAAATGTGAAAAAATGTGAGTACAGTGAATTAATAAAGTAATATAAATTAATAAATGAATATACTTTACCTATTTATATTTAATATGCAGCAATCAATATCCTGAAGAGCTAACATAACAATCTATTGGATATTTCTGCATCTGAAAAGGAGTGTTGATCATGTGAGGAGAAAGTGTCAGCAATGTGGCAAGTGTGCAGTGTAAATAGGCTGTGTGTGAGAGGGCAACCGTTTGTTTGTTTAGGCGGGTAAAGCAGCATTTTAGAATCCTAATGTTATGAGTTGTAAGTAAGTGTTGTAAAATGGCAGTTTTTTTTTCTATGTGTTACTTGCGTCACGAGCATTTTCCGTCGGTTTTAATTTTATATTTTATATGTGCTATGTTCCTGGCAAACTCGTACATTCCTGGCAGTGATTTTCGCGACTCTGTGTCCTTTAGCCTTGTTTTCATTTTTTTTCGGCCACCATTTTTTTTCTCTCTTATCAGATTTTCAAGTGGCGAAACTCATTAAATTTGACTTTAATTTGCATGCAACCTCCCCCCCAGACGTCCTGGCTGTCCCCCCGTGCTGTGTGTGATGTTTTTGTTATGTTTTGTTTTTATTTTTAAATGTTTTTGTTGTTTTTTGATGTACGCGTTTCGGCCGTTAACTTCGTATTTTTGGGACCTAGTATTATTGATTTTTCTAAGTCCTGTAAGGCGTAATTTTTTTTGTCTAAGTCTGTTTTTTCTCATTGCGCGTTATTGTTTTAAGTCCCGCGGCGTGGTTGTTTTTTTTTTTTAAATCCCACTTTTCTGGATTGTTTTTGATTGATTTGCGGCCTGCAATGAGCCTTAGGCTCATTGCAGCCGACATTGGAGCCTCCACCTCCGCAAATGCGGCCCTCGCTTCGCGAGGGCCGCATTTGTGTCCGGAACTGCGTCACTCGCCAGAAAAGCTTGATGACGACTCACAGTTTGACAATTATAATATGTGATATATATATATATATGTATATATATATTTATATGTATGTAAATGTATTTATATATATATATATATATATATATATATATATATATATATATAGTATATATTGTTAATTATTGTCTTTCATGGGAAAGACATACTGCTCCATAGTACTAGTGGCCAAACCTGGTAATGCATGATTAAGTTTAATTTTGCTATTTTTTGTGTCCCCTAATTATTTAATTGGGGGGGTTGCAGATTCAGCTAATTTTATTATTTAAAATGTAGTGTTCTAATCATGTCTTACATAGCTGCTAATGTTAGTTTGTTATATGCTTCACAAATATATGAAGATATTCCCAAATTACACTATCCCTTTAAATAAAAAAAAAGAATTTAAAAACTGAACGTAGAAGATGTTTATATAAACATTCAAAGCACTATTAGAAGGTAATTAATTTAGAAAATCATTAAAAATGCACTAGTAATAAACAAACATATTATATTTAAACCAATGAAATATTCATGGAAAGCTTTTTATAACCCATTTCACCAACTGATTATGGAAACTGGTAAATACAGCTGCTTGAAATATTAATATTATATGTCTGTAAAGGAATTAACAGGATACTTCAAAGAATTACTACAGTATCTGGGCTGTAAAACGACCTTGGGGAGAAGTGTTTTAGAATCAAGAGTATGCAGCTATAAAAAGATGCACACCATTTGTTTTAGAAAAAGTCAGATAAATGTAACATAAGAAAACTACTATTGATGGAAAAAGAACATGAAGTTATAAGATCAGTAGAAATAGAGAATTTAGACTTAGAGGCTTTGGGCTGAATATGGAACTTCCTGTCTTAAGTTAATAAAATAAGGCTTGTACAGTATCTCACAAAAGTGAGTACACCCCTTACATTTTTGTAAATATTTTATTATACCTTTTCATGTGACAACATTGAAGAAATGACCCTCTGCTACAATGTAAAGTAGTAAGTGTACGGCCTGTATAACAGTGTAAATTTGCTGTCCCCTCAAAATAACTCCACACACAGCCATTAATGTCTAAACCGTTGGCAACAAAAGTGAATACACCCCTAAGTGGAAATGTCCAAATAGGGCCCAAAGTGTCAATATTTTGTGTGGCCACCATTATTTTCAAGCACTGCCATTAACCCTCATGGGCATGGAGTTCACCAGAGCTTCATAGGTTGCCACTGGAGTCCTCTTCCACTCCTCCATAATGACACCACAGAGCTGGTGGATGTTAGAGACCTTGCATTCCCCCATCTACCATTTGAGGATGCCCCACAGATGCTCAATACGGTTTAGGTCTGGAGACATGCTTGGCCAGTCCTTCACCTTTACCTGCAGCTTCTTTAGCAAGGCAGTGGTCGTCTTGGAGGTGTGTTTGGGGTCATTATGCTGGAATACTGCCCTGCAGTTAGGAACTAACTGTGTAATTTTAGGTATACAAATCAGACCTTGTAAGCACTTTTTAATAAAATAAAGTAAATAAAAGTAAAGAGATATACAGGTGTATTATATAAATAGTAACACCCAGAAACCTTCAATGCCCCTTTAAGCAATTTAAGCATTCCAGATATAGGTATCAAAGTATCTTAACTTGATGATAAATCAGAAGCATAAAAGCATTTTTAGAGAAAATCTAAAAAACATTTAGGTGAGCTGCAGAGGGGAGAAACCAGTTAGGAAGTATTTGTAAGATCTTAAACATAAACAAAGAGCTTTTAAGCACTTCTTAATAAAGTAAAGAGATAGGCGGGTATATTCCTAGTGAAAGGGAAGGGGAAAGAGACATCTCACCACCCCCTAGTGAAGTTTAGTTGTATACTAAAAGTGTATCAGATAAACATCGAAATTGGTAAGATATTCCAATCCCGTTATTACGTCATAACATGAGGTAAGTATAATCCGCATAGACAGTTCCTTGTGTCCGTTCTCGCTTCAAGGTGATGTGGAACCAATTCTTGTTTGATGTATTTGTACACTTACAGATGTAACACTTATAAATTTAGTTGTGATTGTGACAGTACCCTCTAGGATATATGCCTAAGTTGGAAGATAACTTTTAATAAAAATATATCAGTGTGACGACTATTGATCTATTGAAAATATAGAACCTTAAATTAAGGTGATGAAAAAAAAAAAGAGCAGCCGCATCTCATTGAGTATATGACTTCTACATTTTATTAGTCAAATTGTAAAAAATATATATAACATTCTCATAAAATGAAATTGGCGTCAATAAAAAACTATAATAGAATTTACATAAATAAAATCAATTGTGTAAAAAAAAATATGAATACAAAGGTCAAACGCGTTTCACTACTCCTTATGTTGCTTTATCAATGATCAAGAGTACGAAGACAGGCTGGAGGTCCGCTCCCTTCTCTTCCACCTCCTGACTGTCAACACTTGTGATGTCACTACACAGTTGAGGGCATATTCATAGTGAAATCCTGAAACCTTCCATGTCCATTTAAGTGGGATGATGGAAAAAGTTGAACATTAGCTGAAGTGTTCTGTAATTAAAGAAGTGGGTATAAGGGTCAATAAAATATACTTAAATATATGTAGATCATTCCTAGATATAAATACATATCGGCCCATCTTAATAAAGTAAACACCCTTTTACTCTAGATAGCAGAGGGTCCTTTGCTGTGATGGGACCAGTGCTTTGCACCTGCTGCATCTTCAATAGCTTTATCACTGAATAGATATAATAGGCACATTAGACAAGCCTATTCAGACTTATTTGCTGTTGATACCCAGGTTTCTCTTCATATTAAGTAACTAGGCTGCTATAAACTGTCTTATACTTATTTACATTGGAATATCTTGTGTGTTGCAGCCGAGAAGTCATTAACATCAAGTAATTCCATGAACAGAAGGTTAAAACACAAAAACATAAACTTCTCACTGACTAACTTTCCTAATAAATGGTGTTTATTATAAGAAGATCATTATACTCTCGGACCCCTCATTATCTCCCTGACCCCTACAGATCAGCATTAATGAAACTATTATTTAATTCAAGAATAAGCTGCTTCTATTCCAGCAGAGCTAAGTGCTTAGCAAAATTATATTAGCAGACTATGCATTACATGGCCCGGATCCGACCAACACAGCTGTAGGCCCCAGACTCACATTGCTAAATTTGTGGAATGAACTGTGCTTATTACAGCCCACCAGGAATTCTAACTTCTTAATCTAATTAGATCCCCAGAGCACACTGAATGCTTTCTCTGTTGGAAAGTTGGAAGAAAAACCATTCTGGAAAGTAGAAAATGCAATAAAGCCACCTGTAATTAAATTTCATTTTTTTTCCGGATTAACAAACTAAGCTTTTTTTTTATTTTTTACTCTCGCTCTTTAGAGAAAATGGACGTCAAATCAATAGCTTGCCAATGTTTGCATGTGCTGTGTTATTAGCAGAGGTTGCTACCCTTACTAGGTGCTTACTTGAAGGTATATGCAGTGCAGGAGCAAGGGAATGAAAGGCCCCCTGTGAAAAAAATTTTGCTCTCCCCCCATATCATTCAGTGATAACAGTTCCTCTCATTAAGACCCCTTCTCATAAAAGTACACCCTCCCCAAGAAACATTTTCACAACAGCTCCCTTCTCGAAGATCCCTGCCATAAAAGCGCCGCTCCTCAAGACTCCTTCCCATAACAGCTTACCTCCTTACGACTCCTTCCAATTAAAACACCCCTCCCTAAGACCCCTTTCCATAGCATCACCCCTCCCAAGACCTTCTATTATAGCTGCTCCTAGCCCCAAAACACCTTCCCATAGCTGCCCCCTTCCCTTACCTCCTGCCTGCTTGAAGCTCCTCTTCATGCAACTGAGCTCCAGGATACACAAACTCCTCTTTCCAGTTACATCCTCTATGGAGTTGAGGGCCTGTTTTCCCTTGTACAATGGGGGGCCTGTACAGACCCCTCAACTCTCTAATCTCAGTAACTTAATTCTTAAGACACTAAACATGCCTGTGTACCCCCTTTGCATCAATATAATCAAT
This sequence comes from Discoglossus pictus, assembly GCA_027410445.1. Lineage (NCBI taxonomy): Eukaryota > Metazoa > Chordata > Amphibia > Anura > Alytidae > Discoglossus > Discoglossus pictus. Next base: position 120,356,388 of record CM050170.1, on the reverse strand, counting down.
AATGCTTGTTCCAGACAAATAAGTTTATATATGTTTTAAAACCTATTTTCTCAAAATAATCCTTTTATTGCTAATCCGTTACTAAATAAACAAGCTAAATCCTATTGACCATTATGCTGCTGTTTAGCCATTCAGTTGTCGCTGACTTTTTAAGACCATAAAGATTGCAGCACATCAGCCACATCTGTCAGCTTCCGAGCTCCCTCATGCTCATGTTCGTTGCTTCAATTACCTCATCTATCCATACCATCTTTCAGACTTAACAAGACAAAATAAATTTAGTGTCCCTCTATGTGACCTCTACACCATTTTCTATCACTAGTAACAATGAAAAGCTATTTCATCTGTACACATAAGACTGATACAAGCTTACTGCAATCACTGCTGTAATGTTGTACCAGAACTATGCTCTTACCACATTGTCATGTAATGTATTTTTCATATTCAACTGTAACAAGACTGATGGTAATTTTATAGGATATACGTATTGTAAAAATGTCTTTTAGAGACTTATTATAGATGCATTTGCCATTTTGAACACACAATTATTGTATTAGTTCTATGACCATCTGTCAATGCGCCGTCTAAGAGTTGCTGACCATGGTGCTGAACTATAGATAATGATCTGGATACAAATTGTTCATATAAATTATAGAATATACGTCTGATTAAAATCAGTGCAAACATGTATTGTAATTTTCGGCTCCAGCCACAGTCACTCGTAGCAGTTCTCACGCAATGTTTCTGGGATGGGAGATTAACATAGTTAGGGAGATTTACTTTGTTCTTAAACATGGTGTAAGCTATGATATAGGGGATTTGAAGAAGAAAACTTTATAAAAGAAATATATCAGAAAGACAGGAGAAAAGGCAAATAATAATCATAATGGACTGAAGGTTTTTAACAATTATTGTAACATAAAGTGATATTTTAGCCTAGAAACGTTGGTATGTTTTTTTTTTTCTTTGTATGAAGAACAAGAAATACTATCAGTCAAAATTATTTTAGAATAATAAAAATAATTCTCAATGTCAATTCAATTCACTACTCTTATATGTTATTGTTTTCTCACAAGACCTCCACATATCTTTCTTGTCAAAGAGTTGGTAATCGTGTAGAAAGAGTAGAGTAATAGATAAGTGGAGCAGACTTCCAGTGGAAGCTTTAGGATCAAACGCAGTTATGGAATTTAAGCATGCCTGGCACATTTAAGTCAAGTTTTTGGGGTAGATAGAATACACAGACCAGATGTGACTTTTGATTCTACTCTGCCGTCAAATCTATGTTCTATGCTTCTGTATGATGAATATGTATTTGCACTTTCATGGCAAGTGACTTTGCTTATTTGCCCATCAATAAGTAAGCCATATTGGAAACAGATAGATCAGGTCTAAATGGAAAAGCATGGGACAACGTATAGCTCATGTATACATACATATATGACTTTCTTGCATTTATTACAAGATCTACTCATGCAGCTCTCTATTAAGTCTTACTTAGGGAGCATTTAGGAGAGGACAACGTCATAAGCTTAGTTTTAATTACTAAAAATTAATACATTTTTATACTTCTTGTGGTCATTGGAGGAATCCACGATATTTTGATAAAGGTGGTGTTTGAGAGAATCTTTTACATTTCTAATGGAAGTGGCGTGCTTGCATTTATTCTTACAAATGTGCCTGCTTCTGAGTACATGCAAGAGTTTGTGTCAAATTCAATACAAGCCATTTATCTATCAAATCCTTTTAACCTCTTCCTCCCCTATCCACTGATAAAAAAACACTTAATGCTCTTAATGAAAACACACTTAATGCTCCAGCTATCAAGCAGTAACAAAACCAGACTAGATGAAAACTTCTATGCATAAAGAGAAATTTCAAAAGATCTAGGGCCTCATTAAATTAGAGTTGCGCGTTAAAACGTAGCTCTCAAATTTGATCTTAGCGCGATTTGCGTACTATGATTCTTCTTTACTTTCCCAGCGTCTGACGTGGAGAGCTACGTTGAACCTCGTGCACGTAAATCCTTTGATCTTTTATCTTCGCAATTGCTACTTGTTCAATTCATCTAACAAAGTGCAACGTGTTTACTCGCGAGCAAGCACATTACATGCAAATGGCCAACGTGTGCTCGCAAAGGGAGTTACGTTCAATACGTAGCACTTGTACTGTAAATAACATAACACTACTGTACTTTTATTAACAGGGAAAGTGATGTTAGGTCTTAGAATTAATAGCACAACAGTCTCAATCCCGTAAATCGGCCCCAAAAACACTTTATTTCATGGATTTTTTCATATGTCATATCAACACCTGCAATCCATGTGTTACGACTTATACTGTAACTCGCATGCTTTAAAAATATTGCATTATTTCTGTCCTTTAGGACTGATCGCCAAATGGATTTGAGGCACGTAGGACTTCAAAATCTACCCTCCCCTTTTTCTGTGATGTAACGCTTACAATCTCTTTTTCCATTGGCTCAATCTGAACCCGTAACTACGAAACTGATTAATTGTTTGCGTGCGAACACGCAAGTCCGACGTCCGTGAACTGGTTTATGAAATAGCGTCTCTCCCTTGTAGCTCGCAGCCCCTTCTAATTTAATAGCATCATAACTTTGACAAATTCGAAGCACGCAGCCCTTACGTTCAAACTTTGTATTTACGAGACTGAAATTTAATAGGGCTACTGATTTCTCAGAGAAAATGTAATCTGCTACATAATTCACAAATATGTGCAGTTTTTGTTGAATTGCATTGGACCTTTAAACCTCAAGGTGGCTTGGGCTAAGTAGAGTTTGAAGATTTTTTTTGTCATCTTATAATATAAGCAACATTTTGTAGGACGTTATATACAGTTGCACTGATGGCTTTGATAGATATTGTAAGGTGTGTGCTATAAATAAATAGTTGAACATACACAACAATGGTGTAGAAAACATGGGGAAGGTTCAAGGACATAAAATCATGGTCTTCTCCAACGAATGACCAGAAAATGTGATGGGGGCTTGAGTAGCAATTTATCATTCACACCAATACAATACAAAAACATTTCAAAGAAGGACCCTTGGGGGGCAATGAATCAAATCTCTAAAATGCTTGCCATGCAGTGTGTGAAAGATTTATTGTGTTACTAGTATGCATCCATATTGGACAACATATCATTTATAACTTGTAATAAAAAAAATTGGTCAGGTTATAACTGTTTTGAGACTTTTTATACTATCTGTTGTGTACCAAAATATATATTTAAACATTTTTGTAAGCAACATGATCACATAACTATAAAATGTCGGAAAAACTATTCAAAAAGGAACAAAAGAACCATAAATGTATCGACTCAGCGTAACATTGTTTTGTAGCCAACATGTACAATTCCAAAGTGATTCATTGAGCAAGGAGATGACTTAGCATTTTAATAATAATTTATGCTCACAACTTGGTTGATTTGTTTTTTTTCTCTATGTTTTAAACATTGTATATCCAGTTTGCTTAGTGTAGGGGTTGCTTGACTAGCTGTTGAAACCAAATGTGATTCTGTTCTGGTACCTCTGACATTATGGTGTAGCCTTTGCAATAATAAGACAAAATGTATGATTAAATAGTCAGTAATAGCAGATAATGGCTGTTTGACAATCTTGTATGATCAGGTAAACGTAACTTATGTCTTCTGAGCCAAAACAAGCATCATGGAGAGTAACATCCCAGGATATGGCTGAAATGTCAAAGAGGAATTCTCAATGTGAAGCAAAAATATAAGTTGATGGAGGAAGTTTAATCTCAAGGTGTTCTTCCTACTCCTTGTACACTGGTCCCCTTAATTGTATAATATGGTGATTCCAATGGAGAAAAAAAAACATAATGGAGTCCGTTTAAGGTAGTGATGCCTATCTCAGTCCTATAACAGTCCAGGATTTCTGCATCTCTCTGCATGAGCACAGTTGGATCAACGTCAGCATCAAATAATCTGTATCAAATGTTCCAAACCAGGGTAAACCTGAATATACAAGTAAAGAGAAGCAGAATTCCTGGGCATTGGTGGATCTCTTAGGACTGAGTTATCCACCACTCCTTTAAACAGTGGTGAACAAATCCTCTTCCCCTAAAGTACTTCACAAATTTAACCCTTTTTTACCTGCCCTCCTACAGAAAAAAAGCCTTGTAATTCTGCTTTCTGGATTCCCAACAGATTATTTGTGCTACTTTCTCCTCTAGACAGTTTCCCATAAATCCTTTCCATCTACGTCTTATTCATGCAAGCTCAGTTTCCACTCTTTTGTCTTATATTTCACAATAGGTCAATTAAATTCATCAATATTCATAAACCTATATGTATATTGCAATTGAACACGTCCGGCTTCCCAAACCCACACACACTTTGGTTTACCCTTTGGATCGGATGAAACGGATCCACTGTTATAGAGTTCTCCATACTCTTTCAACAGTCAAGTGAAAATCAGCTTGGTCAGATCTGCTTTATTTTACCAGTGTCACCACCATGAAAAATTGTTGGTTATTATGGCTGTGCTTGGAATTTGTGATAAAATATTCCAATGATGTTGTCCTGGACCATGGGAGACATATACGGGAACTGTCAAGGTTTGGTTTTGAGACTTATGGCTTAAATTTAAGGTTGAGATTACACTCCTTAGGCAATCTTTTAGAACATCCAGTTTGGCAGTTTGTAGCTACAGCTCTTGTTGCCCTCGGTGCAGAAGTAGCCAATAGTGGGGGAAACAAGGAGAGACATTGTCACATGATTGGAATTACCGTGACTTCTTACAAAGGCTAAAGCTAACGTCATCATGTTGTAACACCACCTCATCTGGAAGCACAGTGAGAACAGAGAGATGCAGCTACCAACTACCAGCTGGATTGACTAAACAACGTTTTAACATTAATCAAAACACAGCACTTTTAATATATAATTCTATATTTTTGAATACTAAGGGCCATATTAAATTACAAACCAGTAGCGGCCCTGGTACACCTGCAAAGCCTGCGGATTTGAAATTCAGCTGCGTCACAGAGCTATTAAATTAGCCAAGCCCGCAACAGACGTGGCCGACATTGAAACCCATAAACCATTCTTGCGCACGTTGCATGTACGGCCATGAACATGATCAAATAGTCAAACTCATAGTTATGGGTTTAGACTGAGCCAATAGTAAAAGAGATCGTCATCATTACTTCACTGAAAAATGGAGGTTAGATTTCAATCACTTACGGGCTTGAAATACGAGTTACGATTGGACCTGCATTCCAGAATTAATGCAATATTAATGCATCAGTAATTATGATATTCTAGTCCATGCAAGTTCCATTATATGTATTAACACATTGATTGCCAGGGTCGATATAACACGGAAATTAAACATTAAAAAAAGGGTCGATATAACACGGAAATTAAACATTAAAAAAAGTATTTTATATTGCAGATTTGTGAGCTTGAGAATGTTGTGCTATTAATTTTAATACCTAACATTACTTTCCCTTTAATTTTCAGTACAATAGTGTGTTGACATTTGCATTTATAGTGCTACGGATAGGACTTTAACCCCCTTGTGGGTCCTGGCTAGTTCCCATAGGCTTTTTGGCTCCATATTTCGGGTTAAGGTTTGAATGCCAGTGGATTCATTGAAATTTAATAGCCATTTGTGAACGTAACAGTTACGGGCTTGACAGACGGAGTTCCACTTTTGACAGCCCGTAGGGTTTTTCCACCTGTAACCTGCAGATCATTTGCAGGTAGCTGTATGAGGCCAATTTAATAGACGTAAGTATAGCGGGTTCTGTTACGCGCTTTTTATGTTGGGGGAATTTAATAGGGCTGCAAGTGACTCAAAAGACTTAAGTTGACTTGTACCCTACTTCTACCTAACTCTGTTACGGTCTTTCCCATGGAACTATCCATGGTATTTTGGTGATGGTTGTATGTGAGTGAGAGAAGTGCTTACATTTCTGTAGGTGCAGGGCTTGTAGTTTTTATTGTGACTACCTGCTTCTGAGCATGTTTATGGGGAGGGTGTCAAATACTAAAAGTTGCAATTAGATAACACACTGGCAATTGTTACTATTGTTTAAACCAGTGTTTTTGAAATCCAGTCCGCAGGGACCACCAACCGTTGACATTTTAGGTATATCCTTGGTTAAGCACAGGTGAGCTAATCAGACGCTCAGCAAGTGATTGAACAGTCTCTGATTAGCTCACTTGTGCATAAGCAAGGATATACCTATAATGTAAACTGATGGCGGCCCCTGGGGACTGGAGTTAGAAAACAATGGTTTAAAGTGTATCATTGTGTTATTGCTCCCATTTATAAAGTATAGTGTCATGGCCACATGGATATCAGGATTGTTACAGCCATGGTAGCAAGAATAGGTGTGCAATGCTATTGTTTACCCAGTTTTGTAATAACTTCTCCAATGAGCTAACTCTCTTGGACTATTTAGTTTTTCCAAGAATTATGTTATTGTGTCCTTGTGAAACTATATATGTCATGTATAGTCTTAAAATGGAGCATCTCCCCTGGTGGTTTTTAATTAAACATGTTATGTTGGGTTCCCAGGGAAGGGGGGCACATGTTAAGGGGTACTTGGTTGAGGGATCTGCAGAGCAGATTTATAATAGCACTAGCATGTTAATTCCCCTCCCAAGCAAGGGGATGTCCAGCTGGTCAGTAAGGAACAAAGAGGGTGGAGAGGGTGCGTAGTTTAGTTTTATTAATCATGTTTTAATAACACTGGAGTTGCAGCATAATGTAAAACCCCTCTTTAATGTTCATACAAGAATATAAGTATGGATCAGTTATATTTTCAAAATAAATTTAAAAATTTCACAATTTCTGCCAGGGTATGCAAACTTTTGAGCACAGCTTTATGTTAAGAATATTGTACTGTGCTTCAAGAGATACAAAGCAAAGAAAGGAAATGATCTTGGACAGGCAATGCTGAGATATTGGAAAAGGCTAATCAGGCAGTTACAAGAACAGTACTAACAAATGCAGCTCCAATCTTTGTTATACCATAGAGGTCAGCATGTCTTCCAATGAGGCCCAAGTGCCTCATGTTCTCTTAGTTTTTGTTTAGTTCCCATAATAAATGTCTGGGGCTTCATAATAAGAAGGAAAAAAAAACAGATTTTCAATCCAGATTTCTGTATCTTTGAACAGTAAGTAATTTAGATGTTGGCTGCAATGGATAATAACTGGTAGCAATTAGTAGAATTAGACAAAACTGTTTGTTTCTAGTCTGGTATTCAAATTATACAAATACTGAACTATTTAAAATAAATACAACAAAACAATGTACACATGGCTTAAAGGATCATTGTAATTTGGTAAAAACTTCACATGTTTGTGACACATGTAAAAGAATAATAGGAGACATTGAATACACAGGTTGTTTGTATCTGCACAATGGGAAGATGGCAGATACAAATGCCAAAGAATTCATTAGATATAATGCAAAGCTCATTAGTTCAAAAGGACACACCTTGTTGAGACAGAAGCTAAAAGAAGCAGGTTCAATGAATGGAAGCCTATGTTATAAAAATAATTGCACATGATATATATATATTTCCTCGATTCCCTGTACTCAAGTTGTTGGAGGTCCTTATTGATCAGGCTCTTCTCTGAAGCTTGCACCAACTTCTCAATGTCCTGAATGTCTGCATCTCCCAGTCCACCAGTATTCACCAGGTCTACTATTTCTGCTCTGATTGGTTGATCTAGTTGCACATCTGCCCACAGCTCTGGCCATATCTTCCTCCAAGCTCCTTTGAGACATTGCTGTGTCACCACCTTCCAGGAAAAATTGATGTTAGTGACTGCCTGCAGGATGGTGTACTTTTTACAGAAATCCATCATGGATTGTTTGTCCTTGCTGTCTGTCTGGTCAATGACTTGGTGGAATGTTCTGCAAAAATATTAGGCCTTGAAGATCCATAGGCTGGATGAGTGAAGTAGTGTTGGGTGGCAAGAACACTACTTCTAATGGGATGCAGTAATGGAGCTCACCCAAGTTGGTAGTGTAGCTTGGAGCACTGATGGACAAAAATGTTTGCTGCCCATGCTAATCCAGGCTTTCCTGCTAAATTGTAAAAAACGGCAAAGTGGATTTTGGTATGCCCTTTATGACTCAATGTGTTTTTGAGTGGTAAACCAGCAATGGCTTGATCTTGAAGTCACTGCTGGCGTTCCCACCCCGAAAAAGGGTTAGCCGATCTCTGGCCACTATGAACCTTGGTGCGCTCTTCTGCTCCCATTATATGAAGGTACTATTTGGCATTTGCTTCCACAACAGGGCGGTCTCATCTACTTTGAAGAACATTGTCGAAAGAGGCATTTACCATATAGAACTGGTGTTCCCAGTGGCTGGAAAGGCTGGGGCTGCTTCTGTGTCAGGGCTCAACATGTCTACCATGATCTCTGTGATGTTGAGGTTGTTCCTATTGAAGTGGTTGAACCAACCTCTGCTGGCTGAGAAGCTTTCCGTCATATTGTTATTTGGCTCTGGATATGGTCGTATATGCTTCTAGCCTTCTCCAATATGATGGCCTGGCTGAGAGGCATGTTACGCTCAATTCTGTTGTTGATCCAGATGGACAACTGCTTCTTCATCTCCTCCAGGACATAGCAATTGGAGCTGGTAATCTTCTTCACTGAAGATGCAGTGCTGGTGATTGCTAAATACTTGGGGCCTCATTCAGCCATAGGAGATGCGGGGCCGCAAGGACCAGCCACAAGCTATTTGCCTATTCTATTCCCTTCCGGACGGGGATTCCGGCAGGCTTGCGGCCGGCGCCTTGCTATCCCTTGCGGCCGCAGGCGCCAGAGGAAAGCCTTTGATCTTAAACGGCCGCAAGAGTTTCGGCCGTAAGAAAATCCTGGTTGCTATTCAATTACTCCGGGAACCCTCTCTGCAAGGCTAAAACCAAGCCGCAGCTTACTTGCAGCAAAAAGGTCCCGCAGGCACACAATTAAGAACATTTTAAAGCCATAATAAAGCCATCCTGCACTCTGAGGAGACTATAAAGTGATTGTAGGTGTTAGCATTAATAGCACAACATTCCCCTACACTCAAATCCGTAAATAATTTTTTTTTTAATTTATGTCAAATATCCATGTAAAAAGTCCAGAGGGCTTGGAGCACCTCAGACCCGCCCACGCTGCGGCCGGAAAATAAACAGTTAATGTAATCTCTGATTTGGGCTGATGTGCAAGCTTGAGAGGGGGTTGCAATTAATCCTCATGTCCCCCATTATGATCCCTAGCATTTACAGAGCTTTACAGTGCCGTCTTGAATTTATTTTTGCATTTAAAGATTTCTGAGCTTACGGCCGATTGCAAGATATTCGGCCGGCCGTAAGGGGATATCCGATTTACAGCCGATAATAGAATGAGGGCCTTGATATTTCCTTGTTCTTCAGGATGGTGATGAATGTGAAGGTTGGCAACTTCAAATCCGCTCCAATTTCTCCAATCAGTCCAGCACCTGCTTTTTGACATCCAAAAGTGGTGCTTCAACTTGCCCTAGTCTTCCTTGCGCTCAGTCCTTGTCTGTAAAACAGTAAAAAAATACAATTGATTTGGATTTTATTAGACAATTAACAACCACATTATGAGAATCAAGGAAAATATTCTGTACCTTCTCTCTGGATGTTGGGGGTAGAAATTGGAGGTCTACTGTGGCTCTTTCTCTCTCCAGGGTATCAGTTTGCTCTCTCTCACTGTGATGCAAATGTGCCCACAAATGCCTCAATCTTCAATCCATAGCCATTTTCAAACATGGCTTCCTGTAGGCTTATGCCTGCTGTATTACACAGCTTTAATGAAAAGCCAAGGTTGCATTATACACAAGCTGAGAATCATATCCATGTACAGCTGTTTCAAGCTTACTGACTATCATGAGCATGGAGCGGGATCTCAGCCTGTGGATCTTATGAGTAGGTAGGTCACCACAACAATCATTTAATATATGGTGGGCAAAAGAGTGATAGAAGCCCTCCACCGTACAGTAGATCACATCTGAATGTCTAAAGCAAGTTAAAAACCTGCTTCCAGCTGAGAATTCTGAGAGTTATTACACTGCATTCTGGGAAGCTAAGCTGTGACATGCAAATGTGCCCACAAATGCCTCACTCTTCAATCCATAGCCATTTTCAAAATAACTACCTACTCATAAGATCCACAATACAAGCTGAGATCCCGCTCCAGGCTGATGATAGCCAGTAAGCTTGAAATAGCTGTACATGAAAAGGATTCTCAGCTTGTGTATAATCCAACCTTGGCTTTGCATTAAAGCTGTGTAATACAGCAGGCATAGGCTTAAAGTAAACCATGTTTGAAAAAGGCTATGGATTGAAGAGCGAGGCATTTGTGGGCACATTTGCATGTCCCAGCTCAGCTTCCCAGAATGCAGTGTAATAACTGTTTTTCTCAGAATTCTGAGCTGGAAGCAGGTTTTTTAACTTGCTTTAGACATTCAGATGTGAACACAGATGTACTATTTATTTACTGAACTACTGTATGGTACTGTATGGTGGAGGGCTTCTATCGCCCTTTTACCCACCATATATTAAATGATTATATATATATATATATATATATATATATATATATATATATTTATATGTATGTATGTATGTATATGTATGAATGTATGTATATATGTATATATATACATATATACATACATACATACACAGTGGGGGCGGGAAGTATTTGATACCATGCTGATTTTGAACGTTTGTCCACTGACAAAGAAATGATCAGTCTATATTTTTAATGGTAGGTGTATTTTAACAGTGAGACAGAATAATAAAACAAACAAGAATAAACAAGAAAAATGCATGTTAAAAAAGTTATAAATTGATTTGCAGTTCAGTGAAGGAAATAAGTACTTGATCCCCTATCAATCAGAAATATTTCTGGCTCCCGGGTGTCTTTTATACAGGTAACGAGCTGAGATTAGGAGCAGTCTCTTAAAGGGAGTGCTCCTACTCTCAGCTCGTTACCTATGTAAAAGACACCTGTCCACAAAAGCAATCAATCAGATTCCAAAATCACCATCATGGCTAAGACCAAAGAGCTGTCCATCGATGTCAGGGACAAGATTATAGACCTACACATGGCTGGAATGGGCTACAAGACCATCGCCAAGCAGCTTGTTGAGAAGGTGACAACAGTTGGTGCGATTATTCGCAAATGGAAGAAACACAAAATAACTGTTATTTTTTCTTATTTGTTATTTTTGTTATTCTGTCTTTCACTGTTAAAATACATTTACCATTACAATTATAGACTGATAATTTCTTCAATTCTTTGTCAGCGGACAAACGTTCAAAATCAGCAGGGGATCAAATACTCCCCCCCCCCCCCCACTGTGTATATATATATACCAGCGTATTGCCTGTCAAAAAATGACGGCAATCAGATGTGTATGTTTTAAAAGTTGTTTCGTTATTAATATACACATGGAATTGTAAGGTAGCTAATGTTGTTTTGTGTGTACTACTGAAATATATAATACAAATTAATAAATGAATTTACGTATTTTATGCATTGTGTTGAAGAGCTGGCAATCTGTGTTGATGTTGCATTAGTGGTGTGGAGGTGCTGTGTAAGCGTGATGAATGTGTGCAGTGTAATAGTGTGCGTGCGCGAGCCGAAACCGTTAACGTAGCTGTGTACTTCCGCATTATCCTAAAATGGCGGATAATGTGTGGTATGCGTCTTAGCGGATTATCGGTACGTGTTTTCCGTGGTTATAGTGCTGTAGCCGCGTTTTCGTTTTGTTCGTCCGGCATTTTGTTTGCTCATTGCAAAGTACTACGGTTTAACGGTTTAACAGTAAATTTGGTAAAACGGTCAAATGACAGTCAATAAAAATTAAATGTTGTGAAATTTGTTTGCCACACAACATGACGCTACATTTGTCCCTTTTTTTTTTTCTTAAAATAAATACAATTTTTTTTTTTTTTAATTTAATTTTTTTTAACTTGCAACTTATATTTCATCAAATGCGTTGGTTTAGGCGGAAAATCCGATGTTGCGCGAGACAAAGGCGTTAAATCTGTGTTAATTCGTAAATCTGTAATTGGGTTTCGTAAAATGTACGCTACTGTCTTTTTACTCATTGCGCGGTTAATCCGCATCCTTTATCTCGTTGTTTTTCCAACACATACTTTTGTGGCTGTGTTTTACACAGTTCGTAGTAGTATAGCCTCGTTTTAATTTTTTTCGGCGGCCATTTTTCTTTCGCTTAGCCGATTTTCGATCTTTGTAACTAAATCGCTGTAAATTGGAGTTCCAACTCACTTCCAGACGTCCTGCCTGGTGCCCTATGCTGTAAGTGACCTTTAATTTAGTGTGTATTTACTGGTTTTTTTTTTGTGTTTTGGTTCCGCCGCTTATCTCGTAATTTTTTTCATGTCGTATTTTTTTTTAAGTGCTACGCTGCGGCGCTCATTGCCAAAGTGCTACGGTTTAACATAACGGCTCGCTACGCGCCTGCAATGAGGCTCGCCTGCAATGAGCGCCTGCGGCGCTCATTGCCAAAGTGCTACGATTTAACGGCTTGCCTGCGCGAGGCTCAACGGGCAATGAGCGCCTGCGGCTCTCATCGCTAAGAGTCGTACGCACTACGCAACGCAGGGTGACGACGAATCGTAGTTAGACAATTATAATATGTGATATATATATATATATATATATATATATATATATATATATATATATAATTATGTACACACGCACAGTGGTGCTTTAAACTGTGGTTGAGTGAAATGTTTTTCCAGATTTATAATCCCAAACAATCATGAACAAGTATTTTTTTTTTATTATTATACGCTGTATACTTCTACCTAAACTAAATCTCTGCTGTGTGTTGGCTGACATTTTACACATATAGCTTAGGTATCACTCAAAATAACAGCTAAACAGAGAGATGAAATAGCATCCAGGAGTTTTCAACACCTGCCTTTAAGTAGAAGATGATTCTCAAGTGTCAATTTTCCTGGCGCCTTGGTGCCAGGGCGCTGATTGATACATACTAGGTATTTCAGTTTAAGAAAAAATGGGATTAAAGTTATGTATCAGCAACTGACATAGCAGAAATATTAGGCCTAGTTGGACATAATAGACATTCTGCTGTCAATGCATCTTTGGAATTAGATTATTTTATGGAATATTTGTATGCTTTGAAGCCAGGTTTATTACAGGAGGGCTGTGTTTGTGTCAATACCACCTGAGGTACATTAAGTCAAAAGCTGCTGGGATTTTTGCTGCCAGTGAGATAAAAAAAAACATGAATATTCTTTTGTCCCATTTTCATGATAATTGATTGTTGAAAAGCCAAGTTTTTATGCCAGGCAATTTTGATTCGGAACTGTATTAATCCTACTTAGAATCTTATTAGCAAAAAATGAGACGTTTATCATTTGCGTGCATGAGCACTTTGGCAGATTGGCAGAAATTTGAAAGGCCATTTATATTTTTGAGAAACAACACAGCTCCATGATGGATCCCAGAGGAACGAAAATATTTATCAATGACATAAATTGAGCCGAGGCCAAAAGAGGAGGGACAACAGCAATTTACTTTTCATATCTGAAAATGAGTTCCAGAATACTGTGGCTGAACTCAAAGCTGTCCATAATTATAATCAGAATATAATCATATTCTATTTCATTTTGTATGGAATATATTTATGCAGGGTTAAAGACTCATTATATTTAATGTGAATTCTTGCTGGCCATGATGACATAAACAGACTAGACAAATATTCACTGAAACATAAGTTGATGACCTATGAGAGACTCATCTAACCTTCCTATTCTGTCTACCTAAATAGCTTAAGTTTAAAGGACAACTGTTATTTGGGAAAAATGTCATATGTTTGTGAAGTATGTATCAGGCTAACAACTTTAGCATCTGTGTAAGCCATGGACATACAGTGTCTCAGACCCTTCAACGGTTCCACAGCCTAAAATTAAAAATTCATGTGTTTGGGATTTTTATTAATTGATTTGCACATAGTTCTTTAAAAAATAATTTAGTACTAAATATTCCAATTAAACATCACTAAATATGAATTTTATTTGTGATTACTACATAATTAAATATCTTTCTCCCCTTGCTAGGGCATTAAAGAGGTGTTAAAGTCTTATTATAAAGTAACCCCACTGCAGTACGCAGTTAAGGAGAGTGGGGGTTTGAAAGTGCTAGGAATAGGATGGGAAGTAGGAATACATGGAGTTAAGTTTATGGTAGGTGCTGAAGGGTAGGGGTTAGGTTTTGAAGGGCAACCTCTATATGAACACAAGACTGTTTATCCCCGTCAGTTAATTTGTGAAGCCAGCTCATCTTCGCCACCCACCCTACCTGTATTGTTTGGCATTGGAGTAAGTGCAGGTTAGTAATGACCTGGGTCAGGTGTTTTTGTCACAACTAGTGGGTTGGCGGGGGTGCTTACCCACAGTGGATATGAGCATCAGAATCAGCTCTTTGAGGTATTGGGACTCATGGGGCATGGGGTTCCCTTGAGTCAGTTATGGGTGGGCTAGCACCTCTTGTTTTTTCCATAACATTTTCAATAAAAGCTGTGGTTGTTTAAAATCCCAACTATGTGTAAGTGTATTTTATTTTGTGGTGTCCTTTTATTGGGAATCCATATTGACTATGCAATGGTCAAGCCTATGTATACCAGCTGGGTATCCTCTTTATGCTTATGCTGGGAGAATTCCTTAATGGCCTTAGATAATGGGAGTTTTTAGGGAGGGGCTCAAACATCTTCCACTTCCACTATCTATCTATCTATTTATCTATCTATCCATCTATCCATTCGGAAATATATAGTACTTGGCAAAATTATATTTTGCTGCAGTTACCAATATGAGTCTCAGTCTAGTTGGATAGAGTTTGTTGGTTAATTGTCACAGATTCTTAGTCAGATTGAGGTCTGTTTTTTTACTTTTTTATTTTAGATATACAGGTTCTTGGTTTTAAGCAACTCTAGTGTAACTTTTACATTGTCTTATTAGAATTTGAACCTCTACTCCAGTCTTAGGTCTCTTGAAGACTGGAGCAGGTTTACATAGGTCCAAATGCCTTTTTATACCCAAGGGATATTTGATATGTTTTTTTTTATTCATGGCTTTCTTCTCTCCAGATTTGTGTAGAGTCTGGGTTATAGTTGCTCCGATCTCACATCAGGTCCTTTAGAGTTGGCCTGTTGGTTACTTTGTTGAAAGAATGATATCACTGGAAAAAATATTAATTGTATCTGGATAGTTAACTTGGGTTTAAATATCCAAAATAAAAGTGATTCATTAGCATTCCAGAAATGATCTTATTTAAATTACACACAGTTCTCCTATTTTCTTTTTTTGCCTCAAACTCACATAAAGTGCTATTATATTGCTTCATTAAGATTTACTGAAAAACCTACATGTTATTGTAAGGCTCCGCAATGAACTGGCGTTCAAGTTCAATCTCCAGCTGTTTGTGATGCCTTCCAGTTTTGTGCCAAATACCTCAGACTTCTTTAAAAACCAGCTTGTGACAGATCCATCTGTATAGATAAAGTATTAAACGTGTATGTACCCCTAGACATGGATATAGCCCTTACAATGTCCCCCCATGCATGATGTTTATACTCATTTTAACGAGAATCAGGTGATAGAGTCAATGTGATGTGTGAGTGGCATGAGCGTGAGCCACTGGTGCCAGATGGTTGGAGGGCAAAGGTTATCTAACATGCACAGCAGTAGGTCAGACATACAGGCACCAACTATATGGCCTGTCTACAGGGTTTCTCTGCCCCAGAACCAAGGGCAGAGAGAGACAGAGAGACATATTCTCCCTTCCCCTACCTGTGCAAGAATGAATTAGGTTGACGCCCCTAAAGGCGGCCCTGGGGGAGGAGACTAAAAGTTCCCACAGATAAGCCCCGTCCGATTAGACCGAGGTAATTAGCTGATTCTAAGAGTTACTCCATTGGCCCAGAGGGGGATGGGGGTTTGGCTAAAGGTAGCCACTCCCTATAATGTGTTATGCAAGGTCTTAAATAAGCTGAACCGATTCAATAAAGTGTTCTTAAATTTCATCACAACTTGAGTAAAGATGTATTACTTACCAAAGGACACATGCTGGTAGTAAAGATTGTCAGACTTACTATCCAGGCTGCCCAGCGCACACTACCCAAATGCTGGGACATATAGGTCTTTGTACCTTAACACTGGTGGCAGTGGTGGGATGACCCTCATTGCCTAGAGAGATAACTATATCCAGGATTAATGGAAAGACAATACCAAGGGCTGAAAAGAGCTACCCTTAAAGACCTACTGGAACAAAAAGGCAGACAAGCCAGTAATCTCAAAAAAGGGGAGATTATTGTACTGCTAAACGAAATGAAGGAAACAATGGGCCCAGCACAGCTGACAGAACCCCCAAAGAGGCAAGCTTTGACCGGGCGGTAAGAATCAGACTGGCTCATTATGGTGCAAACCCGTGTCCAGAGATAATCAGCCGGGTCTTGAACGCTGTAGATGCCAACCTGCGACGCCAAAGCGGTGCTGCAGCAGCTCCAGTTCTAGCATCCCAGGTGGAGAAAAGGAAGGTACAGTTTGCAGCTTTTAAATCCTTCATTGAAACAGAAGGGGAGATTGATGGGTACCTTGCTGATTTTGAGCGACAATGTGCGCTACACAAGGTACCCGCAGAAGACTGGGTTACTATATTGTCCGGAAAGCTATCCGGCCGGGCCAGTGACGCTTTTCGGGCCATTCCTGATTAGATCATCGGGGATTATGTGGCTGTAAAGGAAGCTTTGCTCTCCCGGTATGCCGTTACACCGGAGGCATACCGGAGGCGGTTCAGAGACACTGCCAAACTAACTGGGGATTCCTACATCGAATGGGCATGTAAAGTACACCGCACAGCCGCTCACTGGATGGCGGGGTGTCAAGCCGTATCCGGGGAAGAGGTGCTGCAGATGTTCCTGCTGGAACATTGTTTTGAGAAATTATCCCCAGGCGTCAGAGAGTGGGTAAGGGACCGTAAACCCTCCACTCTGCATGAAGCAGCCTGGCAGATGAGTACACGGATGCCCGTAAACTGGACAGTGCTATTGTTCAGACTCCTGCCAGAGTGGAGTACCGACCAGCAGCACCCCCTCCAGCTAATAACTACCCTCAGCCGCCCCGGCCTAATTCACGGGACTACTCAACGCCCATCCAGTGTTTTGGGTACAAGCAGCTGCGGCACAAACGACCGGAGTGCCTGCTGAATACCGCTAACCAGGCCCAGTCTTGGAGGAGACCCACCAGCTGAAACTAGCGCCACCCTCCGTCTGCTGCCCACTGCGTAGAGGAGGAGGAATGTTGGGGCGTCCTGCACGAGGCAGACCCCATCCAAGCTGCTCACCGGGATAACCGACAACAACACCGGCAACTCCTCAAAGTGAACAGGAAGGAGGTCAGTGGTCTGCAGGATACCGGTGCAACCATGACATTGCTCCAAAAGCACTTGGTGTCTGAGAACCAACACACCGGAGACACGGTGGCTATGAGAGTAGCCGGAGGCGCTGTGTTTCGCCTACCCGTTGCCCGGATACTTTTGGATTGGGGAGTGGGCGCTCGACATGTGAATGTGGGGATAATGAGGGATTTACCTGCTTATGTCCTCCTTGGAAATGACCTGGCCCCTCTTATCTCCGCATACGCTCCCATGGGTCCCGTCGAAGTTAACGCTGTGATGACCCGGGCCCATACCTGTGCCGCCAAGACCGGCCCACCTGCTGCTGAGAACCAGGCAAGACTCTCTACCCCGACTTGCACCTTAGATCAGACCCCCTTAGGCTGGGATACCCCAGAGATGTACAGGAGGGAAACCCGGGAGGACCCGACCCTGGAAAAGTATAGGGCTAGGGCAAAGGCTGGGGAAGAGGGAGTAGATGGGGAGCATTACGTGTGGGTGGGGGACAGGCTGTATAGGATCCCTAATCCTTCCCAGAAACAGAATACCCCTCCGCAGAAACGGCAGCTAGTGGTGCCTGCAAAATACCGACAGGAGATTCTGCGGATTGGGCATGATGTGCCGTTAACTGGACATCTAGGCACCCACCGCACAGCTCATAGGATCACTTAAAATTTATGTTGGCCCAATTTTAACCGAGATGTGCGGGTATACTGTAGCACTTGTCACACATGTCAACGGGTGGGTAAACGGGGGGATCACCCAAAAGCTAGGCTTATGTCTATGCCTATCATTGGGGAACCCTTTTCCCACATAGCCATTGACATTGTGGGTCCCCTGGCCAGGGCTAGTCCATCAGGTAAGAAGTACATTCTCACTGCGGTGGACTATGCCACTCGTTACCCAGAGGCAGTAGCGCTGTCTAATATTGAGGCCGAGACAGTAGCTGATGCCCTGGTTAAGATTTTTAATAGGGTAGGGTTCCCTCATGAGATTCTCTCTGACCAGGGAACTCAGTTTACTGCTGGGCTCACCCAGCAGCTGTGGAAGGTGTGTGGCATTAAGCCGCTGCTTAGCTCACCCTATCACCCACAGACTAACGATCTCTGCGAGCGATTTAATGGCACCCTCAAGCAGATGTTGAGGACCTTTACTGACACTTGCAGAGACTGGGAGCGATTCCTGCCTCATCTGCTATTTGCATACAGAGAGGTGACTCAGGAATCTACTAGGTTCTCTCCCTTTGAGCTACTCTATGGGAGAAGGGTCCGCGGACCCCTAGATCTCATTAGAGGACACTGGGAGGGAGAGACAGAACAGGAAGGAACTTCTATTGTGCCATATGTTCTGGAACTCCGGGACCGCATGGAGAAACTGTCCCTAATAGTAAGGGGGAATCTCCAGGCGGACCAGGGGAGACAGAAGAGGTGGTACGATTGGGGTGCCCGACAGCGGGTCATCCAGGTGGGGCAAAAGGTTTTGGTGCTTAAACCTGTGAAGAAGAACAAGATGCAAGCATCTTGGCAGGGCCCATATAAGATAGTAGCTCAGGTATGTGATACTACCTACCTGATAGCCAGCTGTGCAGATGAAAGAATTCAGCGATTCTTCCATGTGAATATGCTGAAGGAGTATCAGGAGAGACCAGAAGATGTCGCTGCAGTGTGTGCCCTGGCTGCAGGCGACCCAGAGAACTTACCCCTGCCTGACTTATTAGAGAAGGACCCCCAGACTGACCTTCCCAGCCATGTACAGCTAGGGGATCGGTTATGCCCCACGGAGAAGGTATAGGCAAAACAGCTTCTGTGGGAGAAGCAGGCGACGTTCTCCCAAGAGCCAGGCTACACTACCCTAGCTGTACATAAGGTAGAGACCTCCGGACAGAGTCCCTTAGGTCAGCCACCCTACCGTTTTCCTGAAGCAGTCCGAGAAGGAATGCGGAAGGAGATAAGGAGATGACACAGCTTGGAATCATCGAACAATCGGACAGCCCTTGGGCCTCGCCTGTAGTCCTAGTGCCTAAGAAAGATGGGACCACCTGGTTCTGTGTGGACTACAGGCGGCTCAACGAGCGGACCACCACTGACGCCTACCCGATGCCCCGGGTAGACGAGTTATTAGACCGTATTGCCAGGGGACGCTATCTGACCACCATAGACCTGTGTAAGGGCTACTGGCAGATTCCCCTGGCCGGGGATGCTATCCCTAAGTCGGCCTTCGTCACCCCCTTTGGCCTGTACCAGTTTAAGGTCATGCCATTTGGGATGAAGAATGCTCCGGCTATCTTCCAGCGTATGGTGGATAGACTTCTCAATGGCTTCCAGGAATTTGCTCGTGCTTACCTGGATGACATTGTGGTCTACAGTGAGTCCTGGGAAGAACACCTGGTACATGTAGGTGTGGTTCTGGACAAGATTCGGGCCGCTTGCCTGACCTTGAAACCAGACAAGTGCCATCTAGGCATGGCTGAGGTACAGTACCTGGGTCACCGAGTGGGGTGTGGGAGCCAGAGACCAGAGCCAGCCAAGGTAGAGGCAGTGGCTAACTGGACCACACCGATCACGAAGACCCAGGTGCTAGTCTTCTTGGGGACAGCAGGGTACTACTGACGTTTTGTCCCAGACTACAGTACTATTGCCAAGCACCTGACTGACCTGACGAAAAATAATTTACCTAAGCAGGTCCTGTGGTCTCCAGCTTGTGAAGCCGCGTTTCAGGCACTGAAGCAGGCTCTTGTGAATGCCCCTGTCCTGGCTGCTCCAGTCCCTAACAAACATTTTCTTGTTCATACAGATGCTTCCATGTATGGACTGCGGGCTGTGCTGAGCCAGGTCGGGGAAGATGGAGGAGAGCACCCTGTCGCATATCTCAGCAGAGAGTTATTACCTCGGGAAGTGAGCTATGCGGCAGTGGAGAAGGAGTGTTTAGCCCTGGTCTGGGCATTAAAGAAGTTTAGCCCCTATTTATACGGACAGGAATTTTCCCTTATAACAGACCACAATCCCCTTGTCTGGCTTAACCCGGTCTCAGGAGACAATGGTAGACTGCTGCGGTGGAGTTTAGCCCTACAACCTTTAACTTCACCATCAGCTATCGACCCGGTAAACAGAACGGGAATGCTGATGGATTGTCCCGGCAATCGGACATTCCTACCACCTCCTAGTCCGGTCATCCCCAAGTTGACCCCCCACAGGGTCAAGCCGGGTCTGCCGGAGGGTCCCACATGGAGGGAGCCGTGTGACAGATCCATCTGTCTAAAGTATTAAACGTGTATGCACCCCTAGACATGGATATATGCCTTACAATGTCCCCCCATGCATGATGTTTATACTCATTTTAATGAGAATCAGGTGATAGAGTCAATGTGATGTGTGAGTGGCATGAGCGGTGAGTCACTGGTGCCAGATGGTTGGAGGGCAAAGGTTATCTAACATGCACAGCAGTAGGTCAGACATACAGGCACCAACTATATGGCCTGTCTACAAGGTTTCTCTGCCCCAGAACCAAGGGCAGAGAGAGACAGAGAGACATGTTCTCCCTTCCCCTACCTGTACAAGAATTAATTAGGTTGACGCCCCTAAAGGCGGCCCTGGGGGAGGAGACTAAAAGTTCCCACGGATTTGCCGCGTCTGATTAGACAGAGGTAATTAGCTGATTCTAAGAGTTACTCCATTGGCCCAGGGGGGGATGGGGGTTTGGCTAAAGGTAGCCACTTCCTATAATGTGTTATGCAAGGTCTTAAATAAGCTGAACCGATTCAATAAAGTGTTCTTAATTTTTATCACAACTTGAGTAAAGATGTATTACTTACCAAAGGACACATGCTGGTAGTAAAGATCGTCAGACTTACTATCCAGGCTGCCCAGCGCACACTACCCAAATGCTGGGACATATAGGTCTTTGTACCTTAACACAGCTCTCTCTGTAGGACCTCCAACTCAAGTGCTGCCCAGATCTACTAATTGCTGAATGTCCAGAAGTTGTTCCTCCTCCTCTAATGCAGAGGAGGATGGCTGGTGGGGGCAGCTCTTGATTTGTGGTGTTGTGGTCTTGTTGGTGCTGTTGTTGATGGAGGGGCAATGTCCCAAGACCACAGTTATGCTTAGATAGGAGGTGGACTAGACTATGGGACGAGGGAGACTGTGAGATCAAAAGTCCACAGGTACTTATCATGGTCCTTGCACCTCCATATCCAGCCTCCACGTACATTTATAGACATCCTCCTCCTCCTGTTCCTCCTTGTTGGATGTTCCTCTTGTACTGGGACTGTACTGGTGATGTTGTAGAAGCTAAAGAGATATTTATTTTTGAATATTCCTAAACATAACATCCTTCACTTTTTCTCTGTAATTTTTTCAATTATTGGTTGCATAGGTAAGGATTACGAGAAATATTGATAATATTACTATAACTGAATTAAAGTAACATGGAAGGTCCTCTGTTTTTCATCTAAAAAATTTGACTAAAAAATAATTAGCATATCTAAAAATCATAATCTTGACAAGTGCTTAAAAGCTTTGTTTTGAGCCACTGAAACATCAATAGTCCATACTATTGCACTAGAGCACTAAGAAACGCTCAGGCCTTAATGAAGGCTTTACTTTTACCCCATTCATTTAAATATATTGAATGGGATGATTTTTTGAAAATTTGTTCCCAAATGTGTCTTTTAATGGAGATATGCGCTAAACAGTAAAATAACTACCCTCTAGAATAAGGAATTCTCAATTCTATAAAATTATTAGGAATTCCTTTAATAATAACAATGAAATAACATAGAATTATATATCATGATAAGTATTTGTTCAGAATCAAGATTAATAATATATACTATGATAAATAATGGAATGTGTTAAGTGTCTGATAAACACATATATATTATTTATTTAAAAAAATGTGGGCAATACTATAGGACATGACAAATGAAGCCAATGATGCCCTTATAATTCTAGTTCTAATTTCAATAATATAAGTATATATTAAAGCCTTTCCTTAGGAAACTAAATATCTTATACTACCTTATAGGTATAAATGATATCCCTTTTGAAAGCAAATATGATAATTTTCTTAAGATATATAATAATTAAATGGCATATCAATACTAGATCTTTTTACCCAAATGTCATATTCTCATTCTATTATAAATATTATTAAGCAATATCCCAAAAATTATTATTAGATAGTGACATACTAAGATTAGAGAAGTCGCGGACAGTTCGCCCGTGGACTATTCGCAGAGATTTTGGCATGTTCGCGTTCGCAGCGGACAGCGAACACAAGAGCTTTTCGGTTCGCCCCTATACTTTATCACTGAGGAAACTTTGACCCTGCACCTCACAGTCAGCAGACACATTCCAATCAGCAGCATACACTCCCTTCCAGGGCCTTCCATCTGAAGGACAGCATACATTTGTAGAATCATTCTGAAGCTGCATTCGTTGTGAGAGGACAGATAGTGTAGCTGCTGGAGATTTAATAGGGAAATAGATAGCCAGGCTGTGTATTTAGCTTCCACTACAGACCTGAAGGACTCATCTGATATCTGTTGCAAGGACAGCAACCCAAAAAGCCCTTTTTAGGGCTAGAACATAATTTATTTTATTTTATAATTTTTTTCTGTGTAATCTAATTGCATATGTCTGCCTGCCAGCGTGTGTGTGACAGGCTAACACCTAACAGCTTATATTGTGCTTAGTGAAATAAAACAACACTTTTTTGACTGTAATAGATTGAATAGCAATTACCTGCCTAGAGGCGTGTGTGAGAAGCCTATTGCATCTACTCTGCCAAATGTTGCCAGTGCACAGTGATACGTCATATCTGGTGTGTACAGTGACATAAAACAAACCCTTTTTTGACTGTAATCGATTGAATATCAGTTGCCTGCCTACAGGCGTGTGTGTGAGGCCTACAGCGCCTACTCTGCCAACTTTTGCCAGTGCACAGTGACACTCATATCTGGTGGCACCTTAGATTGCACGCGCAGTGCCCCAAATTTGAAGTGGGAGGACCGCCCAAGCATCTTTTTCCATCTCCCGCTTCCAAAAATCAATGCCATATACACGTCCCGTAATAGTGAACGTAACAGGGATTAAACTGATAGGAATAAATAGTACAACTTAATACACCACTCCTATCTGGTGGCACATTACATTGCACTTGCAGTGCCCCAAATTCGAAGTAGGAGGTACGACCAAGCATCTTTTTCCATCTCCCTGTTCCAAAAATCAATGCCATATACACGTCCCCTAATAGTGGACGTAACAGGGATTAAACCAATAGGAATAGTACTACTTAACAGTACACACCTCATAATAACACAGACAGAGGCAACGCAGAGAGAGGAGTCTGAAGAAGAGGAGTCATAGGAGGAAGGTGGCTTTGAGGAGGTGGAAGACCAAACACAGCAGGCGTCCCAGGGGGCTTGTTGTCACCTTTCGGGGACCCTTGGTGGCTGGGTGGAGGAAGAGACCTTCAATGACATCAGTGAGGACAAGGAACGGGACATGGCTAGCTTGGTATCCAACCTTGTGCAAATGGGGAGTTTGCGTTGTGCAAAGGGACTGTTTGCGGTTGTTTGCGGTGCATTAAACGGGGAGATTGGTCTGTTACTGTGAAGCGGGTGTAACCCTTACACTACCTGATCGATACAACATCATACCTGATGTTTTAAAGCATGTTATTCCAAACAATTTAGGAATGTTAGGTGATTTATGCCCTTTATGGCTTAAAACCAGACTCTGCATCAACTATGTAATTTTCCGTGGGAGTGTTGCCATGGATCCCCCTCCGGCATGCCACAGTCCAGGTGTTAGTCCTCTTGAAACAACTTTCCCATCACTATTGTGGTCAGAAAGAGTCCCTGTGGGTTTTGAAATTCGCCTGCCCATTGAAGTCTATGGCGGTTTGCCCGTTCGCGAACATTTGATGGAAGTTCGCGTCCGCGAACCGAAAATTTGATTTTCGTGACATCACTAACTAAGATATGTTAAATAGTGTCCTTTGATAAAATAAATGCAACATAAAACGTCTAACAATTTGTTTCACGTCAAGAGGAGAAATGAGAAATGTTTTTTCTTTTAAAATTATGTTCTTAAACTTAATAATAAATCATTTAAGAGAGCCTTATTATTAAATGTATTCTGCTTAAATGTATTCGTTATTTTAATTATTCACCATTTCCATGACAATAGGAAGGTATAAAGGGAAGCCTTAACAACATGGCGGTGACCCTTGACAAAATCCAGAAACGTGCGTCGGGTCAGACGCAGGAACGTGCAAAGAACTGCCCCCAGTTGCTCATGCACATGGTGTTTCAGTGGTACTCTGCTACTTGCCCATCACAGACTAACACACTGTATGCAGGAGACACTGGGGGCAGACCTTTATAGGGACTATTTGGAAGATCTCAGTGACTCAAAACACAGCTTTTAAGCACTTGAGAAGAATAGGATTTTTAGATGTGTAAATAACTACTTAGTTCTCTTTTTAATATTAAAACCAGGAAATCTTCCACTTTACCTTTACGTTGTCATGGGTCTGGGTTTTGATATAATGTAGACTGTCATCTTGCTGATGTTTCCATGGTTTGCTCTATGACTTATTTTAAATCATGGATTTGTCTAGTTATAAATATATGGCCTCTGCAATATTTTTTCCCTCTCCTTTTCCTCTAACTTCACCTCTCTGTCTCGCCTCTCTTCTACCCTCTCTCCTCCACTCCCTGTCTCCACTCCTCTCTTCTCCTCTACCCCTCTCTCCTCCTTACCCCCTTAATCCCATCTCCCCCAGGCTCATACTATCTCCCCTTCTCTCCTTCCTTACTCCCCAATCCATCTCAGGACCAACAGATTATCTCAAATGCCAGCCACTTATGGATGCACACACTAACACGCCCAAACATGTAAATAATTTAAAAGGGTAATACTTGTTTTCATGTTTAAATAAATTTGTATCCTATGTGTTTTTTATATGTATACTATTTTTTTACAGTGTACAGGTAATAGGATGGGGTAGGTAGCCGGTGTAACATGTGTTATGTAATAAGGTTGGGTATGTGTGTTGTATGTAGTAGGCGGTATGTAAGCAAGGGGAAATGGGTGAGGGTTATGTGTTAGGGTAGGGTGGGCATAAGGTATAAGTTAGCTGGGATAATGATAAGTTAAGGAATTGTAAAAGTGTAATACATTTTAATGATGTGGATTGTGTGCGACTATGGTTGAATTACATGGAATAAAATATGTGGAGACAATGCTAAACCACTTATTCTTTCTAAATCAAAATAGTCTCTCTCAAAAAACTGTCCTTTGCTTCTGGGATGTGTGGGTTAGAGCATCATGGCCTAATTAACATATAGAATGGGGAACGCAAGTTTGTATGCACGCAATGTATTAATTTTTACTGACATTCTATCACTTTACAGGAAAATGCTGTGGATCCTTGGTTCTAACTCCTAGATACAATCTTACTCAACGTGTGTAAGGGCCCTTGTGAGCACATGTGAGCTATTTCCCTTAAGTGACAAACCCCTAGCTACGTATTCTTATGGGGATTTCCAATATAAGAACTTCTAAAGCTATGTATCAGCATGTGGGAGCTTCTATGGGTGCCATGTAATTGTCTCTGAGCAGATATACTAAGGGCTTGTTCGCTTGTTATTTTGGGAGCTCGGCGACTTCTAATGCAATTGGGCTATTTATAAAGATGGTGGCAAAATGGTCACTACACTCACAGGCTCCTATTTAATTCTGAAAATTGCAGGTACTGGAACCCATAATGGAGCCCATAAATGTTACTGATATTCAATTAGATACATGTTGCTACTCACATTCCAATTCCAAGTTTCATTCTACAAGTACTAGATAGGACTTGCAAGTGGGTTAAACAACTGATCGTAACACTGCAAAAGCAAATATAAACAACACACTGTACTTAAAAATACTGGGAAAGCAATGAAAGACATTAGAATTA
The DNA here is from genome assembly GCA_027410445.1 of Discoglossus pictus. NCBI lineage: Eukaryota > Metazoa > Chordata > Amphibia > Anura > Alytidae > Discoglossus > Discoglossus pictus. The sequence continues at coordinate 120,329,939 of CM050170.1, read as the reverse complement.
ATTGCACAGTCTCAATCTCGCAAATATGCAATAAAAAAAATGTTTTGCATTCAATTTCTGTGTTATATTGATTACAGGAATAAAGGAGTTAATACATATCAGGCAACCCACAAGGACTAAACCAGTTTATTTATTTATTTTTATTAATTTCTACTTTATGAGTCCGATTGAATATTATTTAATTGTTGTATAAACTCCATTTTCTACTGATGACGTTCTCATTTACTATTGGCTCTGTCTAAATTGTTACTTACAGGATTGATTGCTCACTTGATCATGATCATGCCAAGAAATGCTACGTATGGGTTCATGGTTTTCGTGCTGGGGCTGTGAGCCTATACTTGCAGGTTTGAGTCGATTAAATACATCTGTAACTGCACCAATTTTCTAACTCGCAGACATACGGGCTGTATGATGATAATTATGGGCTTGGGAGTAATTGGGGGCCACAGTATGGAAACCATGGTGTTGAACAACAATTTGCAGTCTTTCAATCAGCTGTAGCTCTTGCAGTTTGGCAACATGGCTTTCAAAGTCTTATTTCTTGAAATGTATTTATTGTGACAAGTTACCAGTCTACTTTAAGTTTGCACCTATGTTTCCAGCACTTTGATGCAGGGATACAATACAGGAGGCTGCAATATGTTTCTGCGTTTTACTAAAACTTAAGCCAGTGATACAATAATAATAAATTAAAACAATTTAAAAAAACAGGCTTAGCTTCCACCGAAGCACTGCCTTTACTGATAGATATTCCCATCACTATCAAACTCTCAATTGGATGGGGCAAAACAAAATAAAGTCCAATAGTCTGTTCACAATCACTGGCATGTATCCTTTAGAAGTCCAAGTTTCCACTCGGCCTCAAAACAAACATCAGCTCCAAGCTTCTGTATCTATCTCTGTCCTTGTCTTTTTTCAGCCCACACAGAAAGCAAAACTCAATTTGTTGGCAGCCTGGCATAAGACTACAACCTGAACTTTGAAAATTTCTGAGACTCACATAAACACCTTGTATGACTTTGTCACAATATGTTTTTGTATCATGCAATATTTTTCAGCTATCAGAAACCGATCCAATTAAATAGAATCATTGGGACTATAGTGTCACTTTAAATACATTAGTTTTCTATTATTCTGAGTAAATTTATGAAAAACTGAAATGCGCTATTGCAATTGACACTATGACTGCTGATGAACCAAGTACTTCCTACTGAGTAGTTTTTTTTTAAATTATTTTTCTTTTATTATGTTATTTTTGTTTTGCTGCAATTTTTTTTTAAAGGAAACATAAATAAGATATATTTGAGAGATCATAGTCACAAATATTATCTAACGACCATGGATTACGAATTTCTGATACTGAAACTGACACAATTGTACAGTAGAATCCTGGTTATCAGGCACCCTACTAACCGGGACTCTCAAGTAACCGGCACTGGCATCAATTCCCCAAATTCAAAAAGCTCCCACTAAACCAGCATAAACGGCACTATCCGGCATTATTCGGCAGTTCGAGACTGCAAAAAAAAAAAGCTAACTTTTTTCCTAATTGTTTTTTGGGGCCCTAAATGGCCCGGTTTAGGTGCTAATACCTTTTTGAAGGCATTTTGAGGGGTTTTGGGGGGTTTAAGGGTTGTTTAGATCCTTAAAATCAGGGACTAACCATTAACCGGCAACTACAGTTTTCTGGCAATAGGGAGTCCCCGTGGGTGCTGGATAACAGGGGTTTTACTGTAGTTCCAAATAAGTTGTCATTTAAATCTAAAATAACAAGCACTTTATCTACTGCATGTTACTAAAAAGGTATTTTTTCTAAATAAAATTAACATTGAAATTCAGCCTGTTTGATCCAAAGACTAATTGTTGCTGTTGTTTAGTCTTTCAGTCGTGTCCGACTCTCTATGACCCTATGGACCTCAGCACCCCAGGCACATGAGTCAGCCGCGGTCCCTCTGAGCTAAATCAATTTCATGTTCATTGCTTCAATGACCTTATCGATTCTAGAGAATAGATATTTTGTTAATTAAAGATGATTGTCATTCATTACTGATATGTATATATGTGACCCTTGACCTAGGCCAGTGTTTAAAACAGCCCAAGGTGATGGGTATTATCATTTACCTGGGGAAATCAAGATGAAATTAGATTCTGTATAAGATATAATACTACTTATAAAAAAATAAATGAAATGTATAGTTTCTGATCTACAAATAATGTTATATGGCATCCCTGATGGACTTAAAGTTTTAGATAAAACTGAATAGGTTAAGTTTTGCTGCTGTTGCTCGTATTTGTGTATTTCCTTACACGATCTGTGGAGTCAATTTAATATCGTACACAAACAAAAATACGCCAGCACTTTTATTAAAGGACTGTTGCGCCAAGCATCATAAAACAAATGTTCTGAGAAATTCAATTATTACACAGTATTACTTATTCACAGTGGTTGCACTTGTTTTTAAACTATTTAAAAGAATGCTCTAAGTTTTGGCTATTTGTATGGCTCACAGTATATAGGATTATTAGATTTTGTGTCTGGTGGTAGTCTTACCACAGAAACCCTTTACAAGATTGGGAAACAGGTGGCTTAATTCAGATGTACAAGGATCAAGGACAGGGGTAGGCAAAGCTCGGTCCTGGAGGGTCACACACAGGGCGGAATTTGAGGATTTCCTTTCTGTGCTTAGATGAGTCAATCAGGATGACTGAAGTGATAGCCTCGCCTGTATGAAGCAGGGATATCCTCAAATCCTGGCCTGACCCTCCAGGACCGAACTTGACCACTTCTGGTCTGGGAGGAGGTTTTGAGGCCTGATGATTAGGTAAACAAATATTTTATTAAACAGGATATGGAAGTTTTCTGGATTTTACTAATTATATAGGATCTATCATGTTATGGTGTCGGGACAGGTCCGCCGCTGCAGTGGTCTCCAACCGCTAGATGGCGTTGCCGATATTTTGCACCGCTGCCAATATGTGAGAGAAGTTCTAAGCTTATAATGTTAGACTAACCCTTGAACTTACCCTAACCCTCATCCTAACCCAAACCCTAACCCTCATCCTAACAGTTTACCGAAGCCTTGACTCTATGATATGGCACCGGACCCTCGTCAGCGACATCTGCTGCTGCCTTGTGCTGCGCTACCATAAGAGGATAGAACCGGTATGTAATATTCCTGTGTATCTACTTTAATGGACTTTATTTTATCAAGAAGTGCTTATAAGCTCTGATGTTACGAATATCAAACAAATAGTCCCTGTATGGGTCTGCCCTCTTCATCATGTGCATACACAGACGCTGTATGGCTGGATATGTAGTGTCGTTTCCTAGCCTATCAGGGACCACATCTCAGCAGCATGTTACAGAATGATTGGCACTGATTGGTTAGTATGACACAGCAGAGCAAGTACTACAGAGTCTGTGTCTTCGTGAGCTGAAAAGGGCAGACCCATATAAGTACTAATTCATGGTTTTGTTGCAGTAAAAACAGTTTATAAGCACTTGTTAATAAAATAAAGTACATAAAAGTAAATAATACACAGGGATATTATATACATGATAACATCCAGGAGACTTCCTTATCTCTTTTAAGACTGCCTTTCTGTAATATGGAGATCTACAAACAGAATTGATATTAGAGGAGGAAGCAAGACCCTTGCCTTGTCCTGAGGATTAATTTAAACATATATTAATAATAATTTGAAAATGATCACTTTTTCACCCTTTCAGTTCCTCCTAATAATATTCTGTATTTCTGTTCTATAATTTATATCTAATCTATAGGGACAATTCTATTATAAGATAAAGCAGCTATATCTCGTTATATATAAAGATCCAATTCCCTGACAAGTGTTCCAGTTTCAATGAAGGCGACATCACCACTATTTCCCCCGAAGACACAAACACTTATAGGATCATCAATCCTCTTCTTTCATGGTCTGAGGAATTCAAAATGTAACTCACAATAATAGCTTGGCTTCTATTTATGTTTGACCTTGTTAAAAGAAGATGTCTGGGTCAAGGGCATGGCCATTGGCCTGTACAGCTGTGATTAAATGGTCATTTCGGTCCTTGGAGAAATACCATAGACGGCTACTGGAGATATTAATGCCACAGGAGCCGTCTCAATGGCTAATATTTCATTTTAAAACCTTATACTATTACCACCATAAAACTTCTACTTTTTCATCATATAGGTCTCCAGGACAAAAGTCAACATCTGTGACATCTTCTTAAAGGGATGATTTCATGGACTCAATGCTATTTTTATTTCTCATTTTATTTCCAACAATGATGTGAAATAATTCACACTTGTATTTTTTTTTTTTCTCAAACGTGCTGTTTATTTATATAAATAAAGTAAATCTTACAATATCTCAGTGTGATCTATTCTAATGGAAAGGAGAGATTTTTTTAACCCCTTATAAAAATGAAAACTGAGTTCTAAAGAATAACTATGGAGTTATATGTAAAAATATTTGTAGAATTACACAGGAAAACAGGTTAAACTGATTCCACAACATATAAAGAAAAAATACAGCTTTTAGTGTATTACCCTTTTATTTGCAATTATATCTACCATTTTAGTTTCTCTTTATATATTTTCTGAGGTGGGATGAGCCTTTGAACATAGAAAAAGATTCTATCAGCATAATGGAAATGTGACAGCTAAAACTACCAGAATACTTATTAGGTCTAAGGAAAATATAATTAGTTCACATTAATCACAAGTGGTTTTCAAACCATTTCTGAGTCCCCCAGAAGCATTTCAATTGACAGTATAGCACAAAAAGCACCACAAAATTAAGCAATTACAACATTATTTGACATTTAATAATCCAATATCAACATATGTGTAATTAAAAAAATATGATGTGTTAATATTAAGCTTGATTTATGATATAAAATCCAGGGCAATGCACAACCCAGTAATCAAGGGGTTAATACATGTCACAAAGCCACATTGCTAAGGAACAAAAGCCCTCATACATTGTCTATGACTATATCATATTTTAGCACAGAATAGACACATTTTACTGATTGAAGTTATAAATAAAATTGTCACATATTTTAAATATCAAAATATATTTTTAATTACAAAAAAAATCTTTATATATATCTTTGTTTTCTTGCCGCAGCCTATTTACAGGCAGCTGTTACGCCACTTCTCACTCATTCTAAGATTTATGACGTTCCCATTACCTATTGGTTCCTAGAGCCGTGTCTCACCTGTAAAGTCTGGTTAGGCTGCTCCCAGCACAGATATCAGTTGTGGCTACAGAACAGGATTTACAGCTGTGCACTGAGTGCTCTAATCTGGGGGAGTGAAAGATTTACATTAGTTTAGACCTTAGTGGAAAAAAAGCTCTTGCAGCCAATTTACGGCAGTTCCCTAACTTAGAACACATGATTTACATAGGGCTCTTTGTTTTTAGTTTGTAACATACTTCATAGACAAGTACTTTTTTTCTTGAACTACAGTGGTTATTGTATATGATATATTTGTAGACTTCTAGCACATCACTTTTCTGTACTCTGTGCTACAAAGGATTTAGTATAGTTCTAGAGGCAATTAACAAAATGAAGGAATTCAAATATATTGAATATAAGCCTATCCTGATAATAAATTAACTAAGCCAGCTTTTATTTAGGTATATAGAATGGGCAGAGTAAATGGATGTTTGGGTTCTCATCTGCTGTCATAACTGTGTTTTGATGGTTTGTGAAGAAGCGCTATAGTGGGCAAAACGCGTATAGTGATTGTTGATATGTTTGGGTACTCCTTTATATCGCGTATCCAAACATATCATATTGCAGCTACCAACTCCATGAACTAAATCATCACTTTAAGGACTGTGGTATTTTTATTCTGTTTAATAGATTGTTTTTAAAAATATAGTCTGAGAAACAAGTTTATTATTATTATTATTATTATTATTATTATTGTTAACCTTAACATTGGCCGCTATTCTAATCCCCTATGTCGCAGTTTACACCATATTTAAGAGAAAAGTGAATCTCCCTTGCTATGGTTATCACCCATCCCAGAAACATTGTGAGAGAACTGCTAAGAGTAACGGCGGCCAGAGCTGAAAATTAAGGCAAACAATTCCACTGATTCTTGCACTGTCAAAAGATTATGAGTAACTCCGTTAGACTTTTACACCAAAACCCTATGCTAATTAAAATGTATGGCTTACTCGCTTACCAGGGCAGTGCTCTAACCACAAAATCTGAAGAAAATATTTTGAGTACCAAAGACATTTTGCAAATGGTTTTAAAATCATTGCTGAGTGCTGCAGCAGCAATAAAAGAGACTATAGCACCAAAAACAATAGAAAATAATTAACGTAAACAGTCCAATGTAAACACATGTGTAATTAAAATGTGTAAATATTTTATTATCATGTCTGTTTCATTATACAACATCCAGGATAACACACAACCCAGTACTCAAGGGGTTAATACATATCAGGAAACCATGTGGACTAGGAACAGATGCTTTAATGCATTGTCTATCATATGTATAGTTGTGGATCTTGCGATGTTGGTGATGTTTGCGATGTTGGTAACGCAGTTGGGAACTCGCTTTGAGAGGTCGCAACCACAAGCCGCTCAAAGCATGGCGAGCCAGCGGTGCTGTCACACATGCAAGCCTCGCAAAGAGAGGCGAAGCAGCTGCGCAGCACTTATGCTGCAATGAGCACTGAAGCCGCTCATTGCAGCCAGCGGCGCCGTCATACAAGCGAGCCTCGCGAAGAGAGGCTAGGCAAAGCAGCCTGCAGCACTTAAGATGCAATGAGCGCCAAAGGCGCTCATTGCAGCCAGCGGTGCCGTCACACATGTGAGGCTCACGAAGCGAGGAGAAGCAGCGGCGCAGCACTGTTCAAGCCCGTAACTCTAAAAACCCACCAAAACAACTTTGCAAGGTCAAAACCGCAAGCCTCGCAAAGAGCGTCAAGCCTGCAGCACCATCACACATGCAAGCCCCCCGAAGAGAGGCTAGGCGAAGCAGCCACACAGCACTTAGGCTGCAATGAGCACCAAAGGCACTCATTGCAGCCAGCGACGCCTTCACACATGTGAGCCTTTTGAAGCTAAGAGAAGCAGCAGCGCAGCACTGTTCAAGCGCGTAACTCTAAAAAACCACCAAAACACCAAAAATTTACAAAAAATTATAACACACTTAAAAACAGTACAGGGGGAGACACAGGAAGCCTGGGAGTGAGGTTGCAACCATATTTGTAATTTTTTGGCACTCCAAAATCGGCTAAGCGAGGGGAAAAATGGCGGACAAAAAAATGGAAATTTTAAGAAACAGCATGAATACGAGGCTCAGCAATGCCAGGCGTGCAAAACTTACAAAATCCACAAACACTTCCACCAACAACGCCAGGCATGCAAATATTTGAAAATAAAACCGACGGTAGTCACTGCGCGCCACGCAAACATTCAGCAAACACACCGAGTAGAAAGACACAGGGAAGGATGCTAGAAAGAGACACATGGCATTCCCTATCACTAAAGTTGCAGGTTAACGAACCCTGCAAAAGGCGAGAGGAAAGGCTCACAATGAGCACCAAAGGCGATCATTGAGAGGCACGCGATGAGCCCCGCTCACAATTTGCTCCACGAGCAGGATAGGCTTGCAATAAGCGCCGAAGGTGCTCAGCATGGTGCTTGCGAGGAGCTCCTAAGGTGATCAGTGCAAAGCAGGAAACTTGAAATACAGGGGGGGGGGGGGGGGGGGGGGAGGCTCGCAATGAGTGCCCGCAATGAGTGTAATGAGGTGCTCAGAGGACCAAAAGCCTCACATTGTGTGGCAAACAGCATTGCCAGACGTACAATTTTAAGTTCCTAGTGTACATATAATATATATAAACAAAATAAACCCAATTATGTATATTAACTCTATAAATACAATTGCCATACATATTTTCTTTTAATACATTTAATTAAATAAACAATAATACATTTATATACATAAATATAATGGTTTCTTGCTGCAGTTATGTTACTTGTTTTTATTCCTTATAACAATGACTAGCGACTTGCCCGGCAAAAACTGACGGTCAATAAAATTTGAAGCCATTGGAATGCTGTTTGAGACATAATTGAAACCGTTTTATACTGTGAGGAACTTCGGCTTATTGCGCGGCTGTTGTTTTTTTTGTTTTGTTATTACAGGGGCTTTTGCTATCATTGTAAGGTTGGGGCTGATGTGTTTTTTGCACTTATTGCAAGGCTGTCCCCTGGTGCATTTTGTGTGGTATGAGCAGCGTTTGCATTGGTTGTGAGGCGCGCAGTGAATGTCTTTTGTGTTTATTGCGCTTTTTTTTGTGTGTGTGTATATGTATTCTTGTATGCCAAAGAAATAATGAATAAATTAATAAATTAATATACTTTACCTATTTCTAAGTAATATATGCAGGAAGCATTGTGCTGAAGAGCTGACAATCTGTTTCTATGTTCCTGCAACATCCAATGTAGGTGTGCACGGTTCTGGTGTAAGTGTCAGCAATGTCAGCAATGTGTGCAGTGTGTAGTGTAAATATGCTGCGTGCGCGAGGTAAAGCCGTTAGTGTAGCTGTGTACTTCCGCATTGTGTAAGTTAGTGTGAAATGGCGCAAATGTGTATGTGGTACGCGGGTGTGTATGATTTTGCGTCCTTACTAAAAGTGTATCTTTAGCTTGTACTTCTTTTTTGAAAATCCGTATGTGCTTGGTGGTGTTTTGCGGCTTTAGGGTTGTGTAGCCTCGTTTTCGTTTGTTTGGGCCGCCATTTTTTCTCTCGCTTAGGGGATTTTTGTGTGTGTAAACTCGTGAATTTGGACTTAAATTGAGGTGTAACTTCACTTGCAGAGGTCCTGGGTGCCACCCCTTGCTGTGGGTAAGCTTTTTTTTTTTGTGTGTATGTAAAATGGCTGCAAATGTGTATGTGGTAGGCTAGTGTGTATGATTTTGCGTCCTTACTAAAAGTGTATCTTTACCTCGTATGGCTTTTTTGAAAAGCTGTATGTGCTTGGTGGTGTTTTGAGTGTTTAGGTTCCTGTAGCCTCGTTTTCGTTTTTTTCGGTGGCCATTTTTTCTCTCGCTTAGGGGATTTTTGTGTGTCTGAACTCAGGAATTTGGACTTAAATTGAGGTGTAACTTCACTTGCAGAGGTCCTGGGTGCCCCTCTTGCTGTGGGTAAGCTTTTTATGTATTTTTTGTGTGTATTTATTGTGTTTTTAATGTTTTTAGGTGCGCGTGGTTCGGCTGTTAAGGTCGTATTTTTGCGAGGTCGTAAAGTCCTCCATTTCGTATTTTTGTCTGCTAAGTCCGTAAATTTTCCGTTCCCACGGTTCGTATTTTTGTGTGTAAGTCTGTATATAGTGATTGCGTGTTAGATCTATTTTGGTAAAGTGCCGCTTGTGTGGGTGTTTGTAATAGCGTGTGTAGCACCGTAGAGCCTTCAACTCATTGCAGCCGACGTTGGAGCCTCCACCTTCCGCAAATGCGGCCCCTCGCTTTGCTAGGGTCCGCATTTGCAGATCAAACTGAGTCCCTCGCTTTGCGAGGGACAAAGTTCTTGTGAAAGCACAAGCTTGCAAAGCGTGACGACGATTCGTAGTTCAACAACTATTATATGTGATGAAGTTCTCAACTACTTTTGGTTCCTGGAGCCATTTCTCATGCATAAAGCTTGGTTAGGTATAATATGCTGAGTGAACATATACTTCCCACACTGAAATCTCTTGCTGACAAGGCATGGTTTAACGATGTGGGCCAAGTGCCGTAATATTGCAAGTGAAAAGATTAACATAAACATGTAAGGAATGGAAAAAATCTATTGCAGCAGATTTTCGGGCATACTGCAAATTGCACCTCTCAATTAGCATTTTGAGTATGGTAGATGAGTATAGCAGCAGCTTTTATTATGGATTGGAGTATGGAAAGACAGGTAATAGGGAGGCCAGCAAGGAGAGAGTTGCAGTAGTCGAGGTGAGATAGGATGAGCATTGATTCGAATTCTAGTTGGGTGTTGTGTAATAGTGATGTATTTTGGAGATGTTTTTTAGGTGAAAAATATACAATATTGTGATTGATTGTATGTGAGGAATGAAAGAGAGGGCAAGGTCCAGTAGAACCCAAAGTCAACAAGCCTGTGAGGTGAGAGTTATAATGTCACTGTAATCAGTAAGAGATATTTGAGATATTTGAGGAGGGAAGCTATAGTAGAGGGTGAGAAGATTAGCTCAGTCTTTGACATCTTGAGTTTACGTTGATGGGTGGACAACCAGGAGCATATGCTTGAAAGGCGGTTGTCGACTCATACTAGATGAGATGGGGCTTGATCTGATGCTGAGAGGTAGATTTGAGTGTTGTCTGCACAGAGAGAATACTAAAATCCAAAATAATTTATTTGGGTACTAAGGGAGGATTTATAGATAGAGAAGAGGAGGATTGAACCTTGGGGTATTCCAACAGCCGGAGGGTGAGGTGAAGAAGAGGTGCTAGAGAAAGAAACAATAAATGTTCAATCTTGTAAGTAGGATGTGAACCATGAAAGAGCAGAGTTACGGATACCAAGAGATTGGAGAGTTTTGATTAGAAGAGAGTGGTCAACTGTGTCAAAGGCAACAAAGATATCCAGGAGAATTAGAATAGTGACCACTAGACTTGGGGGTGAGGAAGTCATTAGTGACTTTGTGAAAGCTGTCTCTGGAGTTTAAGGGCCAGAAGCCGTATAGAAAGGAGTAAAGAAGAGACTTGGATTAAATAAATTAGGCATTGGGGAAGGTGATTGTAGAAGACACAGGCAAGCAGTTTTGAAGTCAAGGGAAGTAGAGAGATAAAAAGATAGATGCAGAAGCTAAGTGTGTTATTTTTCTTCATTTTGAATACTAAAGAAGTGAAAAGGTTGAAGTTATTTGAAACTTAGTTCTATGTAGTTAAGTGTCATGCCTAATTCAGTTTCAAAATAGCCCACTGTCACTGTAAAACTAAATTGTAGTCTTTAGTCCACTATAATAAACCTCTATTAAGTCTATTAAATTCCAAAGAATAAATCAAATGGTGGACCACATAATAAGCAATTGTTTGTTAAAGCTGCTATCATAAATTGCTATATCTAACTGGTATTAGATACAGTTGTTTGAGACCTAAGATGAGAGGACCACCTCTGAATGGGGCAAGGACAGAAAAAACTTAGAGCCACTGATATGTAATATTTACAATAAGCTTTTTTTGAAGAGCTAGACACTCTAATATGCATTATTTTTGGCAACATTATGCTTATAAATACAGTCTCTACAGTTCTGTGGAACCTAAAACTAAAAACTTAGTGAAAATGCAATTTTTAACAGAATTATAGCTTATAGTCAGCATGCAGTGCCCTTCAGCCATAAGCAGAGAGAACTTTTCTCTAAAAATTATTTTATGCTCATGTTTTTCACCTCTACCATAATTTGCATATGTGATGTTTGTCATAAACTGCAGTCGTCCTTCATATGTAGGACATACAACCTGGTGCGTTTACATTATGAAATCCCCACTGAATTCTTCTTATAAGTTTTCTAAAGTGTACTGAAAAAAAATAAGCAAAGAAATAATACTTTGTTCCTTAAAATCAGAGCACTAACACATTTAGTGAATATTAGTTTGTAATATTGCTATTTATGCAATTGTATGTTGATTATGTGTTTTATTATAATGCTACACACCTGCAAGGCTTTATTACCTATACAATATAAATGTGCGCTTGCAAACCTTCCTGTCTGCTTAATTGCAGCATTTTCAGTAAATAAATACAGTTGCTCGAGGCTTCTCACTCACATATGCCGGGTTGGAGCAGATTTATACATTAAAAAAACATATATCTCTTAAACTTCTCTTAAAACGCAGTCACTGTTCCTTTGCTATAGCCAGTCATATCGGCACAACAGCTGAGAATTAAATTGAATTTTAAAATTTAAAACACAGTTTCCCAAGTCAATATACATTAAAATCCAGCAACTGTAAAATGATTGCACTTTCTCGTGTAGGCCTTGACTCGTTCAAAGTGTAACCGATTTACTAATATTTAGTACAGTGATATATAGTTCTGTGGGCTAAGCTGGCAGCTGAATAGTTACAAAAATTAAACTTCCACAAAATCATTTCCAGTTTCTTAATTGAAAAATATAAATTAACTGGCTGGAGAAATAAATATCTTGTTCTTTCTTCTTCAGCGTGCTTGGAATTTAATCAATTTGCCAAAAAAAAGGAAATTGTTGAAGTTGTTATTTTTTAAAATGATTAGGCTTTCTGTTGAAGATTTCCTTTAATCCTAAATGTGCCCTTATAGGTGGGACGCTTCAGTTGGGGTGCTTCAGTCACCTGAAGTGACACAGGTCTTTCTTGGAGAAACATAGGTAAATGGAATTTATCTTTTCACCACTTGCAGGGCTATGCAGAACATCACAACTCCTCAGCAGAACTAGTAGCTCTTTCATGTTTCCTCTTCCAGCTCTACAGGGGAGAAATTATGTTCTACAATTTTATGCAGCGGGTAGAAAATGTATATTCTGATATATGCTATGTGGCAGAGGAATGAGTGACTGTGTCTGTCAATTAATTGCAGACCCCATAGGTTTACCAGGTTTTTATGGTTTCGTGGATGGCTTTAAGTCTGTCTATTTTGTCCTCAGATAGAACTGCATTTCTCCCCCTACCTTCGCCTATCACAGGTCTGGCCAACTCTCCCTAAAAATAAACAGATCTTTGCTGTTATCTGCCCGCCACTGGTATGCCACCTGATGCCCCCTGCACGACACTGAGCACGCAACAATTTTACAATGTGTTATCCTAACCCTAACCCAAAACCCTAACCCTAAACCCAAACCTAAACGGTGTTACCTCTGTGTTGGCAATGGGAATGGATCTAATGTCATGGGGCAAGGTCAGTGGCATCAGCCCACTCTGCTTCCTAACTCCATGATAGTCCAGCACACAGGCAGAGCTGACCACACCCCTAATAGGCACAAGAGAAACAGGCATCCTAATATCTGAGAAATTTTTTTAATCTTTGTTTATTTTTACACTGCATGTTGTTTTTGGTGAAATATGCACAGCAAACAAACATATATGAGCTTTACATGGGAGGTTTAGCTGTGTATAATTCTGAATAACATATTGCAAAGGTATCAGTTGATGTGTATAAGATCCTTCTTTAATTTTTATTTTAGAAATAAAAGAGTCTGCTTTTTGTTGTCTAAGTTTCCGGGCTAGCATTGAATCCGGTTTATTAGAGAAAGTAAAACTTTTTTTGTTGAGTGCGTTAAATTATTGTTATCACTTTTATCGTAATATCTAATTTAATTTGAATTAAAGATTAAGCATTTCTTTGTGTATATTTTCAAATTTTTATGTTCTGAAATGATTTTTGTAATTTTTTATTTTTTCATTACGATCATTTTTTAAAAATAGTCCAATGTATTTTATTAACACACATATTATATATATATGTATATACATATATATATATATATATATATATATATGTATATATAAATACGTGCCTTAGTTACGCAAAAGGGAATCCAATGCAGTTACAAATGAAAAAATATATAAACAGAACACTTACCACTAACTTACCACCACATTGTGCTTTTGAAGTCAGTGTAAATCTATAACATATTATGTAACAGTGATAGACTCCAGCCTCATTACCTATGCAGATTCTTGTGGGACGGCTTCTAGGGCTTAATTTAATGACAATATTTAAGTCAATTCTTGAAATTAAAATATTTTCCACATCATTGTCCACCCTCTGATTGTGCAGAGTACATGGTGGCTTAACCTTCTCATTAGATGGTTAGAGTTTTCCCTGGTCAGTTCTTTTCTTGTGGGATGATCTCTTTCCAGTGGGGCACAACTCTTCATCAGATGGATGAACTTTAGATCACACTGCAGATCATTTTGCCAGGGAACCGGCACTTTGCAGCTTTCTTTGTCAGTCAACCATGGTCTTCAGATGCCATTGTGAAATGGATGAGAAGACCTGCAGGCTGGGCTTTTATAGGCACTTACTACTGTTATGTCATCACACTATGACCTCATTCCTAAACCTCACAATAGAAGTGTCCAGAGTGCTGGCCAGCAGTGTTATGGCTGACCGTCTGGATTGTCAAGACTGTTGGTCATACTAGGGAATATTACAACACAATTATATTTGCTGTTTTAATGGTTACAATTTCTGAACAAGACGAACTATATGAAACTATTAACATATAGAGGTCTATTTATTTATTCTTCTAAAATAATTAAGTAGATGCAGGTATATAAATTGAATAGCATTTATAAAGCATTTTAGCTTCCATTCTGCATATTACAATACACTATAAAGTCTATGAATAGGTTGCTGAACTGATGGACAAGGGTCACTTTGCCTACAAAACATTGGATCCATATATATAAAAGATGAGGTAAGACTGGAATCACCATATTACCTGAAGATTACTAACCCCACTGAAAGTGGAAAGTACTAAATATATGTATTAAAAAAAAAACATTTCTCGTTTCATATAATGTTTTTTCTCTGACACGTCAGTTGTATGTCGTCTATAAAGAATCTAATTTTCTTTTTTTATAAATTGTTTAAACATTTCCTATGTATATATAGAATGCTATGGGCCTCATTCAATTGCTCCGATTTCTGAAACATGGTTGAAAGTGGTGATCGCAATCTACGTTGCTATTCAATTGCCTTCCGATCGCGGGCTCCTATCGCGTTACGTGCTTCGACCTGCGATCCCTACAGACCCCTTGCGATTTGAGAAATCGGTAGTTACTTTACCCAAAGCATTGTCCTGTGGATTCTATTTAGGAATCCTTGAACAACCAACCAAGGTTGTACAGAAACACCTTTTATGCAGCCTTTATTTTAATTATTATTGCCACATACTAATTTTAAAAAATTCAATCTTTATTTGTACATTTAAAATGTTGTTAAAAATGCAACGATTAAAAAAATCATGTTAAACCCAAGGTGTTTAATCCTTTGGGTTTTTTGACGTCCAGCAAATTATTAGAGGTTTATTAAAGTTTTATTTTTGTTATTATTATGTTCTTTGCTTAATAAAGCATGCACAAAAACATTCAGGAACACAAAGAGTTAACTAACTGCCATAGAAACTACGGAACACAAAGAGTTAACTAATTGCCATAGAAACTATAAATAGCTCCACAGAGGAGGCAGCACTGTGCCCCTGATGAGTGAGAGACTGATAGAGCCTCACGAAACGCGCGTCGGGAGATTGTGACGTCATCAGTAAGCGCGATCACAGCGCAGACCACGCCAATATAGCGTGGGGCATGATAGATACAGCTCTAAAGCTCCAGGTCCACTACTAACTTAAAAGAAAGATAGAAAGCCAATTCCTTCACCACAAAGTCTCAATATAGTTACAATAGAGTAATATACAAGAATAAGGAAATAGAAAAGAAAGAAAAAGGAAAAAGGAGTAAAAGCATAATTAAAGCAAAAAAACAGAAGAAAAAGGAGGACATAACCTCCTTCTAAAAAACAATAGACAGAAGCATTAAGGTAATATATAGTTTAAGAAACAGCATAATCAGGAGTGTATACATTTTTAAAAAATAGCACAGCATTAGCACTATAAATGAATAAGGTAAAGTAGTGACTGTGATAGACTAACAGTCACGAGGTAAAAGGGTAATATAAGAGGAAATAAGCACTAAGTCAAATAGCACAAACACTTTAAGATAAGAATTTTTGAATAACACAACTTGAATTATAATGCACTTTAAGTAATAGAATTCTGAATTAACATAAATCAACAGGATAAAAGATTAACACAAAAGAAATGCAAAGGAACTTAAAACATATACTCCAGGGAAGTGCTGTATGAATAAACAAAACTATACAACAGACAAAAGGATTATAAAACCTTATCTTAATCTTATGTAAATAATGTAATCTTATGTAAATTAAAATCCAGGGTACCTGATAAAGATTTGACTAAGGAAACATAACCAAAATTACACAAATACAATTGAATTTAAAAACCAAATCTTTTATTGACTTGAGCATAATAAAGTAATTAAATAAAAAAGCTGTGATCAAAGCAAAGAACATAATAATAACAAAAATAAAACTTTAATAAACCTCTAATAATTTGCTGGACGTCAAAAAACCCAAAGGATTAAACACCTTGGGTTTAACATGATTTTTTTAATCGTTGCATTTTTAACAACATTTTAAATGTACAAATAAAGATTGAATTTTTTAAAATTAGTATGTGGCAATAATAATTAAAATAAAGGCTGCATAAAAGGTGTTTCTGTACAACCTTGGTTGGTTGTTCAAGGATTCCTAAATAGAATCCACAGGACAATATTTTGGTACGCACTTAAGTAATAACACCTAGGCCTAAAAAATAAACAAAGATCATTTTTTTGAGTATTATACTTTACCCAAAGCCTTTGATCTTTCAAGGCCACAAGTCCCAAATTGCAAATCGCTGTTCAATTGCTCTTATCGCACCTTCCGAACCACCCCGTCAAGCCTGTAAATGGCAAAAAGCCAGACACAACTTACTTCCACCAAGGAGGTGTCAAAAGTGCTTGCAAAGCCCTTATGTATCCTCTGCACTGCTCCCAAATCAAGCCGCCTTGCTGTAGGGGTCCAGATCGGGACCCCTGCAACTAACATTAACCCCCCCCCCATGCTGCGAGCACCATCAATAGGGACCTCCGCTCCATTAAAAGTTGAAAAATCCCAACTCGCAGGTCCAGAAAGGACCATAAAGGTCCTTAAAGGACCAGCGCTAAATAAAAAGATTAACTCCTGCTGCGGGGGTATTACAAGTACCCCCCCGGCACCTAAAATTACCCCATCATTCATGGGGGTCAATAAAGACACCCATGATACTAAAATTAAGCCCCCAGTCCAATAGGGGTCTTTATAGATCCCTATAGGACACTATTAACCCCTATGTTAACACTATAAGTGCCATGAGTGTCCCTTTGTTCGCCTATCACAGGTATGGCCAGTTCTCCCTAAAAATAAACAGATCTTTGCTGTTATCTGCCCGTCACTGGTATGCCACCTGATGACAGCTGCACGACACTGAGCATGCATCTATTTTACTATGTGTTATCCTAAAACTAACCCCAAACCTTAACCCTAAACCCAAACCTAAACTGTGTTACCTCTGTGTAGGCAGGGAGGATGGAGCTAATGTCATGGGGCAAGGACGGTGGCATCAGCCCACTCTGCTTCCTAACTCCACGATAGTCCAGCACATAATATCTCATTTAATTTGAATTAAAGATTAAGAATTTCTTTGTGTATTTTTTCAGATTCTTCTGTTCTGAAATCATATTTGTAAATTTAAATATTTTCATTACGATAATTTTTTTAAATAGTCTAATGTATTTTATTAACAAACATATGATATATATGTATATATATATATATATATATATATATATATATATATATATATATATATCACATATATAGTTGTGAGCATGCCGCCGAAGGCGCTCCTTGCCAGCAACTGAGGCCCTCGCGAAGCCGAAGGCGCTCCTTGCCAGCACATGCGACCCTCGCAAAATTTATGTCGTTACGCAAAGAAAATACAAGACACGTTACGACCCATTACGACCTCGCAAAATTCGCCTGCAACACGCGCACATGAAAACAGGAAAAATACAACAAATACACACAACAAATACATAAAAAGCTTCCTCACAGGAAGAGGGAGCATCCATGACCTCGAAAACTAAAGTTACACCTCAATTTAAGTCAAATTAAAAGAGTTTAGACACTAAAAAATTCTCTAAGCGAGAGAAAAAATGTCAGCCGAAAAAACGAAAACGAGGCTACAGCAGTCTAAAGACACAAAACAGCACCAAACACCTATGTATTTGCAGAAAACCACCTATAAGATTAAAAAACAAGAACGCAACCCGCGCAACCCCAAAAACATTACAAACACAATAAATACAAACAACAAACACTTAAAAAGGTTACTCACAGCAAGGGGGGGCACCGAGGACCTATGCAAGTGAAGTTACACCTCCATTTAAGCACAAATTTCGTAGTTTAGAGACCCGAAAATCACCTAAGCGAGCGAAAAAATGGCCGCCGAACAAAACTAAAACGAGACTTAAGGTCCCTAAACACGCAAAACACCACCAAACTGCTGAGGATATTCCGAAAAAGTCGCACAACATAGAAAACGAACGACGCTACATCAGCCACATTATATACACCAAACACCATTAGCTCAATTACAATTTCATTGCCGTCATTTTTTAACGGGCAATTCGCTAGTATATATATAAATATGTGCCATAGTTAAGCAAAAGGGAATACAAAGTAGTTACCAATGAAAAAATATATAAACAGAACACTTACCACTAACTTACCACCACATTGTGCTTTTGAAGTCAATGTAAATCTATAACATATTATGTAACAGTGATAGACTCCAGCCTCATTACCTATGCAGATTCTTGTGGGACGGCTTCTAGGACTAAACTAAAATGACAATATCTAAGAAATTAAAATATTTTCCACATCATTTTCCACCCTCTAACTGATTGTGCAGAGTACATGGTGGCTTAACCTTCTCGTTAGATGGTGAGAGTTTTCCCTGGTCAGTTATTTTCTTGTGGGATGATCTCTTTCCAGTGGGGCACAACTCTTCATCAGATGGATGAACTTTAGATCACACTGCAGATCATTTTGCCAGGGAACCGGCACTCTGCAGCTTTCTTTGTCAGTCAACCATGGTCTTCAGATGCCTTTGTGAAATGGATGAGAAGACCTGCAGGCTGGGCTTTTATAGGCACTTACTACTGTTATGTCATCACACTATGACCTCATTCCTAAACCTCACAATAGAAGTGTCCAGAGTGCTGGCCAGCAGTGTTATGGCTGACCGTCTGGATTGTCAAGACTGTTGGTCATACCAGTAAATATTACAACACAATTATATTTGCCGTTTTAATGGTTACTATTTCTGAACAAGACAAACTATATGAAACTATTAACATTTAGAGGTCTATTTATTTCTTGTTCTAAAATAATTAAGTAGATGCAGGTATATAAATTGAATAGCATTTATAAAGCATTTTAGCTTCCATTCTGCATATTACAATACACTATAAAGTCTATGAATAGGTTGCTGAACTGATGGACAAGGGTCACTTTGCCTACAAAACATTGGATCCATATATATATAAAAGATGAGGTAAGACTGGAATAACCATATTACCTGAAGATTACTAACCCCACTGAATGTGGACAGTACTAAATATATGTATTAAAAAAACACATTTCTCGTTTCATATAATGTTTTTCCTATGACACGTCAGTTGTATGTCGTCTATAAAGAATCTAATTTTCTTTTTTTATAAATTGTTAAAACATTTCCTATGT
Organism: Discoglossus pictus; assembly: GCA_027410445.1. Taxonomy (NCBI): domain Eukaryota; kingdom Metazoa; phylum Chordata; class Amphibia; order Anura; family Alytidae; genus Discoglossus; species Discoglossus pictus. The sequence continues at coordinate 120,310,500 of CM050170.1, read as the reverse complement.
ATATATAGAATCCTATGGGCCTCATTCAATTGCTCCAATTTGCGAAACATGGTTGCAAGTGGTGATTGCAAATTACGTTGCTATTCAATTGCCTTCCGATCGCGGGCTCCGATCGAGTTACGTGCTTCGACCTGCTATCCCTACAGACCCCTTGCGATTTGAGAAATCGCTAGTTACTTTACCCAAAGCGTTTGATCTTTCAAGGCCGCAAGTCCCGAATTGCAAATCGCTGTTCAATTGCTCTTATCGCCCCTTCCGAACCACCCCGTTAAGCCTGTAAATGGCAAAAAGCCAGACACAGCTTACTTCCACCAAGGAGGTGTCAAAAGTGCTTGCAAAGCCCTTATGTATCCTGCTCCCAAATCAAGCCCCCTTGCTGTAGGGGTCCAGATCGGGACCCTTGCAACGAACATTAACCCCCCCCCCCCATGCTGCGAGCCCCATCAGAACCCCCAGAGGGCCCTCACATTAACCCTTGTAGCGGGGGTCCCAATCGGGACCTCCGCTCCATTAAAAGTTCAAAAATCCGGCCTCGCAGGTCCAGAAAGGACCTTAAAGATCCTTAAAGGACCAGCGCTAAATAAAAAAATTAACCCCTGCTGCGGGGGTATTACAAGTACCCCCCCGGCACCTAAAATGAACCCCATCATTCATGGGGGTCAATAAAGACACATGATACTAAAATTAACCCCCCAGTCCAATAGGGGTCTTTATAGATCCCTATAGGACACTATTAACCCCTACCCTATGTTAACACTATAAGTGCCATGAGTGTCCCTTCCTTCGCCTATCACAGGTATGGCCGGTTCTCCCTAAAAATAAACAGATCTTTGCTGTTATCTGCCCGTCACTGGTATGCCACCTGATGACAGCTGCACGACACTGAGCATGCAACTATTTTACTATGTGTTATCCTAACCCTAACCCCAAACCCTAACCCTAAACCCAAACCTAAATTGTGTAGGCAGTGAGGATGGAGCTAATGTCATGGGGCAAGGACTGTGGCATCAGCCCACTCTGCTTCCTAACTCCACGCTAGTCCAGCACATAATATCTCATTTAAATTAAATTAAAGATTAAGAATTTCTTTGTGTATTTTTTCAGATTCTTCTGTTCTGAAATTATATTTGTAAATTTAAATATTTTCATTACGATCATTTTTTTAAATAGTCGAATGTATTTTATTAACACACATATGATATATATGTATATATACATCACATATATAGTTGTGAACATGCCGCCGAAGGCGCTCCTTGCCAGCAACTGAGGCCCTCGCAAAGCCAAAGGCGCTCCTTGCCAGCACATGCGACCCTCGCAAATTTTACGTTGTTACGCAAAGAAAATACAAGACACGTTACAACCCATTACGACCTAGCAAAAATCTGCCAAAACACGCGCACATGAAAACATGAAAAATACAACAAATACACACAACAAATACATAAAAAGCTTACTTACAGGAAGAGGGAGCATCCAGGACCACGAAAACTAAAGTTACACCTCAATTTAACTCAAATTAAAAAAGTTTAGACACTAAAAAATATGTGCCATATTTAAGCAAAAGGGAATACAAAGTAGTTACCAATGAAAAAATATTTAAACAGAACACTTACCACTAGCGTACCACCACATTGTGCTTTTGAAGTCAATGTAAATCTATAACATATTATGTAACAGTGATAGACTCCAGCCTCATTACCTATGCAGATTCTTGTGGGACGGCTTCTAGGACTAAACTAAAATGACAATATCTAAGAAATTTAAATATTTTCCACATCATTTTCCACCCTCTAACTGATTGTGCAGAGTACATGGTGGCTTAACCTTCTCATTAGATGGTGAGAGTTTTCCCTGGTCAGTTCTTTTCTTGTGGGATGATCTCTTTCCAGTGGGGCACAACTCTTCATCAGATGGATGAACTTTAGATCACACTGCAGATCATTTTGCCAGGGAACCGGCACTCTGCAGCTTTCTTTGTCAGTCAACCATGGTCTTCAGATGCCTTTGTGAAATGGATGAGAAGACCTGCAGGCTGGGCTTTTATAGGCACTTTATACTGTTATGTCATCACACTATGACCTCATTCCTAAACCTCACAATAGAAGTGTCCAGAGTGCTGGCCAGCAGTGTTATGGCTGACTGTCTGGATTGCAAAGACTGTTGGTCATACCAGTGAATATTTCAACACAATTATATTTGCTGTTTTAATGGTTACAATTTCTGAACCAGACAAACTATATGAAACTATTAACATTTAGAGGTCTATTTATTTCTTGTTCTAAAATAATTAAGTAGATGCAGGTATATAAATTGAATAGCATTGAATAGATCCCTATAGGACACTGTTAACACTATAAGTGCGATGAGTGTCCTCCAGGACCCTCATGAAACAAAGTTTAAGCACTACACTACACTATTAACCCTAACTAAACCCCATTAACCCCAACTGTCCCCCTTTTACCCTAACTGGGTCTAACACCTACCTTAACACCTACACTACCTACATAGCCCCTATTAAACCCCACACACCACACTAATTACACCAAACAATAAACCCCCACTAATTACAAAAAATAATAAAACCTAGATTACAGAAAATAAAATCATCTACTAGCCCGCAGATGCTTACTGCCGATGGCAGGGTTTGCGATCAGTGGTAAGGAGAGCTAACTTGCGACTGTGGGCAGTTGAATAGCAGTGTAGACGTAATGCTACTAGAGCAAGTAGCCCGAATGTAGGAAATTGTGAATTTGCAATCAGTTTACGAGCCATAATAGAATGAGGCCCCTACTGTTGTATTATTCATAACATGTTACATTTTAAGTGATACTTTTCTAGTATTAAATACAGTTTCAAATATGAAGAAAAAAAACATTATTTTCTATTACACCATTAATCAACTATAAGTAAATTTAGGGAAGCATATTTTAATCAGTTAAGAACATCATTATAATGATTTGGACAAAGTATTTACAGAAGGTGCCAGATGTTTGTTCACCCGTTGGCCAAGGGCTACTTTATAGTTTATTATTATTATTATTATTATATATTACTAGTGACTTGACCGTCAAAAATGACGGCAATAACATTTTAAGACTGGCAGTGCTGTTTGCAACACAATGCGAGGCCCTCTAACTTGCGAGCCTCGCTCATCGCGGTCCTCGCAATGAGAGTTTTCGGCACTCATTGCAAGCCTCTCCTCCAACATTGTAGGCCTTGGCTAACCAGCCACTTTCATGCTTTGCACTGAGCATCTTCGGCGCTCATTGCAAGCCTCTCCCCCCCTCCACTTTACGTGTTGCGCGATGAGCACCTTTATGTCCTCATCTCCAATAGGTGGCATTTGAAGAAAGGGGCTTCTTGGTATTATACACCTTTATATCCAATAGATGGCGCTACAAAAACTATTTCCACTATTGTCATTTACCCCTACATCAAACAGATGGCGTTGCAAGAATGCAATTTATATTTCCACATCCAATAGATGGCGCTGTAATTTATTGTTATGACTCCTTACACCTTTATATACAACTAGCGAATTTCCCGTCAAAAAATGACGGCAATCCAATTGTAAGTGAGCTAATGCTGTTTGGTGTATAATAATAAAATAACTAATAGATTAATAAAGTAATATACTTTACCTATTTTGAAGTAATATATGCAGGAATCATAGTGTTGAAGAGCTGACAATGTGTTTTGATGTTGCTGCAGCATCAGTGCTGTGGAGCTGCTGTGTAAGCGTGCTGAATGTGTGCAGTGTAATAGTGTGCGTGCGCGAGACAAAACCGTTAGCTTAGCTGTGTACTTCCGCATTGTATAAGTTATTGTTCTAAAATGGAGGCTAATGTGTGGTATGCGGCTGTGGCGGAATATCTGTAGCTGTTTTCTGGTGTTTTGCGTGTTTCTGGTGGTGTTTTGCGTGTTTAGAGTCCTGTAGCCTTCCAGTAATTAGTTAAATAATCAGAGTATTGCAGTATATGGTGATACCTTTTTTATTGGACAAACATTAATTATGATAAGCTTTTGAGAGTAGACTTCTTTATCAAGTCTTTTGCATTACTATATATATATATATATATATATATACACACACATATATATATATATATATATATATATATATATATATGTACACATACAGTATATATATATATATATATATATATATATATATATATTTATATATATATATTTATATATATATATTTATATAGTGAGTGGGTTTATATCAGCTAGTCCCTATACGACCCGCCATACCTGTACTGTCTGTCCGCCCGCTCTAACAGCTCACTCGCTCCTGGAACTGGCAGCCTGCCCATATCCCATCCCTCCACAGCTATTGGCCCCTCGTTCTCGCAGAGCAGCCTGTGATTGGCCAGTCTCAGCTGCCACTCATTCTTCCTTCCTATCTGCCTAGCCTGCCTCCCCACCCATTTTTCTCCTCACAATGAGACCCACGAGGGCCTCAGTTGCTGGCAAGGAGCGCCACAGGCGCTCCTTGCCAGCAACTGCGGGCCGCAGGCTCGCTACGCGAGCCCGCAAGCGTGAGCAACGTCTCGTATGCTCACAACTAGATATGTGATATATATATATATATATATATATATATATACATACATCCTAACATACAGATATATACACACATGCATTACAATATACAGATATATGCACATGCCCACATTATTCCTCAGTATACAGATCCACATTACTCTCCAGTATACAAATCCACATTACTCTCCAGTATACAGACGCACATTATTCCTCAGTATACAGACGCACATTACTCTCCAGTATACAGATCCACATTACTCTCCAGTATACAGATCCACATTACTCCTCAGTATACAGATCCACATTACTCTCCAGTATACAGATCCACATTACTCCTCAGTATACAGATCCACATTACTCTCCAGTATACAGACGCACATTACTCTCCAGTATACAGATGCACATTACTCTCCAGTATACAGACCCACACTACTCTCCAGTATACAGATGCACATTACTCTCCGGTATACAGATCCACATTACTCTCCAGTATACAGACGCATATTACTCTCCAGTATACAGACCCACACTACTCTCCAGTATACAGATCCACATTACTCCTCAGTATACAGACCCACATTATTTTCCAGTATACAGACCCACATTACTTCTCAGTATACAGACCCACATTGCTCCTAAGTATGCAGACCCACATTGCTCCTAAGTATACAGATCCACATTACTCCTCGGTATACAGACCCACGTTACTTCTCAGTATACAGACCCACATTGCTCCTAAGTATGCAGACTCATATTACTTCTCAGTATACAGTTCCACATTACTCTCCAGAATACAGATCCACATTACTCCTCAGTATACAGATCCACATTACTCCTCAGTATACAGATCCACATTACTCTCCAGAATACAGATCCACATTACTCCTCAGTATACAGATGCACATTATTCTCCAGTATACAGATCCACATTACTCCTCAGTATACAGATCCACATTACTCCTCAGTATACAGATCCACATTACTCTCCAGAATACAGATCCACATTACTCCTCAGTATACAGATTCACATTACTCCTCAGTATACAGATCCACATTACTCTCCAGTATACAGACGCACATTACTCTCCAGTATACAGATGCACATTATTCTCCAGTATACAGATCCACATTACTCTCCAGTATACAGACGCACATTACTCTCCAGTATACAGATGCACATTACTCTCCAGTATACAGACCCACACTACTCTCCAGTATACAGATGCACATTACTCTCCGGTATACAGATCCACATTACTCCTCGGTATACAGATCCACATTACTCTCCAGTATACACACGCACATTACTCTCCAGTATACAGATGCACATTACTCTCCGGTATACAGATCCACATTACTCCTCGGTATACAGATCCACATTACTCTCCAGTATACAGACCCACATTACTCTCCAGTATACAGATGCACATTACTCTCCAGTATACAGACCCACACTACTCTCCAGTATACAGATGCACATTACTCTCCGGTATACAGATCCACATTACTCCTCCGTATACAGATCCACATTACTCTCCAGTATACAGACCCACATTACTCCTCGGTATACAGATGCACATTACTCTCCAGTATACAGACCCACATTACTTCTCAGTATGCAGACCCACATTACTTCTCAGTATACAGACCCACATTACTCTCCAGTATACAGATCCACATTACTCCTCAGTATATAGGCCCACATTACTCCTCAGTATACAGACCCACATTACTCTCCAGTATACAGACCCACATTACTCTCCAGTATACAGATCCACATTACTCCTCAGTATATAGGCCCACATTACTCCTCAGTATACAGACCCACATTACTCTCCAGTATACAGACCCACATTACTTCTCAGTATACAGACCCACATTGCTCCTAAGTATGCAGACTCATATTACTTCTCAGTATCCAGTTCCACATTACTCTCCAGAATACAGATCCACATTACTCCTCAGTATATAGGCCCACATTACTCCTCAGTATACAGACCCACATTACTCTCCAGTATACAGATCCACATTACTCCTCAGTATGCAGACCCACATTACTCCTCAGTATACAGACCCACATTACTCTCCAGTATCCAGAGCAGCATTTCTCCTCAGTATACAGAGCCATACCTGTACTGTCTGTTCTCCCCCTCTAACAGCTTGCTCGCTTCTGGCACCGGCAGCCTGCCCATATCCCATCCCTCCACAGCTATTGGCCCCTCGTTCTCGCAGCGCGTCCTGTGATTGGCCAGTCTCAGCTGCCACTCATTCTTCCTTCCTATCTGCCTAGCCTCCCCCCCCCACCCGGTTTTCTCCTCACAATGAGACCCGCATCTTAAAAAAAAAAAAAAAAAAACACAGGCTGGCAGGGAACGCCTGCGGCAACGGCTCGAGCAGGCTCGCATGCTCACAACTATATATGTGATTGACCTTTATTTGTAATGCACTGACATATTCCTTAGCGCTAAACAGGGTAGATACAAGTCAAAAACAAACTTAACAAATTACGAAAGAATGAAGGGTCCTGTTATTGAGTTTAAAGTCATGCATACATAGTGATTTCTCTAACGCACCCAACAAGACTGAAAACTCTCAAACTTACAGTCTAAAGTATATAGGTGAGGTATAGGCAAGTGAGGCACAATATATTGTGCAAAATATGGCTGAAGGTGATAAGCTTCTTTAAACAGATGAGTTTTTAGTGAGGTTTTGAAGGATTTGAGGCAGGAGGATAGTCTAGTGGAGTGAGGCAAGGAGTTCTATAGGATAGGGGCAGCATGAGAAAAGCCCTGAAGGTGGTAGTGAGAGGAGGTGATAAAAGAGGAGGAAAGAAAAAGGTTGTTAGCAGAGCGAAGAGGACGGTTGGGGGAGTATTTAGAGACAGAGATCAGAGCAGAGATATTATTGAGCAGAGATTATTATTGAGGGCTTTGTGTTAGCGTCATGATTTTAAGTTTCATTCTACAGGCTACGGGAAGCCAGTAAAGTGACTGACAGAGAGGAGCTGCAGACACTGAGCTGTGAGTATGGTAGATGAGCCTAGTGGAGGCATTCATTGTTGACGGAAGTGGAGAGAGACGACAGATAGATGAACATAAGTTTATATTTCAGCTAATGTTCAGTTTGTGTTAGTGTTATATTTGCTGTTTCTTTGAAGTTTATATAAAACCAAAAAAGTTAAAATTTCAATTGAATTCGGTTTTTTATTCATGAGTTCCCCTATCCCTATCTTCCCCATGTTAAAATGCCCTTGTTTAGAGCTGTTTCACTTAACACTCCTATTGCCTGGAACCTATCTACAGCATTAAACGAGGTATATCTATATATAGATATACTCTGTATATATATTTTCTGTAGTGTAGACCCCCACCCTGGCGCTCCTTCTGTAGTCTTCTCCCCCACCCCATAGAGGATGTCACCAGAAAGTGAAGTGAGCAAGTCCTAGAGCTGTGCTGCAGGCAGAGGAGCTTTGCACAGGTAGAAGGGAAGGGGACAAGCTATGAAAAGGGGTCTTGGAGGGGAGCAACTACGGGAAAGGGTCTTGGAGGGGAGCAGCTATGGGAAAGGTTCTTGGGGGGATGGATGCTGTTATGGGAGGGCGTCCTAGAGATGGACACTAAGTGAGGTTGTACTGGAGGTCCCAGTGCAAAAATATTTTTACAATCCCCTTTGGGGGTGAGGTCCAATTTTTTTTTTACACCAGGGCCCTCCATTCTCTAGCTTCACCACTGTTACTCAGCCTAGCTCAATTCAGTTTATTTTCTGGACATATGAAGCATTTTGTTGGCTGCCCTATGCTTTCATCCTCATTATCTATTAACTGATTTGTGGAATGCCTCAATGGTTATACAATTTCTGAAAAATCAAATCATGATCAAATTTAAAGATTTAATCAGATTTCTAACATGTTTATGTGAAACAGTTATAGTAAGTTGATGTATTTTTCAACTCTTTTGTTTAAACTTATTTTTCCCTTATTTGTAAGAATTTACCTTTATTTATAAGACATTTACATCCTGACAAAGTGTTACCTACAAACATTAGATTTTTATGCATACTTTCGCTTTCATCACCCTTGAACAGAAACAGGAAAATAGAGAGCAGATCCTTAAACCCAAAAAATAATACAATCAGCTTCTTATCATTTACATTTTGACCGTCTTACTGTTATAGACAAGCAGACTGGAAAGAGTTAACTCATCAATAGCACTTTAAATTATAATGGGGAAGTTCAGAAGTGCTGGGGAATGTACAGAGGAGAGCTAGGAGAGGTGCAGGGAAACCTGGGAGAAGTGCTTGGGAAAAATTGGGAGAGCCAAAGCTTGGAGATAAAATTACTGATAAATACATACCATAGAAAAATCATACAGTGGTCCCTCGAGTTACACCGTTCCGGACGGGGTGGTGTATCGCAAAACCGGTGTAAACATAGGTAGCATTTCGCTTTGGAATCAATGTAAATTCAATTAATCCATTCCTGACCTCAGATTTTTCACATTTTAGTTAAAATGATGGTCTTGTTTTTGGACATAAACCCTTAAAACTAAACAGAAATTAATAAACAACAATAATTACATCAAATAACTTAGAATTTAAGTTCACTTTATCTGTACTGAGAGGACTTAACAGGTTACTGCGTGGAACTTTGGCTCTTATAGGCACAGGCTGGGCACACTGTCTCATAGGCACAGGTTGTTTGGGCTCTTACCATCACAGGCAAATTGGGCTCTTGGAGGAACTTGCAGGTATAGACTACAAGGAAATCGCGATTACAGTGTTTACAGCTTACTTTCGTCTTTTGTATTAGATCTCGCAGTCACGTGTGCAGTGGTCAGGTGTACCCGAGGCAGAAAATCGCAGAGGAGAAGCAGTGTAACCCGAGAATAGTATAATCTGAGGGCGTTGTAACCCAAGGTATTACTGAATATTGTGACAAGTTGTCAGTCTCCTCTGGGTTTGTGCCCATGTTTCAGGGACTTTGATGGAGGATATAATACAAGAGGCTGTGATAGTTTTTCAAGTTTTACTAACATTTTAGCCAGTGATACAAAAATAACGGAAAAAAAAAATCAAAGAAAATAATAAGCCTAGCCTCCACTGAGCACAACCTTAAATAATATAGTTAACTCACTATGTAGTTCTCATCCAGCTTTGTAAAATCACTGGCCTGTATATTCTTCAGATACTCAGTCTCCACTCTGCTCCAAGCGGTCACAAGCTGTAGGCTGCTGTCTCACTGTGTATGTTGTTCTCCAGCTGAGATAAACTGCAAACAATCAGTCTATAATCAGTACCACCCATACTCCAGGAGCAGTCTTAAAATTAGGTCTGCTCAGGGGCAGCCAATTAAATGCATATTTAAGTTCCATGGATTATTAATGCATCTAATAGAGGAGAATCAGCAGTGTATGAAAACATTTTTGCATGAAAAATACCCCCCAAAAATTAACAAACTCACCCTTATGTTTGCTAAATCTCTTGCATTTGCTAGCAGCTGCTTTTAAAAGTTAACAGCCCTTTATATCCTTGCTACTATTAGCATACAATTCATAATTTGTTTTACCCAATCACAGCCAGCTAATACATTTGTATCAATCTGTAAAGCCAGTTTGTGTACCAAAGTATCATGGAACATGTAGTTCTGTTTTTACCCACCAACAGGAAGTAAGGAGGAGCCAGACACTAAGGTGTAAATATCTGCACTGTGCTGCTACTGGTTTGAAGGTTAGTAAACTGTTAAAATCTGTACCCAAATGCAGTGTTTCTATTGGTAGGTACACTGTGCCTATGTAAGCAGTTCTGGGGGTGTGGGAAAACAAGTTTTATTTTTAAATAAAATAACTCTGAATGTGTATAGAATGGCTCAATGTAATGTTTGTGTCTGATATAAGCAGTATGTGTTAGATTAGAAAAAGTTAAGAACAGGGACACTTTCATATCCTCTAACTGAGCAGGAAAGTTAACCCCTTCAATTCTCTTTAGGGAACAGAGCTTTACCGAGTCTGTAACTCACATAAACGCCTTCAATAACTCGGTCATAATATATTTTCATATTTATGACGGAGAATTATTTGATGTATTTGTTTATTTAACAAAATTGCATAAAATAATTCACCACTGTAAAGTGGGTTTTCCATTTGTATATGTCACTTAAAGACTTAAATATCCAGCCTTTTAAACTTTTTTTTGTTACAATTTCTAGATTATTGTTTCATTTCTTTTAGTACCATGCTAAAGTGATATTTGAAAATTAGCTGTACTTGTCTGAAAACTCTATTAAGCCAATTTCTTATCGCATCTATAGGAAAGTGAAACATTTCGTGGAATGAAGGGTAGGAGGGAGATTGACTCTGGGGGTACTTCAGATAAGAAGCAATACATGGCCACTTTTTTAAGTGTAGACCCACACAATGTTAAAAAAAAATAAGATACGGACTTGCATTTATAAACTACTAGCGACTTGCCCGTCCAAAAATGACGGCAATGAGATGTGTATGTTTGGAAAGTTGTTTAGTTATTAATATACGTATTTGACACTTGTAAGATGTTAGTTATGATGAAATAATTACTATTGTGATATTAAACATGTTTATTATTGTAAAATGTTCTATTGGTCAACAGCAACTGTTAAAGCATTTTGTATTAAAAGTATTACCATTTGAATGTAAGAACAGTTGAACTTTAAATTAATCAGTATTGTAAACTTGAGGTAATGTTTTTTTTAACATGCATGTTCTATCTTAAAAATTGCTAACTTAAATATACATTGAATCCAGAGGAAGGCAAACAAAAAAAACCTTCTTGAAATGTAGCGAATTGTAGCGAGGGAAAAAAATTAATTCCTTCTTGACACCATTAACTGCCGATCAGATTACTCCCTGGATTAATGTTTAACATAAAAGACAAAATTTACATTGTGACTTAAAACGTGGTTGAGCTCTTAACATGAACTTTGTAATATGTCGAAGTAAGGAGCTTGAAAGTATATTTTTTGAAACTTGAACTGTCTTATCTGTCTAAGTAAGGAACTTGAAAATATTGTGTTAAGGTACAAAGACCTATATGTCCTAGCATTTGGGTAGTGTGCGTTGCGCAGCCTGGATAGTAAGTCTGACGATCTTTACTACCAGCATGTCCTTTGGTCAATAATACATCTTTACTCAAGTTGTGATGAAAATTAAGAACACTTTATTGAATTGGTTCAGCTTATTTAAAACCTTGGACAACACATTATAGGGAGTGGCTACCTTTAGCCAAACCCCCATCCCCCCTGGGCCAATGGAGTAACTCTTACAATCAGTTAATTACCTTTGTCTAATCAGACAGGGCTAATCTGTGGGAACTTTTAGTGTCCGCCCCCGGGGCCGCCTTTAGGGGCGTCAACCTAATTCATTCTTGCCCAGGTAGGAGAAGGGAGAACATGCATCTCTCTCTCTCTGCCCCTGGTTCTGGGGCAGAGAAACCCTGTAGACAGGCCATATAGTTGGTGCCTGTATGTCTGCCCTTCTGCAGTGCATGTTAGATAACCTTTGCCCTCCAACCATCTGGCACCAGTCACTCCCTGCTCATAGATGGGGCTGGTACTAATCTGTAACACATATTCATATTTGTCCCCATAACTCACCGGTCATGCCACTCACATACCACTCACACATCACATTGAGTCTATCACCTGATTCTCATTAAAATGAGTATAAACATCATGCATGGGGGGACATTGTAAGGGATTTATCCATGGCTAGGGGTACATACACGTTTAATATTTATACTATGCAGATGGATCTTTCACACGGCTCCCTCCATGTGGGACACTCCGGCAGACCCGGATTGACCCTTTGGCGGGTCAACTTGGGGATGACCGGACTAGGAGGTGGTAGGGATGTCCGTTTGCCGGGACAATCCATCAGCATTCCCGTTCTGCTTACCGGGTCGGTAGCTGATGGTGAAGTTATAAGGTTGTAGGGCTAAACTCCACCGCAGCAGCCTACCATTGTCTCCTGAGACCCGGTTAAGCCAGACAAGGGGATTGTGGTCCGTTATAAGGGAAAATTCCTGTCCGTATAAATAGGGGCTCAACTTCTTTAATGCCCAGACCAGGGCTAAACACTCCTTTTCCACTGCCGCATAGCTCACTTCCCGAGGTAATAACTTTCTGCTGAGATATGCGACAGGGTGCTCTCCTCCATCTTCCCCGACCTGGCTCAGCACTGCCCCCAGTCCATACATGGAAGCATCTGTATGAACAAGAAAACGTTTGTTAGGGACTGGAGCAGCCAGGACAGGGGCATTCACAAGAGCCTGCTTCAGTGCCTGAAACGCGGCTTCACAAGCTGGAGACCACAGGACCTGCTTAGGTAAATTCTTTTTCGTCAAGTCAGTCAGGGGCTTGGCAATAGTACTGTAGTCTGGGACAAAACGTCGGTAGTACCCTGCTGTCCCCAAGAAGGCTAGTACCTGGGTCTTCGTGATAGGTGTGGGCCAGTTAGCCACTGCCTCTACCTTGGCTGGCTCAGGTCTCTGGCTCCCACACCCCACTCGGTGACCCAGGTACTGTACCTCAGCCATGCCTAAATGGCACTTGTCTGGTTTCAAGGTCAGGCCAGCGGCCCGAATCTTGTCCAGAACCACCCCTACATGTACCAGGTGTTCTTCCCAGGACTCACTGTAGACCGCAATGTCATCCAGGTATGCACAAGCAAATTCCTGGAAGCCATCGAGAAGTCTATCCACCATACGCTGGAAGGTAGCCGGAGCATTCTTCATCCCAAATGGCATGACCTTAAACTGGTACAGGCCAAAGGGGGTGACGAAGGCCGACTTAGGGATAGCATCCCCGGCCAGGGGAATCTGCCAGTAGCCCTTACACAGGTCTATGGTGGTCAGATAGCGTCCCCTGGCAATACGGTCTAATAACTCGTCTACCCGGGGCATTGGGTAGGCGTCAGTGGTGGTCCGCTCGTTGAGCCGCCTGTAGTCCACACAGAACCGGGTGGTCCCATCTTTCTTAGGCACTAGGACTACAGGCGAGGCCCAAGGGCTGTCCGAGTGTTCGATGACTCCAAGCCGAGTCATCTCCTGTATCTCCTTCCGCATTCCTTCTCGGACTGCTTCAGGGATACGGTAGGGTGGCTGTCGTAAGGGACTCTGTCCAGAGGTCTCTACCTTATGTACAGCTAGGGTAGTGTAGCCTGGCTCCTGGGAGAACGTCGCCTGCTTTTCCCACAGAAGCTGTATGGCCTGTACCTTCTCTGTGGGGCTTAACCGATCCCCTAGCTGTACAAGGCTGGGGAGGTCAGTCTGGGGGTCCTTCTCTAATAAGTCAGGCAGGGGTAAATTCTCTGGGTCACCTGCAGCCGGTGCACACACTGCAGCGACATCTTCTGGTCTCTCCTGATACTCCTTCAGCATATTCACATGGAAGGATCGCTGAATCCTTTCATCTGCACAGCTGGCTATAAGGTAGGTAGTATCACATACCTGAGCTACTATCTTATACGGGCCCTGCCAAGATGCTTGCATCTTGTTCGTCTTCACAGGTTTAAGCACTAAAACCTTTTGCCCCACCTGGAAGACCCGCTGTCGGGCACCCCGATCGTACCACCTCTTCTGTCTCCCCTGGGCCGCCTGGAGATTCCCCCTTACTATTAGGGACAGTTTCTCCATGCGGTCCCGGAGTTCCAGAACATATGGCACGATGGGAGTTCCTTCCTGCTCTGTCTCTCCCTCCCAGTGTCCTCTAATGAGATCTAGGGGTCCGCGGACCCTTCTCCCATAGAGTAGCTCAAAGGGGGAGAACCCAGTAGATTCCTGAGGCACCTCTCTGTATGCAAATAGCAGATGAGGCAGGAATCGCTCCCAGTCTCTGCAAGTGTCGGTAAAGGTCCTCAACATCTGCTTTAGGGTGCCATTAAATCGCTCGCAGAGACCGTTAGTCTGTGGGTGATATGGTGAGCTAAGCAGCGGTTTAATGCCACACACCTTCCACAGCTGCTGGGTGAGCCCAGCGGTAAACTGAGTTCCCTGGTCGGAGAGAATCTCCTGAGGGAACCCTACCCTAGTAAAAATCTTAACCAGTGCATCAGCTACTGTCTCTGCCTCAATATTAGACAGCGCTACTGCCTCTGGGTAACGAGTGGCATAGTCCACCACGGTGAGAATATACTTCTTACCTGATGGGCTAGCCCTGGCCAGGGGACCCACAATGTCAACGGCTATGCGGGAAAAGGGTTCCCCAATGATAGGCATAGACATAAGCCTAGCTTTTGGGTGATCCCCCCGTTTACCCACCCGTTGACATGTGTCACAAGTGCTACAGTATACCCGCACATCTCGGTTAAAATTGGGCCAAAAGAAATTTTGAGTGATCCTATGAGCTGTGCGGCGGGTGCCTAGATGTCCAGCTAACGGCACATCATGCCCAATCCGCAGAATCTCCTGTCGGTATTTCGCAGGCACCACCAGTTGCCGTTTCTGCGGAGGGTTATTCTTTTTCTGGGAAGGTTTAGGGATCCTATACAGCCTGTCCCCCACCCACACGTAACGCTCCCCATCTACTCCCTCTTCCCCAGCCTTTGCCCTAGCCCTATACTTTTCCAGGGTCGGGTCCTCCCGGGTTTCCCTCCCGTACGTCTCTGGGGTATCCCAGCCTAAGGGGGTCTGATCTAAGGTGCAAGTCGGGGTAGAGCGTCTTACCTGGGTCTCAGCAGCAGGTGGGTCGGTCTCAGCGGCACGGGTCTGGGCCCGGGTCGTCACAGCATTAACTTCCATGGGAGCGTATGCGGAGATAAGAGGGGCCAGGTCATTTCCAAGGAGGACATCAGCTGGTAAATCCCTCATGATCCCCACATTCACATGTCGAGCGCCCACTCCCCAATCCAAATGTATCCGGGCAACGGGTAGGCGAAACACAGCGCCTCCGGCTACTCTCACAGCCACAGTGTCTCCGGTGTGTTGGTTCTCAGACACCAAGTGCTTTTGGAGCAATGTCATGGTTGCACCGGTATCCCGCAGACCACTGACCTCCTTCCCGTTCACTTTGACGAGTTGCCGGTGTTGTTGTCGGTTATCCCGGTGGGCAGCTTGGACGGGGTCTGCCTCGTGCAGGACGCCCCAACATTCCTCCTCCTCTACGCAGTGGGCAGCAGGCGGAGGGTTGCGCTGGTTTCCACTGGTGGGTCTCCTCCAAGACTGGGCCTGGTTAGCGGTATTCAGCGGGCACTCCGGTCGTTTGTGCCCCAGCTGCTTGCACCCAAAACACCGGATGGGCGTTGAGTAGTCCCGTGAATTAGACCGGGGCTGCTGAGGGTAGTTATTAGCTGGAAGGGGTGCTGCTGGTCGGTACTCCACTCTGGCAGGAGTCTTAACAATAGCACTGTCCAGTTTACGGGCATCCGTGTACTCATCTGCCAGGCGGGCTGCATCATGCAAGGTGGAGGGTTTGCGGTCCCTTACCCACTCTCTGACGCCTGGGGATAATTTCTCAAAACAATGTTCCAGCAGGAACATCTGCAGCACCTCTTCCCCGGATACGGCTTGACACCCCGCCATCCAGTGAGCGGCTGTGCGGTGTACTTTACATGCCCATTCGACGTAGGAATCCCCAGTTAGTTTGGCAGTGTCTCTGAACCGCCTCCGGTATGCCTCCGGTGTAACGGCATACCTGGAGAGCAAAGCTTCCTTTACAGCCACATAATCCCCGATCTCCTCATCAGGAATGGCCCGAAAAGCGTCACTGGCCCGGCCGGATAGCTTTCCGGACAATATAGTAACCCAGTCTTCTACGGGTACCTTGTGTAGCGCACATTGCCGCTCAAAATCAGCAAGGTACCCATCAATCTCACCTTCTGTTTCAATGAAGGATTTAAAAGCTGCAAACGGTACCTTCCTTTTCTCCACCGGGGATGCTAGAACTGGAGCTGCTGCAGCACCGCTTTGGCGTCGCAGGTTGGCATCCACAGCGTCCATGACCCGGCTGATGATCTCTGGAGATGGGTTGGGACCATAATGAGCCAGTCTGATTCTTACCGCCCGGTCAAAGCTTGCCTCTTCGGGGGTTCTGTCAGCTGTGCTGGGCCCATTGGTTCCTTCATCCATTTCATTTAGCATTGCAATAATCTCCCCTTTTTTGAGATTACTGGCTTGTCTGCCTCTTTGTTCCAGTAGGTCTTTAAGGGTAGATCTTTTCAGCCCTTGGTATTGTCTTTCCATTAATCTTGGATATAGTTGTCTCTCTGGGCGATGAGGTTCATTCCGTCACTTGCCACCAGTGTTAAGGTACAAAGACCTATATGTCCTAGCATTTGGGTAGTGTGCGTTGCGCAGCCTGGATAGTAAGTCTGACGATCTTTACTACCAGCATGTCCTTTGGTCAATAATACATCTTTACTCAAGTTGTGATGAAAATTAAGAACACTTTATTGAATTGGTTCAGCTTATTTAAAACCTTGGACAACACATTATAGGGAGTGGCTACCTTTAGCCAAACCCCCATCCCCCCTGGGCCAATGGAGTAACTCTTACAATCAGTTAATTACCTTTGTCTAATCAGACAGGGCTAATCTGTGGGAACTTTTAGTGTCCGCCCCCGGGGCCGCCTTTAGGGGCGTCAACCTAATTCATTCTTGCCCAGGTAGGAGAAGGGAGAACATGCATCTCTCTCTCTCTGCCCCTGGTTCTGGGGCAGAGAAACCCTGTAGACAGGCCATATAGTTGGTGCCTGTATGTCTGCCCTTCTGCAGTGCATGTTAGATAACCTTTGCCCTCCAACCATCTGGCACCAGTCACTCCCTGCTCATAGATGGGGCTGGTACTAATCTGTAACACATATTCATATTTGTCCCCATAACTCACCGGTCATGCCACTCACATACCACTCACACATCACATTGAGTCTATCACCTGATTCTCATTAAAATGAGTATAAACATCATGCATGGGGGGACATTGTAAGGGATTTATCCATGGCTAGGGGTACATACACGTTTAATATTTATACTATGCAGATGGATCTTTCACATATTGTTTTCAAACTTGTAACATTAGAAACAGTAACATAGTTACTTAACATTTTAACATAATTTGTAAAAATAATGCAAGGCAAGTGTTTTGTGAAGATAATCATCCATAAACAGTACTTCCATTAATTATGACTGAATTGTTTATTGATTTGTATTTTTTAATGGTTGACCTTTGTTTGTTGCTATAGTAATTGTTTTAAATCGCACATATAGTTTGGTCTTTGGAAAAGTGGTTCTTTAAAAAGAGAATGCAAGAACTTAAACTTGTTGCACGCTGTGTAAGCACTGTTCTGTATGTGTTTGACAATTTAATGTAGTTTAACAGGAAAATATTGTTTTTGTAAATGTAATTTCTGTTGCGTAATAATGACTTTTTGATGGGAACGGACATTTATGTGTATTTGTTTTAAAAATGTGGTGGTTATATTGTGTTTTTTTATATCTTTGCATTTGCTTTTAAATTTGTTTTGCATGGCTTTTATTTCTTTAATGAAAAGTTAAAGTACTTCATAGTATTTTTTTATTATTATTATTAACTTTTATTTGTAACGCGCCGACATATTCCGTAGCGCAATACAGGGGATAAAAACAAGGGAAAATACAGCATTAACAAAATTCAAAAAATGGAGGACCCTGTTTTGAGCTTAGAATCTTTGCAGAAAGTGCTTTTTCCCAAAGCATCCTAGAAGACTGAAAACTCGCCACTTACAATCTAAAGGGAATGGAAGGGGCAGAAGTCAGGGAGAGATTAAACAGATAAGGAATACAAAGGGTCAGAAGAGAAGTGAAAGTTAGAAACGTTTTTCATTTAGAGAGAGAGAGAAGGAACAGTGGTGAGGGCTCTAGCATTTAAAATGTTGTCTGCCCCTAGTGGTGAGATAAGATGAGCAAGTAGGAAAGTCAGGTGATTTCTATTTCACTATATATTTAATCAGAATTGGGGAGGGAGGGCAGAACTCCCAGAATTCAGAGTAACCAGTGAGGCCTTCTGAAACCAGATGCAGGTAAAATTTGGGGCTAAAATAAAATAATAAAATATGGTATAAGGGACCAATAGAACAGAGGGGGAGAGAGGGAGAGAGAGGGAGAGAGAGGGAGAGAGAGAGAGGGAGAGAGAGGGAGAGAGAGGGATAAAGAGAGGAATAGAGAGAGAGCAGTTAACAGAGAGGAAATGCAAAGACATGTGGAAAGGAGGAGATCTAGGCAAATTATACAGGCCATAAAAGGGGGAGGGGGAAGTAAAGCCAGGCAAGATACAGTAAACATATGAAAAAGTTTGAACTAATTTTAGAAATAATTCTATGTCAGCAGACAATGTTTTTAGTAAAAATATGTCCATCTTCTAATAAATCACCTTGACATTCTTTTCAATGTAAACTTTAATAGCCTGTGGATTTTTGCACCGTGATAACGCAATGTACAATTGGCCATGTGCAAATACTGGTTGTTCTAAGAAAATACCCACAGATTTGAACGTTTGTCCTTGTGATTTATTAATGGTCATGGCAAATGTCATAATGATGGCAAATTGTCTTCTTTGAAGTATAAAAGGGAGACTACTTTCACTGGGTACTAAATCTATTCTTGGTATGAAAACTCTCTCTCCTTTATGGGTACCAGTTAACATTTCAGCATCTATGAAATGGTCCTTTAATTGTTGAACAATTCATCTTGTCCCATTGCATAGGCCTTTTTTGGGGTTTTATATTTCGCAGTAACATGATAATTGCACCTTTCTTTAGCTGCAAAATATGTGGTGGCATTCCAGAAGGAGTTAGTGAGTTTATGAATGCAGTGGAAAAGTTTGCCTGACTTTCTTTGTCATCAGCAAGTACAGAATCAGCACTGTGATAATTTCTTTGTTGTGCATTCATTTTTTTAAAGATTTCATTATTGAGGATTAATGCATCCTTATTTTTACACGTCAGTATGACTTGGTTGGCAAGCTCGGAATATTCTTCGTTATTTATGCTCCCTTCAAATATAGCCGATATAATATCTTGGTGACAAATCATATGAGGTGGGATCTGCACAGTGTCGTCAGGTAAATTTTGTATTTTTTCTGTTCTGCCTTCTACAATTTTAATAAGCCAATCATTGAAATCAGTTTGGCCTTCTGATCTCATGTTTTGTTGCAGTTGAAGATGGGTAAAATGTTTCCATAGTGTACTTGACTTTATACAGGCTTCGATAATGTCAGTTCGATTTCCATGTGCAACGACAGGTAATGTTTGTCTAAAATCGCCACCTAACAACATTACCTTTCCACCAAATGGAAAAGTATTATCCATGACTTCACGAAGCAAACAGTCAATACATTGGAAGGCATAGCATGACATCATTGTGGCCTCATCTGTTATAATTAATTTACGTTTTTTCAATGTTTTTGCTTGTAATGATGTCATGCGAATATCTGACACAGAGGTTTCTAAAATAGGCACTGGCAGTTTAAAGCTACTATATACAGTTCTTCCACCTTCTAACAAAAGTGCAGCAATTCCAGTAGTGGCAAACGCCAGTGCTATTTGACCATGTGCTCGTACAGAACTCAAAAATAAATTATATAGATACGTTTTTTCCTGATCAGCCAGGTCCATCAAGATAGAAATAACGCTCTGTGACCATGTCATCATCTATTGCATTTTTAATGGCATTAAATGCTTGCAATTGTAACGTATTTAAAGTTGCAAGTCTGTCTTCTGTTCTTTCTACTTGTAGTTGAATGTCATAGTCTTCAAAGTTTATGTCATCTATAAGACCTGGATCAGGCAAATTAAAACTTGCGCAACTTAATCCATGAGTTAAAAATACTTGGATTTCCATTAACGCTTTTAAGTGTGCAATGGGTTAATTGTATCGTTGCATAAAGTCTTCAGCCATATTACTTTTAAATGTGTCCCACAAAGCTAATGCATTTGGAGCATTTGAGAAGATACAAATAAATGCAAATTGTTCTCTCATCTGCCGTGGCATTTGACATAGTGCTGCTTCTTCTAAATATCTTTCCCATTCTGTATCATCAGCTAGTAAGTTTCTATGTCTTGCAGCTAAATGGAAGGATTCGTATACTATGTCAATAACAGTTCTTAAATGTTCAAAACTTTGTGCTCCAGGAACATTTAAAAGTAATATTCGTAAGCAAAAACGTTCAAGATCTCTTGGACTTTCTGTGTAAATTCTTGGGATTATTTTATTTCCTCTGCTTTTTCTAGGTCTCCATAATCCATTCACAAAAACATAGTGATATGGAATTTCAATATATATGAATTGTGTTGCTTCTGAATCTGTGGAATTGAATTCAAACCATGCAGTTAGTGTAGTGTGACGATGTTCACTTTGGGCCAATGCATTACTTTTATGTCCAGCATGGAAATACACTAAATGTCTTTGTGGCAAATGTACTGCTAATCTATATACTGCATGTGATCTATCATGCATTTCAAATTTTAAAATCTACATGAGATGCAAGTTCATCATGTACTAACTCACTGCTTTTAGGGTTGTCTGCACTTTTGACGACTACAGTAGCTGCATCATAGCCTTTGTAAATATATTTGTACACATATTTCATCGATTTGATGGAGGTGCAGGCTTCTACATTAAAGTGTGCGTTATACTTCATCAGTAAATGTGGATTGTAGGGTACTACATATCTATTGTCAACTGTTTTGCCACAAATAATGGCACTATCTCCTACTCTTCTTTTATAAAGTGGATAGCCATCACAATTGGCATAGGTTTTGTCTCTAGACTCTTTTGGAAAATCTTTGGAACATTTATTATTTTCCATACATGGTGATTGTGGATTAAGCTCACCACAGGGTCCATGAATCATACGATGAGTAAAAATCTCATATAGTCTACCATATAGTTCTGGATCTGGTAGTTCAGCAACAATGACTGCATCCACTTTGTCAGCAGTATCTAATTTATCTTTTTCTTGAAGTATTATGAGAAGATGTGCATGTGAAAGGCCTTTTTTAAAAAAAATTCAATGGTATATACATAAGCAAGACATTTGCCATATAAGTGACTTATAGTGATGTCACGTATTAATTCATTTAATTTAATCTTAAAAACTCTGACTACTAAATCTCGTCTGTCGGAAGGACTTTGGCCAAGAAGTAAATTTTGTGTAATTTCTGGTCATTGGGGATTACATGTAAATGTAAGAAATAAATCGGGTTTGCCAAATTTGGTGCCAATAGCCATAGCATCATTGTATCTTTCTCTCATATTTCGAGGAGATCCTTGAAAGGAAGATGGTAAAATTGTGGCTTTGCCAGCTGTCATGTCTCTGCTTGTAGCCACCTCAGCAACATAGTCCATTAGTCCAGAATATTGTTATACATGTAGTTTATCTTGTTGATATTTTATAAAGTTTAAATTATTGGACTCAACTTGCAAATAGGAATCAATAATCCATTGTTGTGTTAGTTTTCCACCACATAAAATTGGATTAAATGTATTTCGAATGGCAATTTGAGCTACTTTAAATTCAAGCATAGAAACATTATTTCAGATTCTGGCTTTAGCATTTGGGTAACTGTGAAGTGCTAATTTTGGTTGCCAACCTGCTTCTCCGTGTGGGAAAATAATGGGATATGTCATTGGATCTAAATTTGGACTTAAGATACTCATATTAATGAATGGTTGCTCCTCATTTCTGGGATATATTCTAATGTCTCTTTGAAATGGTGGTTCTCCTTCATCATTTTGAAACACCATTGCAACCTCATTTGATGTTGGCAAGTTATAACAACGTTTATCAGTATGTCTGTCTCTTTTAAGCACCATATTGACCTTTGGCATTGGTAATTAATGTCTTTGTGCATGAAGTTGTTGTTCATTTTCTACTTCTGCCAATTTTTTATAAGCTTTAGTGTAGGGGTTATTCTCCATAATGTTATCTAGCTCTATAAAAACACTGGGTAAGCATTTTTTTATTTTCTTCCAGCTGCATACGTTGGTCAACAGCTTCCATTGTATCTAGGACATATAGTTGAGCAAATTTTCTTTGCTCTCCTTCCTCTGGATGTAAATGGGAAGTACGATGATAAATTTGGCCTTGGACTTTAACAGGAAGGACCATGTCCTGGTACATTAGCATCTAATGTTGCCCCCATAGATGCAAAGGATATGGCACTATTGTAGGATCTTATTTATTATTTTCCATACATGGTGATTGTGGATTAAGCTCACCACAGGGTCCATGAATCATACGATGAGTAAAAATCTCATATAGTCTACCATATAGTTCTGGATCTGGTAGTTCAGCAACAATGACTGCATCCACTTTGTCAGCAGTATCTAATTTATCTTTTTCTTGAAGTATTATGAGAAGATGTGCATGTGGAAGGCCTCTTTTTTTAAATTCAATGGTATTTTCTTTGCTCTCCTTCCTCTGGATGTAAATGGGAAGTACGATGATAAATTTGGCCTTGGACTTTAAAACAGTAAGGACCATGTCCTGGTACATTAGCATCTAATGTTGCCCCCATAGATGCAAAGGATATGGCACTATTGTAGGATCTTATTTTTGTCTTAACATTTTTGTAGTTTGGAAAAGTAGGTTCAGTCATAATGTTTTGTAAATAGATTGGATATTATTTTCTTTCTGGAAGTTTGAACTTGCCTTTTTGACAGCAACTAATAAATTGGCCATCTCTGTGTCTCTCCTGTTTAAAATGATAAGCCTCACAAAACTGACATTGAGTATTAATGTCCCCACAATTACCTCTACTGCTAAAGACTTGAGTAAAGGACAATTTGCAAAGCATATATCAGTTTGATTTTCAAATTCATCAGGTGAAATGTCATGTGATGTTTCAGGAACAGGTTCTAAATGCTTTGGTTTTTTTTTTGTGGCTTTTTTTGCTATATGTTTTATTGGTTTAGGTAAAATGTCATGTAATGTTTCAGGAAGAGGTTCTAAATGCTTTGTTTTTTTGGTGGCTTTTTTTGGTATATCTTTGATTTTTTCAGGTAAAATGTCATCCGATGTTTGAGGAACAGGTTCTAAATGCTTTATTTGCTTAGTAGCTTTTTTTGGTGTATCTTTCATTTTTGCAGCTGATAGTCTTTTGCTTGCAAATCTTTTGCGTTTTTGTTCTTGTCGAATTTCCTTCTCCTCTGGTGTCTGCTGGTTGGCCCATCTCGCTTGTCGTTCTCTAGTTTGACGTCTTTTCTTTTCTTGTTTGCTCTCGTTAGTAGCCATGTTAATCTGTAAAAGAAAATAATGTATAATTAGTTTAGTTTGAGATGTTAAGTTTGTTTTTTACATTTTTTATTATCAACAGTTTGTTTATATGTGCTTGTAGTTCATTGTAGCGGTACTTTCTTTGTATTGTTAAATAAGTGTTTTTTATTTTTTTGGTCTTACTTTATGTCGTAGGTTGTAATTTTTGCCTTACATGAATAGCACACTCAAGGAAATGACACTATACCTTCTTCTACATGTAGTAGGTGTCTAGTGTTAATTGAAATGTATATTTTTGTTGTTTTGGCAATTTATTTTTTTGTTGTACTTTTGACTTACAGGCATAGTAGAGGGCAAAAATTAGCCGTTGTAATTTTTACTACAGGGGATTGTCGTAATAGTATTTTGATATTTTATTTAAAGGCTTTTTTTTTTTGGTGTTAGTACTATTTGTTGTAGTATTCTATTTTATGTGTGTGTTTAGGTTTTATGCTTAATATTGTACATTACGACTGGTAATTGAGAATGATAAATGTTATGCAGTGTGTGTTTTGACACTTTTGGGGACTATGCTGTTTTTTTTTTTGTGTAGATTGAAGTTTGGGTTTAATGTTAAACATTGTTGTTCGTAAAAGACAAATAATAGGTAAATGACAAATGTGTCACTAATATTTTGGTAAAGGTTATAATTATTCAGTGTTATTGTTTTTTTTTGGGGGGGGGTGGTTCTGTTGACATGGATTCAGAGCAAACAGCTTTATTTAGTTTTCTGCTTTTTACTTGTTATACTGTACCTTGTTTGAAGTGGGATTTCCAGCAAAATCTTTCTTGGTCCGCTGGTGTAAGTCTTCGTCCGATGCTCTTCAAGTAGTGTCTGTTGTAAAAGAAAAAGTAAAATGTTATTTGATTTGAATGTATTTTTAATGAATAGCATATTTCATTGTTTTGGTCTATTGTATCTGTTATGGTGAATTTTTCTGCTATTCTGTTTTTTGCGCAACCTTTTAAAAATACTTTAATTGTATTTGTATATTCCAGTTATCCTTTTTTTTTTACTGTAATTTTTAATGTTTTTCCTATTTTGGATATGATCGCAATGTTTTTAGAATTATCCAGTTTTGTGTCCACCACTTTTGGTATGCTTATTTAGGCTTCTTTGTAAGGCTTATAGGTTCTTAAGCAGTAAAGAAGAATATTAATTTACTTTTCTATGTGTTTGTGTGATTTTTGGTACAATCCTTTTTTGTGTCCACCATATGTTGCATACTTTATTTGCTTAATTTGTCTTTTTTATGAGGATTAAATGTTGTTGTACATTGAAAAGGAATGTTTTTCCTATTTTGGATATGATCGCAATGTTTTTAGCATTATCTTTTTTTTGTTTCCACCACTTTTGGAATGCTTATTTAAGCTTCTTTGTAAGGCTTATAGGTTCTTGAACAGTAAAGAAGAATATGATTTAACTTTTCTATCTGTTTCTGTGATTTTTGGTACAATCCTGTTTTGTGTCCACCCTATTTTGCCTACTTTATTTGTTCAATTAGTGTTCTTTATGAGTATTCAATGATGTTGGACAGTACAAATTAATGTTAATTGCCTTTTCTATATCAAGTTGTGCTTTTTCTTTTTATCCTGTTCTGTGTTCACCACTTTTTGGTTGCTGCATTTGGCTTGTGGGTGATGGTTGGAGGTTATTTTACAGTAAAGAGGATGAATAGTTTTGTTTTATGTATGTTGCTAATGTTTTAGATGCTATCCTGTTTTGTGGCCACCTCTTTTTTTTGGTTTCTGTGAAACTGTCTGTCTTCCTAAATTGTATAGGTCTTTGTGAAGTTTGTTGAACTGTATTTTGTTCTTTATTCAATTTATATATTTTTTTTATTTTTATTTTACTTGAAATTGTTATATTGGCGGCCATTAAACATATATAGTTCCTTTATTTTTTCTACTTGTTATACTTTACCTTGATTGAAGTGTTGTTGTTGTCCGAATGACAGAGGGTCCCCTCCTGCCAATCTTAATCCGCCAGTCTTCTTGTTGTGTCTGTTTGAAAAAGAAAGTGAAATGGTTAATTGTATATTTCTTCTTTTTGATTTAGCAAAGCATGGTCTTTTTCAGCATGTAATGTATTTTTCTATCTTACTTCTTCTTCTTTGTTTGTGTTCTTTAAAAGAGATTCTCTTTCACAGTCCACGGTGCAAATTCTTGAGTGACGCTGTTGATGCAGAGTTTGTTTGAATAGTGAAAAAAAGGGCAAACATTCAGCTTCAGGTTCAATATGTATCAATGTCATATTATTTTTTGCTATGAGTTGCAGTAAATTAATGTCATTTAAATATACTTGTTTAATTAGTTTCATTTAACATTAGTTTGTTGTAGGGCCTATACACATAAATGTGCGTGTCACATGTCACTATACATGAATCACATTTTCATAGTTAAAGTTTTTTTTTTTTCTCTCTTGATAATAAAATGTAATATATTATAACTTACCTCTCAGTTGTAATTTGCACAGTGTAAAGTAGGAAATTAGAAAATAATTATCTTCTCAAGTAACAGCAGCAGTTAACTATCCAGTCACTCCGTTCATCACCTGAGTAGAAATGTAGAATTTTCTGGAAAGTAGGCAGTATTTATAAACTTTGAGGTGCCTCAGACAATTAGAACGCAATATGCATGCGCTATTTGCGTTCCAGCGTACAATTTGCATTCCATCCGCCATTTTATGCGTAGTAGTTTTCAAAATGGTGGTTAATATCAGTGTGGTACGTGCCGCATAGTATGTGTTTCAGTTTTGCGAGTCACTGTAGTATTGTTGCGTCTGTAGCCTCGTTTTTGTTTTGTTCAGCGGCCATTTTTTCTCTCGCTTACGTGATTTTCTGCAGTTTAAACTCTTTTTTTTTTACTTAAATGGACGTGTAAATTAACTTTTTGAGGTGCCGGATGCCCCCCCTTGCTGTAAGTAAGCTTTTTATGTGTTCGTTGTGTTTATTTACTGTGTTTCTGATGTTTTCATGCGCGCCGTTTTCGGACCCTTTTTGCGTGTTGGGAATGGGTCGTATCGCAGCCGTATTTTTTCGCGAGGGACGCAGTTGTTTTTTTTTCTAAGTCGTGCGTGTGTTAACCGCATGAGCCCGCAAGCGTTAGCAACAACTCGTATGCTCAAAACAATATATGTGATTATCTGTAATCAGGTTGGACTGGAGCCATCATTTTTATGTCTGAAGATCTGCTTTCATAGGTAAAGGAGACTTTTATTCACACAGAGCAAAAAATAATGCACATATTCCCTAAATAATCAGTGATAAAGAAATATATGAAGAAATAATGATTCATAATAATGATTCAATTTTATAAAGAAATAAACGAAAAATATAATAACCGACATACAGGTTTTTCTGAATTTTCATATAGCTTAATTTAATAAAATAAAAAAAAATGTCTACAGTAGATTAAATGCTCTTAATAATGGATAACTGCATATAAATATAAATCAAAGACTGAATCATCAGGGCAGTATTTTCCATTAGTCAGAGTAGAAAGGTGCATAAGGATGCCTTCTCACAAGGGGAGGGCAATGTTTTTGCACTGAATAATTTGTGGCTTTCTCTGTGATCATACAGGAAGCACTGAGTGCTTTGCAAGATGTCTCGCATTGCTATATTCTGCTAAATAATTTGTCAGTACTGTATAAAAATTACATGAACTTTGAAGAAGAATTCTTGAATAATTCAGCAGGGCAGTCTTTTCCATTTGGCAGAGTAGGCAGATGCACATGGGTGCATGCTTGCAAAACGTCTCTCTGACTGCATTTTACCTCTTATTTTGGCATTATAATATATGTAAATGAATGATTGTATATTCTGCTAAATCATTTGTTGGACTGTCTTTCACAATCTACTATTTAGTTGGGGTTGAAAATATCAGTAGACAAATCTTGCTAAGCAGATCGTAGGTTTGTTGTGTCCCTGCTAACAGCTTATAGACCAGTACCAGGAGACCTTTCCCCAAGAGCACCAGCATTAGGACAGAATGTAGCAGTTACCGACTGCAACTTAGCATACCAGGCAGGGTCAGCTGTCTCAGGCCTGAAGGGGCTTATTTTGTTACAACCCCTCTGATGCCAAGGAAAGGATGCCTGGCAGTTTATTTTACTTTGATCCCACATAGGAGACCCGTGGGGCTATTTACTGGGGCCTGTTTTTGTACAATAGGTTTAGGTTTCATGACATGTTCTGCTTAGTTCGGGGGAGGGCAAGGGGTGTTAATATCATCTGGGGAGTTAATGCAGTTTTGGGTCAAGAAAATGGCATCTGGCTAGGAACATGGCTGATCATAACAATATGGAGAGTGGATTACTTATCATAATTAACATTGCAACAGTACATAAATAACAGCACATACATTTTAACAAGGAAACTATAGATACATAATGTACATGTTTAATTCCAGCGGGTTTTATACTTGCCCATGTGACCCGCCTTTTTGCCAACAAAACGTACTGTGTTCCCATGTTGGATTAACAGTTAGATTAGCAGAACATAACCCTTTAGATTTCATAAAAATGATGTACATAGTGTAGCTCCATAATAAAGTTAGCATGTTATTTGCCAGGACCGCTCATATATAAATCTGGCTCTAGCTGGATGTTTTATTTTCTTTCTAAAATCAATTTGCTTACTGATTTGGCCCAAAACAGCATATGTTAGATGTAGTACTGCATCAAACCTTTAATATTTTGTATTATTTCCAATTTTCTGTTTCTGCTTCAGCCAACACTACATTATCAGACTCCAGTTCCACCATGTTCTATAATTTCATTGTGCATTGAAGTTGCTGTACTCCTTCCCATCATCGACTATTTACTTTCAACTGGAGACCATTTTGCTCAATGAGGCTGACTTTAAAAAAAATGCTATATGTACAAACTGAATTTAATTACATATTGAAATTGCTGTTCCAGCATCCTCCACTGAGCTGTGTAGATATTCAGTATAATTCATATTGCTGTGGTTAACATTGTCTTTCTATAGCAAAAAAAAAAAAAGAGCAAAAATCTTCTTCCCAAAAAAAAAATCAAGTGAACGGCTTGTGAATTAAGGGCCTTTGGGTACAACATTAAAGGTTGTGGATGCTACTGTTATGGTACATTGTTTCCTCATTATCCTCTCAAGCCGTCTGATACATGTTTCATAGTAAAGGGTACTTCTCCGCTGTTGGACTCTGCACTACATCACTTCTTTGCTTAATGAGAACCAGGTGG
The DNA here is from genome assembly GCA_027410445.1 of Discoglossus pictus. Lineage (NCBI taxonomy): Eukaryota > Metazoa > Chordata > Amphibia > Anura > Alytidae > Discoglossus > Discoglossus pictus. The sequence goes on along the minus strand of CM050170.1, from coordinate 120,281,468 downwards.
CACATTTTCAATTGCGCCCATTTGTTTTATTTGACACCAACTCACTTTGTATCGCTTTTTTTTTCATGGTTCTTTAACTGCACAGCTAAGACTTTCAAGTAAAAGAGCAAAAGCTTTTCATTTTCTTATTTTTATATATTTAATCTTTGCACAGCTGATGAATTAGAGAGGCAAGTCACAGAGTTGATATTATGCTTTAAAAAAAAGAAGATTTAAAGGATTGCAAACATTTTTCTTTGGAAGTAAAAGTTGCATTAATTTATGTACAAACTGCTTTTGGAAACAAAAAGAGAAACAATCTCTATTTATCTATATGTATGTATTAAACATACACATATAAGCTCTAATTGGACTTAACCATAAAAAATAGCAATGGACTGAGAATAAGCAGTAGCTTAGTCTGCTGTATGGGATGGTACCCACTCATGGTGCCATTTCTTTTTGATTATTTGTGCCATTATAAGGATTACATTTCCAGAAGCATGTCAATCAGTACCCAACTCCAGAGAGCAGACAAGACCAAATATACCTGGTAAAGTGTATCGCAACTCAATGTTCCTGCAGTGTGCAGCTCCTCAGAAGAGGCCATGCTCTTAAAATCAAACAACACAAGAACAGAGGTGGAGAGACCGCAACACCAGCTCCTAGTGCAGTTCAGTGTATTCCAAAAAGTAAAATAAAATATATTTATTAACTAAAATTGACTAAAGGTCAGGTACTCACATGTACACACCTCAAAAATATTAGGTATCGTGATGGTTCATGTGTAATCCAGTCTGGACTTTCTCAAGGTATGCCACCCTCTGTTGGTTCACCAGTTGGTAGGTACTTCGTGATTGCAAGGTTCACTGTTCCTTCCTCCAGATATGATCTTTCTAATCCTTTATAAGGACCTAAACAACTCAGTTATACTCCTACCAAACTGTGAACAGAAGGAGGCTTACCTCCAGATAGTCCAGACTGGACCATACATGAGCCATCTCCATACCTCATATGTTTAAGGTATGTACATGTAAGGACCTGACCTTCAGTCAATATCGTTTCAGACTTCTTTGCCTCATCAGTGAGGAGCAGCTAGTATCATATTAAAAAATATATATTTCTGCAACCAACTAGTAAATAATTATATTTGTGTTCACATTTTTAAGTCTAAAACGTTTAAACACTTTTTCTCTAGCTCAGAATTCCCAGAAATAAATATTGCACTGCACTCTGGGAAACTGGGTAGGGACATGCAAATTAGTAAAAATAAAGAATAAAACAATGCAATGAAATTATAAGGCCTAACTTCCACTGGAGCACCTGCTTAACCAATAAGCAGTTTCCTCATTAACCAGCTCTCATCCAGCTAAAACTGGGTGAAGCAAAACAAACATCAAATAGAAAAATCAATGGGCTGTATAGTCTTCCGATTCCCAGGTCTGCACTTTGATTTTTAAATTGATGCATATTTTACTGTTTTTTAAGAGTTTTCATAGTTATTCTGCCATATATCCTCTGTCGTGTTTGTCTGTGCAATTTCTGTAAGGACTAAAATCAAAAGCTTTTTGAAAATATTCCTGCACTCTATTTGCTGTAATTGTATTATTATTATTAGTATTATTATTATTATTATTATTATTATTATCTCTCAATTATATAGCGCCTACACATCCCAGCGTGCTGGGGTACAGTGAAACATGGGTATGACAGACTGATAAAACAGGAGTTGTGACCCTGCCCTTCAGCTATCAATCATACACATCACACTTTTATCCAAAATGATTTGCAAGACTGAGAGCTTGCAAGCTTACAGACTAAAGAATGAATGAAACAAAAGATGAGGAGGTAAAAGTGAGAAACAAGGGTTTGGCAAGTAATTAAAAGAGAGTAGAGGCTTAGTTAGTGATTGCATGTGTAGGTGTAGCAGCTCTGAAAACGGAGGTGATAACTCAAATGTACAAAAAGCTCAAATGTATTATTACAGTGAAGAGAGTATATAAACATTTAGATCGAGCTTCTGATTTATCGTCCATGAGAGCCTAGGATGTCATGAACAAGGATGTTAGGAACATATGATTAGTGACAGTAGCAAGGCCCATAGAGCTAAACTCTTTGCACAATTAGGGGTGGGGCAACAGACTTCCTGCTGTGTGCTCCTGTGCCTGACTGGAGTAAACTAGGCCTCAGATTTAACACCAGAGCACACAGCACGAAGTCTGCCATAGCTGCCACACCCCTTGTTATGCAAAATTGGTGGTGCTAAGAAGCATAGAGTGACAGGCAGAATCCTATAAAGATAAGAGCATAAAATAATAACTTCTAACATAAAAATATTTAAACATTATAAATTAAGCATATGGGTATGCACTATCATTTTAAAGTACAGGTATATCCCGGTTTGCTCTACACTGCTGGGTGCTGAATTGCGATAGTGCTCTTTCTGGTCCCAGTCCCCGGAAAGTGCTAAATCTCGCGATAATGATCAAAATTGCATTACGAGCATTTAAATCCCTCCTAGTGCACTTCATTTTGCCAAAATGCCGTACAATACTATGATGATAAAATGCCACTTTTATCGCTGTTTTCGGATAGCGCTCCTGCATGCAGAAACGCATATACCGCTAAACAAGGTATTCCTGTATTTACTTTTAGTGTACAGTGGTCTTTTAAGGGGCTCTGTCAACCAAAGGACAAGTAGTTTTTAAACGTTAAAGGTCCACTGTGGTATATAATATACCTGTGTACCTATTTACTTCCATGTACTTTATTTTATTAAGAAGTGCTTGTAAGCTCTGTTACTGCCTAACATCAAACCGATAATCTCTGCATTGGTCTGCTCACTGCAGCTCATGAAGACACAGACACTGCCTGGTATGAGACACAGCACAGAAAGTACCACAAACAATGTCCATCTCTCAGCAACATTCTGCAACATGCAGAGATGCAGGCCCTGATAGGCTAGGACACTACATGCACATCCAGCCCTACACAATCTGTGTCTGCATATGCTGCAATGGGCAGACCTATACAGGGACTATTTCTGTGATTATAGGCCAGGGGTGGGCAAGTTTGGTCCTGGAGGGCCACACATAGGCCTGGATTTGAAGATATCCTTTCTGTGCACAGGTGCACTAATCAGGATGACTAAAGACGAAATTGACTGAAGAAGTGATCCTCAAATCCAGGCCTGTGTTTGGCCCACCAGGACAGAATTTGCCCACCCCTGTTTTAGGCAGTAAAAAAAAAGCTTATAAACACTAAAGAAGAGTATATAAAACTAAATAGACACACCGGAATGTTATATACCTAGTAATATCCAGGAACCTTCCATATCCCAACATTTATATAAAATAAAAAAATGTCTAAATTTTACTATTAATTAGTATTGTTTATTTTTTTTTTAAAACAAGCTTGTTAGGATGACAGTTGCCTTTCAGTTGTTTATTACTTTCATATGGCAATTTTCTATCATAAAAACAGCGTAATTTTAACCCATTGTATTCCTTTTAAAATACTCTGTAACATAAGTGCACATGTAGAGCCACTGACGATATCATATTAAATTGCAATTGAATGTGATTTCTGTAAATTGAGTCTCCTAATAGACCCTTATTAGTAATTTCTCAGACTATGGAGAGAGACCTTGTAAAAGTACAAAAGGTAGCCATAGATTTGTGACTTTTTATTTGACCTAAAGCTTTTTGAATTATCATATTTTTTTATAAAAGCATTAGCACTTGTTACATTTCTCAAGTGGTTTTGCAACTGCGGTTCTTTTGAATCATTCATACAAAAGAAAAATATATAATATGAACAAATATAGCACCCTGTGTTTTGTGGCAAATAATGCAACAATACATGTACTTTAGTTTCAGTCCAGGAGGACAAAAAATAAGCACTGTAGCAGGACATTGTGAATGTTCATAGCGCTGATTACTTACCAAATCTCTCTTCATAATGTGAGTATACAGATTTAATGTACCATAATGTTTCTTTTAGACTTGACACGGTACACTATGTTCATTTTTTATAGTTCTCAAAAGGAAAATTATAATTTTTCAGGCAGTGCAAGTACTTAATGGTGGTTACTCCAAAATAGAAACAAGTAGCCTCATTCAATCGCAAGCCCGTAATTACCTGTAAGCCGACATTTTGGCTGTGTTACATTTTTTAGATTCATTTAGATGTATTCAGTTGTCTCTAACCCATAAGTAAAATTTCAGTGCATGATCATGATAATTTAAGCCAGTCAGTGAGTTACATTTTAGTCAGAGCCAATAGTAAATGAGACCGTCATCATGACGTCAGTAAAACATGGAGTTAAAAAATCAATTAGTGTTTAGAAGTCCGATCTGCAATCAGATTTGCAATCCAGAAATGTAGAAATCAATAAAAATCAATAAAGCAACTGTTCTAGTCCATGCGGGTTGCATGATATGTATTAACCCCTAGATTCCCGGGATCAATATAACATGGAAATATTTTTTTATTGCAGCTTGAGACTGTTGTGCAATTAATTCTAATATCTTTCATTGCTTTCCCAGTGCTTAAAAGTACAGTAGTGAGTGATTATTTGCTGCTGCAGTTATACATACAGGTGTTTAACCCACTTGCGAGTCCTATCTAGTACTCGTATAATTTTTTGATGCATTTGCCATTTACGGTGTAGAACGCAATTGCAGGCTACATGAACCTTTGTAATTGAATATCAATTTTCCTTCTTCATTACTGTTAACATTTGTGGGCTTGTAACATCAAAGGAGGAGATAGGACGGAGTTAAGTTTTTGAGCCTGTAAATCGCAAATGGAATGAGAGTAGCTAAATGTAACCAATTAAATATCAGTAACATTTACGGATGGCATTATGGGCTCATGTAAATGTGATTTGGACAATTGAATAGGGGCCAATGTAGTTAAAGGGAATATTTAATCACCACTTTATTTACATAACATATTAGAAGTAGAACATGACCATTATTGGAGACTTTAGCTCAGTTCAACCAAAAGTCCAGGATTTAAAGAGATATTGAATTTTCTGGATTTTAATAGGTATTTAATATACTTGTGTATTGTTGGGGTAAAAATCCCTTATCACTGCCTCTCGCACAACCAGCCCTCAACCAAAGGATCAAAACCAGGACATCTTTATCAAGTTTCTTTATTCAAGCTTGGAGATCACCCCATATATCCAAGAGACTGTTACGCAATGGTCTGGTCTCAATAATGGCACAAAATATTATGGTTTTTCAAAGCAGGCGGGGTTAAATTTAGATACACGTAGACGGTTGGCTCTTATTACTAATAACAAAAAATCGTGATGACATACTACAATAATTTCTGTGCTAGTCTCTCTCAGGGACCACATCTCAGCAGAAGAATATTGCTGATGGATGGTCACTGATTGGTTTGTATGAGACACTGTGCAGCCAGTACCAAAGACTCTGTGAGATGCAGAGGCCAGACCCATTCAGATACTATTTGTTTATTTAAGAACTGCTTTACTGCCTAAAATCAAACAGATATATAATATACCTAGAAAAATCCAGAAACCTTCCATATCACTTTAACTATTGGACAAAACCAACATGCATGCAAGGGGAGGTCTTCATACTACCACCAAGTATCTCTCTGCTTTAGCTCAGTAGATCAGTAAGAATGAATGGAACTGAGTAACTCACCTAATCAGAGAGATTCTGAATAAACCAGTAGAAAGATACTGAAATCCTAGTCTGTTAATGGCCCTTGTTCACTCCAGCATTAGTTTGGTGGTATCACTCCTCTGCTCTTTCTCTTCTTTCCAGCAGAAACCAGAATGGTAACAATACATTATATGATTAAGTGCTAGAGGTCAATTGTAGGCAACATTTTTGGTAGGTGTTGGGAAAAAGATACACTAACTAAATAGTCAGGGAAACATAGATGGCGAAATGAGCGTAGATCAATAAAATAGTTAATCAGAGCTCTTTGTTTTTTTAAATCTCAAAGGTAAATCAGGAATTGACAAAATACAAGTGATTCTACTTATTTCAAAGCAGGAAAAATCACCAATAGATCATGCTAACGATATTTAAATCCTCTTTACAGTTTTAAAAATAAATGCGTTTTACCCCTCTAGTCTATGAATTTTGTCTCGGTGGCACTAAGATTATAATATTTAAATTAGGAAAGCATTTTTTCAGTCCTATAGATGTTTTGAGAACTTCATTTATTTTCTATGACTCAAATGTTCCCTTCCCATACATTGGTCTAAATTGAAATGGAGGATGCTGAGCTGCAAATATGTACGATTTCTTTGGTGGTATACAAAATATTTGCCTATTAGTGTGTGAGGGTATTGTGAGTTAATTATTATAACTATATATACTTTTTTATTGGATCTATAGTGTTAAGTCAAACCAGTAGTAATACAGTGGTACCTCAGATCTCATCTACTTTGATTCTCGTCTAGTTTGCAACTTGACGCGTCTCAGAAGTCGACGTGATCATGACAACCCGCATCCTGTCTTTCAGGAAGTGGAGTAAAGTTCTGTACTGTGACGTAGTGTCGTTAGTGCCTACAAGAACCCTGGAGCAGTCTGTGCCTACAAGAATCAAAGTGCAGCCTGTGCCTATAATTACAAAAGTGCAGCCTGTGCCTATAAGGACCAAAGTGTAGTCTGTGCCTATAAAAACAAAAGTGCAGCATGTGCCTATAATATTCCAAAGTGAAGATTGTACCTCTAAGAACAGCCTGTGCCTGTAAGAACCAAAGTTCCGAGCAATAACCTGTCTCCTCCTTCTCCTCCTCTACATCACCACCATGCCATTGGGCCCTAAATTCCTATCAGTACAGTTACAGTTAAATTCTATGTTATTTGATCTAATTATTGTTTATTAATTATGTCTGTTTAATTTTAAGGTTTTGTATCAAAAAACCACACCATCAGTTCAAAATAAAATGTGAAAAATCTGGTGTGTGGAACACATGTTATTCAGTTGCCATTTGATTTCTTTGGGAAATGCTTGTTTGGAACAGATTAAGGACGAGCACTGACGTACCACTGTAAATACCTATCACTACCTACTGCTTGATTTGTCAAAGCATGTGTACAGTTTGCTGCAGTGTCTGACACTCGTGACCCTATGGACCGCAGCATGTCAGGTACATCTGCCTATGCCTCTGGTTGTGCTTATCCATATGATTTTCTTGGCAAAGATACTGAAGTTAGTTACCAGTTCCTTCACCACAATTTATCTGGCCTCTCTGCCATGACCTGCCAATCTTGGGTGACCACATGGTATAGCTTACAGCTTCATTGAAGTACACAAGCACCTTCACCTCGAAAAGATAGCAATCTAGAAGGGGATATGACATTGTATCCTACCAAAAAATTGACTGTAATGACAAATTATTTTAGATTCACTTCTATACATTATTGTTTTGTGTTAAAGTTAAACAATTTGAGGAATATGGCAGGTGAATTGTAATTGAGTCATATTCAATGTACCATATTATAATATGGGAAGTATGGAGATCACATAGTCTCCTCTGTATTTGACAGCAGGTAGCGGGGGAATTACATTTATGCAGAAACGCTGGAGCATGATACAATCTTGTTTATAAATGACTTACAGCCCCTCTGAGAAATGTTCAGAGATGGTTTGGATACTATACTGGAATCAAATGAGCTGTATGAGGCATAAAGTTAAATAATAGAAATCATACATAAGTACTATTTGCCATATGACATTTGACTTTTCTTTGAGTAATAATTACATTTTGCTAATTCTATATGCAATAACTTGAGAAGCACCACAGGGTCACTTGGTTGGTTATTTTTCTATACAGATCAGACAGGACCTACTTTATTGTTGGGGTAGTGCTGTTGGGGCAGCCATATTTGCTTCTGGCACAGTTACAATTATATATGTGTGATGATGTCAAACTTGAATAAAATCATGGCTCCTGCAAGTACCTCTGCACTACAGCACTCACACATAAATGTCCAGTCTCTTTAATATGACTTGTTAATGTGATTTTTTAAGGAAATTTATATATTTATCCCTTTTTTTTTTTAGATATTAAAATTCTAAATAAATGTTGAAATCTGCACATTATTTTTTATTTGTCTGAAGTACTTAAAGGGATATGGAAAGTTGCTGAACTTTATTATGTTTATAATATCTCTGTGTATCTAGTTACTTTTCTGTACTTTAATTTATTATATATTTATTATATGCTCATTAAGTTTGCATGTCCCTGTCTTCTTCAGCATAGGCATGATCTACGCTCTTAAATCTAACATTTGTTGTTTAGTTGTTTGCCCAGCTCGCTGTGACCTTATGGACCACAGCACTCCAGGCACATCTGTCAGCTACTGCACCTCTGAGATCCATCAAGCTCATGTTCATCACGTCAATGATCTCATCTATCCATCCCTGCCTCTGATACTGGGAAAGATTGAAGGCTGAAGAAGAAGGGGGCTGCAGATTTCAGTTTTCTCATGAAATGGTCAAAATATTTGAGCTTCAGCCTCATGATCAAACCTTCCAGTGAACAGTTTGGCTTCATATCCTGTAGTATTGATTGATTGGATCTTCTTGCAGTCCAAGGACCTCTAAGCAGTTTTCTCCAACAACACAATACAAAGGCGTCAATTCTCCTGTCCTCAGACTTCTTTATGTTCCAGCTCTCACATCCGTATGTTACTACTGGGAATAACATAGTTCTAACTATGCAGACCTTTGATGATAGTGATACATACATATATATATATATATATATATATATATATATATATAGAGAGAGAGAGAGAGAGAGAGAGAGAGAGAGAGAGAGAGTCAAAATTTGAGATCTATGCCATTTTAAACTTTTATACAGCAAAAATACCTATCTATGTTAATTATCCTTCAACATAACCTTCAAGTACGCAATGAGAAACACAAGACAGTGTGACGGCTGTGTCTGAATTCCCACAAATCCTTGACTGGTATGAAATATAGCTGGGGAACTCATTATGTTGACATATTTAATATTTTAGTAATCACATCGCTGAATGTTAAAATATCCTTTAATGTTTCATTGGGGATATATTTTTTTTCCCAGCCCTACGTTGTTTGCATTTATGGAAAAGGGAATAGAAGATTTAAACACTGATTGAAACTGTCAAGAACACACCCAATAAAAGAGACTGTAGGTACTAAATGAACTTTGTAAATTAAAAAGTTGTGTGAAATAAGATCTTCAATCTGAATTGGAATTTCTCTTTGTAGGTCAAATGGATTATGGAAAGTTCCTGAATGTTACTCTGTATATAATATCCCTGTGTTTATAAGCTCTGCTTTTACAAATAGTCCCTGTATGGGTCTGCCCACTGCAGTGTATGCAGAAACAGGCTCTGTAGGGCTGGTTGTGCTTTGTAGTATCATAGCCTATCAGGGACCATGTTTCAGCAGAATGTTTCTGAGAGATGGTCACTGATTTGTTAGTATGAGACACAGCAAGCATTACAGAGTCTGTGTCGGCATATGCTGCAGTGGGCAGACCCATACTGGGACTACACATTTGTTTTAGGCACTAAATATAGAGTTTATAAGCACGTCTAAATAAAATAAAATACATAAAAGTAAAGAGCTACGCAGAGATATTATATACCTAGTAAAATCTAAAATATCAATATCTCTTGAAGTGTTGTTCTGGGGTGCATTGCAGAAAGAATAATAATATTACTGACCTGAAAAGAGTGGATACACATATGGAGGGAACTTGTAATGAATGGTCCATTCAATATCTGAAAGCTCTCAGTTTTTTGTCTGATTGACCGCTCCATAGACTCGTGCCTCAGCTGGTGCAGCCTTATTATAAGTAGAGATCTTTAAGGGTGTGTTCAAATTATTTTAACTCCATTGATTCAGAATCAATTTTAAAAAGGAAAATACTTTTTTTAATACAATGGTACAGAGCACATCTTGTCCCTTAAGTGGTTCTTAAACCACCTTATACCAATCCCATTAATCCTAAAATGTACAGAACATGCATCCATACATGTACCATTAAGTTTAATATGTTGTGTCATACTGCATGTATGTGCATGACATGTCCAAATCATAAAGGGACATATAAAGCCCCAATACTGCATGCACCCTCAGCTTCATGTGTGAGTTTTTTGTTTAATTGATCAAAAATTCATGTTTAGTGATTGCTTATATAGTCCCCTTTAAGCATCCCCACAAGAAACTGCATAGATAACGATGATGGATCTGTCAACAAAGATTAGTTATTTTAGTTTTGTTTATCTCTATACTCGTTATCAGAAAAATAGATGATGAGTCTGTATTGAATTCAAATAATTATTCTATATTTATCACAACACTTTTTTTTCTCTTGTAGCCTTAAAAAAATGTTTTAAAGAAAAAAAGAGTGGAATTTGCTTCATCAATTTCATCTAAAAATAAAAACACTTTTTTTATATGCTTTTCAGTCCATTATCTCTTGGTGCAGAGCACATCTCTTGACTTTGTTGGCCCTTTAATGTTTTAGCCATGTTTTCGGATGTTTTTTTTAGTTTTTTTGTGCACAATCTTATTGCCACTATAAAGTAATATAACATTTATTTTTGGATAAACAAATTTAGCGCAGCATTATGTTTCAGTCCAGCAGCCCCACAGTGCGTGTTTCCTACATTTGTATTCATGGGGACCTTCTCCTGTAGCTATAACCTGAGTAATATGACACACATGGGCAAAATCTCCTGCAGCCGAATCATTGTACAGCCATTTCTTTATAGGTAGACTCTATATTCCAGCACATTAGGAAAGTGCAGAGTATTCTCTAAAGTGTATTCATGTATATTCTCTTCTTAAATCTGCACTTCATTTGGGATTTGCTACAAAGAAAAGGAGAAAATATTACAAGATAAACATGTGATTGAATTCAGCATGGTGTGTACAGTTTTGCATTATTAGAAATATTCTGCGGTTTTGAAGGATATTACTAGAAATGGGATTTATCAGACTTCTATTATTTGTGTAAGACCTTATTTTGTACATGACAAGCTTCTCTGTTGGTAATTATGATCCAGGTATTTCTTGGTGGAGCTACTGCTGATGCACCGGGGCCCTTCTTCCCAATTTTTTTATATTAAATTAATATTTAATTTAACTAAGTTATATATATATATATATATATATATATATATATATATATATATATATATTTGTTTAGTTGTTCATTTGTGTGCCGACTCCCAGTGCCCCCTTGGACCACAACCTACAAGGTTGCACATCTTGTGTCTGGTCGTGCTTATCCATAAGGTTTTCTTGGTAAATACACTTAAGTGGGTTGCCAGTTCCTTCGCTAGTAGACCACAATTTGTATGTCCTCTCTACTATGACCTGCCTATCTTGTGTGACTTTACATGGTATAACGCACACGTTTTTCAGATATATAAGCATCTTCCAGAAGACACCAGACGGGTCCACCACAAAAAAAATGTTTTGACCTAGAGCCATTTATTCACTAGCTCCACCTCTGTCATGTCATATCTATAAATCTCCTTATATCATGTCCCTGAATGTTATCATGTGATTAGATCCCCTCCTACATCCTTATCAAGCACTCCGAGTCACAAATTATCAGGGGCCACACAAACAATACTGCATATCTCTAGTGAAAAACAGCTAATACAATGTAAAGGTGGTTTTCCATGGTCTTGAAGACTCAACTGACTTTCTGTTGTGTCCCTTTAAATATGCAATATTACACAATACATTAGAAGCAGAAAACATGATATCATGCTATATTATTCATACACAATGCCTAGAAATCTCAGATACAAATGTAAAAAAAAAAATACTAATATATAGAGAATGGTGCAGGTACTTATTGAGGGGTTAATTTAATTAGAGCTGTAAAATCCTAACATCTGTAGGCAGTGCCAGATTTACATCTGAGGCATCCCTTGGCAAAAACTCCTCAGGTGACCCCCACCATAAACAATTATTTAAAGGTATCTGAAAGTCTCCCTGTTTTTACCTTTTTTCTAATCTAACACCTGCTGCTTTTATCAAACACACACATTACATTGATTCATTCTAGACACATACAGATTTATTTTATTTAAAAAAAAGCTTGTTTTCCACACCCCCATAGCTGCTTACATAGGCACTTGATACTAACCAATAGAAATACTGTTTTGGGTATGGTTTTTAAACCCTATACTAACCTTCAAGCCAACAGCGGCAGTGATTCATAGAGCTCCACCTTGCTTGTTTGTGGTGCGGACTACACATCCCATGATGCTTTGCAGAAGCAGACTTTCCAGAGATTGCAACAATGTTAAAGCTGCCTGTGGTTGGCCAAAATGAATTGTAAGTTGTATGCTAATTTAGCTTGGATTTTATCAGGATAGAGCATTCCTTTTCAAAATCAACTGCCATAAAGATTATAAAAATTTATTTTGAGATTTTTTTAATGCAAAAATTGTTTTCCTACACTACTGATTCCCCTCTATTAGATGCATTCATAATCCATGAAACTTAAATATGCCTTTAATATTAATAATACATTTTGTTTTACTTAACCAAGAATATTGTAGAAAAAATACATATACCCCACAAAATGATAGCGTGCGTATGTATAAATATATAACCCTTTCAACATGGTTTTACATAATTCCCAGAGATCAGTGAAAACATTGTAGAGGAAACTTCTTGATGAACAGCGCCATCCGGCCAAGCAGACTGGAATTTTGTTATAATGTCCCCCAAGACAGATAAATTCCTTCAGAGAGCCCTGTGTAAACCACAATGTCTGGTCTAAGCCTATTTTAACACATTTTTCGGTGCAAAAAGGATAAAAAACATGGTCCCTCTAGGCAAGTGTCCTTTGGCGCCTGCCTACTCTGCCTAAGGGTAAATCTGACCCTGGTCCATGTTGAGAATAAACTGTCTTTATCTGAGTTTGTTTATCAAGATTTTGTGCTATAGTTAGCAATATCTAAATTATCAGCTAAAATAAAATCCCAAAACTGTTAGCTAGTGATATTCCTGTAGATTTGTAATGAATTACGTGCACAATTCCACAGATACATTTTATCAGGGGACAAATGTCTCAACCAGGGGACTGTCTGCAAAAACTAGTGATGCTTATATATCTTTAGCGTTACATTTAATATATAGTGTAATTCGGTGATGTAAAAATAAAAGATTATGCTCCTTCTAGACAGGTGTCATATGGTGCCTGCCTACTCTGCCTACTCTGGATGTTGAGAATAAACTGTCTTTATCTGAACTTGTTTGCTGTGATTTTGTGCTATAGATAAATATATGTAAATCATCAGCTAATACAAAATCCATCCGGGGTAAATCCTAATTAACTATTAACTAGTTACATAGTTACATAGTTACATTGTAATTGAGGTAAATAAAAGACTTTTAGTCCATCAAGTTCAACCATTTTTAAGATCTCCTCTGATCTGCAATATTCAAATGAATTATTAATTGAACCAATGGAAGCAAACAGAAAAACAAATAGGTGAAATTTGCCAATTGTTTCAAAAGGAAAAAAAAAATTCCTTCCTGACCACGGATACTGGCGATCAGATTTCTCCCTGGATCAATACTCCCTCTCTAATTAACCAGGATAACCCTGAATGCCCTTTTTATTTAGAAATATATCCAATCACTTTTTAAAGTTATCTATCAAATCCGCTGTCACCACCTCCTTTGACAGATAATTCCACAGTTTAACCACCCTTACTGTGAGGAACCCTTTTCTTTCCGTAGTGTGAAATCGTTTTACTTCTAACCTCAAGGATGTCCTCTTGTCAGTTGAAAACCTCTTGTCACAAAATGTACACTTGACAAAGCCTTATGTTGACCCTGGATATATTTATATAAGGTAATCCAATTCTCTCTTAGATGCCTTTTTTCTAGAGAAAATAAGTTAAATTTGGTTAGTCTTTTTTCATAACTTAGGCCCTCCATTCCCCTTATTAGTTGTTTTGCCCTTATCTGTACTTTTTTCAGCTCCTTTTCATGAAGTGGTTCCCAAAATTGTACTCCATATTCCAAATGAGGGCATACTAGGGATTTGTATAATGGTAGAATCATTTTGGTTGCCTTTCTTCTATACCCTTCTTAATACATGCTAATATTTTATTTGCCTTTGCATCTGCTGATTGGCGTTGAGCACTGTTACCTAGGTGGTTGTCCACAAGCACTCCCAAATAGATTTCAATATCTGATACCCCAAAATGTATTCCATTAGGTAATACATTGCATGGCTTTTTCCTTCCTAAAATACTATATTGGCTGTATTGTGTGGTTGTATGTAAATATTTATATTTGTATCATGTACATAAATACACACACACACTATACAACATAATATATATATATATATATATATATATATATATATATATATATATATATACATATACTGTATACATTGTGTCTATATATATATATATATATATATATATATATATACACATATACATACGTACATATACATTAAATTTATACATATTATATATAATGAGGGGGTCTGGGGGCCCAAACACAAACATTTTTTGGCCACATCCCCTTGGAGGGGCAACACAAATTATTTGCACCAGGGGCCTCCATTCACTAGCTCCCCCACTGGATCGTACCCAACTGAGATATCAGCCCAATGCTCTCCTTGGTGAACCACTCTTTTAGCCACGCATTAACCTCCCTAAGCTCCTTCTGTCTCCCTGGGTTAGCCCTTGGCACTGGTAGTATCTCAGAAAATACTACCTTGGAGGTCCTTAAGCTTATTCACTAGTTCTCTAAAGTCATCCTTTAGTACGTGTCATCTTCCACTAACTTTGTCATTGGTATAAATCTATACCAAGACCGTTGGCTCATTTCCAGCCCCTCCCAATAACTTTTCTACCCAACCCACAAAATGCTGAACCCGAGCACCTGGGAGACAGCAAACTGTTTGCTTGCTGGGATCTGGGTGACAAATCACCCTGCTACCTTCCTAATCATAGAGTCCCCTACCACCAAAACCTGTCTGTTGCTCTGCCTATTGTGCCCTCCCACTCCTCCAGTAGAACTGTTCTCCCGGCTGTTAGAGAGAACAGCTGTAATGATATAGGAATCACAAGGTTGTGGAGACCAGTAGCCAAGGTCAGCAATAATCCAGTTCAGCAACTTGTAGGTGAAACAGGAACAAGCTTTATTGAAGGGATCAGGAACCAACAATAATCTGGCAAGGATACAGAGACAGGAAGTGCCTTATATAGGCCAAGAACCAGACAGCTGACCAGACACAGCTAAAGAGAGTTGTCACTGATTCCATTGCTTTTAGAGTCAAGGTATCAGATCTCAGGCAAATCTGCAAGAGGCAGGCTGGCGTACCGGTAGGGAAGTGGTCCAGCAACATGCAAACCAGGGTTCGAATTCCAGCAGAGTCAATTCCTCACAACAGTTCTATCTGGCATTGCCATTCGTGAATGGACATCCCCAACAGTTTCACTCAATCTGGCAAATCTGTTGGTGCTTGCCAACCCAGAAGTGGCCTACCTCCTCCTGTTCCCCCTGCTTCCCCTTGTAACTGTAACCGAGCTACCTACCTGGACATCCTCTCTGGTCTCATCTCCACTCTCCATGCTAGTCCCAGTTATATATAAATAAATATATATATATATATATATATATATATATATATATATATATATATATAATTACCTCCTTTCCTTCCTGTTGCACTCTAATTTGCCCCCTTTTCTTGGATCCCCCTCCTTTTATTTAAACTCCTACACTTATACTAGAACTGCACTTGACACTATAACTGTTTGCAAGCTCAAAAGTTCGCTCCTTCTCCTGTTTATATTAGCTTCTGACTACTCTCCTGGACAAAAATCAGTGCACACAGCAAATAACACACTTTAATTGCTAGAAGTAAATCCCAGTTGCAAACAGCCCCAGACAAGTCACAAACTTATATGCAAGTTTAACACAGGCAAACCACTCCCTTCTCACCTGGACACATTTAGTGCACTCAGCAAATAATCACACTTTACTTGCTAGAAGTACAGTAAATATTCCCAATATTCCTATATGTTTATAATGATCTCCATGGACAATTCCATAGATATTTTTTATCGGGACAAATGTCTTAACCATAAACATCGTTCTTCTGGTATTCATGATAATCTATCTGTCTCCCTCTCTTTCTGTCTGCGTGCCCGTCTTTATATATTTATTTATATAGAGCATAATGTGACAAGTGAGATTAATTAGCCAAATAAGTAAAGGGAAGTTATCTAAGGGGGGTGCCCACATAATGATACAAGAGCTGCAAAATGATGAATACACCACTGGGTATACTTAAATTGTATAGCTTGAGTGTTGCATTTAATATACAGTGCAATTGAGTGATGCAGAAATAAAGTGTTTCTGTGACCTTATATGACCACACAAAAAGCTTGAAAATTGTACTTTAGAATAAAATTATTGCTACCATGTAATTTCTCAATTGCTATGGTGCTAAAAAATACAAGTATGATTTAGAAATGTTAGCACAGAGTTTAAATAAAAGCATTCAACAATATGAAAATAAAATGATGGGTTAATTTAAAGAGGCATTGTAAACCAGGACGTTAATTTGATTTTAAAGAGCATTAAAAATGGCTATACTAGCTGTACTAGCAGTCTTTCCCTACAGCATATAATTCCTGAAATATTTAGAATCGATTGTGCGGCTCCTTTTTGCAAATGTCCTGTTCAGAGTGTTTGATAAGGGTGCGTGAGGGTCTAAATGCCAGATAACATTGCAGGTAATTATTTTGGTCACTACAGAGACAGACAAGCAGACTGTAATCCTTATTATCATATTAAAGCAGCTAATTAATAGGCACAATGTCATGCCCACCACCACTGGACTGTAGAGCTATTACAATAGTATGGGCCCTCGGTTTGCAATGGTTAATACTGTATAATGTAGTATAGTATTGTGTAGATTACCCCATTATAAATTGTGTCATGGCCACGTGGACGTTGCGACTATTACAACCATGATGGCATAGTTAGGGTTAAATATGGTTCAATGTTTCTAAATTGCTAGGTAATATTTCCCCCTTGTGTACAATGACCTTTGTAAGAATTTAATGTTTGGTATTGACATGTATGATTTTCCTTGGGTGTCATAATAAAAGATGTTATAAGGGACACCCAGGAAAGGCGGTGCTAGGTTCTGGTATTGGGATCAGGGGAAGGTGAATTTCACTTTTACAATTAAAGGGACAGTTACATGTTTAGGGTTAGCTGTAGAAGGGCACGTACAAAGTCAGACATGGTCTCTCCACCTTGGTTCTGACTGATGACCCTGGAAGGCTGGGATCAAAGAAGGGAATCGGCCAGGAGGGGGGTAGTCAGTGAGGATGACCATGATCATTTGATGGACAGCTCCTTCACGGGGCCAGGGTATGGGCTATGGGGATTGGTTAATCTTATGTTGTTCTAAGCTCGTGGCTTGTTGTGATTGGTTCCTGTCTTCCATAAATGTACTGTCCTATTCCCATTAAAGTTCTGCTCTGTTTGACTATAAATAAAGGCTATTTATATTATTTTACTAAGCTTACATGTATCCTGATTTTCCTGCTGAGTCTTATCTTAACGGACCATTGCCTGCTCCTGTACTCCTGTACTCCTGGGTCCTGGTGTTCCTGAGCTAAATAAGCAGACTGGGCGCTGAGATATCCAAACCCATCCCTATCCAGCGGTTGTTCCTGTAAGTGAAAGCAGGAGGGTCTGGGGTGTACATGGTCTCCTCACCCCTGGGTTATGACACACAAGCCATTCTTTTGCATACAAATGAAGCAGCAACAAGTACATGGAATTTTCAGGATTGATTAACTTTATAAAAAATAGATAGCATAACATATAGCCCATTTTCATGCTCTTTAAAATAACCTAAAAAAACAACAACTTGATTTTCGAGTGACAGAGTCCCATCAAAAATGGCTGCTTTAAAATTATTTCTGTTGTTATTTTCTTTCCGCATGCATATTGTTTGTGACTATGTTCAAAAAGGACCAAAAAATCCCAAGCTCCCTGCAAATCGTTTTTTTTTTTTGTGCTAACAAATCCATACATTTCTTTTGGTTTCTCTAAAAAAATATTGATATCTCAAATAAAAAAATAGTGGAAATGTATTATAGCAGTCAGTGACTGTAAAAGCATTTTGGAGGATGATAGTAATTTATAATCCTTCCTTTAAAATATATTATTCTGAAGAACTACACTTGAAAATATGCTAAATATTATGCAACCCTGTCATATATTAGATTTATATGCAATTATGCTACTAAAATCTACCATTTTGGTTCCCAAATTCCTGAGGTGGGCGGATTGCATAGAACTTTCTATCTGCAGAATGGGAATGTGGCATCTAAAACAACCAGAGTTTTTAGTTGCAGTAATAGAAATCTAATTTGTTCATAAGGACACATCCTCCTGAAATAGAAACAGACACATTCAGCTGATAAAATAAAATGGATTTTTGCTGGAAGAAATATCAACAATCTCAGATACGCCGATGATAGTACTCTGATGGCTGAAAGTGAGGAGGAACTAAAGGACCTACTGATGATGGTAAAAGAAGAGAGTGCAAGAGCTGGCCTGATGATCAACATTAAAAAGATAAAGATCATGAAAAACAGCAACCTCACTTCCTGGCAAATAGTCAGGGAAGAAGTGGAGGCAGTGACAGATTCAATATCTCTAAAATCTCTGAAGGGGGTGACTGCAGCCATGAAATTAAAAGACATTTGATTCTGGGAAGGAAAGCTATGGCAAGCTTGGACAAGCTAGTAAAAAGTAAAGATATTAAACTATCAACAAAGGTCCGCATAGTTAGAACTCTGGTATTCCCAGTAGTGACATACGGATGTGAGAGCTGGACCATAAAGAAGGCTGAGCGCCAGAGAATTGTGGTGTTGGTGAAAACTACTCAGAGTCCTTTGGACTGCAAGAAGATCCAATAAATCAGTATTTCAGGAAATTAAGCCAAACTGTCCAGTAGACAGTATGATTATGAGGCTGAAGCTCAAATATTTTGTCCATATCATGAGATGGCAGGCTTGGAAAGATTGAAGGCACAATAAGAAGGAGATTGCAGAGATGGATAGATGAGGTCATTGAAGCAATGAACTTGATGGATCTCAGAGAGGCAGTGAATGAGAGATGAACCTGGCGATCTACAGTCCATAGGGTCACAAAGAGTCGGACGCAACTGAATGACTAAACAACAAAATATGACATTATATACAATATAACAAAACAAGTTGCCAAAAGTTAAACTTAGTTCAAAAAAGTATTTTTTTTACTCCACAGTAGTGTAAAAGTGACAATTTTTCATTAGATTACAAAATATATAGAGGGATGGTTTAGTGAGTATAAAAATGTATGAGGAAAAAGGAGCATAAAAAGCAAAAGTAATAGATATACAAAAAAGATTCACAAATATTCTCTTTGCACTGTGCAATTTCCAGTCTTTGTCTGATCTCTCCAAACAGAGCAATATAAATCCAAAAACATGAAGCATCTGCAAGGAAAAAAGAGAGAGAGAGAGAGTGTGAGAGAGTGTGAGAGAGTCAGAGAGTGAGAGAGAGAGAGAGAGAAAACATATCATGCTGTCATTTATGATGGGCACGTTACTGGTGTATACATACTTCAGATAATGAAATTAGCTCAGTAAAATTCTGAAATTTAAAAATGTGAATACATTTTCCACATGATTTTCCACCCTCTATCTGATGGTGCCGAGCACATATGGCAACTTTTGTGGTACTTTGTGCATTCTTTCAAGTCCTCAATAGACATTCTGCCTCTAAATGCTCATGTTTGACTTATCAGTAATAATAAAAATAATAATAATAGTTATTGTTCTCTACAGCATAATATGGCGGGTGGATATATTGCAGTGGTGCATAAAGGTCTTAACGTGTTTCTTTGGACTTATGCTCATCCCCTATAAAAGCAGATTACACCATATTTAAGAGCAAATTAAATATTCCTAGCTATGTTATTCACCCATTCTGGAAACATTGCAAGAGAACTGCTACGAGTGACTGCAGCCGGAGTCGAAAATTATAGCAAACTTCTCCACTGATTTATTGCACTGACCGTTTGATTATGTGTTACTCTGTTAGACTTTTACACCCAAACCCTATGCTAAGAAGACTTTACGAATTACTTGCAAAATCGGACACTGACATACTGTAACTGCAAAAAGATGAAGAAAATATTATGTGTACAAAAGACCACTCGCAAATGGTGAACAGCAGTTAAAGAGAGTTCAACATTATTTGACACTTAACAGTCCAATATAAAAATATGTGTAATTAAAATATATGATATTGTATTATTATGTCTGTGTCATTATATAACATCAAGGGTAACACACAACCCAGTACTCAAGGAGTTAATACATATCAGAAGCCAAGTGGAATAGGAACAAATTCTCTCTCTCTCTCTCTCTCTCTCTCTCTGTATATATAATATATATATATATATATATATATATATATATATATATATATATATACACACACACACTGACATCTATTCAATTTAAATAAATATCAATAAATACAAAATAATATGTACATATATAAATATAATTGTGTCTTGCCACAGTTACAGCGCATGTTCTCACTCTAATAATCATGATGTTCTCATTTTCTATTGGTTCCTAGAACCAGTCCTCATATGTGATGCTTGGTTTGGTGTATAAATGGAGAGAACAAATACTCCCTACACTGATATCTCTTTTGAACAAGGCCGGATTTACTGATATGGGCTGAGCACCGTAATATTGAAAGTGAAAAGATCAGAATAAACTTATAAGATAGAGAAAAAAAAAGCTCCTGCAGCCGATTTATGGGTATACCATAAATTACACCACTCTATTAGCTTGGGGGCCTCTGTTTGTAAAACAACTGGAAATAAAATAATTAACCCCACTGGAGATAAATAAAATGGGTAAAATGGTGTCCAACTGGGGTACAACAATTGTCTTCATTAGGCTTTCTTATTGAATGCCTGTGTAAATTCATCCTTAAGTGTAGTTTTTGGCTTGTTTCTCCAATGTATCAGCCTGTGTCACATAAAGTACATTGTATTATATAAACCACATTGGACGATGTACATTAATACAATCCTTTGATATTATAGGTCTTGCTGTTATATATGGCTGTGTCATCATTAAAAAAAGGGGTGACATAATTTACAGGCATGTTTGTTACAAGGTTTAGTTCCATTTTTTATATCCAGTTGTTCATCGGCCATTCTTCTGCTGATGAGTTTTTGTTTCAGGTTTGGTGGTTGTTTAAATACAAGGATGGGAGGTTTAGGGAAAATATATTTTTTTTCCTGTGTCTGTGGTTAGTAATGTTTATAAATCATTGTGTATTTTTCCATATTTCTCTAAAGCTGAATGGTATGTGGTCACTAGAGGTATACGTGAAGTAGTTTCTTTTGTTTTGTACTTTAATAGGTGCACAGGGTATTTTGATGGCAGTTGTGGTTTTTTGGGTAATAATTTGGGGTTTGTAAACTTTCTGTATGAAAGATTCAGACAGTGTTTATGTTTGTTTGTTTGTCACAGTCCCCAATTCCCCAGTGTTTTAGCTTGACTATGGATTATGGCTTGTTTAGTTTGGGAGGGATGGAAACTGGAGCTGTGAAGGTATCTGTCAATATATATATATATATATATATATATATATATATATATATATATATACATACAGATGCAAACAATCATTAATAAGCTGTCCCCACAGTAAAAATTAAATAGAGAGCATTATATTTCCTCCTCCACTCCCACTGATTTAAAGCAGGATACTACTGTATATATATATATATATATATATATATATATATATATATATATATATTTTTTTTTTTTAATAATTGAATTGGATTGGCATTGCTGATCAATTCTTCATTAACACATCTAGATTCTGTTATTAGGGTAATATAGGGACCTATTAAGTCCACACCAGTAGTGCAATCTCTCTGTGTTAATAATTTCTGATTTCTACAAGTTATAAAATGTTACCAGTACTGTTACTTTAATGCTCAGTGATTCATTACACATTTGCAAATCTAGTTACAAAACACAGCTGCCTCCATCCAGAAACATGTTGCTTGATTTGCCTGGTGACATTTTGCCTTTTCTAGTAACCAATCTGCGAGTGTCTAGAAAAGGTTAATGCAGCATTATTGATTCACAGAAACATATTTAAGTTTTGGCACCGGCGAAATGTCTGAGCTTGTATATTTGTGATAAATGAGTTTTAAATATGTCTTTAAAAGCTCGTGCTTCAGGGAAGAATGCCACAAAGTATCAAAGTAGGAAATTGTATGGCAGAGCTGCATTTCATTATCTGTATTAGAGCTTGTAATGCACAAGGTGGATATATTCATATTTGGTGGTCTTGTATGGTAGTTAGAGATATGGAAGTTTCCCTGATTTTACTAGGACTATACTATCCCTGGGTATCTATTTACTGTTATATACTTTATTTTAATAAGAAGTGCTTATAAGCTCTGTTTTTACTGCCTGAAACCAAACAGTTCCTGTATGGGTCTGCCCTCTGCAGCTCACAAAGACACATACTCTGTAGCACTTGCTGTGCTTTGTCTCATACAAATCAATGACTGTCTCTGATACAACATACTACAACACGCTGCTGATAGGCTAGGACACTACACTGCACATCCAGCCTTACAGTTTCTGTGTCTGCATAAGCTGCAGAGGGCAGGCCCATACAGTGACTATTTGTTTGATTCTAGCTGCAGCTTATAATTACTTCCTAATGAAATAAAGAACCTTCTGGGTCGCTATTTTGTCATGGTGAAGGGGCTTGTGTACTTCAATGACTTCATAGTAGAGAGGTCAGAAAAATTGCGGTCCACTGGAGAACAAACTAGCAAACCACTCCATTATCTTTACCATGAGAGCCTTATGGAAAAGCACAACCAGACAAAAGATTTATCTAGGGTGCTGCGGTGCATAGGGTCAGAGGGAGTCGGACACAACTGAACAACAAATTCAAAAAAATAAAGTAAAGTACATAAATGTAATTTGATGTATGGATCACATATAATAGTTTTCAAACTGTGAGATGTTGTCACGCTTTGCGAGGAACGCAGTTCTGGCTGCAAATGCGGACCCTCCCAAGGAAGGGGCCGCATTTGCGGAGGTGGAGGCTCTACGGTGCCTCACTTTGTAACAAAACCACCCCACAAAACCATTAACTCGCAGCACTTAGTCCTATGGCACCTAACTTTGTAACAAAACCACCCTACAGAACCATTAACTAGCAGCACTTCTCAAAACCCCACATTAACCCCTTGCAGAGATCCGAGATAAGCTTGGATCCCCGCATTAACCCCTTGCTACGGGGGTCCGCCTTGCAGGTCCTTAAAGAACCTTAATGTTTATTTATTATATGTAAATGTGTTGTACTATTGTTTCCCCCTTTTTTCCCGGGTTGGTGATCTGAAGGGCCATCTGCAAAGGTAAGTGGTAAGTGGTCTTAATTATTCTTTTTTAGGTTAGATTTAGGGTTTGGGTATGTACATAGGATTTATTGTATTTTAGATAGAGGGGATGTATGTATGTTAGATAGCATTTAATGTAGTTTAGATTTGTATTGTAATGTATATATATATATATATATATATTGTATGTATTTCCTTTTCAGGTGTGTAATGTTTTTTTTTTTTTTTCTGTAGTGTGGGGGTGGGGATGTAATGTAGTTTTTTTAATTTTCTATAATGTTTATTTTTTTTTGTGACTTAGGTTTTTTTATTTTCTGTTATGTAGATTTTTTATTTTCTGTAACTTAGTTTTTATTATTTTTTGTGAGTTAGGTTTTATTATTTTCTGTAATTAGTGGGGTGGGGGGTGAATTAATCCTGGAGGCCTCTAATTGTCCCATGAGGGTCTTTATATACCTTTATGGGACTAATGAGGTTAAATAGAGGCTTATAAGGGTCTGTATAGACACTAATAGAGAAAGGGTTAAAATAGCTGAGAGGTGGCCTATGGCTACGCCTTACATGGCCTGCTTAGATGGTCAAGGGCTGAGTGAAGTAGAGGAGAGAGGGGAGAGGTTTATGAAAACGTAATGAAAAATGAGTCCTGTAGAGGCTGATTTGGATGCATGAACGAGGTTGTGCTATGAAGGCCGGTGTAGGCCTACGAAGGCTGGTGTAGGAGTTGTAGAAAGTAGGTTGATTTGCAGATAGGAAAAGGGCCAAAATAGGCAGTAATAGCCTTGCAGATATGTAGCAAAGTAAATCAGAAACTGTAACATTGAGAGCACTGAAAAACATCCTGCATGCATGAACCCAGAAATGGACTGGCTGTGCGGTCGCAACAGGAAGTGCTTATAAGGCTGCAGAGCCCGCCTCAGGAAGAGGTGGGGCGAGCTGCAGAGCCCCACCTCTGAATGGGCGGGCAAGAGAGGGACACGACCACAAATATATATATATATATATATATATATATATATATATATATATATAATTAAATAAAAAAATAAATATAAAGTATGTCAGTTGAATGTGATTTTTCAAAAAGGCATATTCCTACAGTAAACTAAAATGTAAGTCTTCTGTTTGAGCTGTCAGTAAGCCTGAGCTTCATACGTTTTGTCAAACAGAGTCTATTGGTGTTAATTACCGATAATCCCCCAAAGCACTCAGTCCATTGTCTTGACTGCTGTCACACGCACACTTACCAGTCAAAGATACAGAAGCATTGATACATTCAAGCAGTGCTCTGCAGAAATGCCCCTCTTCCACATGACTTCCACCAAAGTATCCCAGATCACTCCAGGCTCCAGCAGAGGTGAAATTATTGGGGGGTTTTTCTAGTTAAAAACTATTTTTTAAATTGCTCTCTGTCTAATTATGCTCTTAGATTCAAATACATATATATATTAAGTGTACAGTGATCATTTAAAGGACCACTGCAGCTCAAGAAAATACATTTTGTCAAGAAAAGAAACAAACTAACAATATTAGCAGCTGAGTCGGCCATAAAACACCTTTTTTAAAGACTCCTTGAAGATTCCTGTTTATGAGCAGAGGAATCCATTTTGTGTTTGTTACATCTTGAGAGCTGGATGATGGGTGTGTGTTTGTTTGTAGCTTTCAGTGGATGGAAAGATGAGGCCAGGGGAAAAGTCAGAAGTCAGGAGATTTTGTCTGAATACTGGATAAGATTGAAATTGGCACCGCTCCCCTTCCCTCTCACTGGCCCAGAAGCAGACACCTTAAATCACTCAATGCAACCACAACTCTCCAGAAATGTAAGCGCCCATCACATACACACAACTTCCACAAAAGCTTCATGTATGCCTCCAGGGTCCAAAAGAAGCATCACAGTATTTTTTCTTTTAGCATTATGCAGGGGTGTAGGAACCAAATTAATTCTGAGGAGGGGATAAAGCTCACTTGATGAACAGAGCACTTAACAGCTTATATGCATACATACACGCAATGAAAAATCTGGGGGGATTTGTCCCCCTCATCCCTCCCAGTTCCTACACCAATGGCCATTATGTATTTTTCCTACT